>CM061749.1:273305778-274505778 GCA_030979885.1 Lolium multiflorum | reverse complement strand
GGTGTTCTTTGTGAATTCCTTTGTTCTTCCTCTCTTATTCCCCCAATAGCTTTTGTAGCTTTGTTGGAATTTGAGAGAGAAGGACTTGAGCATCTTTGTGGTGTTCTTGCCATTGCATTTGGTGCATCGGTTTGAGTTCTCCACGGTGATTCGTGGTGGTGAAAGCAAGAAGGTTATTACTCTTGGGTTCTTGGAACCCTAGACGGATTCTAGGCCTTTGTGGCGGTTTGTTGGGAGCCTCCAATTAAGTTGTGGATGTGTGCCCCAATCTTTGTGTAAGGCCCGGTTTCCGCCTCGAAGGAAATCCCTTAGTGGAACCGTGACCTAGGCCTTTGTGGCGAGGGTCACCGGAGATTTAGGTGAGGCGCCTTCGTGGCGTTCGGTGTGTGGTGTGAGTACCGCATCTTGGGGTGAGGCCTTTGTGGCGTTGGTGTGCATCGAGCAACCACACCTCAAGGTGAGCCTCTTGTGGCGTTCGGGAGCACTAAGCAACCGCACCTCTCCACCGGAGATTAGCACTCGCAAGAGTGTGAACTCCGGGATAAATCATCGTCTCCCGCGTGCCTCGGTTATCTCTATACCCGAGCTCTTTACTTATGCACTTTACCTTGTGATAGCCATCGTGCTTGAAGTTATATATATCTTGCTATCACATACTTGCTTGTATTGCTTAGCATAAGTTGTTGGTGCACATAGGTGAACCATTGCTTAGAATAAGTTGTTGGTGCACATAGGTGAACAATAGTATATAGGCTTTGGGCTTGACAAAGTAAACGCTAGTTTTATTCCGCATTTGTTAAGCCCATCTCGTAAAAGTTTTAAATCTCCTATTCACCCCCCCTCTAGGCGACATCCATGTCCTTTCAGTCTCAGTAAGGTTTTCCGTATCGTGGTTTTTCGCATCAGGGGTTTCGCGACGGAGGCTTTAAGTAGGCGGAAGGGCAGACGGGGGCACGAGGGGCCCACACCATAGGCGCCCGCGCCGCCTTGTGGTTTGGCCACCTCGTGGCCCCACTTCGTATGCTCTTCGGTCTTCTGGAAGGTTCATGGCGAAATAGGCCCCGGTCTTTATTTCGTCAATTCCGAGAATATTTCGTTACTAGGATTTCTGAAACCAAAAACAGCAAAATAGCGGCACTTCGGCATCTTGTTAATAGGTTAGTTCCAGAAAATGCACGAATATGACATAAAGTGTGCATAAAACATGTAGGTATCATCAATAATATGGCATAGAACATAAGAAATTATCGATACGTCGGAGACGTATCAAGCATCCCCAAGCTTAGTTCTGCTCGTCCCGAGCAGGTAAAACGATAACAAAGATAATTTCTGAAGTGACATGCCATCATAACCTTGATCATACTATTTGTAAACATATGTAGTGGATGCAGCGATCAAAACAATGGTAATGACATGAGTAAACAAGTGAATCATAAAGCAAAGACTTTTCATGAATAGTACTTCAAGACAAGCATCAATAAGTCTTGCATAAGAGTTAACTCATAAAGCAATAAATCAAAGTAAAGGTATTGAAGCAACACAAAGGAAGATTAAGTTTCAGCGGTTGCTTTCAACTTGTAACATGTATATCTCATGGATAATTGTCAACATAGAGTAATATAACAAGTACAATATGCAAGTATGTAGGAATCAATGCACAGTTCACACAAGTGTTTGCTTCTTGAGGTGGAGAGAGATAGGTGAACTGACTCAACATAAAAGTAAAGAGAATGGTCCTTCAAAGAGGAAAGCATCGATTGCTATATTTGTGCTAAAGCTTTTATTTTGAAAACATGAAACAATTTTGTCAACGGTAGTAATAAAGCATATGAGTTATGAAAGTTATATCTTACAAGTTGCAAGCCTCATGCATAGTATACTAATAGTGCCCGCACCTTGTCCTAATTAGCTTGGACTACCGGATCTTTGCAATGCACATGTTTTAACCAAGTGTCACAATGGGGTACCTCCATGCCGCCTGTACAAAGGTCTAAGGAGAAAGCTCGCATTTTGGATTTCTCGCTTTTGATTATTCTCAACTTAGACATCCATACCGGGACAACATGGACAACAGATAATGGACTCCTCTTTAATGCATAAGCATGTGGCAACATTTATTATTCTCATATGAGATTGAGGATATATGTCCAAAACTGAAACTTCCACCATGATTCATGGCTTTAGTTAGCGGCCCAATGTTCTTCTCTAACAATATGCATGCTCCAACCATAAAGGTGGTAGATCTCTCTTACTTCAGACAAGACGGACATGCATAGCAACTCACATGATATTCAACAAAGAATAGTTGATGGTGTCCCCAGAAACATGGTTATCGCACAACAAGCAACTTAATAAGAGATAAAGTGCATAAGTACATATTCAATACTACAATAGTTTTTAAGCTATTTGTCCCATGAGCTATATATTGCAAAGGTGAATGATGGAACTTTAAAGGTAGCACTCAAGCAATTTACTTTGGAATGGCGGATAAATACCATGTAGTAGGTAGGTATGGTGGACACAAATGGCATAGTGGTTGGCTCAAGTATTTTGGATGCATGAGAAGTATTCCCTCTCGATACATGGTTTAGGCTAGCAAGGTTATTTGAAACAAACACAAGGATGAACGGTACAGCAAAACTCACATAAAAGACATATTGTAAACATTATAAGATTCTACACCGTCTTCCTTGTTGTTCAAAACTCAATACTAGATGTTATCTAGACTCTAGAGAAACTAAATATGCAAACCAAATTAGCAAGCTCTAAGTGTTTCTTCATTAATGGGTGCAAAGTATATGATGCAAGAGCTTAAACATGAGCACAACAATTTCCAAGTATCAAATTATCCAAGACATTTTAGAGTTACTACATGTAGTATTTTCCAATTCCAACCATATAACAATTTAACGAAGAAGAAACTTCGCCATGAATACTATGAGTAAAGCCTAAGGACATACTTGTCCATATGCTACAGCGGAGCGTGTCTCTCTCCCACAAAGTGAATGCTAGGATCCATTTTATTCAAACAAAACAAAAAAACAAAACAAACCGACGCTCCAAGCAAAGTGCATAAGATGTGACGGAATAAAAATATAGTTTCAGGGGAGGAACCTGATAATGTTGTCGATGAAGAAGGGGATGCCTTGGGCATCCCCAAGCTTAGACGCTTGAGTCTTCTTATAATATGCAGGGGTGAACCACCGGGGCATCCCCAAGCTTAGAGCTTTCACTCTCCTTGATCATATTGCATCATACTCCTCTCTTGATCCTTGAAAACTTCCTCCACACCAAACTCGAAACAACTCATTAGAGGGTTAGTGCACAATAAAAATTCACATGTTCAGAGGTGACACAATCATTCTTAACACTTCTGGACATTGCATAAAGCTAATGGACATTAATGGATCAAAGAAATTCATCCAACATAGCGAAAGAGGCAATGCGAAATAAAAGGCAGAATCTGTCAAAACAGAACAGTCCGTAAAGATGGATTTTATTAGGCCACCAGACTTGCTCAAATGAAAATGCTCAAATTGAATGAAAGTTGCGTAAATATCTGAGGATCATGCACGTAAATTGGCTTAATTTTCTGAGCTACCTACAGGGAGGTAGACCCAGATTCGTGACAGCAAAGAAATCTGGAACTGCGCAGTAATCCAAATCTAGTACTTACTTTACTATCAAAGACTTTACTTGGCACAACAAAACTCAAAACTAAGATAAGGAGAGGTTGCTACAGTAGTAAACAACTTCCAAGACTCAAATATAAAACAAAAACTGTAGTAAAAACATGGGTTGTCTCCCATAAGCGCTTTTCTTTAACGCCTTTCTGCTAGGCGCAGAAAGTGTAACTCAAGTAACATCAAGAGATGAAGCATCAACATCATAATTTGTTATAATAATAGAATCATAAGGTAACTTCATTCTCTTTCTAGGGAAGTGTTCCATACCTTTCTTGAGAGGAAATTGATATTTAATATTACCTTCCTTCATATCAATAGTAGCACCAACGGTTCGAAGAAAAGGTCTTCCCAATATAATGGGGCAAGATGCATTGCATTCAATATCCAAGACAACAAAATCAACGGGGACAAGGTTATTGTTAACCATAATATGAACATTATCAACTTTCCCCAAAGGTTTCTTTTTAGCATTATCAGCGAGATTAACATCCAGATAACAGTTTTTCAATGGTGGCAAGTCAAGCATATCATAGACTTTTTTAGGCATAACAGAAATACTTGCACCAAGATCACATAAAGCATTACAATCAAAATCTTTGACTCTCATTTTAATGATGGGCTCCCAACCATCCTCTAGCTTTCTAGGAATAGAAGTTTCAAGTTTTAGTTTCTCTTCTCTAGCTTTTATGAGAGCATTTGTAATATGTTTTGTGAAAGCCAAGTTTACAGCGCTAGCATTGGGACTCTTAGCAAGTTTTTGTAAGAACTTTATAACTTCAGAGATGTGGCAATCATCAAAATCTAAATCATTACAATTTAAAGCAATGGGATTATCATCCCCAAGGTTGGAAAAAATTTCAGCAGTTTTATCACAAGCAGTTTCAGCAGTTTTAGCAGTTTCAGGTAATTTTGCGCGCTTTGCACTAGGAGTAGAAGCATTGCCAACACCAATTATTTTACCATTAATAGTAGGAGGTGCAGCAACATGTGAATCATTAGCATTGCTAGTGGTGGTAATAGTCCAAACTTTAGCTACATTTTTCTCTTTAGCTAGTTTTTCATTTTCTTCTCTATCCCACCTAGCACGCAGTTCAGCCATTAATCTTATATTCTCATTAATTATAACTTGGATGGCATTTGCTGTAGTAACAATTTTATTTTCAATATCCCTATTAGGCATAACTTTCGATTTCAAAAGATCAACATCAGAGGCAAGACTATCAACTCTAGAAACAAGAATATCAATTTTATTGAGCTTTTCCTCAACAGATTTGTTAAAGGCAGTTTGTGTACTAATAAATTCTTTAAGCATAGCTTCAAGTCCAGGGGGTGTATTCCTATTATTGTTGTAAGAATTCCCATAAGAATTAGCATAACCGTTACCATTATTATAAGGATATGGCCTATAGTTATTACTAGAATTGTTCCGATAAGCATTGTTGTTGAAATTATTATTTTTAATGAAGTTTACATCAACATGTTCTTCTTGGGCAACCAATGAAGCTAATGGAACATTATTAGGATCAACATTAGTCCTATCATTCACAAGCATAGACATAATAGCATCAATCTTATCATTCAAGGAAGAGGATTCTTCAACATAATTTACCTTCTTACCTTGTGGAGCTCTTTCCGTGTGCCATTCAGAGTAATTAATCATCATATTATCAAGGAGCTTTGTTGCTTCACCAAGAGTGATGGACATAAAGGTACCTCCAGCAGCTGAATCCAATAAATTCCGCGAAGAAAAATTTAGTCCTGCATAGAAGGTTTGGATGATCATCCAAGTAGTCAGTCCATGGGTTGGGCAATTTTTAACCAAAGATTTCATTCTTTCCCAAGCTTGAGCAACATGTTCATTATCCAATTGTTTAAAATTCATTATGCTACTCCTCAAAGATATAATTTTAGCAGGGGGATAATATCTACCAATAAAAGCATCCTTGCATTTAGTCCAGGAATCAATACTATTCTTAGGCAGAGATAGCAACCAATCTTTAGCTCTTCCTCTTAATGAGAAAGGAAACAATTTTAATTTAATAATATCACCATCTACATCCTTATACTTTTGCATTTCACATAGTTCAACAAAATTATTAAGATGGGCAGCAGCATCATCAGAACTAACACCAGAAAATTGCTCTCTCATGACAAGATTCAGTAAAGCAGGTTTAATTTCAAAGAATTCTGCTGTAGTAGCAGGTGGAGCAATAGGTGTGCATAAGAAATCATTATTATTTGTGCTAGTGAAGTCACACAACTTAGTATTTTCAGGGTTGGCCATTTTAGCAGTAGTAAATAAAGCAAACTAGATAAAGTAAATGCAAGTAAACTAATTTTTTTGTGTTTTTGATATAGCAAACAAGACAGTAAATAAAGTAAAGCTAGCAACTAATTTTTTTGTGTTTTGATATAATGCAGCAAACAAAGTAGTAAATAAAATAAAGCAAGACAAAAACAAAGTAAAGATATTGAGAAGTGGAGACTCCCCTTGCAGCGTGTCTTGATCTCCCCGGCAATGGCGCCAGAAAATATGCTTGATGGCGTGTATTTCACACGTTCGTTGGGCAACCCCAAGAGGAAGGTATGATGCGCACAGCAGCAAGTTTTCCCTCAGAAAGAAACCAAGGTTTATCGAACCAGGAGGAGCCAAGAAGCACGTTGAAGGTTGATGGCGGCGGGATGTAGTGCGGCGCAACACCAGAGATTCCGGCGCCAACGTGGAACCTGCACAACACAACCAAAGTACTTTGCCCCAACGAAATAGTGAGGTTGTCAATCTCACCGGCTTGCTGTAACAAAGGATTAACCGTATTGTATGGAAGATGATTGTTTGCAGAGAAAATAGTAAAACAAGTATTGCAGCAGAATTGTATTTCAGTATAAAAGAATGGACCGGGGTCCACAATTCACTAGAGGTGTCTCTCCCATAAGATAAAAGCATGTTGGGTGAACAAATTACAGTCGGGCAATTGACAAATAGAGAGAGCATAACAATGCACATACATGTCATGATAAGTATAGTGAGATTTAATTGGGCATTACGACAAAGTACATAGACCGCCATCCAACTGCATCTATGCCTAAAAAGTCCACGTCCCGAACCCCTTCCAGTATTAAGTTGCAAAGCAACAGACAATTGCATTAAGTATGGTGCTGTGGTGACCCGGCATACCACTGCATGGTGTAGTATGCAAGTCTGATATAACACCAATGAAACACCGTTCCACTAGTATTATATCGCTCAGAGTGGTACAACAGAAACATATGCGGGTCCAAGGTATGTCTATAGAATTACAACATTGACTCTATTACATAAGATCAGCACAGCCTCCTACTTTACAATGAGGTAAAACTGCAAATAACTCCAGAAGAACGACTCGTAGTCTAGTCTTATCACGAACTCTATTTGTAGAGTATTTCACTAACTACAGAGGCTAAGAATAGACTCTAGCTAAATAGGAGCTAGGTTTAGGAAGCTAGTTCCCTCCTATGGCTAAACTAGGTTTTCTCCTTGTTGGATGTGGTATCTGACTCCTCTGACAGGGTCCTGTCTCTTGAAGTAGTTGTTGACTCCTCGACCTTCGAGTTGCACTGTAGATCCTCCTTCGATGCCTCCATATCTAAGCAGGGGATTTAAGAGTGGGATGAGTACGAGCGTACTCAACAAGTTCATTATAGGAAAGAGGTGTTTAATGCACTAGCTACAGCATTAGACCAGAAAGTCTAATACCAATGCAGGTTTTCATAACCATTTCTTCAAAAGGTTGCTTTTATTCAGAAGAACTATGTCCATCAGCCTTCACCGGTTTACTAGAACTTCATGGAGCTCCTTTCCGGCAGCGTTCGCAGTTCCATATCCCGGAACAGGGAGTGACAGTCACGGTTCTTTACACTCTGCAGAGGTGTGTTGCTTTACCCATAAGAGATCTTAACCTTGGTGCCAACCGCGAGCTCGTCCACACTTCCTTTGGTGTGAGGCCCGGTATAAGGTCTAGCCAATCATGTTCCTCCGCTACCTCGAACACCCACCCTTTGTTGCATACCCCGACCCTGGGTCCTCGTCGGTCCTCTTACACCAATTAAGGATGGACCCCGACCACGACAACAGTTTGGGACTCGTTAACCAAACTCCTTCGCCGGTAGCTGCAACCCATCATAGACCACATTACCGTGGGGAATTAGAAGGGGATCCCCACCCTCAAGTTGTTCCGCAAGCAGCAACCGCTACGGTAAGCAACAGCTATACCGTGGGGAATTAGAAGGGGCTCCCCACCCTCAAGTTGCTCCGCAAGACACAACCGCTACGGTAAGCGCATCCGTTGATGAACGAGAGGTGGAAACACTTTTGACTATTCCGTCCCACTCCGGATCTTATGGTTAACACGGTTATTACGGCACAAGAATCACTGGCGACATTTGTTGTTTAATCCTAGATGGATATAAACCCTTGCAATGGAACCTCCACCATATCAACACAATCCATGGTTCCATTGCCCACCACATAGTCATATTCATAGTTATGAAAGTAGTGGTTTTGGTTTTTATGCAATAGTGATAACCATAGTACTTTGCAAGTAATTTGATAGAAATACTCAAATGACACGAGAAAGTGATGAACTTGCCTTTCTTGACTGCAAGATTATGCAGACAAGGTCTTCGATACGCGATAACTCCAAATTCTGAAATAGCATCATCGTCCGGTAAGGACGATGTTAAAAGATTGGCAAGAATGCAATAATGCATAAGTATGAGATGCAATCGCTCTAAGCGTGACCTAACCCTGATGATTTAGGATCAGTGAGTTGTAATGATTGGTTCAGGGTGTGTTTCACTTTTAGAGTGATTCACAAACAAGGTTCTTATTAAGGATTGGTTGCTTGATATCATAAACATGTGCTGCAATATATCATAACCATAGTATTAATAGCACACAACAATAAGATTTGGTGTAATCCTAACATGTAATGAATAGTGGTTGGTTTTAGCACTACATGGCATGGTTAATGATTAATTATCTTATACTTTAAAAGAATAACTTTTGAAGAACATGTTCTTTAATAAAGAACAAGTATGATAATTAGGTTGAGGGGTTCTCTGGTTTTCTATGGTTCTAATTGGTTTCTGGAATAAGTAGTAGATGGATCACAACCAAGTTGGATTCATCAATAATTAGGGCTTGTAAGGTTTTAGTGAAGCATAAGCATCTTAAGCAATTTTTGGTTGCTATCATGGGGATATATCTTAGTGGTAATAGATAGCTAGGATTTATAGGTCCTAATAAGCAGGGTTAATGATGATTTCTTATCTTCTTCAAAAGAATAACTTTTGAAGAACATACTTCTTAATTAATAAGAAGTATTTCAATTAAGGTTGAGGTTGTCTTGTATTAGCCGTTGGATCTCTAAGTGGAAAATGGTTGGTTCCTAAATAGGATGGTTCATAAGTATCTCACCCTAGTAGGGTTTAGTGGAACAGGGTTATGTAATGTGAAATAATAGGTATGGTTGCTATTAGGGTTCATCACAATGGTGTGATGCTAAATAGGGATAAACAAGGATGATGGATTTGGTAATAGAAACTAGGGTTTTACACTTAGTTGACCCTACTTGATTATCTAGGTTTGATGAAGGTGAACACATAAGATGCTAATTAGTAGTGCTAGGGTTCCCATATTTTATGTGGATTTGAATTAGTATTTAGTTTCTAGATATGAATCTATGATTACTAATGAAGTAACATGATCACATGTTACTTGGGGTTTGGTTTTGGAAACCATTTAGGGTTTAAATGAAGTAATGGTTCTAGGGTTTCTATTTGAATTAGGGTTTTAGGATTACACATGAAATGATAAGGTTGTTACATCATTTCATAATGAATTAGTGTTTGCTATTTACCCTATGGTTCTATGATTAATAACGTCATGTAAAGTTGAAGTTATTAGTAACTTGAGAATAAAAGAATAATATGGAATTTGGCATTTTAGTATTTTAAGCAATTTAATAATTAAGGTAATTATTATTTAGGGTTTTAAATTTCCCTAATAATGTTTTAATAGAATAGCAAATAAAGAAAATTAATTCTTCATGTTTTCTTTATTTGCTTACTGGTTTTATTAGATTAATAAATGGTTTCTTAATTTCTGAATTTTTAATTGCATTTAGAATTTAAAATTAAAGGCTTAAATAACCAGTATAAAACAATTGAATTTTTATTAAAAATAAAAATTTCATTTTATATTTTTATTGGATAGGGTTTATCTTTATAATAATTTTGATATCTTATATTTATTTTTCTGAGTTTTTATGAATTTTCTATAATTAAATGAACTTGCAGTAATTATTCAATTTAAATTAAATCAGAAAAACGATTAAGTGTACCTGGGTGAGTGTCACCCAGTGTCACTGACGCGTGGGCCATAGGCCAGGTCACCTGCCACGGTGTCTTTGACCGAAGTCAAAATCTCCAAGGTGACCAGGGGCTTCCCGCCGGTGGCCAGTGAGGGATGGCGCCGACGTTCTGGCGAGCGCGGGACGGCGCAAGCTAGTGCATCAGATGCGCACGAGCGTGGGGAACGTCTAGGTGGCGGCGCCGCTCCGGTTTGGTCGCCGGAGCGTGGCCGGCGACGGTGTGCTGCGGAGGCGCACACGGGCTAGTGACGCGGAGGCGATGCAGGGCTTAATTAAGGAAGACGGGGGTACTGGGAGGTCCACGAGCTCACCAGACGCGCGTTGGAGAGGTCGAAGAGGCATGGGGAGGTCTCCGTCGACGACGAACGGCGACATCTGGTGGTCACCGGCGAGGAATTGATGTCGCGATTCAATGACCTCGAGGGTTCCCGCCAAGCGCGCGTCGACGACGAGTTTGCTGGGGACGATGCGGAGCTCCAGGGCTTCACGGCAGTGCTTGGGGTGGCTCCAGTCATCGGCGGCGAGAATCGGCCGGGCGGCTAGGGTTTGCGTCTGGGAAGAAATAGAACAGAGGAGGAAGAAATCGGAGGCTAGGTTCGTCGTTTAGGGTTTTATAGTGCGCCAGAACGCGCCCCGCCACGTCTTCGGTCGAGGAGGAGCCGCCAGCGACGAGGGGAAGACGGCCACGGCGTCGCGCTGGCCTCCATGCGCCAGGAAGGGGATGAGGATGAACTCCTCATCGTTACTTTAACGAAGGGGTACGTGGGCTGCTTAGTGGGCTGCTCCTGGGTGGTGGCTTGGGCTGCGTTGGTGGACTCCTGCTGGGCTACTGCTGGGCTGCCGAGGTGGGCTACTGTGGCTAGGTAAGCCTTTTTCTCTCTTTCTTTTTATCCTCTATTTTCTGTTTTGCTATTTAAATTTATATTTGAATTCTGTTTTGAATTCTAATTTGAATTCCTTTCTATTTTGCAGATCTTGCTTATTTGATTCATACAATTATTAGTACAAGGCACTGCAGATACTTTAAAGATTATTGTGGTGTATTATAAAATTCAATAGGAATACTAGAGCATTGATTTATTAATTACTATTGGGATTTGAATTAAATAACCATATATGCATTAGTTTGAATATTGCCCTTGGAAATATCCAAATTACTTTCCCAATGGTTGTTGATCTTACTTAATGATATATAGAGTTTTATTTGGTTTTTATCTTGCAAGAAACAATTCCAAAGTAATGTTTATTTATGAATTTCAAATAAGAGAGTGATTGGGATGGCATAATTTCATGTGCTAAAATATCTCTAGGGTCTTAATCTCCTATTTGAGAATGTTGTCACCTGCATTATTTTATGTGAACACTTATTTGTTAGGGTCTTGTAAGGTTTATAATAACCCTATTTCAAGGTTAGCACTGCTATTATATTTTGATACACCATGTAATATCAAGAGTAGATATTACCCTCATCATGGTTGGGTCTTGTTATGAAGATAAGTGGTTGATCACCACTTATGGGTTTTAATTATGGTATTTAACACTAGGTTAATCTTAGGTTCATAATTGAAACATAAGATGTAGTTTGTGAGCAATCCTAGGGTTCTAATGAGATTCACCTAATGGCAATTGGTTTGACTCTCAACTATGGCCTGGTTTGTATTATGATCACCATAGTGATACATAAACTAGGGTTGAGATTTACTTCTAGTTTATAGAGATGGGGTGTCTCCATACTGCATGTGCTAGGATTTAATCTCCAATATCCATGATAAGGTGGTTACTTGCTTAATAGTTGTTGTTCCCCTTTAGTTACTAAGGACATGAGAATTGGTTTTATCTTATACCAATAGATTTCTATTATATCCTTAATCTATTGTTAAAGTAACTAAAGTTGTTATAGTTCTTTTTATAATTAACTTTGGTCACATGGATGTATGGTTTCCCACTACATAAAGTATAGTGTTTAACTCTAAGGTTCTCTTGGGTTCCTTAATTTAGGAAATATAGATATGGTAGGATTCTAATTGGGAGCACCAAGTGGTTCACAAGTAAAGGTTGGGATAAAAGTCTAGGGTTGCTTACTAATGATTTCCCCATGATTTCATGTGGTGAATGATATCTACGTATCCTATTAGGGTTTATCTTATCCTCACATATCTCAAGAACATGATCATGGTTAGACATGATCAACTTGTTCTTGATATTAATTCCTCAAGTTCTTAAATTTTATGATCATCACTAATTAATAATGATCAAGGTTTGGTTTCCTAAGGATCTCTCATTAAAGGGGTTCTCACTTCCATGATCAAGCATTGTCTAGATTAACTAAACATAATATCTCCCTTATAGTTTCTTGGGTGGACATGGTTATGGTTGTCTCAATTATCTTGAGTATAGCACCATGGTTTGAGCTTTCTCATTTAAGAATAGTTATTCTAGGGTTTATGGTGTACTCCTAATATTTATTTAGGTTACTGAGCCTAAGATTCAATTGTCTATCTTAGTTGGTTTATTCCACTCCTTATTTCACTAAGTCATGGATATAGTCTTATTCCACTTGGTATTTGGTGATCTCACCACTTCAAGGTGAAATGGTTTACCTAATATTTTGGTTCAAAGTTTAACATTGATTCTTAAATAGGTAAAGCTGGGATTAGTATGATTGGTCTCTCTCTCATTTGGGAAGGACTTGCATAATACTCTAGGGTTCCTCTTGAAGATGATAATTTGAATACTTGGATGTATATCCAAGGTTTAACTCAAGGTTTGTTATTGCTTCTCTAATAATTATAATAGAACTCTCACCTCTCTAGGTTTGGTGTGTATTAATTATATGGAATAGAGAAATGTATTTCTAGAGTTGATCTCCTTGTTATGTTTCCAAGACTAGAGTAGAATGAATACCATGAGGTTCAGGGTAGGATCAAGGATTTGTTAAAGACATGGAAAAGATAAGTCAAGAGTAATTCTCTCCATTTCTTATTGTTAGTTGATTTCCAATTGAATAGATGTTCTTATGTTATGGCAAGGAATACCATGTTATGATCTTTTATAAGATCAAACAATTGACCATTGATTAAAGTGTTGTTGTGTTAGTTCCATTTGATCTAACCCCTTAGATCAAATCATCTCTACCCAAAGCAAGGTTTTGGCAAGGTCACATTGAGGTTTATAGTGCTTGACTTGATGATCTACTTCAATTCCACCAAGGTCAAGTGAAACTTCAGTTACTATGACTGTTTTACTTTAAAGCGCGAAAATTCCCCAGATTTTCTATGCATGAATGCAATGCACACATCTGTTTCCTCTATTTTTTGTAACCCCAATACCTGGGATATTACAGGTGCGTAATGTAATCAATAACTACATCCTCGGACATAGCATCAATGTTTTATCCCTAGTGGCAACAGCACAACACAACCTTAGAACTTTCTGTCACTGTCCCAGGTGTCAATGCAGGCATGAACCCACTATCGAGCATAAATACCCCCTCTTGGAGTTACTAGCATCAACTTGGCCAGAGCCTCTACTAATAACGGAGAGCATGCAAGATCATAAACAACACATATGCAATAACTTGATAATTAACATAACATGGTATTCTCTATCCATCGGATCCCGACAAACACAACATAGAGTATTACAGATAGATGATCTTGATCATGTTAGGCAGCTCACAAGATCCAACAATGAAGCACAATGAGGAGAAGACAACCATCTAGCTACGCTATGGACCCATAGTCCAGGGGGAACTACTCACTCATCACTCCGGAGGCGACCATGGCGGTGTAGAGTCCTCCGGAGATGAATCCCCTCTCCGGCAGGTGCGGAGGAGATCTCCGAATCCCCGAGATGGGATCGGCGGCGGAGGCGTCTCGTGGTTTTCCGTATTTTTTCGCATCGGGGGTTTCGCGACGGAGGCTTTAAGTAGGCGGAAGGGCGAGTCAGGGGGCTGACGAGGGGCCCACACCACAGGGCGGCGCGGGCCCCCCTTGGCCGCGCCGCCTTGTGGTTGGCCACCTCGTGGCCCCACTTCGTATGCTCTTCGGTCTTGGAAGGTTCGTGGCGAAATAGGCCCCTGGGTCTTGATTTCGTCCAATTCCGAGAATATTTCGTTACTAGGATTTCTGAAACCAAAAACAGCGCAAACTGGCACTTCGGCATCTTGTTAATAGGTTAGTTCCAGAAAATGCACGAATATGACATAAAGTGTGCATAAAACATGTAGGTATCATCAATAATATGGCATAGAACATAAGAAATTATCGATACGTCGGAGACGTATCATTCCTATCTACAATATGTAAATCAAATTCTTGCAAGAGAAGTACCCATCTAATAAGCCTTGGCTTAGCATCTTTCTTTGTCATAAGGTATCTAATTGCAGCATGATCAGTATGAATCGTAACTTTTGAATCAACAATATAAGATCTAAATTTATCACAAGCAAAGACTACAGCTAACAATTCTTTTTCAGTTGTAGCATAATTTCTTTGAGCAGCATCAAGAGTTTTACTAGCATAATGAATAACATTTAATTTTTTATCTACTCGCTGTCCAAGAACAGCGCCTACAGCAAAATCACTAGCATCACACATAATTTCAAAGGTAAGTTCCAATCAGGAGGTTCAACTATAGGAGCAGTTGTTAAGGCTTTCTTAAGAGTTTCAAAAGCTTCCTTACAATCATCATCAAAAACAAAAGGTACATCTTTTTGAAGAAGATTAGTAAGAGGCTTTGAAATCTTGGAGAAATCTTTAATAAATCTCCTATAAAACCCAGCATGACCAAGAACACTACGAATACCTTTAACATCCCTCGGATAGGGCATCTTCTCGATGGCTTCAACTTTAGCTCTATCAACTACAATACCTCTCTCAGAAATTTTATGTCCCAATACAATTCCTTCATTAACCATAAAGTGGCATTTCTCCCAATTAAGAACAAGGTTAGTTTCTTCACATCTCTGCAAAACTTTATCAAGGTTTCGCAAGCAACTATCAAAAGAATTCCCGTAAACGGAAAAATCATCCATGAATACCTCCACAATACTCTCACAAAAGCCATGAAAAATAGCAGACATGCATCTTTGAAAAGTAGCAGGAGCATTACATAAACCAAAAGGCATACGCCTATAAGCATAAGTTCCATAGGGACAAGTGAAAGTGGTTTTCTCTTGATCTTTAGCTTTAACAGCAATTTGTGAAAACCCAGAATAACCATCAAGAAAACAAAAATGAGTATTTTTAGACAACCTTTCTAACATTTGATCAATAAAAGGCAAGGGGTAATGATCTTTCTTAGTAACCTTATTAACTTTTCGAAAATCAATGCACATTCTATAACCTACAACTACTCTTTGAGGTATGAGCTCATCATTATCATTGGGCACAACAGTTATTCCTCCTTTCTTAGGAACGCAATGCACAGGACTAACCCATCTACTATCAGCAATAGGATATATAATACCAGCTTCAAGAAGTCGCAATACCTCATTTCTTACCACATCCTTCATCTTAGGAATTAGACGCTGAGGTTCGACAACAGGCTTCGCATCATCCTCCATATTAATGGCGTGTTGGCAAATAGAGGGAGAAATCCCCTTCAAGTCATCAAGAGTATATCCAATAGCACCTCGGTGTTTCTTCAATATTTGCAATAATCTTTCTTCTTCGAACTCTGTAAGCTTAGAACTAATAATAACAGGATACATTTTCTTATCATCAATATGAGCATATTTAAGATTATCAGGCAAAGGCTTTAAATCAAAAACAGGATCTTCCTTTGGTGGCGGTGTTGTACCCAAATCTTCCACTGGTAAATCATGCTTGAGAATAGGTTGTCGAAGAAAAATCTCCTCAAGCTCATCTCTTTCTTTCCTAAAAACTTCACTCTCGCTATTCTCCAAATGTTGCTGCAAAGGATTATTAGGAACAAGAACAATAGATGCACACTGCTCCATTTTAAAATCATTACTAGGCAAATCAGCTTTATAAGGAGTTTTGGTAAATTTAGAGAAGTTAAACTCATAGGATTCACCAGCAAATTTAGTCAAAATTTTCTCTTTCTTGCAATCTATAATAGCTCCACAAGTATTTAGAAAAGGTCTACCAAAAATGATAGGACAATAATCACTAGCAGCAGAACCAAGTACCAAAAAGTCAGCAGGATATTTAATCTTACCACATAGAACTTCCACATCTCGAACAATACCAATTGGAGAAATAGTTTCTCTATTAGCCAGCTGAATAACCACATCAATATCTTCAAGTTCACAAGAATCAATTTCGTGCATAATCTCCGTGTAAAGCTCATAAAGAATAGCACTAACACTTGCACCAATATCACATAAACCATAATAGCAATGATCACCAATTCTAACAGATAACATAGGAACACTAGCTTGTTTGGGTTTATTAGGATGTGAGACAATATTAGAAGCATCTTCACAGAAAATAATATGACCATCCTCCACATTTTCAGTCACAAGATCTTTAACTATTGCAACAGCAGGTTCAACTTTTATTTGTTCTTCAGGTTCTATAGGTTTCTTTTCACTTTTATGAACCGCACTATTTATAATACTCCTTCATTTTAGCAGGAAAGGAGTTTTTCAATATAAGCTTCAGGAATAACATGATCAACTACAACACATTTATTAATAGATGAATCAATTTTATCTTTATACGGTTCATGATACTTGTCAAAATTCTTCTTAGGCAATTCATAATGAGAAGCAAAAGCTTTATAAAGATTTGCAGCAACTTGAGAATCAAGACCATATATAGCACTCATATTACGAAATTTATCAGTATCCATAAAAGCTTCAATGCATTTATAATCATAAATTATACCTGATTCTCTATCCTTGTCGTTCTCCCAACCTTCAGTATTTTCTTGGATCCGATCAAGAAGGTCCCTTTTAATCTCTTCTTTGTTGCGTGTAAATGATCCAGAACAAGAAGTATCCAGCAAGGTCTTGTCTTGAAAAGAAAGTCTTGCATAGAAATTATCAATAATAACATTACCAGGAAGCTCATGAATGGGGCATTTGAGCATTAAAGACTTCAATCTCCCCCAAGCTTGGGCAATACTTTCTCCATCATGAGGCCAGAAATTATATATGCGGTTCCGATCCTTGTGAATTTCACTTGGAGGATAGAACTTAGAATAAAACCGGGCACAATATCATTCCATTCAAGAGAATCCCCATTATCCAGTAATTTATACCAATGCGCCGCTTTACCAGACAGCGATAAAGAGAATAGTTTCTTCCTCAATTCATTCATAGTAATACCTGCACATTTGAATAACCCGCATAGTTCATGCAAAAACAGTAAATGATCACCAGGATGGACAGTGCCATCCCCTTCATAGCGGTTATCCATAACACGTTCAATAATTTTCATAGGTATTTTATATGGTATCACTTCCTCACCTGGCGCCTCATCCACTACCGTTGCAGTTGCGGCTGTGCCGGCAGTGGCGGAGGCGCCGCCGACTCTAGGAGCGCCTGTCGAAGTGCTTCATCCGCCGACAGGCCCGGCGGCATGACGGCGGTGGCGTAGCGGGGCAGCGGCGGCTGCACAGGCGCGTCGTACTCGGAGACGAGGACGGCGACCTTCGCCATCTCGTCGTCCGTCATGTTCTCCGGGAACTCGAAGTTCCGGCCCTCCGCCAAGGCCTGCTGCCATTCGTGGAAGACGACAGCGACGTAGTCATCGCTGTCGTCCTTCACCTTCTCGCTATGGTACGCGAGCGCCTCGACGTAGTCGTCGTCGTCGTACACGGCGTAGGCTTCGTCGTTGTCGTCGGCGGCGTCGTTGTGCTGCGCCTGCTGACGTCGCGTCCGCGCCTCTTGATGACGCGTCGGCGCCTGCTGACGACGGGACGGCGCCTGCTGACGACGAGCCGGCGGTGCATGGCCGAAGGGTAATCCCTGTCGCCCATGAAGCCTGCCCTTCGTCTCCTGTCCGTCTCCGTGGACAGGTACGTACTCCAAAGCTCCGAGTCGATGGCGTACGTCGGATCGTCGCGGAGGTCCGCCGGCAGATACCGCCTCCTGCGCCGGATCACCGCCGTCCGATCAGGCTCACGCGCAGGTACTAGAGGGATGGGCACCCGGTGGCAGCTGAGCCGCCAGCCGCCAGGCAGCTGCACGCCGGACCAGGCGTCGTCGCACGGCATCCATTTGCCGTGCATGAGCCTCCCCACCGTGACGGGGAGCGGCACCCTCTTGCAGCCGCTGCCGGAGGCCTCGAAGTCGTTTTTCTTCCCCATGGCGCTGCGGCGGTGGTGGTGCGAGTGGAGGCGTGGTGTGGGTGAAGGAGTGGCGCGGCCGGTGGACTTTTAAGGGCGGCCGCGCGCGGGATACGATGCCATTGAAGGCGTCGCAGAAGCCCAGCCGCCGCTGTGCGCGTGCAGAACAGGCAGCCGCGCCATTGATGGCGAAGGCTGCGGCGCAGATGCGGAAGCGCTGGCCGCCGAAGCGATGCCGTCGATGCAGGCTCGCTGCCACGCGGGCCCGGTGGAGAAGCGAGCGGATATTTTCTGCGTCCGCCGAGCGTCCGTGGAGGCGCAAACCTGGCGCATATTTGGGCCAGGTTTGCGTCTCCGCGGACGGCCCGGTCACTTTGCGTTGCCCCGCTGGAACAGGCCCCAGACGCATTTCCGGTCACGGCGGACACAAACGGTCGCTCAGCATCCGTTTGCGTCGCGCCGCTGGAGATGCCCTTATGCCGTCGAGCTCCAGGAAGCTGTGCGAACGTAGTATTCTTGTTGTTGTCGAGATCGTGTAGGAAGGTGTACGGGAGCATGCCGCATAAGCGGTTCGAGTTGAGGTGAAGCTGGGCGGGATTGGGAGCACCGGGGTGAGGGTGAACAGGACTCAAGAGGTATCCCGCGATGCCAGGAACGCTAAGAGCATGTCTAACAGGTCCCGTATTTTTTCGCCCCTTAAAACGCGAGTAGAGGGCCCTGTATCTTGTTTTCACGGGCCGAAAACTCGGACGAGCTAGCAGAACCCGTATCCCCACCCCGTAAAACAGCAATTTGCACAACAATTTCAGATCAAACATAGCACATCCAAAATATGTGATGCATAATTCATAGTTTAAACATCACAACGCGATCATAGACAATGTTCAAGCCACGGAAGTTCCCAAATGTGATCAACCATCAACGAGTCCATCGCCACCGGCGCCACCACTCGCCGGAGACTCACCTTGAGCACGAGCTTGACGCGCAGCCTTCTTCCTCGCAATGATGTCCGCCTTGGTCTCGTTCCACCACGCCAGCTGATCCTCGTCCATGCCGTCGGTGCGCATCATCATGATATCCCTCTCCTCGGCCAAGAGCTCCTTCATGGCCTTGGCTTCTTTGAGTGTGATCATCTTCATGTCAAGCTTGGCCTTCAACTTGGAATCTTCCCGCCTTGCTTGCACCTTGGCAAGCTTCACCTCCTTCTTCTTCTCGGTGATGAGGAGCTTGGTCTCCAACGTCTTCATCGTCAATGCCTCCTTGGACTTCATGAGTTGATCCAACTTCTCCCGGAAGCTAGCTGCTTCAAGTTCTACCTTGACCCTCTCCTTGGCCTTCTTGTTGCCCTCGGGCTTGCCGGTGTTTCTCCCACTCATGTCCCCCGCTTCATCATCCATGGTGAGCAGTGCCTCCTTCTTGCACTTTGGCTCGTTGTCCCTCAACTTCCACTTAGGAAGATGTTGAAGGATGGAAAAGCAATGATGAAATTGAAATTCCTTGTTCTTCGAGCCGGCCATGTCCTTGTACCGTGCTTGAGCATACTTGGGCTGCACAACAATAGTATGTGATGTTTCCACATCATCAACACATAATATGGATAGCATGTGATGTTTCCACATCATCAACACAAGGAAAACTTACATAGTCCTCCGGCACGCATCCACTAGGGGGGTTGTTGGCCACTTGATCCATGACAGCACTCCAACGAGAACAAGCTGGTTTGATGATGTTCCATTGGCCTTCAAGGGAGCGGTAGGATCTGTCCGCCATGCTCTTCGTGCGAGGCTTCAGCTGGTGGTACAGATCCTCAATGCGCTGCCAATAGCGCTTGCCGCCTTGGTCTTCATCCTGCCCGCCTTCTTGGCAGCCGGCGGGGCTTCGGCCGGCAAAGCTGCCGCCGGTGAAGCTGCCGCCGCCGCAGGAGCTTCGAAGAATGACCATAATAGTCTTTAAATAAAACATAGTGAGGGTTATCAATTCCCGCATCATCATTATTAATGACATTGGCCTTAGGGGCTTCATCATTAGTGATAACCTTCTTTTGTGCGGGCTTGGCTTTTGGCTTGTTTGCCTTTCTAGCCTTGGTATTAAAACCAAGTCCCTCCTTCCCATTGTTTGACCTTTTCTTACTCAAAAGATCATCCAGGGAAAGTTTACTTTGGGGAGAGGAGGCCTTAGCAAGTTCATCCTTCAACCTAGCATTTTCCTCAATAATATTTGCATGATCACATGAACGAGTAGAGGTACTAGGTATGTCATATGAAGCAAGCCTAATTTGAAGTTGCTCATTCGGCTTGGAGAGGAGAGAGTATTCACTCTTCAAGGCTTTGTGAGCCTTGTCTAGTTCATCTAGATCCTTCACAAAGTTTCTCATGATCAACACCAAATTTGGCCTTTTCTTTTAAAAGCACTTTAGACTTAGCTCTAGCAAGATCTCTAGCTTTTGTGAGCTTGTTAATTTTATCTTGAGGATCTTCAAGATTTTCTAACCTCTCTTCAAGAGAAGCTATGGTTTCTTGACTTTCCTCAAGAGCATTTCTAAGAGCATGTAGTTCAAGAGCGTCTTCCCTCTCTATTTGACATTTTTTTCTCAAGAGTATCATTTTGTTGTGCTAAACGAATCATGAGATTGGAAACATGCTTTTTAGTGTTACCTTGCAAGTTAAGAATGAACTTATCAAAATCTAGCATTTCTTGTCTCACTTTTAGACTAGCAAGATCAACCCCTAGATCATTTGAAGTGTTAGGCATAGAGGGGTTAGGATATGATACCTCGGAAGATTTAGCCATGAGGAAATATTCTTCCTCCACATGAATTATCTCATTGGGGGATTCACTTGGTGATGAAGAGTTAGTGGAGAGGAAGGCAAGAGCAACCAATCCATTCGAGGTTGCATCTTCTTCATCATCAACATCATCATCTCCGGAGGTATATTCTTCTTGAGTTGATAGCACAATAGATGTGTCCAAGGTGGACCTTGCCATGAAGCAATGTGCATTCTTGATATGAGAACTCTCATTGGGGGAATCAAAGAGAGATGAAGAGGGAATGTTGGTAGTGACAATGGCGGCCAATTCCTTGGAGCTTTCTTCATCTTCATCATCACTGGAACTTTCAACTTCATCGGAAGAATATTCTTCCTTAGTCACTAGCACAATCCTTGAGGGCCTCTTTCCCTTCTTGCTCTTGTTATAGAATTTCTTGTTGGGGGCCTTTGAAACTTTGCCCCTTGAATCTTTGCTCTTGTCCTTGGGAATGAGCCTTCCACCATTAGTTTCCCTATTTTCATAAGGGCATTGAGCGATGAAATGGCGCTTGTCATCACAATTGTAGCAAGATCTTATTCTTGGGCCCGAGCTTGTGAAACCGCTTGAGTTGTTTCTCTTGATGTTGTCTTCCTTGGCCTTGGATGGGTCAACCCAAAAGGTTTTTGCATGGAATGCCATGTGGTCATGGTAGTGGTGTTCCAAGTCTTCCGGATAGGACATACTCCAAGATGCCCTATATTGATCTTGAGGGATCACTACTTCTACGGACTTTACGGTCAAGGCAAGGTTGGACCCTTTTGACATCCCAAGAGCCCGATTTCGAGAATCATGAGAGTTTTGCTCAAGAACCTTGAGAGCTTGCATCTCGTGCACGGCTTCTTGAGAGGTGAGAGAGGGAACGCATTCTCTGCCGACAAGAGTCTTGACATCAATGGTTTCAAACGGCATCATGCAATCGATGTACTTATCCTTGATCCAAGAGTCATTGATGTGGGTGGCACCAACATTCCGGAAAGCATCGGCAACGGTGAGAAGTCTTCCATACATGACTTCATGATCTTCATCCGGTAGCCTCAAGAAACCTTCGGCTTTATTCCGAAGAGCATTATACTTGTTCCTTCTCATGCTCTCACTTCCAATGCAACTAGCGGCCAAACCATCCCAAGCTTCCTTGGCGGTGGTGAAATTCCGAACACGAGACAAATCCTTTGTCCCCACACTAGTTTGAATCATGTGCAAGGCGGTGTTGTTGAGTTGACTATCAACCTCTTCTCTTCTAGTCAACTTGTCGGGGTTGTAGGGCTTGAAGCCTTCAACGATGATTCTCCAAAGTTCATTGGAGGCACTGCAAACATGAGAGCTAAACTCAAATTGCCAAGTATCGAAATCATTAACGGAAAACTTAGGAGGGTCGCCCCAAATGTTTATATGAGGATGGGGAACCGGTATATCGGGAGATAGGAAAGGCAGAGGTACACGATTGTAGCTCTCACCTCCACTAGTTCCCCTAGGAGATGCAATGGGAGATTTGATAGAGTTTAAGTTATCATCATCCACGGGTTTGGTAGAGGAGGGTAATGCCGAACCATCTCCCTCTTCTAACGCACCCGTGTACTTTACCTCTACGATGGGAGCCTTGGGAGGGACCGGAGTCAAAAGCTCGGAAATCATTTTTTCTCATGCTTTCCATTTGAGCTTCCATGGAGGACCTCAACGAATTGAAGTCGTCCATGGAGACCATCTTAGCGGCCCCTTCCGGAGGCTCCTAGTCCGTCATACTCTTAGGTGGTTAAGCCCGAAATAAGAGCCGAGGCTCTGATACCAATTGAAAGGATCGTATGCCGCACCTAGAGGGGGGGTGAATAGGTGCTAACCAATTTTTAGTTGTTTTTCAATTTAGGCTTGACACAAAGGTAAATTCTCTAGATATGCAACTAAGTGAATTTACCTATATGACAAGGTAACCAACTAAGCAAGATATAGCTACGCAATATATAGGAGATAGAATAGGATAGAGGTAACCGAGAGTGGAGCACGCGATGACACGGAGATGATTCCCGTAGTTCCCTTCCTTTGCAAGAAGGTACGTCTACGTTTGGAGGAGTGTGGTTGCTACGAAAGCCAAACCAACAGCCACGAAGGCTTCACTCAGATCTCCTATGAGCAACGCCACGAAGGCCTAGCCCACTTTCACTAAGGGATTTCCTCGAGGCGGAAACCGGGCCTTTTCAAGGTTCTTGGGGCACACATCCACAACCGAATTGGAGGCTCCCAAATCCGTTACAACACAACAATCAACAACAATACATCAACACAAATAAACTAGGGATCCAAAGAGGAACACTAGCAAGAGGGCCCTCAAACAAATGAGGGGGAAATGTAAATCGCTTCGGTGAGGATGTAGATCGGTGTCTTCTCCTTCGAATCTCCAAAGATCAAGAGCTTTGGTTGGGGCCGGAAGGATATCTTGCAAATCTTGCGTCCTTGAGGTGGCTCTAATGGTGGTGAAGCTTGGCAGATTTTTATGCAATGATTGAGCAAGGAGCAAGGTAGAAGAAGGGGGTATAAATACCCCCCTCCAAATTCCAGTCGTTGGAGCTTCCGGGGGGCCGGATAATCCGGCCTAAGTTAGGGCCGGATAATCCGGCCCAACCAAAAATCCGGCCCTAGGAAAATCCGGCCAAATATCCGGCCAAAAGTCCGGCCAAAAGTCCGGCCAAAAGTCTGGCCCCTGTCCAGAGCTGCATCGCCTCAGGTCCTTAGCCGATTTTGGGGGGGGGGGGGCGGATATTTTGGAAATATCTGGCCCGGATTATCCGGCCCTGGGGCAAATCCGGGCAAATATCCGGCCCATGTACAGGGAGTACTGAGCCACAAAACCTCAAGTCCTTAGCCGAAAAAGGGGGCCGGATATTTTGGAAATATCCGGCCCAGATTATCCGGCCTGGTGATCCTGTTACAGCTTCTTCTTGACACGTCTTACCACATGCATCACACATATACATGTATCTATATAATCCCTGTACCACTTAATAAAACATTAGTGTATCACATACATTGACATCAAACACACAAAACATATTATGAGAGATGTTCTTTCACTTGTCCTTTTTCTCTTTTATGGACTTGACAAGGGTTGCATAGTTAGGGTAAATATCATCTGTGAGATAGTACCCCATGGTGTACTCATTGTTCATAACTTTGTAGTTACAAGGTGGAGCTTCACCCTTAACTAGTCTTGCAAACAAAGGGGATCTATTCAAGATGTTGATGTCGTTGAGTGTCCCCGGCAATCCAAAAAAAGCATGCCAAATCCATAAGTCTTGAGAGGCCACAGCTTCAAGAACAATGGTAGCATCACGGCTTTTGCCACAATACATTCCATGCCATGTTTTTGGACAATTTTTCCATGTCCAATGCATGCAATCCAAACTACCAAGCATCCCCGGCCACCCCCTCTTTTCATTGATCTCCATGAGCCTTTTTGTATCTTCCTCATTTGGAGCTCGGAGATACGTCTCTCCATACAACTTGATCACCATCTTGGCAAACATACGCACGCAATCCGTGGTTGTTTGCACACCAATGCAAAGGTACTCATCGGTATAATCTGCTGGTATGCCGTATGCAATAACCCTCATGGCGGCAGATATTTTTTGATATGGGCTAAATCCCATGACTTGGGCAGCGTTTCTTTTTTGCTTGAAATAATTGCAATTTGCCTCGCAATCTTTGACGATTCCCTCGAACAAAGTCCTACGCATTCGGTACCGTCTACGGAAGAGGCGGGGAGGATAGGTCGGTACCTCGACAAAATAATCTTGCATCAGCTGTTCGTGGACGAGCGCGCGGTTCCGCGGAATGCACATACACCCCATCACGGATCCTTTCCGCTGATCCAGAAGCTTGGCGCGGTCCTCCATGTGCTTCATGCCGAACAGGAGCAGCATCATCTCCGTCTCGTCGTCGTTGAGCAACTCGTCGATGTTCGAATCGTCGGAATCCGACGAGGACCAATCGGTCGACGTCGCGTCCAAATCCGCCATGTGCACATCCTCCGGAGCCATCTACCACGGTGTACCATACATCAGCCCCAAACACGACCATTTTACCGGCGACAACGAAGAAGAACGCGGCGGAATACTCATCGGCGAAAACGGCGGAGAAGACCGCGGCGGGAGGGCGGCGGCGCGCGCGGGGGGACGCGGATCTTCGGCGGGGGTGCGGCGGAGGTGCGGGGGACGTCGACGCAGCTCGGCGCGGCTCGGCGGACAGCGGAGGGGCGCGGATCTGACGGATTCCGTCGGCGGTGCGCGGGGGAAAACGGGTGGGGAGGACTGAAATGTCCGCGCGCGGTTTCGGAAATGGGATACTGGTTTGGCCCTCTATCCCCGCTCCCACCCCGCACAAGTAGGGGGCGAAGACCCGCCCTGTAATCGAAAACTGGAAAATGGTGTGGGGGCCGTTTTTACGGGCGTGCTAGACAGCCGGGTAGAGCCGAAACCCGTATATCGGTGGTTATTATACGGGTTTACCCCTTTTAAGGGGTCTGTTAGACATGCTCTAACTAAGCACGGACAAACAAACATATATATCATGAAATAGTTAAGGTAGCATTTGCAATAGAGGATTTGTTGGATATACATTATCTGCCACATATTCTTATTGGTTACACAGTGGATACAATCTGTTATGCGGGTTACCAACCATGGAAGCTAGAGTATCTTCTTCGGATACTGGCGCCCAAGTCTTCATACTTGATACTTGTAGATAAGCTGGTGATATTGTACTTAATATCCTCATACTAGGACAATTGCCCGTGCGTTGCCACGGGATAGAAAATGTTATTATAGACAATAAACTGAAATATGTGTCTTAATTTATGTGCGTTCAGATATATGTGTCTTAATTTATGTGCGTTCAGATGATTGCTCAACTGTGTTAAGCTTGCTTCCATTCAGTATAAATCCATTAGTACATGCCTCAAGTTTATATCATCGTCGTACCAGTAAACATAATTTTCTAGGTGCCAACCACAACCTTAGGAGCCCGACTAAGTTAAATGAAAGAAATAAAACATGTATTCATCAGGTAAAGAAAAACACGATAATCAAATACAAAATAGAAGGCAAAATACACTATATTCATCATGTATTTATATACTCTCACCATCACCGTTATTAGCCACACAAAAGTACTGCAGCTCCAAAAAAAAAGTAAGCACCACATTTGCCAATAAATAAGTACATGGCACACACAAATTCATCACTCTCTTCCCCTCACAGGCTCTCTCACTATGTTCGTGTATCATCTCGCTGTACATAGCGACCAGCAACAAATGCACATCTCCACACGTTAGCACCGCCAACCAATGGGCCAACCGCAACACAAGCCCTCGCGCCCTAGCCAATCAACCACGCGGGCACCGAGATGACATCGCTTTGGTCTGGTCTCCCGAACTGCAAGATCCGGTTAGGCAGCCTCTGGGAAAGTGCTGGAGAGATGAACATGCATAGTCAGTGCCATTGATATATCATCTTCCTAAACCTCACTTGCAAGAAAAGTGCTGGAGAGATGAACATGCATTGTTATATCATCTTCCTAAACTTCACTTGCAAGAAAATATTGTGTCAAAACCAATGAGTCCTCCAAAATTGAAAGAATATTTTCTTTTTTTGTTAATCACCCCAACCTAACCATCACCATCTCACTGTAGAAAACAAACAAGAATCCTACTCCCTCTGTCCCCTAATATAACGTTTTTTGGTAAGCCAAATTAACTTACCAAAACATCTTATATTTAGGAACGGATGGAGTATTTGAATTGGTTTTTCTAATAGACATAAAGCATTTCATCCTACACAAGAGCTTCCCCAACCATTTGCAGAATCTATGAGAGAAAAAGCCAGGCTCGAACTTAATAAAAATCAGCACATGAACCTGAATCTGGTTTATGAGATTTGTCCTTACTAAATGTCATTTAGGCTTGGAAGGAAAGGAAACTATAAGTAAGATGATCTTGCTATGAAAACAAGAGTAGCAATCATCTCTTGGGCTTTTGAAATTTGAACTAATAACACTGGGTTTTAATATGTACAGGTCCATAGAGCCCAAAAAGGAATCATTAAACTCAATGCAATTAAGTGGTGGTTGGCTGACCTGAAATGGTAAGGTAGAGTCGCATATACATAACGTCAACATTGATGCCCCTAATTATCTTTTTGGTCTTCTCGGAAAGGCTGTCACCTAGATAGAATAATGATAATTATGTAATGTTAACTCATAACAAAGCAATGTGACGGAAAAAAAATCGCAACTTTTCACCATATGAGAATGTGAAAATATTCCCAGTACATCTGCATTGGCTAGAAACCAATTAGTCTTCAACTTAAGTAATTCAATCCCAACATTAGTTCATTAGAAATGCTGCCATCATCAGTCAATCAAGCATAATTTATATGTGCATTTTACCTAGTAGGAAATTTGCAAAAAATATGTACATGCAAATAATTTCTTTCAATTCATTACTTTCACGTTTAAAGTCCCCTAATTAAGCAACAATTCTGTTAAAAAAAACTACGCAAAAAATATATAGAAGCACCCTCATCGCCTCTTATTAGTTAGTATACATTAGGGTATTAATTACTTCACAACTGCAATGGAAACTTACTTTCTCGTCGTCGGTGCGGCTGAGGCTGGCTAAGGCGGTCGATGGCGAGCAGGTCCGCGCTTGCGGAGGTGCCCAACAACAGTGGTGCTCTAGGCGACTCGTGTGCATCCCCGCGGCCTCAGCCTTGAGCCGCCCGATGTGGGATGCGCGGCGTGGGATGCTAGCATGATGGAGGTGATATTCCGTACCACGTCGAGCTGCTCAAACCGGTGCACCAAAAGCGCTGCCGCCAGCTCTTCGGGAAAATAGAAGGCCATGGCCGGCGCCATCACCAGCACATCCTGGGTCAGCGCGTTCAAGGCGTCAACGCCTACATATTTATTACCCTTTCTCATCTGGAAAGAAGAAATAGCATGTTTCATCCTAGGTCAGCGCGTTCAAGGCGTCAACGCCTACATATTTAAACACATCGTTTGAAAAAAAGTTGGATCTTGAACCCATGCAATTTATGTTGGACAAAGTTCATTTTCTAAAAATAAATACATTGCCATCTAAAAAGAAATATCAATTTCCAGGTAAGGTCAAGAATCAAGCTGGTAATGAAATGATGAATCTGCACCCATCAAGTCATCAACATTTAAAAAGAATGTAATCAGGCATTGAGTTAGAAACAACAAAATACAACAAAAGACACATTGTATATATCAATGGTGAAGTTTTATCCGGGAAGCCCGTTTTGACTCCGCAGCAAAGTTTGGCCTCCCTGAACTGGGCATTATTTTATTAAAAATAAGATATTGAACTTTTGATGACTCCAAGTTGCTGCTTTTTTATCACTTGTTATTACTTCCCTGTGACAACTTTTCTTGGATGTCATGTCTATACAAATATTTCATAGAAGAAAAGAAAACACATTTTAGCCAATCTTAATTAACAATAGCCCAAAATTATATAAATCCATCTAATCAAAGCCAATTGGAGATCTAGGCATGATACCAGGTGGCGCTTTTCTCTACTGCTTATAGACCAACACACTGTTAATAGTACTAACTTTCCAACTCCACCTTGTGGCACTGATCGGCTTGTGACACCATTATTATAACCATGACATCACACACTCCGATCCTCTAACGGAAATCCCAGTAAACATCATTGTCAATCTTCCTAAGTTCCTAGAAAATAAATTGGTCTGTAGTGGTATAGAGGAGATTTGTTTAAGAGGGGGTTCTAATTTCCAACAGTACCTAATGATTGGGAATGGGCTATAACCATACAGCCTCAGCGAGAGATTTTGATGTCAACTGCATCAAAAAATATTGGCAGTGAAATTCTAACTACGTAGTATAGATAGTTCCAACTTCCATCGACTCCACAAATGAAGTAGGTCACAACACCTTCGATGAACTTTCACTAATAAGCACAAATCAACTATTTGGTCAACTCAATAATTGCCCATGTTTTCTTTCAAACTGACATCACAACAATTTCAAAATATACACCCGTACACAGCAAGAGATCTTTCTCACCTTGTGGTCACTCTAATTCGTCCCATCCATTTTATCCATATGCAACTCTTGCTCATATATAAATCCCTGAGGCAAATCTCCGGAGCACTATAAATTTTAAGACAAAAGAAAATCAGCAAATCTCCAGAGCACTATAAATTTTAAGACCAAAGAAAAGCCGCACCTTGAAATTGTCGTGGCTGTGGCCCGGCCAATTCTCCACCAACGATTCATCAAGTGGCAATGGCCTCGCCCTCTCCCCTTCCTCCCTGCCATCCACGGCCGCGTCTGCCGATGGCCGCTTGGCGCCCTCCGGCTCCCCTAGGCGCTGGATTATCGATCAGTACAGGCAGTGTCATCAAAGCAGCCCTATGTTGTGCTGCAAAATAGAGATACAATGTTATATAATAGCAGATATAGCTGCTATCTATTCTTTTGAAAAAAGTATTTATTACAATTCAGTTTGGATATTTGTAATTGATAGAACATGACAAAAGAATACTTCCATGTTGCTGCATAGAAAATAGGCATAGCTGAATCAAAATTAAATACTCAAAAAGATGCATGTGGGGAATGGGATGGAATCATCTCATGCATAGAATTAAGATAGATGATCACATACCTTTTTAGACAACAGTGGCTTCGCTAGGTGATGGATTCTCCAGATTCTTGATACCCAGCTATCGGGTACATAGATACCAAAGTCTGCCAAAAATTAAAATATAGATAGATCTAACGTTTTAGTTACAGATCAAATGAATCACTTTGAGAAGTATGAAAGATATAGCACACGAACAAATAACGGGATTGAGAATATGTAGCCAGTGAGATGGAAGCGGAAAACTTACCAAACCAACTATGTCCACCCCTTCGGCAGTATGGCTGCTGTGCGCATGAGGACATAGAAAATTAGAAAGTCGTCTCTCCTCCTTGATCTCTTCTTAAATCCATAACTTGGGTGCTGAGAAACAATGGAGACCAACGATTCATTTGAATCAAGAAACAGTGGAGGCCAACGATTACTGCCCAGGATTTGCTCGCCGTCGTCCCTAACTTCCAGATCTCACTGGGCGGATGTGCTTGAACGGCATCGTGGCGGTGCGATTGCCAGGAGCAGGGCTGGCGGTGCGATTGGGAGAGGCATCTGACTCCAACAACTCATCTCTGGGGGACATTAGGGGAGAACTTGCGAGGTGGATGTTCTTGTAGAACATGGCGGCGGCACGATCCGAGGACGAAGAAACGGGAGATGAGATCCATCGATGGTAGGGTTTGTTTCAAGCATTCGGAATACAGCCTGGGGCTTGGCCCATTTGGAGGCGTGAAGGGGCGAGTGCGGCCCAGGCGGGTCCGTGCGGGGTGTAACGACGAAACTGTTGATCGTAGGTGGGACGACTAATACTACGAAACTTATTGTGGATGGCAGAATAAGGAACCACTTTAGTCTTTTTAAGTAGTAGAGATAGAGATAGAGATAGAGATTAAAAATAGTCCCTAAACTGGATGGTTGGATTTAAGGTAGCAAAACTATGATTGGCAGCCGGCTGTAGCTATGGCATGTTCGCGCGCCTCCTACCATTTTGCTCGTAAGAAAGAAAGAAAAAAGCTCGCACGGACTCTTCCTAGTCGGCCGCCGCCGCTGCTCACCACCGCCGCAATTGCTCCCCCACGTGTGGCTGCCGCTGCTTCTCCTTCTCCCGGTGGGCGCCACAGCCGCGGCTATTCCCCACGAAATCCACATGTTGGTGCTCCACTTTCTAGTTTGGGTGCCGCCACGCCGCGCCACCACCTGCGTCCCAGGGCGGAGCGCCCTCCGCCGAGGCTCCCCTGCCCCAAGAACCTTCCCACCGGCGTTGCATCCAGCCACCAACGCGTGAGCTCCCACCCCCTCACCATAGACTCCATGGGTAGAGCTCGCCACAGCCCACTAGAGCCGGAGAAGACGACATTAGCAAGCAGATTGGTCGGGGATCCTCCACTCTAGCTCCAGCGGACCTCCGGCGCGGCGTATTCGTTGACAGCAAGTTTGAATCAGCTATGTATGCTGTTGCTACCATGGTCATTGACAAAGGGAAACTTACGGGGATTTTTGTCGATGTTACACACATTTTTGCAATTTGTTACATGTGTACATTATTTTTGTTGCGTGAGTATGAGCAAAATAGTACAATATTTTTGTCTATATCATATAGAGAAATTGTACCAATGTTACATACGTGTTCATATAATGTTTTATGAGCTAGACAAAACTGATAGATATACTGCAGAGAAATGGTACAAAACGATGTATCATTTTTAAAAATATTATACACACAAATAAAAACGTACATTCGAAAATAAATTGTACCATTGACGGAAATTTTTGTACCATAACATGATGTAGCCACATCCGACTAATCCCTAGCATCCGCCTTTAAGGTATCTGTTTCAGCAATGTAAGGACTTTAAATTTTTGCAGTTGAGCTGAAATTATAATTTACTGAGTAAGTAGTATCTTTTTTGCAAATAAATTTATTGAGTAAATTGCTCGGTAACAATATTATTGGCCATACTACTCCGTGGGCAACTGCATTGGGCGTCGCAAGGAGAAGGATATCTTAATCCACATGTTAGAGTTTTAGCCTATAATTGGCCTATCAACACTGACCGCTTTGTCTTCTCGCCGTTCTTCAGATCTGACGAGATATGTTTCTCGATGTGTCACTGGCGTTTGTCGTTGTCCACGACGGAGCGGGGGCTGGGGCGAGGTGGTTCTTCTGGAGGGAAGATGTTGGTCCGGAGGTGGTGGATATGTTGTTCTTCTCCGACTTCGTCGATGGGAGGCGGCGTATCTTGGTCCAAGACAGCACGGGGACGTCCCTCGGTTGACACGCCACATCGACATGTGCCTCGCTGCTTGCAGCCACTACTAGGAAAAGGCCTAGCCGTAAGATTGCTATCAGTGGCGTACACCTTTTTTGGTGCGCCACTACTAGTTACTAGTGGCGCACCAAAAACTGGTGCTCCACTGATAGAAAAACAGCAGTGACGCACTAGTATACTGGTAGGCCACTACTAATTTTGGAACTGAATTATAGATAGATGTAGGGATACCGTGGCACACCACATATAGGTGCACCATTGCTATTTAAATAGCAATGGCGCACCTATATGTGGTGCGCCACCTTGTTGCAAATTGCAATGGCGCAGTGCATGCGGTGCGCCACTGTGCACGCGAGTTTGTATCCTCCACGAGCCCCTCGACCAGTACAGCCACCACCAGTACACCCTCCACCAGCACACGCACTACGTCCCCTGTCCCCACCCACCACACATCTCCTCCGAAAATCCCCACCAACCACACGCACCACACATCTTCTTCCCCACCAACCCCCGTCGCCACCTCCCTGCATCCTCCCGTCTCGTCGGCCTCCACGGCGACCTCCCCAAGTCCTTCGCCGCGCTCCGTCCGCCGGCCTCTTGCCCTCCCCAAGTCCCTCGCCGCGCTTCGTCCGCCGGCCCCACACTCGTCGTCCACCTCGCGTCCGTGCTTGGGGGCTGTAGACCTGATGGCGTGTAACTCACACGTTCGTTGGGAACCCCAAGAGGAAGGTATGATGCGCACAGCAGCAAGTTTTCCCTCAGAAAGAAACCAAGGTTTATCGAACCAGGAGGAGCCAAGAAGCACGTTGAAGGTTGGCGGCGGGATGTAGTGCGGCGCAACACCAGGGATTCCGGCGCCAACGTGGAACTGCACAACACAACCAAAGTACTTTGCCCCAACGAAACAGTGAGGTTGTCAATCTCACCGGCTTGCTGTAACAAAGGATTAACCGTATTGTGTGGAAGAAGATTGTTTGCAGAGAAAACAGAAGTATTGCAGCAGATTTGTATTTCGGTATTAAAGGAATGGACCCACAGTTCACTAGAGGTGTCTCTCCCATAAGATAAAAGCATGTTGGGTGAACAAATTACGGTCGGGCAATTGACAAATAGAGAGGGCATAACAATGCACATACATGTCATGATAAATATAGTGAGATTTAATTGGGCATTACGACAAAGTACATAGACCGCCATCCAACTGCATCTATGCCTAAAAAGTCCACCTTCAGGTTATCATCCGAACCCCTTCCAGTATTAAGTTGATAACAACAGACAATTGCATTAAGTATGGTGCGTAATGTAATCAACAACTACGTCCTCGGACATAGCGCCAATGTTTTATCCCTAGTGGCAACAGCACAACACAACCTTAGAACTTTATGTCACTGTCCCAGGTGTCAATGCAGGCATGAACCCACTATCGAGCATAAATACTCCCTCTTGGAGTTAAGAGCAAAACTTGGCCAGAGCCTCTACTAATAACGGAGAGCATGCAAGATCATAAACAACACATATGTAATAACTTGATAATTAACATAACATGGTATTCTCTATCCATCGGATCCCGACAAACACAACATAGAGTATTACAGATAGATGATCTTGATCATGTTAGGCAGCTCACAAGATCCAACAATGAAGCACAATGAGGAGAAGACAACCATCTAGCTACCGCTATGGACCCATAGTCCAGGGGTGAACTACTCACTCATCACTCCGGAGGCGACCATGGCGGTGTAGAGTCCTCCGGGAGATGAATCCCCTCTCCGGCAGGTGCCGGAGGAGATCTCCGAATCCCCGAGATGGGATTGGCGGCGGCGTCTCGGAAGGTTTTCCGTATCGTGGTTTTTCGTATCGGGGTTTCGCGACGGAGGCTTTAAGTAGGCGGAAGGGCGGAGTCGGAGGGCGACGAGGGCCCACACCATAGGGCGGCGCGGGCCCCCTCGCCGCGCGGCCCTATGGTGGCGGCGCTCGTCGCCCCCCGTATCCCTTTCGGTCTTCTGGAAGGTTCGTGGCAAAATAGGACCCTCGGTCTTGATTTCGTCCAATTCCGAGAATATTTCGTTACTAGGATTTCTGAAACCAAAAACAGCAGAAAACAGCAACTGGCTCTTCGACATCTTGTTAATAGGTTAGTTCCAGAAAATGCACGAATATGACATAAAGTGTGCATAAAACATGTAGGTATCATCAATAATATGGCATGGAACATAAGAAATTATCGATACGTCGGAGACGTATCAGCATCCCCAAGCTTAGTTCTGCTCGTCCCGAGCAGGTAAAACGATAACAAAGATAATTTCTGAAGTGACATGCTATCATAACCTTGATCATACTATTTGTAAACATATGTAATGAATGCAGCGATCAAAACAATGGTAATGACATGAGTGAACAAGTGAATCATAAAGCAAAGACTTTTCATGAATAGTACTTCAAGACAAGCATCAATAAGTCTTGCATAAGAGTTAACTCATAAAGCAATAAATCAAAGTAAAGGTATTGAAGCAACACAAAGGAAGATTAAGTTTCAGCGGTTGCTTTCAACTTGTAACATGTATATCTCATGGATAATTGTCAACATAGAGTAATATAAAAAGTACAATATGCAAGTATGTAGGAATCAATGCACAGTTCACACAAGTGTTTGCTTCTTGAGGTGGAGAGAGATAGGTGAACTGACTCAACATAAAAGTAAAGAGAATGGTCCTTCAAAGAGGAAAGCATCGATTGCTATATTTGTGTTATAGCTTTTATTTTGAAATCATGAAACAATTTTGTCAACGGTAGTAATAAAGCATATGAGTTATGTAAATTATATCTTACAAGTTGCAAGCCTCATGCATAGTATACTAATAGTGCCCGCACCTTGTCCTAATTAGCTTGGACTACCGGATCTTTGCAATGCACATGTTTTAACCAAGTGTCACAATGGGGTACCTCCATGCCGCCAAAAGGTCTAAGGAGAAAGCTCGCATTTTGGATTTCTCGCTTTTGATCATTCTCAACTTAGACATCCATACCGGGACAACATGGACAACAGATAATGGACTCCTCTTTAATGCATAAGCATGTGGCAATAATTATTATTCTCATATGAGATTGAGGATATATGTCCAAAACTGAAACTTCCACCATGAATCATGGCTTTAGTTAGCGGCTCAATGTTCTTCTCTAACAATATGCATGCTCCAACCATTAAGGTGGTAGATCTCTCTTACTTCAGACAAGACGGACATGCATAGCAAATCACATGATATTCAACAAAGAGTAGTTTATGGCGTCCCCAGAAACATGGTTATCGCACAACAAGCAACTTAATAAGAGATAAAGTGCATAAGTACATATTCAATACCACAATAGTTTTTAAGCTATTTGTCCCATGAGCTATATATTGTAAAGGTGAATGATGGAATTTTAAAGGTAGCACTCAAGCAATTTACTTTGGAATGGTGGAGAAATACCATGTAGTAGGTAGGTATGGTGGACACAAATGGCATAGTGGTTGGCTCAAGGATTTTGGATGCATGAGAAGTATTCCCTCTCGATACAAGGTTTTAAGCTAGCAAGGTTATTTGAAACAAACACAAGGATGAACGGTGCAGCAAAACTCACATAAAAGACATATTGTAAATATTTTAAGACTCTACACCGTCTTCCTTGTTGTTCAAAACTCAATACTAGATATTATCTAGACTCTAGAGAAACCAAATATGCAAACCAAAATAGCAAGCTCTAAGTGTTTCTTCATTAATGGGTGCAAAGTATATGATGCAAGAGCTTAAACATGAGCACAACAATTGCCAAGTATCAAATTATTCAAGACATTCTAGAGTTACTACATGTATCATTTTCCAATTCCAACCATATAACAATTTAACGAAGAAGAAACTTCGCCATGAATACTATGAGTAGAGCCTAAGGACATACTTGTCCATATGCTACAGTGGAGCGTGTCTCTCTCCCTCAAAGTGAATGCTAGGATCCATTTTATTCAAACAAAACAAAAACAAAAACAAACCGACGCTCCAAGCAAAGTGCATAAGATGTGACGGAATAAAAATATAGTTTCAGGGGAGGAAGATAATGTTGTCGATGAAGAAGGGGATGCCTTGGGCATCCCCAAGCTTAGACGCTTGAGTCTTCTTATAATATGCAGGGGTGAACCACCGGGGCATCCCCAAGCTTAGAGCTTTCACTCTCCTTGATCATATTGCATCATACTCCTCTCTTGATCCTTGAAAACTTCCTCCACACCAAACTCGAAACAACTCATTAGAGGGTTAGTGCATAATAAAAATTCACATGTTCAGAGGTGACACAATCATTCTTAACACTTCTGGACATTGCATAAAGCTACTGGACATTAATGGATCAAAGAAATTCATCCAACATAGCAAAAGAGGCAATGCGAAACAAAAGGCAGAATCTATCAAAACAAAACAGTCCGTAAAGATGGATTTTATTAGGCCACCAGACTTGCTCAAATGAAAATGCCCAAATTGAATGAAAGTTGCGCACATATCTGAGGATCATGCACGTAAATTGGCTTAATTTTCTGAGCTACCTACAGGGAGGTAGACCCAGATTCGTGACAGCAAAGAAATCTGGAACTGCAGTAATCCAAATCTAGTACTTACTTTACTATCAAAGACTTTACTTGGCACAACAAAACTTAAAACTAAGATAAGGAGAGGTTGCTACAGTAGTAAACAACTTCCAAGATCAAATATAAAACAAAAATACTGTAGTAAAAACATGGGTTGTCTCCCATAAGCGCTTTTCTTTAACGCCTTTCAGCTAGGCGCAGAAAGTGTATATCAAGTATTATCAAAGAGTGGTGCATCTACAGCGGGGTTTGGAGTTTTCTCAACCATGCATAGTATATTGGATACATAAGTTTCAGCGTCTCCCTTCTCATTAGTCTTGGGCTTGCTACTCTCATCGAACAAATTTTCAGGAACAAGCCAAGCATAGTTATTTTCTAGTGCATCATTCATAGCTAGGAGTTTACATGGTATTGGTGCTTTGATCTCCCCACCATCATTAGTATTATTAGTGTACCTTATTCTATCCATGTCCATTTTTTCAAGGAGAATAACAAAATTAGTATGAGAACCAAGCATATTAAATTTAGCAAAGACCTTTCTAGCCTCTCTTGCTAGACCACCAAATTCTCTAAGAAGGGTTTCTAAAATAAAATCTTTCTTTTCCCCCTCTTCCATATCACCGAGTGTAAGAAACATATGTTGGATTATAGGATTGAGATTAACAAATTTAGTTTCCAACATGCGAACTAAAGCAGCAGCAGCAATTTCATAAGTAGGAGCAAGTTCTACCAAGTGTCTATCTTCAAAATCTTCAGTGGTACTAATATGAGTGAAAAATTCTTCTATATTGTTTCTCCCAATTATAGACTCGCGTCCTACCGGTATGTCTTTTGTGGTAAAATTAAAAGGAAACATGATGAAATAAGTAAAGTAAATGCAAGTAACTAATTTTTTGTGTGTTTTCGATATAGCAAACAAGACAGTAAATAAAGTAAAACTAGCAACTAATTTTTTTGTGTTTTGATATAAGTGCAGCAAACAAAGTAGTAAATAAAATAAAGCAAGACAAAAACAAGTAAAGAGATTGAGAAGTGGAGACTCCCCTTGCAGCGTGTCTTGATCTCCCCGGCAACGGCGCTAGAAAAAGAGCTGTTGACGTGGGAGTTGAAAATCTTTGTGGTGTAACTTTCCTTCGTTCCCCGGCAACGGCGCCAGAAAAAGAGCTTGATGGCGTGTAACTCACACGTTCGTTGGGAACCCCAAGAGGAAGGTATGATGCGCATAGCAGCAAGTTTTCCCTCAGAAAGAAACCAAGGTTTATCGAACCAGGAGGAGCCAAGAAGCACGTTGAAGGTTGATGGCGGCGGGATGTAGTGCGGCGCAACACCAGGGATTCCGGCGCCAACGTGGAACCTGCACAATACAACCAAAGTACTTTGCCCCAACGAAACGAGGTTGTCAATCTCACCGGCTTGCTGTAATAAAGGATTAACCGTATTGTGTGGAAGAAGATTGTTTGCAGAGAAAACATAAAGAACAAGTATTGCAGATTTGTATTTCAGATAAAGGAATGGACCGGGGTCCACAGTTCACTAGAGTGTCTCTCCCATAAGATAAAAGCATGTTGGGTGAACAAATTACAGTCGGGCAATTGACAAATAGAGAGGGCATAACAATGCACATACATGTCATGATAAATATAGTGAGATTTAATTGGGCATTACGACAAAGTACATAGACCGACATCCAACTGCATCTATGCCTAAAAAGTCCACCTTCGGGTTATCATCCGAACCCCTTCCAGTATTAAGTTGATAACAACAGACAATTGCAGTAAGTATGGTGCGTAATGTAATCAACAACTACATCCTCGGACATAGCGCCAATGTTTTATCCCTAGTGGCAACAGCACAACACAACCTTAGAACTTTCTGTCACTGTCCCAGGTGTCAATGCAGGCATGAACCCACTATCGAGCATAAATACTCCCTCTTGGAGTTAAGAGCAAAAACTTGGCCGAGCCTCTACTAATAACGGAGAGCATGCAAGATCATAAACAACACATATGTAATAACTTGATAATTAACATAACATGGTATTCTCTATCCATCGGATCCCGACAAACACAACATAGAGTATTACGGATAGATGATCTTGATCATGTTAGGCAGCTCACAAGATCCAACAATGAAGCACAATGAGGAGAAGACAACCATCTAGCTACGCTATGGACCCATAGTCCAGGGTAAACTACTCATCACTCCGGAGGCGACCATGGCGGTGTAGAGTCCTCCGGAGATGAATCCCCTCTCGGCAGGGTGCCGGAGGAGATCTCCGAATCCCCGAGATGGGATTGGCGGCGGCGGCGTCTCTGGAAGGTTTTCCGTATCGTGGTTTTTCGTATGGGGTTTCGCGACGGAGGCTTTAAGTAGGCGGAAGGGCGGAGTCGGAGGGCTGACGAGGGCCCACACCATAGGCGGCGCGGGCCCCCTCCGGCCGCGCGGCCCTATGGTGGTGGCGCCTCGTCGCCCCACCGTATCCCTTTCGGTCTTCCGGAAGGTTCGTGGCAAAATAGGACCCGGGTCTTGATTTCGTCCAATTTTGAGAATATTTCGTTACTAGGATTTCTGAAACCAAAAACAGCAGAAAATGGCTCTTCGGCATCTTGTTAATAGGTTAGTTCCAGAAAATGCACGAATATGACATAAAGTGTGCATAAAACATGTAGGTATCATCAATAATATGGCATGGAACATAAGAAATTATCGACACGTCGGAGACGTATCAAGACCGCAGTACCCCACTCTCCCACGCGCAGAAGCATCTCTTCGACCTCCCTTAGTACAGATCCACTGCCTCCCATGGCCGCTCATTCTCCTCGCCCCCCCTCCCCGGGTCTCCTCGCCCTCCCATGGCCGCTCCTTCTACTCGACCGCCGCGGCGTCGGAGTCATGGGGGATACATGGAGGCGGCGCACGACGCGGCGGTCGCCGCGGCGCCGGAGTCGTGGCAGACGGCCGACCTCGACGGGGCCATGAGCCGCCTGCTCCTCTCCTCCTCAACATCCGCCGCTTCGCGCCGCCGTCCCGCAGTCCTCCACATCCGCCGCCTCGCGTTCGGGCTTGGGGGCTGCAGCGCCGTCCAGGTCGCCATGGGGCTGCTCAAGAACGAGATCCCGCACGGACCTCCGCGCCACCGCGTCCCGAATCGAGCTCCTCCCCGACGACGCCGTCGCGGAACTCCGTGCCACCGCATCCTGAATCACTGTGGCTGGGTACGTATGCCTCTGTCCGCAAGCTGGCCGTCGATGCCTCCCTCCGCCGGCGACGTGCGCATGCATTGGCGTCAACCGGCAGCCTGCACGAAGTCAGGCGTACTCTGTCCTAGTAGACCTGATTGCTTTTTTGTTTTTGTTATAAGGTTTTAATTGTAAAGTTACAAACTGGTTGTATTTTTGGTTCTGTAATAAATGTTGATTATTTTACACAGTGTTTTGTTTTCTTCCCACCGGAGAAGTGGAGACAGGATCAGAGCAGAACGCCGTACGAGCTACTTTTTTGTTTTTCTTTTGCATTTTTGTTGTACTAGTAGTGGCGCACGGTACAAGATTTTAGTGGCGCACGTCTGATTTGTAGCTATGGCGCACCTTCATCCTACCTGTGGTGCGCCACTGTTATTCGTCATACCAATAGCGCATTAGTAGTGCGCTACTGCTAGCTTGTTAGCAGTGGCGCACCACTAGTGCGCCACTGATAGCAAAAACTGGTGCGCCACTGATAGCCTATTTTCTAGTAGTGAGCAGGTCTGTTCATCGACTCACAAAGCCACTTTGGCGATGATGCTTTTTGGATCTCACAACGGTGGAGACTCGGCGTCTCTTCTTGCGTTCGTCTCGGTGGCGTTGGAATTGGACGGCGGCCGCTGGCTACGGTGGTTGCAGGAAACCCTAGGGATCGTTTTGTATTTTTCGATCTTTTATAATTTTATCTGCAAATTCAGGATAATCATTTTATCCCGGGTTGTCTTTTAGTTTTCACGTGTGTTGCTTCAAGTAACTTGATTTTGATTAATGAAATATGTGGTTGCTCTAAAAAAACACCGACCGGCTTCGTCACTCCTCATTTTCCATGTACACATGGTTTCCCTTTAAATGTTGCTCACTTCTATACACCTTAGAGGTGCCGATGTAATTTTTTTGAGCAAACACGTATTTCATTAATAGAAAAACAAATTACATGAGTAAACAAGCGTAAAGCTACCAGACAGGTCAGGAGAAAATAATTGTCCTGAAAACTTTGCATACAAAATTCTAAAGGACAGAAAAATACAAAATTAATTCCTAGGGTTTCCTGCACTCGCCGAAGCCAGCCGCCACCGCCAAACTCCAACACCGCCTAGACACGCGTTGTAAGAGACGCCGAGCCTCCACCATTTCCTGATCCAAAAGAGCATCATCGTCAATGAGACTTTGTGAGTCCATGAACATGCCTGCTACAAGCAGCAAGGCACATGTCGTTGTGGTACGTCGACCGGGGACGTCCCTATGCTATCTTGGACCAAGATCCGCCGCATCCCATCAAGAAGTCGAGGAAGAACGACAAATCCACCACCTCCAGAGCACCATCCTTGCTCCAAAGCATCCACCTCGCCCTGGCCCCAGCGCCGTCGTGGATAACGACAAACGCTAGCGACACATCGAGAAATAGATCTCGCCAGATCTGGAGAAGACCAAGCCTACTACCTAAAAGATCGACAAGCACACGTTGCCAACGACTCTTAGATGTCGCCGTGAAGGTCGCCTCCGGGTGGCGCTCCCACCACCCTAACGACGCACTGCAGCAGAAAAGGCCTAACTACAGAACGGAGGAATGAGGTGCCCTCCCCCTGCCGCTGGAGTGACAAGCGGAGAGAGGGCCCAACGCTCACGTCGGTGAAGATGGGATCTGGCCGCCACCATCTGGGAGAGAGGAGCGGGGCAAAACAAGCTGCTCGTGGTTGAGTGGGGCGGTGCAACTGTCGATGTAATTGAATAGTCTAATGGAGAATAATATATTTTTTCGATTTAGAAGCAAATCTCACTAAGCCACTAGATGCAAATAAAGATACCGCATCGCCACAAGCAAGCCACTAGTGAGCCCGTTGTGGAGCCAAAAGCAAGCGGCGGCAAAACCTACCAGAACTGGCTTATGAAACGCTAGGATATGTGCAATAGTTGATAAAACTATCTAATCTAATCTCGTCTTGTAATTTAGATATGACAATATATCATGGTGTATAATGAGTTATTTATTAGCCTTATCTTTAGTAACCAGCTATTTTAAATATGTGGTGAGAGAGATTGTGCTAAGAGATCATATCTTAATTAAGAGAAGGCAAACCTTTTTTTTAACATTCTCTCTCCTCCATCTTAGCATTTATCCTAGTGACACTGTTAAAATATCACCATTATACGTGCCCTAAATCACCTTTTAAACTTCAACACATTAATTACACTAACTAAAAAAAGCTAAAGTAATCTCACTCGGCGCTGGCTACTTAAGGCTAGCCATAGTGCTAGTATCATAGCTAGTATCATGCATCCTAGCCCCACCAAAAATGCTGATGTGGCAGGTAATTATGGATGAGAGAGGAGATTAGAGTATCATAGGTAGATACTGTATCATAGCGCACATCACGAGAAAAGTTAGTATCAAATAAATCTTGTACACAAATTTGTATTGGGATTCTACAAATCAATTAATATAACAAAACTATGATACTATGCATTATGGATCTAGTATCATAAAAACATATCATATACATATTACTATTATATGATACTATCCACTATGGCCAGCCTAACACACCGCCGCAAGAACACATCGTTGTCAAGCGAAGACAAAAGGAGGAGATAGATAGAGCAGCTCCGAAATTCCTAGTTCCTGCAACTTCGCGGAAACGGACATCGTTAGGGCATCTCCAGCGGCGCGACGCAAACGGTCGCTCAGCGTCCGCTTTGGTCGTAAATGCGTCTGGCACCCTCTCCAGCGGCACGACGCAAAGTGACTGGGCCGTCCGCGGAGACGCAAACCTGGCCCAAATATGCGGCATGTTAGCGTCTCGGCGGACGCTGCGCGCGCGCAAAGTGTCCGCTGCGGTCTCCAGGCCCGCGGGCAGCGAGCCTGCATGGAGGGCATCGCTTCGTGTCGCTTCCGCGGTCAGCGCTTCGCGTCTGCGCCGCCATGAATGCCGCACTTCCTGTTGCGCGTGCCGGGCGGCGGCGGGCTTCTGCGCCGCCTTCAATGGCATCGTATCCCGTGCGCGGCCGCCCTTAAAAGTCCAGCGGCCGCGTTGCTCCTTCGCCCACAGCTCCACTCGCACCACAACCGCCGCTGCGCCATGGGGAAGAAGAACGACTTCGAGGCCTCCGGCAGCGGCAACAAGAAGGTGCCGCTCCCCGTCACGGTGGGGAGGCTCATGCACGGCAATGGGTGCCGTGCGACGCCTGTCCGTGCGGTGCTGGCGGCGGCGGCTCAGCTGCCGCCGGGTGCCCATCCCTCCGCCTGCGCGCGAGCCTGAGCGGACCAAGGAGATCCGGCGCGGAGGCGATATCTGCCGGAGGACCTCGCGCCGATCCGGCGCGCCATCGACTTGGAGAGTTGGCGTACGTACCTGTCCACGGAGACGGACAGCAGACGACGGGCTGGCTTCATGGGCGACAGGGATTATCCCTTCGGCCCTGCACCGCCGACTCGTCGTCGCAGCGCCGACGCGTCGTCGCGAGCGCGCGACGCGACGTGAGCAGCCGCAGCTCAACGACCGCGAGGACGACGACGACGAAGCCTATGCCGTCTACGACGACGACGACGACTACATCGAGGCGCTCGCGTACCATAGCGAGGAGGTGTAGGACGACAGCGACGACTACGTCGGCCTCGTCTTCCACGAATGGCAGCAGGCCATGGCGGAGGGCCGGAACTTCGAGTTCCCGGACAACATGACGGACGACGAGATGGCCAAGCTCGGCCTCCTCGTCTCCGAGTACGACGCGCCGGTGCAGCCGCCGTTGCCCCGCTACGCCACCGCTGTCATGCCGCCTGGCCTGTCCCCCGATGAAGCCCTTCGACAGGCGCTTTTGGACTCGGCGGCGCCTCCTCCGCCGCCACAGCCTTGGGCGCCTCCCCCACCGCCGCCACAGCCTTATGTCTGGGCGCCTCCTGACAAGGGATTAACTTATCAATGCCTATGGATTGTAGGCTAGGGTTTAGTTGGAAGTAGAGGGCAAGTAGATCTCGAAGGTTTCAGCCGAAAAGTACTCGACGATTATGAAAACTAGGGTTTGCAGACAATAATTCGATGATCTCTTCGTCCCTCGACTCCCCCTTTATATAGGAGGTGGAGCCGAGGGTTTCGTTTGTACAAGTTACAGAGTCGGGACGGTTTCTAACTCATCCCGCCAAATTATAAATAATACTTTCTATTACAACTCTAACTTTCCTTAACATATCTTGGGCTCCCGAATCTTCTTATTCTTCGGATAACGGGCCTTCAGTAAACCCCGGGTACTATCTTCGGCAGGCCCATTTGGGATGCCTATGTCAGTAGCCCCCGAGATTTTGCTTGAATCGTAGAGTCAGGGAAAATCTCCACTGTTTTATTTTTATCCGAGAGCTTTAACTTTTTATATTTCTTCATATAAAATTCTATATTGTACAGGGATAATGGTAGTTGGGGCTAGTTCATCTGACGGATCAGGTACTAGTTAACTGCTCTAGTGGCAATCCGCAAAAACCTACTTCAAGATCACGTCCCTGGACATGATCTCGGGATACTGGTGTAAACTTCGACAGGTGCCGCTTAAGGTCTTACCATTCTGTCGAGTCCCAGTCAAATTTATCGGGTACCTAACGCGTCCGTTAGGATTTTTCTTCGTATCTGTTGACACGGATAAAAGTAGCAGAGCGCAGTCCTCGGCGATGCCACGCCCGCGAACGGATCTGGGGTCTTACCTTCGCAAATTTGCGGCATTCAGAAATTGATCGCAACTTTGGCGTTCTGAGAATATATTGTCGAGTGCTTTTCCGGCTGTTGGAATAGCACATTTTATCGAGTCAAATATGACTTATATTGCTCTCCCGATGGGAGTATATGTAGAGTTAATTATAACTCGAAATATACTCTCTTGCTTTTCTATCTCTCTTTATTTTTTTTTTTTTATTTCATCGGGCACGCGAACAGCGTTCCCGATGGGAGTAGCCCCCGAGGCTACAGCCAAGAACTTGTGCTTGGTTGTAGGCTCAACATTTTAGTCCACCTTGTCGCTATATTGTCATTATTTCCCGATATGATCCTCTTTTCATCTCTCGGGTGCGCGAACAGCGCTCCCGATGGGAGTAGCCCCCGAGGCTACAGCCAAGGACTTGTGCTTGGTTGTAGGCTCCCACAATTTCTATATTTCCATACTCGAAATTTTTACTTTTATCGAAGTAGCCCCCGAGCATTTGGGCAAAAACTTGTATTTGACCAACGGCTCTCAAAGTATTCAAATAACTTCTTCTGTCGCCAATCTTCTTTTATTTTTCTTGTCGACACGCTTTCCTTAGTCAAATTCACTTCACCTCCAGTAATAACCGAGATTTTTCTGCTTTGTGGGTCCATTATTTCCACCTTGTTGACGCGTCGTGCAAGTGGGGGACAAACGTCCTCCGCTTTTCCTGGTGCACGTACGGTAACGCCTGTTCTATTCCATCTTAGTAAAAATACCTTTTTATCCTTTGATCTTTCACCACACGACTTTTTCATCCAACGGTGCATTGCTTCGCCCGATTCCTATATAAACCTTTCTTCAACCTTGGTCCTCCCCTTCGCTCGCGCCGCACATCTGTTCCTCTTTGCAAAAGCTTCCCCTGCGCCCAATTCTCTTTGATCTTCCGCACGCACAAGCATTGATTTTCCAGCGCCATTGATGCCACCGCGCACGCGACTCACTCGCCACAGTACTCCGGAGTCCAAGATGGCCGCTGAAGACCTTGAGTGGGAGAGATCTAAGATCTCCAACCAAGACGTCAACCTGCTGAAGAGGCTTGGCCTGATGAAGAAGGAGGACGCCATCCGCTTTCCCAGCGAAGAAAGCTACCCCAACCCTCCAATGGAGTACCGGGTTAGTTTCGTTGATCACCTCATCCGCGGCCTTTCTGCCCCAATTCACGATTTCCTCCGCGGCCTTCTTTTTGTTTATGGGATTCAGCTGCACCAGTTGACCCCAAATTCCATCCTCCACATTTCTATCTTTATCACGCTGTGCGAATGCTTTCTTGGAATCCCTCCTAACTGGGTGTTATGGAAACGCATTTTCTGCCTCCGCCGTAATGGCTCTCACCACGCCACCTATAACATAGGTGGCGTTGTTATCTGTGTTCGAACTGACGTTGATTACTTCGACGTCAAATTTCCTGATTCTGTCCAAGGATGGCGCAAAAGGTGGCTCTACATACACGAAGAAAGTGCCAATTCTGTCGAACACAACATAATTCCATTCGACGGAAGTGCCAAAATCCAACGCCGCCGCTCCTGGGATGCTGAAGTTTCCGAGGAAGAGAAAAAGGCGACAGAAGCACTTATGTCTCGCATTCACCAGCTTCAAAATACTCGAGGCAAAGAACTGTCTGGTGTTCAAATCACTGCCTACTTTCTTAGGATTAGAGTGCAGCCTCTTCAAGCTCGCAAAAATCCCCTTTGGACGTACGCTGGTGAAAATGACGCCAATAGGCTCTCCACTGATCTTTCTGTGAAGGACTTGGAGAAGCTGATCCGAAGAATTTCCTCGCTGAGCAAAAGGGATCCTATTCCTTCCTCGTGCCGCGTGGAACCATACAGCTCCACCAATCCACTTCCCGAGGTATTTTATCTTCTCGAGTTTTTATCTTGTTTCGAACTTTCCCTGCATCTCATTGTATTGATATCTCTCTAATTTTTCTTTTGTCATTATTTTTCTGCAGAACCATCCTACTATGGCCTCAATTCCTCCTCTTCCTGAGGGTGGAGATGTCGAGGAAAGGGCCGTTATTGCTGATGACAACCAGGAGGCCCCCTCTTTTGTGAATGAACCCGCAGATTCTCGAAAATCTGCGGGATCTATTGAAAAGGATGCTGCCTCTGAAGGTACTATATCTGCACAATCTCCTCCTCCTGCTGTTTCTCCAAAGAACAAAAGGAAAAGGAGTGATGTCGAAGATTCCGGGACCTCTCAACCCGAAGAAGCTGCTCCTTCACCGCGAAAGGCAGCTTATGACCCATATCTCGAGAGTCTCATCAGTTCGTAAGTTCCTTGTCTCTTTTTATTTTTCTATTCGAAGAATTTTGCCTTGCTTTTTATGCTGCCACCGTTTTTCGACAGTGATGATGACGAAAAAACACCAACTTTGGATGTGGCTGCTCGAACGAGTACGTCACATACTCTAGTTATTTCGGAGCCGCCAGTTGAAGGAGAAGAATCATCGCCTCCTCAACAAAACGTCGGCGCGTCTACTCCTCCTTCGAGCCCCCTTGTCCCTTCGCCAAAAAGGGCAAGAACTGAGTCAGTTCCGGAGTCGAGTCTCCAATTGAGTATCTCTTCTAACCCTCTCTTGGATGATGTAAGTTCTTAATACTCTTGTCACTGTCTGTGCTTCCTCTGTTTGCTTTTCTATTTGCCATTATATTTTCCTCATACCGATATTTTCTTTCTTTGTCCCTTTCTTTTTTTTATCAGCCCATGATCAAAGAGCTTATTCGCATCAGTGCTCAATTCATTGGCTATCGTGAATATGCCAACAAAACTGAAGGTGATGCCTTGCTGCATTCCCCCCCTTTTTTTTACCATTACTCTGTTGCTCCTTTCTTGTCGATTTTTAACGAAATGTTTAATCTTTCTTGGCAGAAAAACTGTCGGCTATCAACGAGCGTGCCAACGCACTTGCTCAAAAATTAGAGCAAAGTGAAGAGGCTCGTAAGAAGGCCGAGTTAGACGCTGTTCAAGCTAGAGCAGAGGCTGATAAGGCCAAGGCTGACGCTGCTGGTGTCGAAGATCTTAGAAAGAGACTTCACACTGCTGAGCGATCATATAGCTGCCCAATCTGCTCGCGAGGAGGCAATCCTTAAGCGTATAAGGACGCAAAGTCGCCGCTTCGTCGGTAAGTATCTGAACCACTTCGTATCTTTTGTATTTTCTTCTCTGCACTCGTTTGTTGCTCAATAAGTTTCTCCCTTGACAGTTAGAACAGCTCAAGAGTTTGAACTTGAAGATCCCGATAATGATCCTCTTCTTGACGCCCTTTCATTCCTCGAGTTTCATGGATCAGAGGCACGCGAAGGCATTGATCAGGCTAAAGCAGGGCTGTCGCGGCTCTTTCCTTATTTCTTCCCAAAGAAAGAGGAACCCGCAACTTTCCTTAATCTTGCCAAGTGTTTTAATCCATCAGAAGATCTTGGGCTTAAGGTGCGTCATGAGAATATGAAGGTTGCCGTGGAAAACACTGTTTCCTTGGTTGCTGATAGCCAGCAAACTATCGACTGGGCGAAAGTTGGCGACACTGAACAGATAGAACAGTCGAGGTGGAAGTCGTTGATCAAGGCAGCTAAGCCCAACACGAAGAAAATCCTGGCTTATCTCGGGATCAAGCCGTCTTCAACTCCTAGCTCATCAAAGCCGGAGGTCTAGTTGAATGCCTCTTTGCTTTTTCTTTTTAGCGTACCTCTTTCTTTTGGCATTGTCGCCGTAGTGTTCTTGGCGATAACTGCTTCAGTAAGTCTCTAGAAGGTCCTTCTTTTGTAATAGACATGTATATATTATGGAGATGAATGGAAATCTATCTTTGCTCAGTGATTGATGTCGAAATATTTCTTTTTCCAGTTAATTTTTGACAATTATACGCCAGCTCCTGGTTCTTCCAATATTTCGCCTTCTTCTCGCTCAAGGAGAGCTCCTGCTGATGCTTCACCTGTCGAAGATTCCTTGCCGCGAGAATTGGATGAACTTCGGCAGCAACTTCAGTGTGCGAAAAAGCAAACACTTGTGATGATGGAAAAATCTCGTAAGTCATCTGAAGCCGAAAAAATTGCACTTCAGCAAGCTCGCGAGGCCGTTGCTGCTAGGGAAATTGCTGCTTCCGAGGCTGAAAAGGCGACTTCTCGAGAGAATTTCATGCTCGAGTTGATGAATGAAGCCTGCGGATATGTCGGGTATGCTTGTTTCATCTTCAATATCTTCCGTTTTCACGCTACTTCTCTTAGAGTTTGCTGCTCTTTTGTTTTAATAGGTTCCTTTACTGATGCTGTTGCCGTAGAGGAGATGGTAAATACTAGGACAAACCTCCTTGTTAACCTTTCCCTTGATCATGGTTTGCTGTTTTGGGCTACCCCGGAGAGGACCCGCCAAATTGTCAGGTTTCAGGATCGTGCCTCTCAAACTCGCGACTTCCTTGACTTCTGTACCAAGACCCTGTCTATGGTTTATAACTCCATGTTTCCTCGGAACGTTCAACCAAAAACTCTTCCCGAATTAATGGAGAAACTCAAGGATGCCCACAAGATTCATGACTTTGTCAGAGCTCAACTAGTGGCTGGCGCCAGATTTGCCCTTATCATGCTTCAGATCTGCCACTCCAAGCTTGACCTGACCCAGGTTGTTGCGAGAGTTCACGAGAAGGTACGGCGTCGAAGAGTTGGTGTTGATCGTATTGACACGAAGGTTTCGCCTATAGCCGAAGAAATGATTGAAGACCTTCTTCGAATGGATGCCGACTTTTTTGCAGATGGTCACTACGCTGACTTTCTTGGCGCTGCTCCTGAAGAAAACAGAGTTACCCTTGATGATATATTGAATCGTGACTAATTTTTCCCTTTGATATATAATTCTTCCTTGTAAATCATGACTGTGACTATATTGTAAAGAAAACATCATATTTCTATATTTGTCTAGCCCCCGAGTGTTTTCGGTGGCTAGTTGCTGTATTTGTATAATGCGAGGTTTTGAACCAAGGCATTTATTCAATATGTAGTTTTGGCGAATACCAGCCCCCGAGCTTCTTTAGTGAGTACTATTTTGTATTTTTTATTGACTCACGAGGTATTTTAATACCAAGGCGAGGCTTTTCTTTGTACGAGGAACTATATTGAATTTCGTCGGGCTGAGAATTTTGAGCGTGTCGGTAAAGAAATCGATATATATTGTAACTCTTGGGCACAAGCCCCCGAGCCTGTCGAAGAAAAAGATATATATCTCCACTATCTTTATTATATTGCAGCACCGCGAGCCCGCCTCATTAAAAACCTTTCCGGCCCCACTCGGTGCCCCGAAAAAGGAAAAGAGTGCGTCTGAAAACTCGCGGGCGTTTCAGTACATTGAAGTTTTACAAGGACTATATTTTAGCTCTAGGCGTAGAACCGCTGAGTTGCGCACGTTCCAGGGGTTTTGCTCTTCCACCCCTGTCTTCTTGTCTTTTATCCTGTATGCTCCTCCTCCGATAACTTCCGTGACGATGTAAGGGCCAAGCCATGGTGACTCGAGTTTTTCATGACTTTTTTGCGTGAGCTGAAGAACTAGGTCTCCCACCTGAAAAGATCTTGGCCGCAAACGTCGACTGTGGTAATTTTTCAAGTCCTGTTGGTATTTGGTTACCCTTGATAATACTTCGTCTCGAGCTTCATCGAGTGCATCCACGTCGTCTTCCAATGCTATCCTGGAAGTTTCTTCATTATACTCTGTGACTCTGGGGGAGTCGTGCTCTATTTCTATTGGTAATACTGCCTCTGCTCCATGGACCAGAAAAAACGGAGTCTCCTGTGTCGCTGTATTTGGTGTTGTTCGGATGCTCCATAACACACTTGGTAGTTCTTCTGGCCAGGTGTGTCGAGCTTTTTCCAGTGGTCCTAGGAGGCGTTTCTTGATGCCGTTGCAAATGATGCCATTGGCTTTCTCGACTTGCCCATTGGTTTGAGGATGTGCGACTGACGCAAAGTGCAACTTGATACCCACTTCTTTGCAATAATCCTTGAATTTGTGTGATGTGAAGTTACTGCCATTGTCCGTGACGATGCTATGGGGTACTCCAAATCTGAAGACGAGGCCCTTTATGAATTTTACTGCGGATGCTCCGTCTGGTGAATTTATCGGCTTCGCTTCTATCCACTTTGTGAATTTGTCGACAGCGACTAGCATGTATTCCTTTCCTCCTGGCCATGACTTGTGTAATTTGCCTACCATATCGAGTCCCCATTGTGCAAAGGGCCACGACAATGGTATTGGTGTTAGTTCTGCTGCTGGAGAGTGAGGTTTTGCGGCAAACCTTGACACGCATCGCAAGTCCTTACTACTTCTTTGGCGTCCTCAATTGCTGTCAACCAGTAGAATCCTGCCCGAAAAACCTTGGCTGCAATAGCTCGACTACTCGCGTGGTGGCCACATATTTCTTCGTGTACATCCTTCAGTATTATTCTTCCTTCTTCGGGTGTGACACACCTTTGCAGGACGCCTGAAATACTTCGCTTGTACAGTTCTCCTTTGATCACCGTGAAAGCTTTAGAGCGTCGAATTACTCGCCTTGCTTCAACTGGATCGTCGGGTATTTCTTTCCTGAGGATATATGATACATATACTTGCATCCAAGGAACCTGTACTATCATCACAAGTTCTTGTTCCTCTTCATCCTCCGTGGTTTGTGTGAGGGTTGTCGAAGCTTTCTCTTTTGCCTTTTTCTGCACCTTTTTTGGCTTCGTAGATCTCTCCGCTATTTCTTCCCAAAATACTCCTGGCGGGATTGGGAGGCACTGCGACCCGATGTTTGCGAGGACGTCGGCTTCATCGTTGCTCAATCTACTGATGTGATTTACCTCGCATCCATCAAATAGCTTCTCGAGTTCATTGTACACCTCCTTATATGCTACCATGCTATCATTGACTGCGCCACATTGGTTCATAACTTGCTGAGCCACCAACTGTGAGTCGCCAAATATTTTTAATCGAGTTGCACCGCAAGCTTTCGCCATCTTCATCCCGTGTATGAGGGCTTCATATTCTGCTTCATTGTTAGATGTGTTAGGGAACGTCATCCGGAGGATATACTTCAATTTGTCGCCTTCAGGTGATATAAGTACGACTCCTGCGCCAGCTCCTTCTACCCTTTTGGACCCGTCGAAATTCATGGTCCAGGTTCTCGACAAGTCGGGGGTCTGTGTTTTGCATCTCCATCCATTGCGATGAAATCGGCGAACTTGTGACTTGATTGCTTTTCTTTTTTCATACGTGATGTCCCGAGGGGAAAGTTCTATTCCCCAAAGGGAGACACGACCCGTAGCTTCTGAATTGTTTAGTATATTTGACAAGGGAGCTTCATTGACCACTATAATCGGGTGTGCCGAAAAATAATGGCGCAATTTTCGTGTTGTTGTGAACACTCCATATGCTAGCTTTTGGTACTGAGGATACCTTTGTTTGGATGGCGATAAAACTTCGCTGACGAAGTATACTGGCCTCTGTACTCCGTGGAGTTTTCCTTCTTCTTCTCTTTCGACAACTAGCACCGTGCTCACCACTTGGGGCGTGGCTGCGATATATAGCAGGAGAGGTTCCTTTTCCTTTGGCGCCACCAAAATTGGTGGTGTCGAGATTCTGCGCTTCAAGTCTTCGAAAGCTCTATCTGCTTCTTCGTTCCACTGGAATTTTTCCCCTTGCTTTATCAGAGCGTAGAACGGCAGTGCTTTTTCCCTAGCCTGGCGACGAATCTACTTAATGCTGCGACTCGCCCAGTTAACTGTTGTACTTCTTTCAGCTTTGTTGGCTTTCTCATTGTTACGATAGCTTGTATTTTATCGGGATTTGCTTCAATCCCTCTTGCTGAGACTAGAAACCCCGGAGTTCTCTGGCCAAAAGAACACTTTGTCGGGTTCAATTTCAGGCAGAATTTATTGAGGTTGTCAAAAGTTTCCTTGAGATCCTCGATCAATGTTGTCCCCTTTTTTGATGTTATGACGACATCGTCGATATATACTTGCACGTTTTTCCCAATCTGTGTCGCCAAACACTTCTGCATCATCCTCGATATGTTGCTCCCGCATTTTTTAGACCAAAGGGCATTGTTCTGTAGCAAAACACGCCGTAAGGTGTAATAAACACTGTCTTTACTTCATCTTCCTCTTTCAATCTGATCTGGTTATAACCAGAATATGCGTCCAGGAAGGAAAGACGTTCGCATCCAGCCGTGGAGTCGATAATTTGATCAATCCTCGGGAGGGGAAAGTGATCCTTTGGACAATGTTTATTGAGACACGTAAAGTCGACGCACATGCGAAGGACCGTAGTGTTTTTCTTTGGCACCATCACGGGATTTGCTACCCATGTGGCTTCTGTGAATATCTCTTTGATAAAACCAGCTTCTTGTAGTCGATTGATTTCTGACAGCATAGCTTTGCGGTTTGGTTCCGAGAAATGCCGCAAAGGTTGTTTGATTGGTCTCGCTAACGGATCCAAATTTAGGTGGTGCTCGGCAAGTTCCCTGGGTACTCCTGGCATGTCAGCTGGACACCATGCGAAGATTTTCCAGTTCTCACGGAGGAACTCGACGAGCGCGCTTTCCTATGCGATATCCATATTGTTTGCGATAGATGTCGTCTTTTTCGGGTCTGTCGGGTGAATCTGCACCTCCTTAGAATTTTTCTCGGTATTGAAAGTTGATTCTTTATTTGGTCTTCCAACGTCTGGCAGTACGTCGTAATCAGTCATGCTTTTCGACGCCAAGTACTCAGCTTGCATCCCGAAAGTTTCTGATAACCGATGAAAATCCTTGTCGCACTTATCGGCTAAGGCGAAGCTTCCTTTAACTGTGATTGGTCCCTTTGGTCCAGGCAATCTCCACAACAGATATGTATAGTGTGGTACCTCCATAAATCTAGCATATGCTGGTCGTCCCAACAAAGCATGGTATTGTGATGGAAAATCCACGACTTCAAATTCCAGCTTCTCAATCCTATAATTTTCTCGGGTACCGAACTGAACGTCGAGATTTATCTTCCCCAATGGATAACTTGGTTTCTCCGGTGTGATGCCGTGGAATCTCGTGTCTGTTGGCTTCAAGTTTGCTAAAGATATGTTCATCTTCCTCAATGTATTTGCATACATAAGGTTTAAGCTGCTGCCACCATCTATGAACACTCGAGAAACATCAAACCCCGCAATAACTGCTGGTAGGATAAGTGCTGACTGCCCGGGTCGAGGAACTTGCTGCGGATGATCCGCTATGGTGAAGTCGATGTCTTGCCCTGACCAATTGAGGTACTCAACTGTTGGTGGAGGCATTTTCTCGCCATGAACACTTGTCTCGAGATTACTTTTTGAGTTCTGTTGGACGGCCTTCCCTTGAATCATCGACACCGCTCCGTTTGAGTTAGGATCGACATAAGGTGGTGGTGGAGGTGCTGCCGCTATTCTGAGCTGATGCCGATTGTCGTCTGTAATCGCGGGAGGTGGTGGCAAGTGAACCTCGCTCCTGGGCTCCCGAGGATTTCTCTGTGCTGCTCGAGCATGAGCGTTCTCTGCATATCTGAACATTGCCTGAAAATTTCGACAATCTTTCTGCAGGTGCCCTGACTGTCTTTTTCCATTGCTGTCGAGGTAGAAATGCATCTAGCACGGTCCGTTCATCATTTCTTCGGGGGACACGAAAGGCCTTGGGAATCTAGGCCCGCTATTTTGCCTGTTGCGAGAGTCGTCCCTGTTATCGCCTCGCTGCTCGCTGCTTCTTTGATAATCATCTCTATTGTTTCCTCCTGTGTTTGCCCGGAAACCTGCCGAAATTTGTCCTGGGGCGTCATAGTACTGCCGAGGAAATCGTCGCCTCGGTTGATAATTTCGACCACGGTCCTCCTCTGGCGATCTGTGCCGTTTGTTGTGGACAGCATCTTCTCCATCTGCCCATCTGTTTGCTATCTCCATTAACGCGGATACTGTTTTTGGATTGGTCCTTCCCAAGTCCTCGACAAAATCTCCACGCCTTCCTGCGACAAACGCATCTATTGCTCTCTCGTCAGATATATTTTCTGCCGAGTTTTTGATGATGTTCCACCTTTCGATATACTTTCTCATTGACTCATCTGGCTTTTGTCGACATGCTCTCAACTCTTCTAACGACGCAGGTTTTTTGCACGTGGATCTGAAGTTCTTGACGAATACGTCATCGAAACTTTCCCAGCTGTCGATAGATCCTGGAGCAAGTTTCTTTATCCAAGATCGTGCGGCTCCGCTCAAGTGCACTTGGATGCTTTGCATAGCTGTTGCCCTGGTTCCTCCTGTGAGCTTTACTGTCTCGAGATAATCGACTAACCAATCCTCTGGATCTTGCAGGCCGTCGAATTTTTTGAAATGATCGGGTAACTTGAATCCTGAGGGGACTCGAGTTTTTCGGACTCTCCTCGTGAAGCATGGTAAGCCGCACATATCTTCGTCGTTAAGCTCCGGGGATTGCCGATGATCCCTTCTGCTTTGCCTCGCTCTATCGACCCTTGCTTGTGCTCCTGTGTCTCTTGCTCCACTTGGTCCTTCAGGGGCTGCCGCCGTTGCTGCTGCAGGTCGTGGACTATTTTGCCTTGCTGCTCCTTCGGGAGGCGTTGATACAAATGCTGTCCCCATAGCTCCAACCCCTGCTAACGCCATATTGTATAATGTTTCCCTTGGATCACCTGGGGGTGGCCTAGATGCGAGGATATAAGCTTGTGTCGCCATGTACCCAGCTTCTGGTGTCTTAGGGATAATGTTTCCTCTTGTATCTATCGACATAAAGGACATGTCGAGGTTTTGAACCAAGTGCTCTCTTTCTGCTTCGGGTATGTGTTGTAACCTTGATCTTCCTCTGTTCCGAGCCTCCCGTGGCTATCACCCGAAACTCTAGATTGTCGACTTAGATCTGCCCTTCTCCTGCTGGATGCAGAAGCTGCCTCCTTTCTCCTATTTAATTCAGCTGTCTGTTTTTCTATTTCTCTGGCAGCTCGTGCGAGCTTATATTGATATGCTTGTAATTCCTCTGGTGTGGCTGTGGTTGCCATTGGTTCTGTACCGTTCATAGCTCTCGCAGCTCTGTCCCACGCTGCTTGTGAAAGTTGAACTCTGTTTCGTGGCTCTGGCCCGACGTATTTGTTGCCTAGCCCCTGTCGCAGATTAGAGGGATCGACGTATGGATTTCCCAGATCGTCGAAAGCCTCATATGTTTCTTCTTGATCCTCAATGGCATAAATCTGATGATATTTTGTACTCAGATATATGTTGGGTTTGGTGACATCATCGTCGAGATTGATGAAGACCTTGCCCACTGTGATAGATTTGTCGATGAAGTCGTAACTGTCGACATCGCTTGAGCCATCGCTTATATATGAGTCCGCGCATGACTCAAACGACATGTCGCTGAAGATCTTGGCGAGTTTATCTCTTGCTCTGTGCTGACGTAGCGTGGTGCCGAAGTTTCTTCTTCTCTGACTCGGTTGACGATGTATAGCTTGAAAAATCGGAATCGACCGCTGACAATCCCGACGAAATCGGAATTTCGACACGATACGATCCTTCCTTCTCGATGCGAAAGTGGAACCTTCCGAACGTCATCTGTTTACCTCGGTGGGTGAGGAACAAAATCGACAGGACCAGCAGCGATCTGTTTACCTCGATCCATTGCGTTGCTTGCGGTTGACGATGTCGAAGATCTTGAACGTGCCATCGAGATCAGATCCTTACGCCTCTAATTCCCACAGACGGCGCCAATTGACAAGGGATTAACTTATCAATGCCTATGGATTGTAGGCTAGGGTTTAGTTGGAAGTAGAGGGCAAGTAGATCTCGAAGGTTTCAGCCGAAAAGTACTCGACGATTATGAAAACTAGGGTTTGCAGACAATAATTCGATGATCTCTTCGTCCCTCGACTCCCCCTTTATATAGGAGGTGGAGCCGAGGGTTTCGTTTCGTACAAGTTACAGAGTCCGGGACGGTTTCTAACTCATCCCGCCAAATTATAAATAATACTTTCTATTACCACTCTAACTTTCCTTAACATATCTTGGGCTCCCGAATCTTCTTATTCTTCGGATAACGGGCCTTCAGTAAACCCCGTGTACTATCTTCGGCAGACCCATTTGGGATGCCTATGTCACCTCCCCCACCGCCGCCACAGCCTTATGGCTGGGCTCCTCATCCGCCGCCACAGCCGCAGCCTCCTCAACCTCGAGCACCGCCATCGCGTCCGGCGTACGCTCCCCCGGATGGCTACTGGACGTGGGACGTACCATAGATCATCTTGCTCGACAGCGATGAGGAGCAGCACGGCGACGATGCGCAGCAGTAGGCGTTTTAGTTTTTTTTTTATGTTTTCAAGTATGTAAGTTACATTTCAGTTTTTGTAAATTATGTTTCGGTTCAAAAAAAATGATTCGTCCTAACAAAAAATGCGTCGTGCCGCTGGAGCCACCCCCAACGCAAACGGACGCGCGGTCGTTTTCGACCAAAAGAACCGACGGAAACGGGCGCGCGCGGACGCTAAAATGCGTCGCGCCGCTGGAGATGCCCTTAGTTAAGAGCAGGACGCAACTAGCGCGAAGCCACCTGCCTTCTCTAGCTAGCTTTAGAAGACTCTCGCGCTAGAAGCTGGTGATTTGCAGAAAGCGTTGTCATTTTCCAGAAAACTTAAAAAGGAGGCCGAGCTACACTCTAGATCTTTATTCGTAAATACCCAGAATTTAAATTTTAAAGTTTCAAAAAATTGTAAATAAAATTCTTAAGATAGCCAATAATGTATACTATAATGGTGTAAAATCTCAATATAAACTAGTTCATATTTTGAGCTACATAAAAACAATAAATTGTATATTATATATATACCTGCTCTCTCACTTTTGAACATCAAATCAATTTGAGGAACGGATGTAACATTTGTTACGTTAAGCTATTATATATTTTCTGAGAGGAGTAATATTACTTCGTGTTATTTTAGCAAAGGTTCAACATTGATTCATAATCTGATCTGGACATAACCTTTCTTTTATGAGCTTATGATCTGGACATCACCTTTTCTTAGTTTCCCTGAACAACATTTTCTTAGAGGCAACCTGTGGTTGGATGGTTAGGAGGGCAGTGGCACCCCCAGCCTACCAGAGTTTAAATCCCAGATTTGACACTTTGGTGTCTCATAACGGCGGAATATTCTTTAGTGGGAGGCGACGTTCCCGTCGACAGCGAGGCGCCTGTGGTGACTTCGTCAATCTCAAGACCCGCCGGATCAGTTCATCGATGCAGTATTTTGAAGGTGCTCATAGGGGTAGGATGTGCGTGCGTGCGTTCATAGGGGTGAGTGTGTACGCGTATGTATGAGCGCCTTTGATTGTACTGCGTTTCCCAAAAAAAAAACATTTTCTTAGAGGCCATATGGTCATAATTCGGCGCTGGTCATGTCTTGGCCGTTAACTCCTCGGTAGCCATGGGCCGTGATTGCATTGGGCTAGAAATGATAAAATTGGCCTGGAGGCGTGGAAGCAGTCTCGGCCTTTCAGCTTAGAAAGGTAGATTTGCAACTCCACCTGATGGAGCCCTAAGGTGGGCCGGACCCATAAGGTGAGCGGCACAATTTTTTCTCTAATTTTTTTTTTGCTCTTTTTGTTTGGTTTTCTAGTTTTCGTTCATTCTCCGTTTCGTTTATATTAATTTATTTTTAAAAATCCTTTATTCTATTTTTTAAAACATTCATCTTATTAAAAATTGTTCATAGTTTTTAAAATAATTTTCATGCTTCAAAAAAATCTTCACGAGTTTTAAAAAAAAAAAAATTCAGGAGGCTTCAAAGTGAGGCATGGGCATGATTGCCCTGGGCATATTGGCCTTGGTTGGGAAGTGGCAGCAAGCTTGGAAGCATTCTTAAACCTTCAACTTTTAAATAACACTTCAAGTACATCTAAAAAAAACACTTCAAGTAGATGATCCAAAATAATAACCATATCTTATTCCCGCCCTTTGTGTGGATGGCACGATAGGCTGTGTGGCTCCTTTTTTTTCTTTATCTTACTTTCCTTTTCTATTGGTTTTTCTATTTTTAAATTTCTTTACTATTTTTTTTTCTTTTAATTTTATGTTTTCTCTTCTGTTGAGTTCTTTGTTCTCCTTTTTTCCTTCTTTTTACTCCCTTTCTTCGATATTCATGTTGTTGGTTGGGATGTATCTATGAATAAAATATGTCTACATATATCCATATCAGTGACAAGAATTATACAATGGAGGGAGTATATTTCTTGTAACATTCATATTGTGAAAATAAATGTTGTTCATGGTTCTTGACAAAAATATTCATAGTTGATAATAGTGTTCAGGAGGGTTGAACAAATTCTACACAATGTTATATATCATTTTTCTCCATAAATATATTTTAAAAATCAAAGTGTCACTCATGAAAAAAATTATATGTTTCGGTCATGAGGGTGGGGGGGGGGGGGGTTAATATATGGTAATCTTGCATAGCGAAACAAGAATAGAAGAAATACTTCTCCGATGAGGAGGAAGAGAGAAACCCTTCAACTTGTTTTCGTCGCATGTATGTTTGCTTGATTTTTTTGGTGGATACTTTGTGTTGTTCATAAGAAGTTCTGCTTTATGTTTGTTTTTTTTTTGGTAAAGGGAGAGCATATATACAGCTTATATCAAAAGTGATTCTCTGCTATACAAACACTATCATTTTTAATGAAGATGGAGTTTCAATTTTTGCATGTTACTCATAGTGGATCCAGCTATGGTCTTTTCTACTTCGGGCGGAAATACTTATGGTTACTACATGTACACTTGCTTACGATATCAACAACCGGCTTAGTTGGGGGGGGGGGCATACTGGTAGATTTAGACATGTCTAGCTGCTATATGCTTTACTTTTTAGATTGTTACCTTTTGTATCGACCTGGTGGACCCGATGAGAGTATGCATGTTATTTTGGAATTTATGCAATTGTCGCAATGGCATTGGTTTTAATAAGAATTTTTCTTTTCAGTTTTTGCAGGTTAGCCACAACCACAAGTCTATTAATTGGATGTACATGTTGTCTTTTCTTGATCGTGGGTGCATACATCTCTGAAGTTTGGGTTGAACCATTTGAAGCCGGTAGCTTTTGATATGCTCAGCCAATATAATATGGACGGCGGTTTAATTAATAGTAAGAGTCGTGATGCATGTTGTAATCTTTTGTTACATCTGCCTGAGCTTTGTATCTCCTCTTTCTATTGTTGGCTTGTAAGGCTCATTTCAAAACTTAAAGTTTGTTTATCCCATCGATGTAGAGATTGACCAGCCGGGGTTTCCCCATTTCAAAGAAAATAACACTCGTCACGAAAACGTGTATGTGTATGCTGCACATAATATGGATCACTTAAACCACCAACAAAACCGTGATTGACTGATGGCGACGACACACTCTGGGCCATAAGCCCGTGTCCTCCGCGAAGAAAGCGAGCACGTACACGCACGTACCGGCACAGTACACTCAGTTTATGTCCTGTTTTAACTCGAATATCATATCTTCCTTGGTGTGTGAGCACTAGCTATGTGCTACGCCTATTTTAGCCGTAGCTTTATTTGCTGTTTGGGAAACAAGACTTATCCGTATCTCTCATGCAGATGCAGGCCACGTTTCTATCTTTCCGTCGACTTCTCTCGACGTGACCGTAAAGTTGTAACGACAATGTGCTGCCGCGCACGACGGCACCGATGCTTGGGCGCACCGGTGCTCCGGCGTCCCATGCAGAGGTGACCTCTCGAGGAGACCTCTCTAAAAGGATCTCATCTTTAGACGCATGCCACCTTTTGTACAACCTTTTGGTGGATGGTGCCATATGATTGACATTTATTTTTTTACGTTTGGCCGGGGTAGAGATGCAAGTGTGTCAATCAACAATAGGGTAACATTTACCCTTTTTAGGTTAAAAATTTGAACTACTCCCTCCGTCTCAAAATGTAAGACGTCTAAGGACTAGTCAAAAGTCAAATTTACTAACTTTGACCAAATATTTAGAAAAATATATTTACATCTACAATATCGAATGGACATATTAAGAAAATATATTTTATGGTGAATCTATTCATGTTGATTTAGTAGTGTAAATATTTATATTTTTGTATATAAGTTTGGTCAAACTTAGAAAACGTTGACTCTTGACTAATCCTTAGACTCCTTACATTTTGGGACGGAGGGAGTATCTTTTTTAAAATGATGATTTCACTTGGAAAGTTATTCATTTTGTTGAACAAAAGACGTAGATGATACCCCAATATCGACTCACTCGCATCTCTAGGCCGAGGGTATTCTCGAGTTTTTTTTTTGGCCCGGGAGCTTTCTCGAGGTTACATATCACAAACTGGATACTATCAATTGATTGTCGACAAGAAACTAAAAAAACTAACTTCTCTCAAAATTGAGTTTGTTGATTCTAGAACATATATACTCGGTGTTTTGATAGATAAGTCCCTAAATGCACATATTTTGCAAAAAAAATGCACTTTAAATGCAAATTTAAAATTTCAAAACATCAAAAGCAAAAATTCTCGGGTGAAAATCTAGACATTCTATGTTCTCACACAAAGTTCCGCGGAAAACGAATATTTTGAGGCCTATGTAAAAAGGGCAAAATATGTGCTTAACTATTTGAAAGCAATGAAAATTGTCTTTTTTACACAGGCCACGGAAATATCACTTTTTCGAGAAATTTTGTGTACAAAAATAAAATATCACCATACACATTCATATTTTTTCTCATATTCTTTTAACATCTTAAAATACGTATTTTAAGAAATGGATTCATTTACATCAATAAGCATAAATGGATTTATGGTTCTTGTGTGCCATATATATGTTCCTAGTATTTTATACTCCATGTACTATAGTCTAAGCTAGGTGTCAAGTCGGTTCCCATCTAAATCTCACTTGTAGTTTTTCTTTTGTCATTTATATTCTAAAGTTTGGTTCCAAAATTTACATTGCTTTTGCGAAACCACCAAAATTTACTTAGAAAAGCTAAAATAAACTACAAGTAGAATTTAGTCTTCCTATTTACATATCCACCCAAGCAAAGCATTGGACCAATTGTGAGTTGTCAGATCACCCGACACAGCTTTAAGTATGCACCATCCTTTTCTGCTCGTGCATGCATGTCATGACCATGACTTGAGGCACCCAGGCCAGGTACTATCCACGCTAATAAAGTCAAGATGCTATAGCCCGATACCATAAACTTTGCATCGCCTCCGCGTGAGATATCTTGTTTCGACGTGTGGCCAAGGAATCGCAGCCATAGCTGGGTAGCTGCACAAAAGCTGGCCTGTTGTTGCCGAGATATAGACCATTCCACTAGACAGAGAGCATCGTCATATACTCATATATCTTCTTGCGGGCCTTACATTTTGTCTATGGCTAAGTCCATCTCCAACGCATTTTGTGTTCGTCGTTGTTTGCAGGGACTGTAAGCGAGACCCAACGGTGGCCTGCAAATGGACTGTGCCAAATGGACATGTTCGTTCCGACGCATTCCCAGCCCAAACTTAGGTTGGATTTGCAGTAGCACAGACAACGCGCAGATTGGTCACTCACCCTTCAGTTGCCCGTGTTAGTTTGGCTGAAACGATGCCTCTCCCTGGCTCGTGTTTCGTGTTTATATAGGGTAGAAAGAGCCTCTACCGTGGCAATACATAAGGCGTATATACGGGTGGAGTACTACTCCATACCGTACAACGTGATACATAGGATATGTCTAACAGCCCCCCTAAATCTAAACTTATGTCTAAATTCTCTCAAGTTTGCAACCGGTAAAGCCTTGGTAAAACCATCAGCAATTTGATCTTTGCTGGATCTGAACTTGACCTCAAGTTGTTTGCGTGCCACTTGTTCACGAACAAAGTGGAAATCAATTTCAATGTGTTTTGTACGGGCATGAAACACAGGATTTGCAAACAAATAGGTAGCTCCTAAATTGTCACACCAAATTCGTGGGCGTTCTCTTAACCTCACACCAAGTTCTTTGAGAAGAGATTCAACCCAAATAAGCTCAGTGGTAGCATTGGCTAGTGCTTTATATTCAGCTTCTGTGCTTGATCTGGAGACTGTAGGCTGTTTTCTGGAACTCCATGAAACCAGATTTGGTCCTACAAAAATAGCAAAACCTCCTGTAGATCTCCTGTCATCCAAGTCTCCAGCCCAATCTGCATCTGTAAAGGCACTTAATAAAGTAGAGCGTGACTTCTGAAAAGTAATACCAAGCCTTGATGTATCAGAGACATAACGAAGAATTCTTTTCACTGCTGTCCAGTGAGAGGTCATGGGAGCATGTAGATATTGGCAAACCTTGTTAACTGAGAAAGACAAGTCTGGGCGAGTCAAAGTGAGATACTGGAGAGCACCCACAATGCTGCGGTAGCGTGTGCTATCTTTAGTGCCGAGAGGTTCCCCCTCAGTGAGAGATAGCTTGTCGATAGAGGAAAGAGGTGTGGGTGCAGCCTTGCAGTACTTCATACCAACTTTGTCTAGTAAATCAGATGCATACTTATGCTGAGTGAGGACTAACCCATCTGGTGTATGAGCAACTTCAATACCAAGAAAGAAGTGCAGTCGTCCAAGATCCTTGATTGCAAAGTGCACATTGAGTTCCTTGAGCAAGATGGCAATGGCTTGATCTGAGGAGCTAGTCACAATAATGTCATCAACATATATGAGGACATAAATCCTAATATCACACTTGTGATAAAGGAACAAAGATGTATCAGCTTTAGAAGGAATGAACCCAAGGACATGCAGTTTAGAGCTCAAGCAAGAAAACCAAGCACGAGGAGCTTGCTTGAGTCCATATAAGGCTTTGTCAAGCTTGCAGATGTGGTGAGGAGCACGGGCATCTTCAAAACCAGGGGGTTGCTTCATATACACATCCTCTTTTAGAACACCATGTAGAAACGCATTCTTTACATCTAGCTGCCGAAGACTCCAGCCTCGAGAGACAGACAGGGCTAAAACAGTGCGAATAGTAGCTGCTTTAACAAGTGGGCTGAAGGTGTCTTCATAATCAATACCAAAACGTTGCTTGAACCCTTTGGCGACGAGGCGAGCCTTATAGCAGTCAATAGAACCATCAGAGCGTCGCTTGATGCGATATACCCACTTGCAATCTATGATATTTCTGTGAGAGCCACGGGGAACAAGATGCCATGTATGATTATTTATGAGAGCACCATATTCTTCTTCCACAGCATGACGCCATTGAGGATGATCAAGAGCCTCAGAAGTAGTGCAAGGCTCCCCTGTGGATGTTAGAAGACCATAACGAACAGTACCATCTTTGTAAATTTTCGGGTTGCGTATACCTTGTTGGAGGCGAGTGCGCACTCCCAGTTGTGGCGGAGCCACATGAGCAGAGATCGTAGAGGATCCCGGCGGGGGTGACGAGGCTGCGCTGTCGCTGCTGGCGTCAGTGTCGGAGACAGTGGCGGCAGAGGAGGGTGTGGCAGGCTCCGGTTGGTCTGGAGTTGGGGCCGTGCTGCGGCTGCTGTCGGCGGAGGCGACAGCAGGGGACCCAGACGGGTCAGGCGAGGTGCGTGGCGTGGCCGGACTGGAGGGAGTCCGGGGCGTGGCCGAGGGAGAGATTCTCCCGCCCTCGGGAGCAGCAGCGACGCGGCGACCAGGTGCGGTGGGCGAGCGATCCGAGGTGGATTCTGGCGGCGCATTGGCACGTAGTGGCGACGGCGGTGCAACTTCAAATGACTCTCCCGAGTCCATTTCTTCACCATTGTCAACAAAATTTGGATCAGACTGATTAGTAGCAAGAGTACTATCATCTGAGTGTGGAATATCTTGAGGTTCCTGGCCAAGGTTAGTCATCACATGTATAATAGGCAAAGGCATGTGGTCATCAGTTTGTGCATCCCCAACATTAGTAGGTGTATCATGGGGAAGCAAAAGAATGTCATTACGAAGACGACGACCTGCATTAGGATGCAAGTCAGCGAAAGGGAAAATACGCTCATCAAAGACCACATCACGAGATATGTAAACACGTCCCGTGGAGACATCTAGACATTTGACACCCTTATGAAGGGGACTATAGCCCAAGAAGACACATTTGGTGGAGCGGAAGGCGAGTTTACGCTTGTTGTAAGGTCGAAGATTGGGCCAACAGGCGCAACCAAAAACACTAAGAGATTCATAGTTGGGTTTGGAGTGCATAAGTCGTTCAACAGGAGTGTCAAAATTGATGACTTTGCTGGGTAGGAGGTTAATCAAAAAGGTAGCGGTAAGCAAAGCCTCATCCCAGAATTTTAATGGCATGGATGCATTGGCAAGAAGGGACAAGCCGACTTCAACTATATGGCGATGTTTGCGTTCAGCGGAGCCATTTTGTTGATGAGCATGTGGACAAGAAACATGATGGACAATGCCACATTTTTGGAAGAAACTGTTGAGTTTTACATATTCACCACCCCAATCAGTTTGCATGGTTTTAATCTTTCTTTCAAATTTTCTTTCAACAAATTTCTGAAAATTGAGAAAGACTTGGAACACTTCAGAACGGTTCTTAAGCAAGTAAATCCAAGTGAACTTGCTATAATCATCAATAAAACTCACATAGTACTCATGTTTGCCAGCAGAAACAGGTGCTGGTCCCCATACATCAGAGAATACTTCTTCCAAAGGAACAGTTGAGACACTAGTAGAGATGGGGTATGGCAACTGGTGACTCTTAGCTAGTTGACATGCATCACAGACATATGGATTTATTTCTGGAGAATAAGAGAGTTCATTTTTTCTAAGTATTTACTGCACCACAAAAGATGATGGATGACCTAAACGACGATGCCATGTGGAGGAGGATGGCTTTATTGTAACGAAGACTTCCTTGTGCGCCCCACTAGGAACAGGAACTAGCGGGTACAGACCACCAATGCACGTCCCTTTAAACAGAACCGTCCTTGTTGCCTGGTCCTTGATCAAAAAGAAGAAAGGATGAAACTCAATGTAAACGCTGTTATCAAGGGTAAGTCTATGAACTGAAAGAAGATTTTTGGATGCAGCAAGAACATGTAGCACATTTTTAAGATGCAAAGTACTATGTGGGGTATGCAAAACTGAATGACCAACATGAGAGATCTGCATACCATGACCATTGGCGGTGTGAACTTGTTCGCGGCCCTTGTACTTGTCCTGTGTAGTGAGCTTGTTCAACTCAGCAGTGATATGATCCGTGGCACCAGTGTCCGGGTACCAGTTGGTGTCAACTCCATAGGAGGCAACATGAGAAGATTTTTCCTTGCGATCACTTGATACGTCTCCAACGTATCGATAATTTCTTGTGTTCCATGCCACATTATTGATGTTATCTACATGTTTTATGCACACTTTATGTCATATTCGTGCATTTTCTGGAACTAACCTATTAACAATATGCCGAAGTGCCAGTTCCTGTCTGCTTTTTGGTTTTAGAAATCCTAGTAACGAAATATTCTCGGAATCGGACGAAATCAACGCCAAAGTTCCTATTTTACCCGAAGCCTCCAACACACGAGAACCACCGGGAGGGGCACAGGCCCACCAAACCCTAGGCCGGCGCGGCCGGGGGCCGCGCCCCCTAGGGTTTGGCCAGCCCTTCGACCCCCGCGCCGCCTCTTCGCCTATAAGAAGCCCCTGATCGAAAACCCGAGACCAATTGACGAAACTCCAGAAAGACTCGGCGCCGCCACCGTCGCGAAACTCCAATTCGGGGACGAACTGTTCGGCACCGCCGGGACGGGAAGTGCCCCGGAAGGCTTCTCCATCGACACCGCTGCCATCTCCACCGCCATCTTCATCACCGCTGCTCCCATGAGGAGGGAGTAGTTCTCCATCGAGGCTCGGGGCTGTACCGGTAGCTATGTGGTTCATCTCTCTTCCATGTACTTCAATACAATGATCTCATTGAGATTCATATGAGTTTGTATCACTACTATCTATGTGCTACTCTAGTGATGTTATTAAAGTAGTTCTATTCCTCCTGCACGTGTGTAAAGGTGATTAGTGTGTGCACCGTGTGGTTCTTGTCGTAGGCTATGATCATGATCTCTTGTAGATTGTGGAGTTAATTATCATTATGATGGTATTGATGTGATCTATTCCTCCTACATATGCATGAAGGTTACGGTGTGCATGCTATGCTAGTACTTGGTTTAGTCGTGTTGATCTATCTTACACTAAAGGTTACTAAAACATGAGCATTATTGTGGAGCTTGTTAACTCCGGCATTGAGGGTTCGTGTAATCCTACGCAATGTGTTCATCATCCAACAAAAGTGTAGAGTATGCATTTATCTATTCTGTTATGTGATCAATGTTGAGAGTGTCCACTAGTGAAAGTGTAATCCCTAGGCCTTGTTCCTAAATACTGCTGAGTTACTACTGCTTGTTTACTGTTTTACTGCGTTACTACTGCTGCAATACCACCACCATCAACTACGCGCCAAGCACTTTTCTGGTTGCTACTGCTCATACTTATTTATACCACCTGTATTTCACTATCTCTTCGCCGAACTAGTGCACCTATTAGGTGTGTTGGGGACACAAGAGACTTCTTGCTTTGTGGTTGCAGGGTTGCATGAGAGGGATATCTTTGACCTCTTCCTCCCTGAGTTCGATAAACCTTGGGTATCCACTTAAGGGAAACTTGCTGCTGTTCTACAAACCTCTGCACTTGGAGGCCCAACACTGTCTACAAGAATAGAAGCTCCCGTAGACATCAAGCACTTTTGCCGTTGGGGGGAAAGGTAAAAGGTACTCACACTCCGGATCTCGGCTACTAAGCTATTCTCCGCCATTGTAAGTACTCGAAGCTATTTCCTTTAGATCCTGCAATTGCATCTTTTTGTTTCTTGTTTACACTAGTTAGGCATAATGGAAAACAACAAAAAATTTAGTGAGCTTTTTAATCTTTTTCCTGATTTAGAATTGTTTGATGCGAAAATTAAAAAACCTATGGAACCTTATTTGCATGCTAGTAGCGATGTTATTAGTATGAATGCAATTACTGCTAATGCTATAAAGAAGTCTAAGCTTGGGGAAGCTAGTTTTTGTGGTCTTTTTAGCTTCCCATCTTTAGGGGAGAAAATTTGTTCTGATAATGCTTTATCTCCCATATGCGATAACTCTAATAATGCTTCTGATATTTTAAATCCACCTGCTGAAAGTATTCCGTATAAAATACCCATGAAAATTATTGAACGTGTTATGGACAACCACTATAAAGGGGATGGAACTGTCCATCCTAGAGATCATTTACTGTTTTTGCACGAATTATGTGGGTTATTCAAGTGTGCAGGTATCTCTATGGATGAAGTGAGGAAGAAGCTATTCTCTTTCGCTGTCTGGTAAAGCGGCGCATTGGTATAAATTGTTGGAGAATAGGCATTCTCTTGGTTGGGAGGAAATTGCATCTCTCTTTTATTCTAAATTTTATCCTCCGCATGAAGTGCATATTGATAGGAATTATATTTATAACTTTTATCCTCGGGATGGAGAGAATATTTCTCAAGCGTGGGGGAGATTGAAATCACTAATGCTCAAATGTCCCATTCATGAGCTCCCCCGTAATGTTATTGTTAACAATTTTTATGCGAGGCTTTCAGGACAACACAAGGACTATCTGGACGCGTGTTCGGAGGGATCTTTCACAAGCAAGGAGGTTGAAGCTAGGTGGGATCTCCTTGATCGGATTGAGGACAACGCTGAAGGATGGGAGAACAATGAAGGTAAAGAGTCAGGTATAAATTATGATTATGAATGCATTGAAGCTTTTATGGATACCGATGAATTTCGAAATATGAGTGCTACTTATGGTCTTGACTCTCAAGTTGCTGCAAATCTTTATAAAGCCTTTGCTTCTCATTTCGAATTGCCTAAAAATAATTTTGATAAGTATCATGAACCTTTTAAAGAGGCTTGCATGAAGAATGAAATTGTTGTTAATTATTGCAATAAGCATGCTCAAACTCCTAAGAATGCTATTTCCTATAAGCATGTTAATTTTTGTGGAATACATAGACCTTGTGGAATTAATCAAATCAAAGATGAATATTGCATCCATCATGCTAATGAAAAAACTAGAAAGTGGTTTAGGGCTCTAGATGATCTTGGTAAAAAAGTTTGTGCCCTCTATCCTTTTATTTGTGAAGTTTGCCATGAAGTGGGTCATTTTAATTTTCAATGTTCCTCCAGTGATATTTTGAACCCAATGAGTGCTGCAAATTTGTATTGTGATGATGAAATTACTCCTAATCAGCATGATGAACTTACTTTATTTTTGGGGTGTGAAGAACTGTCGAGAAAAATCTCTTTGTTACATATGAGTGATCTTGATATTGATGATGTCATGCATGGGTGTTTTTCTTATTGCATTGATAATAGCCATACAAATACTTACATACAAAATATTTTAGAAGATGACACCTTGCCAAAATATGATAGGACTGCTGTGTGTTTTCAACTAATTAATGAAAAGGAGGGATCCTCCCAAGTTTCTTCTATTGTTTCTGAAAGTAAATCAGGTTATGCGGACAAGCCACCCTTCAAGCCTCTTCTTCCTGAAGAAGGGAACGAGGAAAAGGAAGAGAAAAAGAAGAAGGGAATGAAGAAGAAGAAGAAGAAGAAGGGGAATAAAAAGAAAGAGGTAACATCATATCCCCGCGTATATGAGATAACAATAGGTAACCGTAAGTATGTTGCTCCTAATGATTATTGTGATAATGAATCTGAATATGATGATCTTCCTATGCCCTTTACATACATTAGCAATCATGATTTGAATGAGCACACTACTTTTGATATTGCAAATCTCTGGGAAACTAATTCTGAAAATGATGATGATAATAATTGCCATAGTGTCAGTACTATCCATGCTTCCTCCCATAATGATATAGAAAGCTCTAAGCTTGGGGAAGAGGTGTTTGCAAATCCTTTAGCTACTGGTCATTATGTTCTTGATACATCTCCTTCTAATAACAATAATGGTGTGGACACAGATAAACCGATTGTGAAAGATAACTATTCTATTTCTTATGATGACACTGTGCCTCCGATCTCTGATGTTTATTACAAAGAATGCTATGATATAGGTTCTAACTATCCTTATGAAACTTGTCATAGTCATGATTGGATTACCAAAAACAATCCCCTTAATAGGCAACTTGTTTACCATGTTCAAATTCTTGATAATAATCTTGCTCCAATTACTATTAATGAGAATAACTCTTCTTATGCCAAAATTAATGATACTTCTATGCATATGAACCATGATAAGAATGTTTTAAGTGATGGGTATATTGTGGATTTCATCAATGATGCTACTGAAAGTTATTATGAGAGAGGGAAATATGGTTATATGCATCTTAATAATATTAAGTTTCCCCTCTTTATGTTGAGAATCTTGAAGTTACTCGTGTTTTATCCTCTTATGCTTGTCACTTTGTTCTTCATGAATTCATTTGTGTACAAGATTCCTATGCATAGGAAGCATGTTAGACTTAAATGTGTTTTGAATTTGCCTCTTGATGCTCTCTTTTGCTTCAAATACTATTTCTTGCGAGTGCATCATTAAAACTGCTGAGCCCATCTTAATGGCTAAAAAGAAAGAACTTCTTGGGAGATAACCCATGTGTTATTTTGCTACAGTACTTTGTTTTATATTTGTGTATTGGAAGTTGTTTACTACTGTAGCAACCTCTCCTTATCTTAGTTTTGAGTTTTGTTGTGCCAAGTTAAGCCGTTGATAGAAAAGTAAGTACTAGATTTGGATTACTGCGCAGTTCCAGATTTCTTTGCTGTCACGAATCTGGGTCTATCTCCCTGTAGGTAGCTCAGAAAATTACGCCAATTTACGAGCATGATCCTCAGATATGTACGCAACTTTCATTCAATTTGAGCATTTTCGTTTGAGCAAGTCTGGTGCCATTTTAAAATTCGTCAATACGAACTGTTCTGTTTTGACAGATTCTGCCTTTTATTTCGCATTGCCTCTTTCGCTATGTTGGATGAATTTCTTTGATCCACTAATGTCCAGTAGCATTATGCAATGTCCAGAAGTGTTAAGAATGATTGTGTCACCTCTGAACATGTTAATTTTTATTGTCCACTAACCCTCTAATGAGTTGTTTCGAGTTTGGTGTGGAGGAAGTTTTCAAGGGTCAAGAGAGGAGGATGATATACTACGATCAAGGAGAGTGAAAGCTCTAAGCTTGGGGATGCACCTGGTTCACCCCTGCATATATCAAGAAGACTCAAGCGTCTAAGCTTGGGGATGCCCAAGGCATCCCCTTCTTCATCGACAACATTATCAGGTTCCTCCCCTGAAACTACATTTTTATTCCATCACATCTTATGTGCTTTTTCTTGGAGCGTCTGTGTGCTTTTGTTTTTGTTTGAATAAATTGGATTACATCATGCTTGAGTGGGAGAGAGACACGCTCCGCTGGTTCATATGAACACATGTGTTCTTAGCTCATAATATTCATGGCGAAGTTTCCTCTTCGTTAAATTGTTATATGGTTGGAATTGGAAAATGATACATGTAGTAATTGCTAAAAATGTCTTGGGTAATGTGATACTTGGCAATTGTTGTGCTCATGTTTAAGCTCTTGCATCATATACTTTGCACCTATTAGTGAAGAATACATAGAGCTTGTTAAAATTTGGTTTGCATGAGTGGTTTCTCTAGAGTCTAGATATTTTCTAGTAAGATGTTTGAACAACAAGGAAGACGATGTATAGTTTTATAATGCTTGTAATATGTCTTTTATGTGAGTTTTGCTGCACCAGTTCATCCTTGTGTTTGTTTCAAATAACCTTGCTAGCCTAAACCTTGTATCGAGAGGGAATACTTCTCATGCATCCAAAATACTTGAGCCAACCACCATGCCATTTGTGTCCACCATACCTACCTATACTACATGGTATTTTCTGCCATTCCAAAGTAAATTGCTTGAGTGCTACCTTTAAAATTCCATCATTCACCTTTGCAATATATAGCTCATGGGACAAATAGCTTAAAAACTATTGTGGTATTGAATATGTACTTATGCACTTTATCTCTTATTAAGTTGCTTGTTGTGCGATAACCATGTTCCTGGGGACGCCATCTACTCTTTGTTGAATATCATGTGAGTTGCTATGCATGTTCGTCTTGTCTGAAGTAAGGGCGGTTTTCACAATCAAATGGTTTGAGTATGCATATTGTTAGAGAAGAACATTGGGCCGCTAACTAAAGCCATGAATCATGGTGGAAGTTTCAGTTTGGACATAAAACCTCAATCTCTTATGAGAATATTAACTGTTGTTGAATGCTTAAGCATTAAAAGAGGAGTCCATTATCTGTTGTCTATGTTGTCCCGGTATGGGTGTCTAAGTTGAAGAATGATCAAAAGCGAGAAATCCAATGCGAACTTTCTCCTTAGACCCTTGTACAGGCGGCATAGAGGTACCCCTTTGTGACACTTGGTTGAAACATATGTTATGCAATGATGATCAGTGTTAACCCAAGCTAATTAGGACAAGGTGCGAGCACTATTGGTACACTATGCATGAGGCTTGCAACTTATAAGATATAATTTACATGATGCATATGCTTTATTACTACCGTTGACAAAATTGTTTCATGTTTTCAAAAATCAAAGCTCTAGCACAAATATAGCAATCGATGCTTTTCCTCTATGGAGGACCATTCTTTTACTTTCAATGTTGAGTCAGTTCACCTATTTCTATCCACCTCAAGAAGCAAACACTTGTGTGAACTGTGCATTGATTCTTACATATTTGCATATTGCATTTGTTATATTGCTTTGCATTGACAATTATCCATGAGATATACATGTTACAAGTTGAAAGCAACCGCTGAAACTTAATCTTCCATTATGTTGCTTCAATACCTTTTACTAAGAATTTATTGCTTTATGAGTAATTCTTATGCAAGACTTATTGATGCTTGTCTTGAAAGTGCTATTCATGAAAAGTCTTTGCTATATGATTCACTTGTTTACTCATGTCATATACATTGTTTTGATCGCTGCATTCACTACATATGCTTTACAAATAGTATGATCAAGATTATGATGGCATGTCACTCCAGAAATTATCTTTGTTATCGTTTTACCTGCTCGGGACGAGCAGGGGATGCTGATACGTCTCCAACGTATCGATAATTTCTTGTGTTCCATGCCACATTATTGATGTTATCTACATGTTTTATGCACACTTTATGTCATATTCGTGCATTTTCTGGAACTAACCTATTAACAAGATGCCGAAGTGCCGTTCCTGTTTTCTGCTGTTTTTGGTTTCGAAATCCTAGTAACGAAATATTCTCGGAATCGGACGAAATCAACGCCAAAGTTCCTATTTTACCCGAAAGCCTCCAGAACACACGAGAACCACCAGGGAGGGGGCACAGGCCCACCAAACCCTAGGCCGGCGCGGCCAGGGGGGGGGGGCCCGCGCCCCCCTAGGGTTTGGCCAGCCCTTCGACCCCCTGGCGCCGCCTCTTCGCCTATAAGAAGCCCCTGGATCGAAAACCCGAGACCAATTGACGAAACTCCAGAAAGACTCCAGGGGCGCCGCCACCGTCACGAAACTCCAATTCGGGGGACAGAACTCTGTTCCGGCACCTGCCGGACGGGGAAGTGCCCCGAAGGCTTCTCCATCGACACCGCTGCCATCTCCACCGCCATCTTCATCACCGCTGCTCCCATGAGGAGGGAGTAGTTCTCCATCGAGGCTCGGGGCTGTACCGGTAGCTATGTGGTTCATCTCTCTTCCATGTACTTCAATACAATGATCTCATTGAGATTCATATGAGTTTGTATCACTACTATCTATGTGCTACTCTAGTGATGTTATTAAAGTAGTTCTATTCCTCCTGCACGTGTGTAAAGGTGATTAGTGTGTGCACCGTGTGGTTCTTGTCGTAGGCTATGATCATGATCTCTTGTAGATTGTGGAGTTAATTATCATTATGATGGTATTGATGTGATCTATTCCTCCTACATATGCATGAAGGTTACGGTGTGCATGCTATGCTAGTATTTGGTTTAGTCGTGTTGATCTATCTTACACTAAAGGTTACTAAAACATGAGCATTATTGTGGAGCTTGTTAACTCCGGCATTGAGGGTTCGTGTAATCCTACGCAATGTGTTCATCATCCAACAAAAGTGTAGAGTATGCATTTATCTATTCTGTTATGTGATCAATGTTGAGAGTGTCCACTAGTGAAAGTGTAATCCCTAGGCCTTGTTCCTAAATACTGCTGAGTTACTACGCTTGTTTACTGTTTTACTGCGTTACTACTGCTGCAATACCACCACCATCAACTACGCGCCAAGCACTTTTCTGGCACCGTTGCTACTGCTCATACTTATTTATACCACCTGTATTTCACTATCTCTTCGCCGAACTAGTGCACCTATTAGGTGTGTTGGGGACACAAGAGACTTCTTGCTTTGTGGTTGCAGGGTTGCATGAGAGGGATATCTTTGACCTCTTCCTCCCTGAGTTCGATAAACCTTGGGTATCCACTTAAGGGAAACTTGCTGCTGTTCTACAAACCTCTGCACTTGGAGGCCCAACACTGTCTACAAGAATAGAAGCTCCCGTAGACATCATCACTATCATCATCGGAATCGTCACAATCTTTGTCCTGGTAGCGCCACCAGCACTCATTGGCAGGATGCCCATATATCTTGCAGATTTGGCACTCGACTTCAACAAATGGTGTAGGAGCACGGTTCTGGCGACGGCGACCATCGCGCCGGCCATTGCCATCATCACGACGACGTCGAGGGCCATCGTCACCACGACCACGAGGACCGCGGTCATCATCGCGACGATAGCCGCGGTCATCATCGCGGCGGTAGCCACGGTCATCGTCGCAGCGGGAGCCACGATCATCAGTGCGGCGAGGGCCGCGGTCATCGTCACGGCGGTTGCCGTCACCACGGCCACGTGGGGCGCGATCATCATCATCAGCACGGCCTCGCGGGCGAGAGTCACCGCGTCCTCGGCGAGCAATGTTCAGAGAGGAGGTGAAGGTGTCACCAGTATCGTGCAACATGCTGTGGCGCTGATCATGTGCAAGCAGCTGGTCATAGAGAGCATCAGTGGTGAGGCCGGGCTGGCCATTGGCAGAGGCCACGGCGTCGTTGTAGGAGCCATCAAGGCCATTGAGAATATAGTTGACAAGTTCACTCTCATCGATGGTCTTGCCAAGCGCAACGAGCTCAGCGCCAAAACCCTTCATCTTGGCAAAGTATTGAGCCATGGTGAGGGAGTTCTTCTTGGTGGTATTCAGAGCACCACGGAGTGCGTTGACCTTGGATGGCGAGGCAGTGGAGAACATCCTGGTGATGGCGGACCAGATGGCCGCGGTGGTCTCCAGGCCGAAGACATGAGGGAGGAGCTCAGGCGACAGGGAGTTGAGCAAGTAGCTAGCAACAGCCTGATCACGCGCAATCCAGGCAGCGTAGGCCGGGTTGGTGATGGAGACCTCCTTGCCGTCGGAGTCCTTGGAGGATAGCATCTTGGCGGGGGCGCAGTCGGTGCCGTCGAGGAGGCCCATGACCATGGCGCCGCGGATGGCGGGAAACACCAGCGTCTTCCAGAAGAGGAAGTTCGAGCGGGTGAGCTTTGTTGTCGGCGGAGCGCCAAGCATGGCGCCGATGGAAACCATTGAGGAGGAAGCCATCAGGGCGGGGGAGCGGCGGCCTTGGGATTAGCTGAGGCGGCGGCTAGGTCGTGGATGTAAGGCGGTGGCCGTAGCGACGCTAGGGCGGCGGCAGGATCGTAGGTTTTGGGTCGTGGCGGCGGCCGTAGATGAGACTAGGCAGCAGCAGGCGGCGGCGGTGCACGGCACGGTGGCGGCAGATCGTGGGTTTTGGATCGTGGTGGCGGCCGTAGATGGGACTAGGCAGCAGCAGGTCGTGGGTTTTGGGTCGTAGCGGCGGCGGTGCACAGCACGGCGGTGGCGGGTCGTGAGCGTGATCGTAGGCAGCGGCGGCGGCCAGAAGAGGCGGCGGCGGCGGATTTTTTTTGTCTAGGGATCGTGTTCGGCGGCTAGGGTTGGAAGAGGTAGCTCTGATACCATGTTAGTTTGGCTGAAACGATGCCTCTCCCTGGCTCGTGTTCCGTGTTTATATAGGGTAGAAAGAGCCTCTACCGTGGCAAAACATAAGGCGTATATACGGGTGGAGTACTACTCCATACCGTACAACGTGATACATAGGATATGTCTAACAGCCCGCAAGTCGGTGAAACAAACGTCTTTTCATTAAAGAAATTAGTGGCTACATCTTTTCATTATGTTTTGAGCATAATTAGACGATACTAAACTACATAGGGGCCTTCCCAGCATCGACGTAGCTGGCTTGGCCCTCGCTTTCTTGGCGCTCGCACCCACTACGCCACTCGCCGTGCCTCTGGCCTCGCCGCCGGAGCTTACTTGGCCCTTGCTGGCGCGTAGTTGACGTGGGAGTTAGAAATCTTTGTGGTGTAGCTTTTCTTCGTTCCCCGGCAACGGCGCCAGAAAAAGAGCTTGATGGCGTGTAACTCACACATTCGTTGGGAACCCCAAGAGGAAGGTATGATGCGCACAGCAGCAAGTTTTCCCTCAGAAAGAAACCAAGGTTTATCGAACCAGGAGGAGCCAAGAAGCACGTGGAAGGTTGATGGCGGCGGGATGTAGTGCGGCGCAACACCAGGGATTCCGGCGCCAACGTGGAACCTGCACAACACAACCAAAGTACTTTGCCCCAACGAAACAGTGAGGTTGTCAATCTCACCGGCTTGCTGTAACAAAGGATTAACCGTATTGTGTGGAAGATGATTGTTTGCGAGAAAACAGTAAAACAAGTATTGCAGCAGATTTGTATTTCAGTATTAAAGAATGGACCGGGGTCCACAGTTCACTAGAGGTGTCTCTCCCATAAGATAAAAGCATGTTGGGTGAACAAATTACAGTCGGGCAATTGACAAATAGAGAGGGCATAACAATGCACATACATGTCATGATAAATATAGTGAGATTTAATTGGGCATTACGACAAAGTACATAGACCGCCACCCAACTGCATCTATGCCTAAAAAGTCCACCTTCAGGTTATCGTCCGAACCCCTTCCAGTATTAAGTTGCAAAGCAACAGACAATTGCATTAAGTATGGTGCGTAATGTAATCAATAACTACATCCTCGAACATAGCATCAATGTTTTATCCCTAGTGGCAACATCACAACACAACCTTAGGGGTTTCTGTCACTCCCCCAGATATCAATGCAGGCATGAACCCACTATCGAGCATAAATACTCCCTCTTGGAGTTACTAGCTTCAACTTGGCCAGAGCCTCTACTAATAACGGAGAGCATGCAAGATCATAAACAACACATAGGTAATAACTTGATAATTAACATAACATGGTATTCTCTATCCATCGGATCCCGACAAACACAACATATAGCATTACAGATAGATGATCTTGATCATGTTAGGCAGCTCACAAGATCCAACAATGAAGCACAATGAGGAGAAGACAACCATCTAGCTACTGCCCATAGTCCAGGGGTGAACTACTCACTCATCACTCCGGAGGCGACCATGGCGGTGTAGAGTCCTCCGGGAGATGAATCCCCTCTCCGGCGGGTGCCGGAGGAGATCTCCGAATCCCCCGAGATGGGATTGGCGGCGGCTGCGTCTCGGAAGGTTTTCCGTATCGTGGTTTTTCGCATCAGGGGTTTCGCGACGGAGGCTTTAAGTAGGCGGAAGGGCAGAGTCGGAGGGCTTACGAGGGCCCCACGCCACAGGGCGGCGCGGCCCCCCTTGGCGCCGCCTTGTGGTGGTGGCCCCTGTGGCCCCACTTCGTATGCTCTTCGGTCTTGGAAGGTTCGTGGCAAAATAGGACCCTGGGACTTGATTTCGTCCAATTCCGAGAATATTTCGTTACTAGGATTTCTGAAACCAAAAACAACAGAAAACAACGGCACTTCGACATCTTGTTAATAGGTTAGTTCCAAAATGCACGAATATGACATAAAGTGTGCATAAAACATGTAGGTATCATCAATAATATGGCATGGAACATAAGAAATTATCGATACGTCGGAGACGTATCAGCATCCCCAAGCTTAGTTCTGCTCGTCCCGAGCAGGTAAAACGATAACAAAGATAATTTCTGAAGTGACATGCCATCATAACCTTGATCATACTATTTGTAAACATATGTAATGAATGCAGCGATCAAAACAATGGTAATGACATGAGTAAACAAGTGAATCATAAAGCAAAGACTTTTCATGAATAGTACTTCAAGATAAGCATCAATAAGTCTTGCATAAGAGTTAACTCATAAAGCAATAAATCGAAGTAAAGGCATTGAAGCAACACAAAGGAAGATTAAGTTTCAGCGGTTGCTTTCAACTTATAGCATGTATATCTCATGGATAATTGTCAACATAGAGTAATATAACAAGTACAATATGCAAGTATGTAGGAATCAATGCACAGTTCACACAAGTGTTTGCTTCTTGAGGTGGAGAGAGATAGGTGAACTGACTCAACATAAAAGTAAAGAGAATGGTCCTTCAAAGAGGAAAACATCGATTGCTATATTTGTGCTAGAGCTTTTATTTTGAAAACATGAAACAATTTTGTCAACGGTAGTAATAAAGCATATGAGTTATGTAAATTATATCCTACAAGTTGCAAGCCTCATGCATAGTATACTAATAGTGCCCGCACCTTGTCCTAATTAGCTTGGACTACCGGATCTTTGCAATGCACATGTTTTAACCAAGTGTCACAATGGGGTACCTCCATGCCGCCTGTACAAAGGTCTAAGGAGAAAGCTCGCATTTTGGATTTCTCGCTTTTGATTATTCTCAACTTAGACATCCATACCGGGACAACATGGACAACAGATAATGGACTCCTCTTTAATGCATAAGCATGTGACAACAATTATTATTCTCATATGAGATTGAGGATATATGTCCAAAACTGAAACTTCCACCATGATTCATGGCTTTAGTTAGCGGCACAATGTTCTTCTCTAACAATATGCATGCTCCAACCATTACGGTGGTAGATCTCTCTTACTTCAGACAAGACGGACATGCATAGCAACTCACATGATATTCAACAAAGAATAGTTGATGGCGTCCCCGAACATGGTTATCGCACAACAAGCAACTTAATAAGAGATAAAGTGCATAAGTACATATTCAATACCATGATAGTTTTTAAGCTATTTGTCCCATGAGCTATATATTGTAAAGGTGAATGATGGAATTTTAAAGGTAGCACTCAAGCAATTTACTTTGGAATGGCGGTAAATACCATGTAGTAGGTAGGTATGGTGGACACAAATGGCATAGTGGTTGGCTCAAGGATTTTGGATGCATGAGAAGTACTCCCTCTCGATACAAGGTTTAGGCTAGCAAGGTTATTTGAAACAAACACAAGGATGAACGGTGCAGCAAAACTCACATAAAAGACATATTGTAAAAATTATAAGACTCTACACCGTCTTCTTTGTTGTTCAAAACTCAATACTAGATATTATCTAGACTCTAGAGAAACCAAATATGCGAATAAAATTAGCAAGATCTAAGTGTTTCTTCATTAATGGGTGCAAAGTATATGATGCAAGAGCTTAAACATGAGCACAACAATTGCCAAGTATCAAATTATTCAAGACATTTTAGAGTTACTACATGTAGTATTTTCCAATTCCAACCATATAACAATTTAACGAAGAAGAAACTTCGCCATGAATACTATGAGTAGAGCCTAAGGACATACTTGTCCATATGCTACAGCGGAGCGTGTCTCTCTCCCACAAAGTGAATGCTAGGATCCATTTTATTCAAACAAAACAAAAAACAAAAACAAACCGACGCTCCAAGCAAAGTGCATAAGATGTGACGGAATAAAAATATAGTTTCAGGGGAGGAACCTGATAATGTTGTCGATGAAGAAGGGGATGCCTTGGGCATCCCCAAGCTTAGACGCTTGAGTCTTCTTAGAATATGCAGGGGTGAACCACCGGGGCATCCCCAAGCTTAGAGCTTTCACTCTCCTTGATCATATTGCATCATACTCCTCTCTTGATCCTTGAAAACTTCCTCCACACCAAACTCGAAACAACTCATTAGAGGGTTAGTGCATAATAAAAATTCACATGTTCAGAGGTGACACAATCATTATTAACACTTCTGGACATTGCATAAAGCTACTGGACATTAATGGATCAAAGAAATTCATCCAACATAGCAAAAGAGGCAATGCGAAATAAAAAGGCAGAATCTGTGAAAATAGAACAGTCCGTAAAGATGGATTTTATTAGGCCACCAGACTTGCTCAAATGAAAATGCCCAAATTGAATGAAAGTTGTGTACATATCTGAGGATCATGCACGTAAATTGGCTTAATTTTCTGAGCTACCTACAGGGAGATAGACCCAGATTCGTGACAGCAAAGAAATCTGGAACTGCGCAGTAATCCAAATCTAGTACTTACTTTACTATCAAAGACTTTACTTGGCACAACAAAACTCAAAACTAAGATAAGGAGAGGTTGCTACAGTAGTAAACAACTTCCAAGACACAAATATAAAACAAAAATACTGTAGTAAAAACATGGGTTGTCTCCCATAAGCGCTTTTCTTTAACGCCTTTCAGCTAGGCGCAGAAAGTGTATATCAAGTAACATCGAGAGACGAAGCATCAACATCATAATTTGTTCTAATAATAGAATCATAAGGTAACTTCATTCTCTTTCTAGGGAAGTGTTCCATACCTTTCTTGAGAGAAAATTGATATTTAATATTACCTTCCTTCATATCAATAGTAGCACCAACGGTTCGAAGAAAAGGTCTTCCCAATATAATGGGGCAAGATGCATTGCATTCAATATCCAAGACAACAAAATCAACGGGGACAAGGTTATTGTTAACCATAATATGAACATTATCAACTCTCCCCAAAGGTTTCTTTTTAGCATTATCAGCGAGATTAACATCCAGATAACAGTTTTCAATGGTGGCAAGTCAAGCATATCATAGACTTTCTTAGGCATAACAGATATACTTGCACCAAGATCACATAAAGCATTACAATCAAAATCTTTGACCCTCATTTTAACGATGGGCTCCCAACCATCCTCTAGCTTTCTAGGAATAGAAGTTTCAAGTTTTAGTTTCTCTTCTCTAGCTTTTATGAGAGCATTTGTAATATGTTTTGTGAAAGCCAAATTTATAGCGCTAGCATTGGGACTCTTAGCATGTTTTTGTAAGAACTTTATAACTTCAGAGATGTGGCAATCATCAAAATCTAAATCATTACAATTTAAAGCAATGGGATTATCATCCCCAAGGTTGGAAAAAATTTCAGCATTTTTATCACAGGTAGTTTCAGCAGTTTTAGCAGTTTCAGGTAATTTTGCGCGCTTTGCACTAGGAGTAGAAACATTGCCAACACCAATTATTTTATCATTGATAGTAGGGGGTGCAGCAACATGTGAATCATTAGCATTGCTAGTGGTGGTAATAGTCCAAACTTTAGCTACATTACTCTTTTTAGCTAGTTTTTCATTTTCTTCTCTATCCCACCTAGCACACAGTTCAGCCATTAATCTTATATTCTCATTAATTCTAACTTGGATGGAATTTGCTGTAGTAACATTTTTATTTTCAATATCCTCAGGTTTAGCAGCCATTTTATTAATTAAAGAAGATTGTGACGCAGACATGTATGAGATTCGGGTTTCAGCATTTGCAAGTTTAGTTTGTAACCCAGAAATCTCCATATTCAGATTTTCAAGTTGATTTCCTATATTCTTCAACAAGGTAGATTGTTCATTCATAGTTTTAGTAAACAATTTATTTTGCTCATATTGTGATTGCATAAAGCTCTTGGTGGATCTTTCAATTTCTAACATCTTTTCCTCATTAAGTGAAACACATCTACCATAAGAATTACCATTAGCAGAATATAGCCTAGAATTTCGAGCAACCAATGAAGCTAACGGAACATTATTAGGATCAACATTAGTCCTACCATTCACAAGCATAGACATAATAGCATCAATCTTATCATTCAAGGAAGAGGTTTCTTCAACAGAATTTACCTTCTTACCTTGTGGAGCTCTTTCCGTGTGCCATTCAGAGTAATTAATCATCATATTATCAAGAAGCTTTGTTGCTTCACCAAGAGTGATGGACATAAAGGTACCTCCAGCAGCTGAATCCAATAAATTCCGCGAAGAAAAATTTAGTCCTGCATAGAAGGTTTGGATGATCATCCAAGTAGTCAGTCCATGGGTTGGGCAATTTTTAACCAGAGATTTCATTCTTTCCCAAGCTTGAGCAACATGTTCATTATCCAATTGTTTAAAATTCATTATGCTACTCCTCAAAGATATAATTTTAGCAGGGGGATAATATCTACCAATAAAAGCATCCTTGCATTTAGTCCAGGAATCAATACTATTCTTAGGCAGAGATAGCAACCAATCTTTAGCTCTTCCTCTTAATGAGAAAGGAAACAATTTTAATTTAATAATATCACCATCTACATCTTTATACTTTTGCATTTCACATAGTTCAACAAAATTATTGAGATGGGCAGCAGCATCATCAGAACTAACACCAGAAAATTGCTCTCGCATAACAAGATTCAGTAAAGCAGGTTTAATTTCAAAGAATTCTGCTGTAGTAGCAGGTGGAGCAATAGGTGTGCATAGGAAATCATTATTATTTGTGGTTGTGAAGTCACACAACTTAGTGTTTTCAGGGGTAGCCATTTTAGCAGTAGTAAATAAAGCAAACTAGATAAAATAAATGCAAGTAACTAATTTTTTGTGTGTTTTTGATATAGAGTGCAAGATAATAATTAAAGTAAAGCTAGCAACTAATTTTTTTGTGTTTTGATATAATGCAGCAAACAAAGTAGTAAATAAAATAAAGCAAGACAAAAACAAAGTAAAGAGATTGAGAAGTGGAGACTCCCCTTGCAGCGTGTCTTGATCTCCCCGGCAACGGCGCCAGAAAAAGATGTTGGCGCGTAGTTGACGTGGGAGTTAGAAATCTTTGTGGTGTAGCTTTTCTTCGGTCCCCGGCAACGGCGCCAGAAAAAGAGCTTGATGGCGTGTAACTCACACGTTCGTTGGGAACCCCAAGAGGAAGGTATGATGCGCACAGCAGCAAGTTTTCCCTCAGAAAGAAACCAAGGTTTATCGAACCAGGAGGAGCCAAGAAGCACGTTGAAGGTTGATGGCGGCGGGATGTAGTGCGGCGCAACACCAGGGATTCCGGCGCCAACGTGGAACCTGCACAACACAACCAAAGTACTTTGCCCCAACGAAACAGTGAGGTTGTCAATCTCACCGGCTTGCTGTAACAAAGGATTAACCGTATTGTGTGGAAGATGATTGTTTGCGAGAAAACAGTAAAACAAGTATTGAAGCAGATTTGTATTTCAGTATAAAAGAATGGACCGGGGTCCACAGTTCACTAGAGGTGTCTCTCCCATAAGATAAAAGCATGTTGGGTGAACAAATTACAGGGGCAATTGACAAATAGAGAGGGCATAACAATGCACATACATGTCATGATAAATATAGTGAGATTTAATTGGGCATTACGACAAAGTACATAGACCGCCATCCATCTATGCCTAAAAAGTCCACCTTCAGGTTATCGTCCGAACCCCTTCCAGTATTAAGTTGCAAAGCAACAGACAATTGCATTAAGTATGGTGCGTAATGTAATCAATAACTACATCACAACACAACCTTACGGGTTTCTGTCACTCCCCCAGATATCAATGCAGGCATGAACCCACTATCGAGCATAAATACTCCCTCTTGGAGTTACTAGCTTCAACTTGGCCAGAGCCTCTACTAATAACGGAGAGCATGCAAGATCATAAACAACACATAGGTAATAACATGATAATTAACATAACATGGTATTCTCTATCCATCGGATCCCGACAAACACAACATATAGCATTACAGATAGATGATCTTGATCATGTTAGGCAGCTCACAAGATCCAACAATGAAGCATAATGAGGAGAAGACAACCATCTAGCTACTGCTATGGACCCATAGTCCAGGGGTGAACTACTCACTCATCACTCCGGAGGCGACCATGGCGGTGTAGAGTCCGCCGGAGATGAATCCCCTCTCCGGCAGGGTGCCGGAGGCTCCGTCCCCCGAGATGGGATTGGCGGCGGCTCTTGGAAGGTTTTCCGTATCGTGGTTTTTCGCATCAGGGGTTTCGCGACGGAGGCTTTAAGTAGGCGGAAGGGCAGAGTCGGAGGGCTGATGAGGGCCCCACGCCACAGGGCGGCGCGGGCCCCCCCTTGGCCGCGCCGCCTTGTGGTGGTGGCCCTCGTGGCCCCACTTCGTATGCTCTTCGGTCTTCTGGAAGGTTCGTGGCAAAATAGGACCCTGGGACTTGATTTCGTCCAATTCCGAGAATATTTCGTTACTAGGGTTTCTGAAACCAAAAACAGCAACCGGCACTTCGGCATCTTGTTAATAGGTTAGTTCCAGAAAATGCACGAATATGACATAAAGTGTGCATAAAACATGTAGGTATCATCAATAATATGGCATGGAACATAAGAAATTATCGATACGTCGGAGACGTATCAGCCCTCGTCACCGCCCCTTGGATGCAATGGGTGGATGGCTTCATTATGGTTCGGGCGTAGATGATGGCCTCCGCTGCGCCGTTTCGTGAGCGACCGTGATCGCTGTCGCATCCACATTGGCAGACCCCTCGATTTCGACGGCCATTGCCACTTGTCGCACTACCATCTCCGGGAAAGGGCGCGCATGGACGGGAGAGCCCGGCGGGAAATGACGAGCGTGGGCAGGAAACGATGGCGCCACCATTAAGCCACTGTTAGACAACATCGTAGACTGCTGACCTCACAAATGCAGGGTGCCATTGGGGATATGCTGCCACCCGCAAACCGACATGGACCGATGGCCTATCCACGGACCAGCACAAACGAGACGATTCGAACACTTTTGGTGTCCAAAATGCGGTGGCCCGTGAACATGGCCTAAGAGAAGTTTTTGGTTGTCCCCATATGGTTTCGGGTGTTAGTGGCTAACTGGCTACTTGCTTCCTATTCACATTTACTTTTCTATAACTACTCGCTTAGTTCATAATTACTTTCGGTTTGTGTTTCGTTAAAGTCGTACTTTATAGAATTTGATCAAATAGTTAAGAAAACATGTAAATATCTATGATGTACCCCAAATCTATAGTATTAGAATCATCATAATTGTATTTTTATATTATATGTTTTTGGCATTATAGATGATGAATTTTTTATTCTTGGTTAAAGTTGGTAAAATCTTACTTTGAACAAATTTAGAACAAGAAATTAATAAAAATGGACATGCCTAATACGAGATCGCCATTAGTTACGGTGTCAATTGCTAGTAGTACTTGCTACTTACTAGTCACAGCAAATAACTCGGTACTTAGCTTACATGGCTGGTGCACTACACTAGCGGGAAAATTAGTAATGCATGCGATATGCGCTGGCATTAGCGGGAAAATGTATATATGCATGTGAACTACTAGTACTAGGTGGTTGAACACTGAACAAGGTCGGGCTATATAAGCGATATTCAGATTACAAGTTTACGACTAGTATCATAAAATGTCAAGAATGTATGTACACCTTGCTGCTACTGTATGGATCCGTGCAGACTTTTTCTTGATATGCCCTAAGCAACAGTGGAGCTAGTGCTATAATGTTTGTCCTGTTCTTCAGTGCCGGTTTTACCAGGGTACAGTAGTTTAGCTATGTCAGCTTTCAAGTGCGCTATTGACAGTGGCATTGACTTTCTTCTGACGAAAAGTCTTGCACACGATCTACATTGAGCGTCCAGTTTTTTTTTTTTCGGAATAAATGGATACACTATATTTCTTACTTCCATATTGAGTACTCCGAAGTATCTAGCTTGAGTGGGCGCGTTGCCTGGTTAGAGTCGAGGAAGAGATGTTGAACGACGGATTAACTGGCAAGGCGTGGACTACAATCCCCGGCCGCACACCCGTTCAGATCTTGTTTGATATTAGATTTTTTGTGGGAATTTATGAGGATAATACCCACCAAATTCCAAATCTCTATTTATTTCTAAAAATATGTTTGTTACTAAAGTATTTAGTGATTTTAATTTTCCTTTATTCCTATTTTTTCCTAAATCTTAGTTTATTTTTCAGGTGTGGCTATTTAGTCGACTGAGATCTAAATTTGTTTTCAGTCAGATGATGCCGTCAAATCTCAATTATAACTCATAACTAGCATGAATCACGAAGCAAATCTAACGGTGTAGGATTTAACTGAGCATAAACTTAGTTTTCTCAGCTAGCTAGCTGAGAACTAGCAAGTCCTTTAATTTTCTCATCCTCAATACTCTACCACGATCTAGTAGATTGGGGATGAGTTTTGTGAACACGTAGGAGTTTCATCTAATACTCTAGCGGATTATCCTTACTAATACCCACACAAACTTTAGTCTTGAATGTGGAGAGACCGGATGTGCAAACGTTCAATCACATGAGAGTACGAGGCTTGGAAGAAGGAGGGTCTCTTCCATCGACAGATGTTTGGTTTCACGTCTCCAATTTCGATCACTATATGGTTGCTAGATGGAGAGTAGGCTTAGGACAGAGGAGCTATCACCTCTACCTCTTGTTGATATTAATCTAAGCCGCTTGACGGCGTTGTAAACTTGCCTCGTGGCACTCATCTATGATATGTGATACACTTTTGGGGGTTTATTACAAAAAGAAAAATGAGTGAGCAGGCGCGTACATGTACTGATGTACATGCGATACATCACGTTCTAATGGTCGCAGGAGATTAGGGTGTACACGCATTTGCAGTTCTGAAGCAGACCGGTTGATGAGTGGCTCGACAAATCGTCCCTAATTAACTCACAGCAGCATCATCATACGAGTCTAGACGCGTTGCGTGCCCACCCTGCAAGCGCTGTCGGTAGATGGCCCGAAACCCCCTCGACAAGAGCGTAACCGCAGCGGCCGTAGCTAGCAAATCGACCGATAGCGGTGCCCGCCTACGTAAACACTACTACTGAGGAGCCATGGCATATTGAGCCGGGCATTGATGGCGTCACGTCAAAAGGATACTGCCGCGCGGTGTGGTGTGGTGTGCATGCACGCACCAACGAACTGATGGCGCCCAGGCCGGCCGGACCACACGGTCGACGGCGACCCCTGTCGGCGAACGGCCCGGGCTGGGCCGGACACGGCCATGCACTGCGACGACGACGGAACGTGACCGGGTGGTCCGATCGTCAAGGCCACTGGCGCTCCAGGATTGTTGCTTAATGCGACGGGACAAGGCACGAAGCATGCAACCTGCCGTCCCCGTCCGGCGGTGATCGCACGTACGTACGTACGTGCGGTGCCGGCCGGAGGCGCGCGCGGCACGGCCGGCACTTCTCCATCGAAAGGGACCGCACGGGCAGTACGTTTAACAACATTCCTCTTGTAGCCTTCGTAGGCGCTGGACCGCAGCGGAGTAGGAGGGGCTCGATCGATCGGTCGCACCGGCACGACGATGGGGGACGCGCCGCGGCGACATACGGTGATGAGCAGTCGGTGTCTCGGAGTTAGCTCTTCTCCAGCGGGCATTCTAAAACAAGTTTGTTCTGGTCCGTTTAAACCACTCGCGGATAGAAAACAGGCCCCTGGTTTACCCCTCGTCCCCCGTCTCGCCGCATACGTCTTGCTGACGGTAGGGTATTCGTGGCTGGTAGACGCAAAGCCGCGCGCGTCTTGCTGGCAGAGCCCGTGAAGCGGTGGTGGAGGCGGGGCAGAGCCGCCAGGCCGAGATGGGCGCCGCGAAGAGCAAATGGATGGAGGTGGAGGCACATGCGGCAAAGGACCGCTGGAATGCGGACTGTGAGACGACGAGACAACGCTAGAGGGAGGAGGAGGCAGATAGATGTCGTTGACGGCCGGAGCACATCCCAGGCACTAGCGCCGTCGTGCCGGAGCGGAGCGGCACCGACAGATGCTAGAATGCTCATAGAACAGCTGGGCCACGGTGAGTGAGCCTAACCTCAACGAGGCCGGCCCGTCCAGCCATGCCGGGGCAGAGGATGGAAGGGAGTAAACACAGCCGTGGTAATTTAGGTTTACCTAGGGTCACTGCACTCGGACATTATGATTTGGATCAGCCCGCTAAAGATGTCCCTATTGTTGTGGCAGGGAAGTTTCGCGGGCTAGATGCTTGATACGCACGTTGCAGACTTGCAGTGCTCGCGGAGCGCCGAGCAAGTACGTACGTACGTACTGATACCTGCTTGTTGTACGCGGTCCTGACATCGATGGTTCCTATCGCGATTTCTTGTTTTATTTCCTTGGCTGCTTGCGTATGGCGCCAAGCCGGGATCAGATCGCCAGTGCTCTCTCGGCTTCCCTGCATTCATTTGCGCTACTGCGACATGATGGGATCCCACTCCAGATCATATCAGTGTTGCCATTTTTTTCTGTTTCTCTTATTCATATGCTGACAAGTAGTAGCGCCCCGTAGTTAACATTAATCGCGGGTCAAGTTCTGTCAAGCATGCATGGTTCCATTACACAATCAGTATGGCCCCATCAACTTACAGTTACAAAAGACCTAATCCAGAAAGCCACGCCCATATGCATGCACAAGATTTTGCAAGATTCCAAATGTCATAAAAAGTGGAATCCCAACAGCTTGGATAACAGCTGTACGTAGCGGTTAGGCTACAACAAAGGGCCCGATAAGCCTTCTCGGGGATTAAATCATGGATCCCTAGGTCCGGAGCCATCTGATGGGGGGATCGAACGAAACATAAATAAAAGCACACCGACGCCCGCTAGGCAGCGCCATCCTATGGAAGAGATGTGTGGTTACTCTTGAGTCTTGCCGCCCTCGCCGGTAGCACCACCGTATCGAGCTCATAGCATCGCCATCAGAATCTACTCCTTGGTAGCAGCGTAGTACTACCGTCGTTCATTGTAGCGACATGGGTTCTTCCTTGCACTAGTAGAAAAACGTTCATCAGTGGCGCACCAAAAATCTATTATGTGGCGCATGGGTAGTGCGCCACAGAATTCTCGCCACAAAAATAAGAATTCTGTGGCGCACCTGCCCATGCGCCACAGAAAGTCTTATTTCTGTGGCGCATCGGGCGGTGGTGCGCCACAGAAATAGAAAGTCTTATTTCTGTGGCGCACCGGCGGTGGTGCGTCACAGATTTTTTTTTGAAATTCAACAAAAATGGTGGCCAGATCTAGATCTAGATCTGGGCCGCAATTTCTTTAATTTTTGTTTGAAATTTCGCTGGGAAGGTCGCCGGCGGTGGGTGGGTGGGGTGGGTGGAAGAGGAGGCCGGCCGGAGGAGGTGGTAGTGGAGTAGGAGGAGGTGGTGGTGGTGGTGGTGGAGGTGGTGGTGGTGGTGGAGGAGGAGGTGGTAGGTGGTGGAGGTGGTGGTGGTGGTGGTGGTGGTGGTGGAGGAGGAGGTGGTGGTGGCGGAGGAGGAGGAGGAGAAGGTGGTGGTCGCCGGAGAAGGTCGGAGGAGATGGTCGCCGGATTAGGAGGAGGCCGGCCAGAGGAGGTAGTCGCTGGAGTAGGAGGAGGAGGAGGAGGAGGCCGGCCAGAGGAGGTAGTCGCCGGAGTAGGAGGAGGAGGAGGAGGCCGGCCGGCCGGAGGAGGTGGTGGTGGAGGAGAGGAGGAGGGGAAGTGGAGGAGGTGAAGTTTGCATCCAAGGAGAATTTGAGGAGAAGTGAGTAGAAGTGGAGGAGAAGTGGAGGAGAAGTGGAGGAGGGCGGCAGGAAATTCAAATTTCGGAGCTTAATTCCGTGGTGCATGGGCACTTGGTGCGCCACAGATTTTTCTTCTTCGAATTTTCTATTTTGCAGCACAAAATCTTTATTTTTCCATAACTATTTACTCTTTTCGAATTTGAGGATTCTAAAATTTGTCCAATCAGGCAAGCCCGGGTGAATTCGGATGTAGAATTTTCGTGTGAACATTTTGATATATTATGGGTTTTTTTCGAGTTTGTATGCAACCAGAAATCCAGGTTGGTGATTTTGCAAAGCAATTTTGCAAAAAAAGGAAATTCATGTTTGTTAATTTTCAGTGGTGCTACATGACATAATACATGGGCACCTCGAAAGATTATTTTTTTTGAAATTTCTATCTATCTATTTTATTTTAAGCGATCCACGGGGGGGGGGGGCTCCCAAAATAACTTCTGTGGCGCATTGAACTCATGTGCGCCACAGAAATGTCGCACTAGGCAAGGTGCGCCACAGAATGTCTTAATTCTGTGGCGCACAGGACCACATGCGCCACAGAATGCCTTAATTCTGTGGCGCATGTGGTCCTGTGTGCCATAGAAATAGTGAAACCAATGATTGGGGCTGGTCGGGTGTGGGCCCCACCTTATTTCTGTGTCGCATGGGATATTTTTGTGGCGCACCATGTCCGGTGCGCCAAAGAAATAATTTTTGTGGCGCATATTTAGCTGGTGCGCCACAGAAATAAGATCTCATCTATAAGGCTTCTCCTACTAGTGTTGGTAGCACCTCCCCCCCCCCCATGTTAACTGAGTGCCGACCACCACTAGCAATGACACCAGAATTGCTTTGCAGAAAGTATTAAACGCTAGCATCGATGGTAACTTCAACGCCCTCCTTTGGTAACATCTTCACTCGCCTATAGTAGCACCGACGAACTTCAATTGTAGCACCTTCGCAACCGATACACCGCAGCTCGCGTCGAAGGAGGCTGGCCGAAAGCACGATACGCAAGAATCTCTGGCTAGCGCTTTTTGAGACCTAAAGTCCGGCCCGGTTCCTCAGGAGGTACCTCGTTAGAGGTTCATTTTTATATTTATTTTTCCATCTAGGATCCAGCAACTATGGGCAGCTCTAGGTCAATCTGACCGCCCCTAGAGCCTCGTAGATTGGCAGCATACCGCCATGGGTAAACTAATAAAGGACGAGAAGCACATGTACAAGGGTAAAGGATGGATGAACACGAAAATTTTAATAGATTTGTAGATTTCATTGGTGTTATTCAATCGTCCATCACATCTCACATATATATGAAGCAGCTGGTCTTCCCGTGAAACCAAGGGACTCCCCTATACTTTCCATGCAAAAAACTTACTCTAATTTTCGTCCAAAAATCTTATATCTAGCCTAGCTCGGATAGAATCCGGATCTGACTATGTTTCTGTTCTGCTTCTTATCATGTTTCTGTTTCTGTTCTGTTTCTGTTCTGCTTCTTATCCATGTGTTTTAAAAATAGAACTTCAACGTCCCAAATAGACGAACAACTCTCATGTTGAACACTTTTCCAATGAAGGTTGTCTACATGCATCTTCAGGCCCATCTTCAACCTCAAGTCTGATCTCTCAGGCATGCGACTTGGTTACCCGGAACTTGTGATGGCTCTATGGGCCACATGATAGGTCGGATCACTAGAAAGTTCTACGTCTTGATGCCACGAACAACTTCTATGTTGAGCATCGTTTCATCCACGGCCGTATTGATGCATCTGCAAGAACATCTTCATGTTTAGGTCGGACCTATCAGGCGGAGAGTTACCTGGATATTGTCAAGACTTTGTGGGTCGCATCGTACGCCGGATCCAGATGACTCCCAAAGCAATTTTTATGTTTCAATACGAATAAATTCCGTGTTGGGTTTTTTTTCTATATGAGGTCAACTTGAGGGCAATAAGACGAACATCTCCATATGATGTCTTCCTTACATTTCCGCGTTAAACCCGAGGTGGCCAAATTCTGAGCAAAATCATTTGTCCTTCCTTCTTGGCTTGACTTCTTTATGTATTCAAGTTCTAACACTCTTCCTTCTTCGTCAAGATGGCTTTTCATCCGCCATACGCTTGAAGCGACAAATACACCGTGGATCCGCCTACCGACAAAGGTGGTCATGTATCCATCTTTGGACCAAAGTTACCATGGATCCGCCTAAAGACTAAGGTAGCTACGGATGCGACTAATCCATCTAACTCCTTCAGCTTCAATGGTTCCGTCTTGAACATGCATCCTCCATGGGACCAAATGTCTAACATTCCAGCCTAGCCCTAAGGTGACATCATATGGTCTTTCTCCTTGGCGTAACTCCTAGATTTCTTCTAGTCTCGCCAAGCTAGCTAAAGCCTATGGTGGCAAAATCTGTTGGAGATATGCCCAAGAGGCAATAATAAAGTGGTTATTATAATATCTTTGTGTTTATGATAAATGTTTGCATACCATGCTATAATTGTAGTAACTGAAACATTGATACATGTGTGTTATGTAAACAACAAGGAGTTCCTAGTAAGCCTCTTGTATAACTAGCTTGTTGATTAATAGATGATCATGATTTCGTGATCATGAACATTGGATGTTATTAATAACAAGGTTATGTCATTGGATGAATGATATAATGGACATACACCCAAATGAGCGTAGCATAAGATCAAGTCATTAAGTTCAATTTGCTATAAGCTTTCGATACATAGTTACCTAGTCCTTCGACCATGAGATCATGTAAATCACTTACACCGAAGGGATGCTTTGATTACATCAAACGCCATTGCGTAAATGGGTGGCTATAAAGATGGGATTAAATATTCGGAAAGTGTGAGTTGAGGCATATGGATCAATAGTGGGATTTGTCCACCCCGATGACGGATAGATACACTCTGGGCCCTCTCGGTGGAATGTCATCTAATTAGCTTGCAAGCATGTGAATGGGTCACAAGAGATGCCATACCACGGTACGAGTAAAGAGTACTTGTCGGTAACGAGGTTGAACAAGGTATGGAGATACCGATGATCGAACCTCAGACAAGTAAAGTATCGTGTGACTAAGGGAATCGGTATCGTATGTAAATGGTTCAATCGATCACTAAGTTATCGTTGAATGTTTGGGAGCCATTATGGATCTTTCCAGATCCCGCTATTGGTTATTGGTCGGAGAGGAGTCTCGACCATGTCTGCATAGTTCACGAACCGTAGGGTGACGTGCTTAAGGTTCCATGTCGCATAAGTAGATTCGGAATATGAGATGGAGACTGAAGTTTGTTCGGAGTCTCGGATGGGATCCAGGACATCACGAGGAGGTCCGGAATGGTCCGGAGAATAAGCTTCATATATGGGAAGTCACTTTCCGGGGTTCAGGAAAGTTTCGGTGTTTTGACCGGAGCTTCTAGAGGGTCACCAGTGGGCCCACCACCCCAGGAGGGGCCACAGAGACGCCACATGGCATGGTGGGTCCTGCCCACTATGACATGTGGGCCCAGGATGGCCCACCCCTAGAGATAGAATCTATCTCTAATTTAAATGGTTTAAATTTAGAGATAGAATCTATCTCCAAATTGAAGTGTTTAAATGAAGAGATAAAGGGGAAGGCTTGGGGGGAAGAATCCCCCCCATGCACCGGCCAAGGAAGAGGTGGGGCCAGGGGGCAACCCTAGGCCGAACCCTCCCCCTATATAAAGAGGGTAGGGGGTGACCGGCCACTTCACCCCTTGACCAAACCCTGGCTGCCCCCTCTCTCCTCCACCATACGCTGCTCCGACTTAGGTGAAGCCCTGCAGTTTTTACTCCTCCACCACCACCACCACGCCGTCGTGCTGCTGGGATTCCGTGGAGATCTACCACACCTCCGCTGCCCGCTGGAACGGGGAGAGGACGGGCTTCATCGACACCGTACGCACGGCCGAGTATGGAAGTGTTGTCGGATTGCAGCACGGACGATCGACTACATCAACAACGAGATATAATCTCATAGACTTTGGAATCTTCGAGGGTTAGTCTCGCAATCTTCTCGTTGTTTAGATCTTGGTAGATTAGATCTTGCTTCTTCCTAGATTGGATCTTGGTTTTTGTTCATGTTCACGGTAGAATTTTTTTATTTTCCATGCAACGAACCCATCAAAATCATCCTTGGACCCTAGGTGAACATGGATCTGCCTTGAGCCAAAGTGATAATGATTCCTCCTTGACAAAAGTGGCAATGATTCTGTTTTGAAACTAAGGTGGCCATAATTCCGGCCTGCTTCTTTATCTGGCTCGAAACCAGACATGTCTATCTTGCTTCTTAGTCTTCAAAAGATCTGGCTTGGATAACCAGCAGGTGGCCCAAAATGGGTAATAACATATGCTCCCCTGTTTTCTGGCAGAGCTTGCGTGCTAGAAAATAATTTCCAACTTGGCCTAAGATGATGTTAACACTCCATTAGCTATGAACGCTTAGAGTGATAAATCTATATTGGCCTTTTTTTTACCTCGAAGGGCATGTGTCAATCCACCAGAGTATAAGTAGCGAAAATAAACAAAAGTTTATGCTTTGTTGGAATAGCGGCAACATGGCCAACAAACTATTGGTGCTGCGACTTGATCTTACCCACCTAGAATGTTGAACCTATGGATCACAATAAGCCCACGGAGGGTATCCGATCATAGGATAAATACATAACTGAGTGATATGGACGATGCTCCAAGTAAAGTCGTTTATGATCTGATGAATTTTTCTGACTTGATTATTTTCGGCTTTGGCCTTATGTTCCTTTATTATTGCTTTTCTAAAAAACAGGATCTTTCACACCCTTTCACACTTGAGGCCCTTTCTTAGGAACCCATGCCTTGTTCTTCTTCTTCTTAAGCTCTTCCTCCCTAAGCCGATTGATCTCTTGCTCTTGCCAACATGATAAACCGAGTGTTCATCTCGTTTGTGATTTGGTTTCACCCAATGACAAGTTTTTCTTGGCTTGTTTAGATCCAACAACTGGGTCTTTCAAAGTTACTTGCTTCACTTCCCTGCCTTTAGTAGCCAAAACTGATCGACTCAACTGATTTTTTATTATTTGTAGATGGATCTAAAACAAAGTCCTTGCAGCCATCTCTCTTCACTCTGTAAACTTGATTGGCATCCCCTTCTTGTTCGAGCTCTGGATCGATTCATTGAATCGGATTTTGACTTGTAATTGTTGAGTTGGAGCTATAGAAGCTTGACGAGATGGATGGCGTTCCCTTGGATCATACCTACCCTACGATGTGTATGGATAGAAGCTAGTGTAGGGAGGTATCCATGGCATCAGCATTGGCGGATCAAGAGGAGGATGTGGATCCGACCTGTTAAACTTATCCTTTTGCCAATCCTGGTCCCCAATTTCCGCCTTGCTGGGGGTGACTTCGATTCTTTTTCTTTAGTTTGCCAACAAGCACTCTTCTCACCACTTATCTTCTGGTATTTGCCAAGAGCTTCTTGAAAGTAACTTTCCGCCTTGGTTTCCATGCATCGGTCTTTAGATTTTCGCCTTGCCCCCACCCTCCTAGCATTAGACAACTTTGGTGTAGCCTTGATGGAATTTCCGTCTTCAGGATTATCATTGATCTGAATATTTTCCTTGCTCGAAGACTTGCCCCATCATCTCCACTGTGTATCTTTCCACCTTGTGGTGGTGATCTAGGTTCATGTAACCAAATCGAAAGTTGGTCGCCATCAAAACCAAACCGAGTTGGATGGCTGCTTTCTTGTGTGTCAGCCAACTTAAATCGTCCATTGTTATCTGATACGTCTCCAACGTATCCATAATTTCTGATGTTCCATGCTTGTTTTATGACAATACTTACATGTTTTGCTTGCACTTTATAATGTTTTTATGCGTTTTCCGGAACTAACCTATTAACAAGATGCCACAGTGCCAGTTCTGTTTTCTTGTTTTTGGTTCCGAAAGGCTGTTCGGGCAATATTCTCGGAATTGGACGAAATCAACGCCAAACATCCTATTTTTCCCGGAAGCATCCAGAACACCGAAGGAGAGTTGGAGGAGAGCCGGGGGCCACCACACGTGGGCCGCGCGGCCTATCACGGCCGCGCCGGCTGGTGTGGGGCCACCCCGTCGCCCCTCCCCGCCTCTTCGCCTATTTAAGCCCTTTCGACCTAAAAACGCAGTACCAATTGACGAAACTCCAGAAAGACTCAGGGCGCCGCCACCATCGCGAAACTCCGTTTCGGGGGGACAGAGTCTCTGTTCCGGCACTGGACGGGAAGTGCCCCGAAAGCCATCTCCATCAACGCCACCGCCTCCATCATGCTCCGTGAGTAGTTCCCCCATGGAATACGGGTTCTAGCTGTAGCTAGTTGGTATTCTCTCCCCATGTACTTCAATACAATGATCTCATGAGCTGCCTTACATGATTGAGATTCATCTGATGTAATCGGTGTTGTGTTTGTCGGGATCCGATGGATTGTTACGTTATGATTGTCTATCTACAAAGTTTATGAAGTTATTGTTGCTGCAATCTTGTTATGCTTAATGCTTGTCACTAGGGCCCGAGTGGCATGATCTTAGATTTAAGCTCTATACTTATTGCTTGGATTGTATCTACAAGTTGTATGCACATGTCTATGTCCGGAACCAAAGGCCCCAAAGTGACAGAAATTGGGACAACTGGAGGGGAAGGCTTAGATATGAGGATCACATGTTTTCACAGTGTGTGCTTTGCTCCGGTGCTCTATTAAAAGGAGTGCCAATTTCCAGTAGATTCCCTAGAGGGGCCGGTGGTAGGACAAAAGATGTTGTACAAGTTTCTCATTGCGAGCACGTATGACTATATATGGAAAACATGCCTACATGATTAATGATCTTGATGTTCTGTCTTAATGCTATTTCAATCCTATCAATTGCCCAACTGTAATTTGTTCACCCAACACTTGTTATTGGAGAGTTACCACTAGTGTAGATAGCCCCGGTCCATCTTTCATCATCATATACTCGTTCTACATGTCATTGGAAGTAGTATCAACTATTTTCTGGTGCCATTGCTCTCATATTACTATTACTGCTGCTGTGTTAATGTTACTACTGCTCTCATATCACTGCTACTTTCACATCACTCTTGTTTCTAGTGCTTTTCCAGGTGCAGCTGAATTGACAACTCAGTTGTTAAGGCTTATAAGTATTCTTTATCTCCCCTTGTGTCGAATCAATAAATTTGGGTTTTACTTCCCTCGAAGACTTGCGATCCCCTATACTTGTGGGTTATCAAGACTGCTCGGGCGGGGGAGGCATAGCTCTACTCATAAGTTCACCTGGGGAGTACACTCCACCTCTCTCTCTATTTTATTTTACTTTGTTTTGCTTAGTTTACTTCTGTTTAGTTTATTTGTGCTTAGTTTATTTCTGTATTGTTTTAGTTTTCTTAGTTTACTTTTGTCTAGTTTCTTTTTGTCTTGTTTTACTTTTCTCATATACCCAAAAATCCATAAAAATTTGAAAAACCGAAAAATTAAAAACTGCTGTTATGGGAGAACCAACAACCTACTTGGAGCTTATAGAATATTATAATAATTATAGAGAATCAAGAGCGGGAAAAGTGATGAGTGCTGTGATAGAAAAATTGAATACAATTGCTAAAATCTTGCTTAAACGCCATGATATAAACTGTTGCTCTCAACAGGACACTAAACATCTTAAATTTTAATGTGGCTTTAGTGAGGAATTTTTAATTAAGAACTATAATCGGAATAGCTATATTCATTTTGGGTTTGAAGAGGTAGAACAATTTGTCATATTTATGGGAGCCTCTGAGATAGAATCCTTCATGGTTAAAAATTATGAAACTTGTGTTGTTTGTAAGGACCTTAAAAATTATGTCTCTTCTATCCTTAATTTTTGCAATGAAAGTTACACTGATAATCCTTATATCATTGATTATAAAGAGAGACTCATTAATGCACAAGAATGCACTCACAATTTGCAGGAACCTGTGGAAGAAGAAATTGATGAACCTGAAAGCTCATTGGATGAAAAAGAGGAGGAAATTGATGAACCTGAAAGCTCATTGGATGAAAAAGAAGAGGAGAGTGATGAACAAAAGGAGGAAGAATGGATTAGCTACCCATGCCAACCTTCTAATGAGAGTAACTCTTTATCTCTTACACTATTTGATTGTCCTCCATGCTTACCGAAAGAGGTTGAATGTTATGTTCCTGTGGATTCTCTTGAAATATTCCCTATGAGTAAAACTTGTGAGAATAATTATGCTACTGTTATTTATGATAATCCATGCTACTTTGATAAATCTTATGATAATGCTTTGTTTGTGCCTGATGTCGAAATGCATGGTACTAAAGAATTTTGCGTAGCAAATGTTTATGATAAAGCTCTTGATGATGGTCCTATGTTACTTGATAATATTAATTGTACTACTAATTAAAATGGGATTGGAGAGGTCTTGATATTATCTATGAGTCCAATATCTCTTGAGATTGATCAACCATCTTGTTATATTATTGATAAAAGTGTGTTTGAAAGTTTTAATCGCACTATTTTTGAGCTTGATAAAAATTATGTGTTTATGGATCATGAAAAGCATGCTATATGTGATAGTTATATTATTGAGTTTGTTCGTGAAGCTACTGAAAATTATTATGAGAGAGGAAAATATAGTTGTAGAAATTTTCATGGTGCTAAAACACCTCTCTATATGCTTAAAATTTTGAAGTTACTCTTGTTTTATCTTCTTATGCTTATCACTTTGTTCTTCATGAATTTATTTGTGTACAAGATTCCTATGCATAGGAAACATGTTAGATTTAAATGTGTTTTGAATTTGCCTCTTGATGCTCTCTTTTGCTTGAACTCTTATTTCTTGCGAGTGCATCATTAAAATTGCTGAGCCCATCTTAATGGCTATAAAGAAAGCACTTCTTGGAAGATAACCCATGTGTTTATTTTACTACAGTACTTTGTTTTATATTTGTGTCTTGGAAGTTGTTACTACTGTAGCAACCTCTCCTTATCTTATTTTATTGCATTTGTTGTGCCAAGTAAAGTGTTTGATAGTAAAGTCAATACTAGATTTGGATTACTGCGCAGAAACAGATTTTTGCTGTCACGAATTTCGATCTACCTCTCTGTAGGTAACTCAGAAAAATCTACCAATTTACGTGCTTGATCCTCAGATATGTACGCAACTTTCATTAAATTTGGGCATTTTCATCTGAGCAAGTCTGGTGCCTCAATAAAATTCGTCTTTACGGACTGTTCTGTTTTGACAGATTCTGCCTTTATTTCGCATTGCTTCTTTCGCTGTGTTGGGTGGATTTCTTTGTTCCATTACCTTCCAGTAGCTTTGAGCAATGTCCAGAAGTGTTAAGAATGATTGTGTCACCTCTGAACACGTGAAATTTTAATTATGCACTAACCCTCTAATGAGTTCGTTTCGAGTTTGGTGTGAAGGAAGTTTTCAAGGGTCAAGAGAGGAGGATGATACAATGTGATCAAGAAGAGTGAAAGCTCTAAGCTTGGGGATGCCCCCGTGGTTCATCCCTGCATATTTCAAGAAGACTCAAGCGTCTAAGCTTGGAGATGCCCAAGGCATCCCCTTCTTCATCGACAAATCTATCAGGTTCCTCCCTTGAAACTATATTTTTATTCGATCACATCTTATGTGCTTTACTTGGAGCGTCTGTGTGTTTTTATTTTTGTTTATGTTTGAATAAATTCGGATCCTAGCAATCCTTGTGTGGGAGAGAGACACGCTCCGCTTTTTCATATGAACACTTGTGTTCTTCGTTTTACTTTTAATGTTCAATGATAAAAGTTGGAAGCTACATCACTTATGGTTATTTGGTTGGAAACAGAAAATGCCTCATCATGTCTTGGATAATTTGACACTTGACAATTGTTTTGAGCTCTCAAGTAGATCATGATTAAGTTTTTTCATGTAGTTTAAACCTATTAGTGGAAACTACTGTAGAGCTTGTTGAAATTGGTTTGCATGATTGGTCTCTCTTAAGGTCTAGATATTTTCTGGTAAAAGTGTTTGAGCAACAAGGAAGACAGTGTAGAGTATTATAATGCTTGCACTATGTTCTTATGTAAGTTTTGCTGTACCGGTTCATACTTGTGTTTTCTTCAAATTACCTTGCTAGCCCAAAGCCTTGTAATGAGAGGAAATGCTTCTCGTGCATCCAAAACCTTGAGCCAAAACCTATGCCATTTGTGTCCACCATATCTACCTACTATGTGGTATTTCCTGCCATTCCAAGTAAATACTTCATGTGCTACTTTTAAACCTTCAAAATGCTTCTCAATTTGTGTTGATGTTTTATAGCTCATGAGGAAGTATGTGGTGTTTTATCTTTCAACCTTGTCATTTACTCTTGACAGACTCTCACCAATGGACTAGTGGCTTCATCCGCTTATCCAATAATTTTGCAAAAAGAGCTGGCAATGGGGTTCCCAGCCCCAATTAATTAACCTTCATTAATAATTCTCTTCACATGTTTTGCTCTGATTCATCAGTAAGCAACTTAATTTTGCAAATAGACACTCCTTCATGGTATGTGAATGTTGGAAGGCACCCGAGGATTCGGTTAGCCATGGCTTGTGTAAGCAAAAGGTTGGGAGGAGTGTCATCCATAAATAATAAAACTAAAGTACATGTGTAAACAAAAGAGAAGAGGGATGATCTACCTTGCTGGTAGAGATATGGGAGCCGCTCTTGAAAGTCTGGTTGATGAGGTAGTTAGAGTGCCCACTACCATTCGTTGACAACAATAAACACCTCTCAAAACTTTACTTTTATGCTCTCTATATGATTTCAAAACTTAAAAAGCTCTAGCACATGATTTAATCCCTGCTTCCCTCTGCGAAGGGCCTTTCTTTTACTTTATGCTGAGTCAGTTTACCTACTTCCTTCCATGTTAGAAGCAAACACTTGTGTCAACTGTGCATTGATTCTTACATAATTTCTTATTTGCATTCATCATATTACTTTATGTTGACAATTATCCATGAGATATGCATGTTGAAAGTTGAAGGCAACTGCTGAAACTTATATCTTCCTTTGTGTTGCTTTGATGCCTTTACTTTGAATCTATTGCTTTATGAGTTAACTCTTGTGCGAGACTTTTGATGCTTGTCTTGAAAGTACTCTTCATGAAAAGTTTTGCTATATGTTATCTATTTGTTAGCAACTATAGATTATTGCCTTGAGTCACTTCATTCATCTCATATGCTTTGTAATAGTATGATCAAGGTTATGTAAGTAGCATGTCACTACAGAAATTATTTTTTTATCGTTTACCTACTCGAGGACGAGTAGGAACTAAGCTTGGGGATGCTGATACGTCTCCAATGTATCCATAATTTCTGATGTTCCATGCTTGTTTTATGACAATACTTACATGTTTTGCTTGCACTTTATAATGTTTTTATGCGTTTTCCGGAAATAACCTATTAACAAGATGCCACGGTGCCGTTTCTGTTTTGTTGTTTTGGTTCCAGAAAAGGCTGTTCGGGCAATATTCTCGGAATTGGACGAAATCAACGCCAAACATCCTATTTTTCCCGGAAGCATCCAGAACAAGGAGAGTCGGAGGAGAGCCAGGGGGCCACCACACAGGTGGGCGCGCGGCCTACACCGGCCGCGCCGGTGTGGGGCCACCCTCGCCCCTCTGCGCCGCCTCTTCGCCTATTTAAGCCCTTTCGACCTAAAAACGCAGTACCAATTGACGAAACTCGAAAGACTCCAGGCGTCGCCACCATCGCGAAACTCCGTTTCGGGGACAGTCTCTGTTCCGGCACCTGTCGGACGGGGAAGTGCCCCGGAAGCCATCTCCATCAACGCCACCGCCTCCATCATGCTCCGTGAGTAGTTCCCCCATGGACTACGGGTTCTAGCTGTAGCTAGTTGGTATTCTCTTCCCCATGTACTTCAATACAATGATCTCATGAGCTGCCTTACATGATTGAGATTCATCTGATGTAATCGGTGTTGTGTTTGTCGGGATCCGATGGATTGTTACGTTATGATTGTCTATCTACAAAGTTTATGAAGTTATTGTTGCTGCAATATTGTTATGCTTAATGCTTGTCACTAGGGCCCGAGTGGCATGATCTTAGATTTAAGCTCTATACTTATTGCTTGGATTGTATCTACAAGTTGTATGCACATGTCTATGTCCGGAACCAAAGGCCCCAAAGTGACAGAAATTGGGACAACTGGAGGGAAGGCTTAGATATGAGGATCACATGTTTTCTGAGTGTTAATGCTTTGCTCCGGTGCTCTATTAAAAGGAGTGCCTTAATTTCCGGTAGATTCCCTAGAGGCCCGGCTGCCACCGGCTGGTAGGACAAAAGATGTTGTACAAGTTTCTCATTGCGAGCACGTATGACTATATATGGAAAACATGCCTACATGATTAATGATCTTGATGTTCTGTTAATGCTATTTCAATCCTATCAATTGCCCAACTGTAATTTGTTCACCCAACACTTGTTATTGGAGAGTTACCACTAGTGTAGATAGCTGGGAACCCCGGTCCATCTTTCATCATCATATACTCGTTCTACATGTCATTGGAAGTAGTATCAACTATTTTCTGGTGCCATTGCTCTCATATTACTATTACTGCTGCTGTGTTACTGTTACTACTGCTCTCATATCACTGCTACTTTCAGATCACTCTTGTTGCTAGTGCTTTTTCAGGTGCAGCTGAATTGACAACTCAGTTGTTAAGGCTTATAAGTATTCTTTACCTCCCCTTGTGTCGAATCAATAAATTTGGGTTTTACTTCCCTCGAAGACTGTTGCGATCCCCTATACTTGTGGGTTATCATTATCCGATTGTTTGGTTTGACAAAACACGTTGCAGTTCATTTGCTCTACTTCTGATGGATTATCATGGTACTCAACGAATATGGGACTATTCGGCGATGCACACCAACAAGGTGATCACTCATAGTTGGACTGAAGGTACACATTTCATCAAACACTTCGAGTTTGTAATTAAGCAACGGAGTGGTTCCTGCTTAACGTCATCCAACTCGGATATGCACCGCTTTACGTCCTCCTTTTCCGATGCACTCGAATTGCCTATCTCTGAGAACTTCATATTTGGTCTTATGTTTCTGCAATCAACATGATTCCAAAATATATGTCTCATCCGAGACCAAATGTTAGCCAAGTATGATACACGCAAAGCTACCCACAAAAACATGGAGCTTAAGTCGGAAAAGGTTTTGGTTGCACAAAATTGTCACTACCGGCTTGTAGAGATGGTGTAATGTGTTGGCCGATACATTTAGTTACAATATTTTTGCTAACAAATAAATTACTCATCTCGATTGGTCTTTAAAAGTTTATGAATATCTTGCTCATGCATGTGTCATAAATATAATTTTGACTAAATCGAAACATGAGTAACTTATCTGCTAGACATACTGATACGTCCCAAACGTATCTATAATTTCTTATGTTTCATGCTACTTTTATGATGATACTCACATGTTTCATACACATTATATGTCATTATTATGCGTTGGAACTAACCTATTGACGAGATGCCGAACGACGATTCTTGTTTCTGTTTTGGTTTCAGAAATCCTAGTAAGGAAATATTCTCGGAATCGGACAAAACCCGAGAAAACCTTCCAGAGCCGCCGCCATCTTCACCGCCATCGCTGTCTCCATGATGAGGAGGGAGTAATTCACCCCCGGGGCTGAGGGCTCTGCTGTAGCTATGTGGTTCATCTCTCTCTTTGTGATCTAGTTGAATATCATATATGTGTTACTCTAGTGATGTTATTAAAGTATTATATTCCTCCTCCATGGTGTAATGGTGACAGTGTGTGCATCGTGTAGTACTTGGCGTAGTTTATGATTGTGATCTCTTGTAGATTATGAAGTTGACTATTACTATGATGGTATTGATGCAATCTATTCCCCCTTTCATAGTCTGTCGGTGACAGTGTGCATGCTATGTTAGTACTCGGTGTAATTGCGTTGGTCTATCATGCACTCTAAGGTTATTTAAATATGAATATCGAATGTTGTGGAGCTTGTTAACTCCGGCATTGAGGTGCTCTTGTAGCCCTACACAATTAGTGGTGTTCATCATCCAACAAGAGAGTGTAGAGTGGTTTTATTATGTGATCAATGTTGAGAGTGTCCACTAGTGAAAGTATGATCCCTAGGCCTTATTTCCAAACATCGAATCTCCGTTTATTTACTGTTCTGTTGCATGTTTACTCGCTGCCATATTTTATTCAGATTGTTATTACCACTCATATACATCCATACTACTTGTATTTCACCATCTCTTCGCCGAACTAGTGCACCTATACATCTGACAAGTGTATTAGGTGTGTTGGGGACACAAGAGACTTCTTGTATCGTGATTGGGGTTGCTTGAGAGGGATATCTTTGACCTCTTCCTCCCTGAGTTCTATAAACCTTGGGTGATCCACTTAAGGGAAACTTGCTGTTCTACAAACCTCTGCTCTTGGAGGCCCAACACTGTCTACAAGAATAGAAGCACCCGTAGACATCAAGCACTTTTGGCGCCGTTGGGAGGAAAGGTAAAGGCACTCATACCCCGGTCCCAGGTAAAAAGTACTTTTCTGTTGCCGTTGTATGTGTGCTCGAAGCTATTTCCTTTAGATCCTGCAATTGCATCTTTTTGTTTCTTGTTTACACTAGTAAGGCATAATGGAAAACATCCGTGAGCTTTTTGTACTATTTCCTGATTCAAGACATGAATGGTTTAATGCGAAAATTAAAAAACCTATGGAACCTTATTTGCATGCTAGTAGTAATATTAGTATGAACGCTTTGAACACCATTGTTGATAATGATATAGAAAATTCTAAGCTTGGGGAGGTCGGTTTTGATGAAAATGATCTCTTTAGCCCTCCGGGTATTGAGGAGAAAGTTTATGTTGATTATGATATGACTCCCATATATGATGATTATAATGATAGTGGTCTTTTGGTGCCGCCTACTATGGAGAGTAAATTTTATTATGATTATACTATACCTCCTACACTTGATAAGAATAATAATGATAGCTACTTTGTTGAATTTGCTCCCACTACAACTAATAAAATTGATTATGCTTATGTGGAGAGTAATAATTTTATGCATGAGACTCATGATAAGAATGTTTCATTTGATAGTTATATTGTTGAGTTTGCTCATGATGCTACTGGATATTATTATGAGAGAGGAAAATATGGTTGTAGAAATTTTCATGTTACTAAAACACCTCTCTATATGCTGAAATTTTTGAAGTTACACTTGTTTTATCTTTCTATGCTTGTTGCATTATGCTTCATGAATTTGTTTATTTACAAGATTCCTTTTCATAGGAAGTGGGTTAGGCTTAAATGTGTTTTGAACTTGCTTCTTGATGCTCTCTTTTGCTTCAACAACTCTTTCTTGCGAGTGCATCATTAAAACTGCTGAGCCCATCTTAATGGCTATAAAGAAAAAACTTCTTGGGAGATAACCCATGTATTTATTTTACTACAGCACTTTATTTTATATTTGTGTCTTGGAAGTTGTTTACTACTGTAGCAACCTCTCCTTATCTCATTTTATTGCATTTGTTGTGCCAAGTAAAGTCTTTGATAGTAAGGTTCATACTAGATTTGGATTACTGCGCAGAAACAGATTTCTGTCTGTCACGAATTTCGGCAGCGTTCTCTGTAGGTAACTCAGAAAAATCTGCCAATTTACGTGCGTGATCCCCAGATATGTACGCAACTTTCGTTAAATTTGAGAATTTTCATCTGAGCAAGTCTGGTGCCTCTATAAAATTCGTCTTTACGGACTGTTCTGTTTTGACAGATTCTATCTTTTATTTCGCATTGCCTCTTTTGCTGTGTTGGATGGATTTCTTTGTTCTACTACCTTCCAATAGCTTTGTGCAATGTCCAGAAGTGTTAAGAATGATTGTGTCACCTCTGAACATGTGAATTTTTCATTATGCACTAACCCTCTAATGAGTTTGTTTTGAGTTTGGTGTGGAGGAAGTGTTCAAGGGTCAAGAGAGGAGGATGATACAATATGATCAAGAAGAGTGAAAAGTCTAAGATTGGGGATGCCCCCGTGGTTCATCCCTGCATATTTCAAGAAGACTCAAGCATCTAAGCTTGGGGATGCCCAAGGCATCCCCTTCTTCATCGACAAATTATCAGGTTTCTTCTCTTGAAACTGTATTTTTATTCGGTCACATCTTATATACTTTACTTGGAGCGTCCGTGTGCTTTTATTTTCGTTTTGTTATTTTCATTCTGTGAATAAATACATGCTTGTGTGGGAGAGAGACACGCTCCGCTGGTTCATATGAACACATGTGTTCTTAGCTTTTAATGTTCATGGCGAAGGTTGAAACTGCTTCGTTAATTGTTATATGGTTGGAAACGGAAAATGCCGCATGTGGTAAATGGTATAATGTCTTGAATAATTTGATACTTGGCAATTGTTGTGCTCTTATAGATCATGTTTAAGCTCTTGCATCATGTACCTTGTACCCATTAATGAATAACTACATAGAGCTTGTTAAAATCTGGTTTGCATGATTAGTTTCTCTAGAGTCTAGATATTTTCTGGTTGAGGTGTTTGAACAATAAGGAGACAATGTAAAGTCTTATAATAGTTATAATATGTTCATATGTGAGCTTTGATGCACCTTTTATACTTGAGTTTGCTTCAAACAACCTTGCTAGCCTAGCCTTGTATTGAGAGGAATTCTTCTCGTGCATCCAAATCCTTGAGCCAATAATCATGCCATTTGTGTCCACCATACCTACCTACTACATGGTATTTCTCCGCCATTCCAAAGTAAATTACTTGAGTGCTACCTTTAAAAATTCCATCCTTTGTCTTTGCAATATATATCTCATGGGACAAATAGCCTTAAAAACTATTGTGGTGAAGAATATGTACTTATGTGTCTTATTTCTTAATAAGTTGCTTGTTGAGCGGTAACCATGTTTCTGGGGATGCCATCAACTCTTTTACCTTTGTTGAATATCATGTGAGTTGCTATGCATGTTCGTCTTGTCTGAAGTAAGGGCGATTTTCATGATCAAATGGTTTGAGTATGCATACTGTTAGAGAAGAACATTCACTACTAGGAAAAGGCTTATAGCCGCACTCCTTACCGCCGGCAAATACGATTTGAAGATGCCGGCGGTAATGCCTTCCAGGGGGGCCTAACCCTACCGCCGGCGAGATTGAAACGGAGTTGCCAGGGGTAGTGCAGTTACCGCCGGCGAAATGGAATAGAAAATGCCGGCGGTAAGGTGGGCCGAGACCACCCGAACAAGCCTCCAATTACCGCCGGCGATTGGACTCGAAAATGCCGGGGATAGTATAATTACCGCCGGCGAAATGAAGTTGCACGGGCCGGGGGTAATTTAGGCTGTTGTGGACCATTTTGGGCTAAAATTACCGCCGGCCTCTACCATTTGTTTTCGCCAGGGATAGTTGCCCTATACTACTCCTTTTCTCCCATTCGGGTCAATCCCCCAATTGTCCTCTCCTTTCGTAGCGCGATCCCCTTTCTCCCTCCGTCCCCACGCCGACGCCGCCTCCTCCCCGACGACCTCGCCGGCCACGACGCCGTAGTCCTCTACCGCACCACCTTCCCTGCTCCCCCCGACCCGCGCCGCCCCGTGCCTCCGCGAAACCCTAGCAGAGCTAGCGGCTGCTAGTCCGGCGTCGAAGACCAGCCGCCGGGTGCTGCCCTCGCTCGATCTCCTTCACGTCGTCCGCATCAAGCTCGCCAGCCTCGGCGTTGGGAACCCGCCTTCGTTCCGCTGCTGCCTGGCCGCCGCGATGGGCTTCTGTGCCTCGCCCCAAGCTGCGACGCCGTGTGCCGCTGCAGACGTTCCAGGGCCGCCGTGTGCTGCTCTTCCTCGCCCCTCGCCTCCGCTCCAAGATCGAGGAACTGCTCTTCCTGGCCGCTCGCCTCCGCTCCATCCTGGCTGCCTCGGCATCCGCCTCCAGCCGAAAGGTGAGGAATTTCTCGTCCTGTGTCTATTTCTCATCCCCTCATACACGAAGGTGAGATATTTACTAGTCTGCAATTTAATTCCCATTCGTATACTTGATGCGATGGTGTGTTCCCGATTCTGAAGGTTAGAAATTTACATACATTTGATTGGCTCCACTTAGTTTAAAACTACTGTGCAGTTTTGATTTTGAGAGTTCATTCACTGAACGTAGAAGCTGCAGTGGGAACGTAGAAGCTGCAGTTCATTCTCTGATCATAGAAGCCTCATTGTTGTTTATCATCTTCTTAGTATACATTGGTAATTGTTTAATTGGTTCCCATTGCCGGTTGGAAAACTCTATATGTCCGCTAAGGGCTAGCTTTTATGAGTATCTGATGTAAGGAGGTAGAACACAAAGAACTCTTGTTCCTTTTTTAACCACATAATTAACCTAGGTGCCTAGGCATTATGTTCTTGAAGCGGCACCTAAGCTGCCCAAGCATGCCGAGAAACCAAATTTCAGCCAAGGATTAACTATGAGGCTGCTAGTTACAGTTTATAATCCCATTCTAAGTATCATTTATCTTGTCTTTTAATTAGTTGGAGGAGGGTTGGCATCACAAGTTCATTTGGCTTTCAGATTATGTCTAGAGTTTGGACTGCAGTTCTAAATTTTCAACTGAATTTCAAATACTCCAACTAATTAATTGGTGCAGAGGAACCTTGAAGAAAATAAACTAGCAACTTAGGGAACAGATATTCCTTAGGATCTTGTTCCCGACGGAAGTTGCTTCAGGAATCCCTAAAGAAGGTTAGCATCTCTTATTCGACCTTTGTGTGTTCCTTCATTGCCGATCCCTTGTTTCATGTGCTGAAGCTAGGTTCCCTTTTCCTTAGGAGAGCCAGCTAAGATGCGGAACAGCTGCGGCCAGCGTTGATGTGTTCGTGTTCGAAGACCTAACGTCGGCAGAGTGGAAGCGGTTGACGGAGGGAGCAGCGGACGGTGAGGGAGCGGCGGCGGACGAAAAGAGAGCTGCGTTGGCGGACGCCCTCTCCGAGGAGCGGCGGCGCGCGGTCGTCCGGACGGGAAGATGTTGTCTTGAATCAGACGTATTTTGGAACGTTGTAAAATTGAGCAGAGTATCTGTACAACGTGGCTCTAGCTGGCCCCACCCTTATAATATTGCTTAATTAATGTAATAGCAACTATATGGTGAATGTGGACGTTCTGGTGGCTAGTTTTTTTTTTAATCCTGTACACACATAGCACCGGCGAACATGGCATGTGCCAGGGGTAAACCTCACTATTGCTGGCATTTTTGGCATGTGCCGGAGGTAACAAATACCGCTGGCAAATATGGGAAGGGCGCCGGGGATAACGACACGTTACCGCCGGCGAAATGGAAGGTGCCAGTGGTAAGACTTTACCACCGGCGAGGTTATCGCCGACGAACAACAATGTGCCGGTGGTAGGCCAATCCAGTGTGCCAGCGGTAAGGTAATTCCTAGTAGTGATTGGGCCGCTAACTAAAGCCATGATTCATGGTGGAAGTTTCAGTTTGGACAATAATCCTCAATCTCTTATGAGAATATTAATTGTTGTTGAATGCTTATGCATTAAAGAGGAGTCCATTATCTGTTGTCTATGTTGTCCCGGTATGGATGTCTAAGTTGAGAATAATCAAAAGCGAGAAATCCAATGCGAGCTTTCTCCTTAGATCTTTGTACAGGCGGCATAGAGGTACCCCTTTGTGACACTTGGTTGAAACATATGCTATGCAATGATAATCCGTGTTAATCCAAGCTAATTAGGACAAGGTGCGAGCACTATTAGTATACTATGCATGAGGCTTGCAACTTATAAGAAATCTTATACATAACACATATGCTTTATTACTACCGTTGACAAAATTGTTTCTTGTTTTCAAAATGAAAAGCTCTAGCACAAATATAGTAATCAATGCTTCCCTCTGCGAAGGGCCTATCTTTTACTTTATTGTTGAGTCAGTTTGCCTATCCTTTCTATCTTAGAAGGAAACACTTGTGTCAACTGTGTGCATTGATTCTTACATGTTTACTCAATGCACTTGTTATATTGCTTTATGTTGACAACTATCCATGAGATATACATGTTACAAGTTGAAAGCAATTGCTGAAACTTATATCTTACTTTGTGTTGCTTCAATGCCTTTACTTTGAATTTATTGCTTTATGAGTAACTCTTATGCAAGACTTATTGATGCTTGTCTTGAAAGTACTATTCATGAAAAGTCTTTGCTATATGATTCATTTGTTTACTCATTGTCTTTACCATTGCTTTGAATCGCTGCATTCATCTCATATGCTTTACAATAGTATGATCAAGATTATGATAGCATCTCACTTAAGAAATTATCTTTGTTATCGTTTACCTACTCGAGGGCGAGTAGGAACTAAGCTTGGGGATGCTTGATACGTCCCAAACGTATCTATAATTTCTTATGTTCCATGCTACTTTTATGATGGTACTCACATGTTTTATACACATAATATGTCATTATTATGCGTTTTCCGGAACTAACCTATTGACGAGATGCCGAAGGGCCAGTTGCTGTTTTCTGCTGTTTTTGGTTTCATAAATCCTAGTAAGGAAATATTCTCGGAATCGGACGAAACCCGAGAAAACCTTCCAGAGCCGCCGCCATGTTCACCGCCATCGCTGTCTCCATGATGAGGAGGGAGTAATTCACCCCCGGGGCTGAGGGCTCTGCTGTAGCTATGTGGTTCATCTCTCTCTTTGTGATCTAGTTGAATATCATCTATGTGTTACTCTAGTGATGTTATTAAAGTATTCTATTCCTCCTCCATGGTGTAATGGTGACCGTGTGTGCATCGTGTAGTACTTGGCGTAGTTTATGATTGTGATCTCTTGTAGATTATGAAGTTAACTATTACTATGATGGTATTGATGCAATCTATTCCCCCTTTCATAGTCTGTCGGTGACAGTGTGCATGCTATGTTAGTACTCGGTGTAATTGCATTGGTCTATCATGCACTCTAAGGTTATTTAAATATGAATATCGAATGTTGTGGAGCTTGTTAACTCCGGCATTGAGGTGCTCTTGTAGCCCTACACAATTAGTGGTGTTCATCATCCAACAAGAGAGTGTAGAGTGGTTTTATTATGTGATCAATGTTGAGAGTGTCCACTAGTGAAAGTATGATCCCTAGGCCTTATTTCCAAACATCGAATCTCCGTTTATTTACTGTTCTGTTGCATGCTGCCATATTTTATTCAGATTGTTATTACCACTCATATACATCCATACTACTTGTATTTCACCATCTCTTCGCCGAACTAGTGCACCTATACATCTGACAAGTGTATTAGGTGTGTTGGGGACACAAGAGACTTCTTGTATCGTGATTGCAGGGTTGCTTGAGAGGGATATCTTTGACCTCTTCCTCCCTGAGTTCTATAAACCTTGGGTGATCCACTTAAGGGAAACTTGCTGCTGTTCTACAAACCTCTGCTCTTGGAGGCCCAACACTGTCTACAAGAATAGAAGCACCCGTAGACATCACATACCTCTCCAAAGACGTTGGGAAGATGCGCACTGATTTCTCAACTGGAGCAACTATTGGGTTATACTTGGTATAGCTCTCCAACGCTCAGCCTTCCTGGGATCTCGCACCTCATTTCTTAGAGGATTTCCTTCACCCAGATCCTTTCTAGATAGAAAATCCTAAGGTTGATGCTCATCTTTCGCTAGATTTTGTTCAGCTATGTCTTCTTGTTCTAATCATCTTTGGCATGAAACTCGTATGGTAGCATCACAACTCCTACACATCCAGAGAAATGAAGCACAACAGACTTACGTTGTTTTCCATGTGATTGTCCATCGAAGTTTGTATCCTCCTTGATGAACACGTCATGTGTTTCTGACCTAAGTTTTCTCAAATCGGATTCGACTTCAACTATGTTTTTCATCATAGCCATATAAATCTTCCACTGTTTCTGGTTGGCTTGTACATCTTTGTGCTCCTTCATGGGCATTGTGACTTCCTCTTCTTGTTGGCTTGGAAAAACCTAGATTTCCTCCTTTCATCTCCTCTTGGTAACTTTGTAGTATTGGCGTTGTTCATCTGAGAATTCCTCCCAAGTTTGCGTAGTGAAGTCGGTTTATTGCCCCCCGACACTTTTAGACTCTTTCGGCCTTCAGTTGCCAAATTTTTGCAATTGTGTGTGAGAGGTACCATGTGCGGTATATGATTGTTTGGGGTAGCCGGCCGAATTGTTAGTGGAAGCATAGATAACTCCCCATACATCGACATGTTTGGATGTAACCATGAGACATCCTCTTGAATCTGAGGTGTCCCTTGTTGATCACCATAACTCGTCGAGTTCATCGGCATATTGAAGGGGGTGCTGATGGATGCGAAAGTTCGGATCGACAATTTGCATGGAATGGATATATAATCTCCAAGCTTCTTCAAAGGTATAATTAGTCGACACATCCCCATAATGGACATCCAGCGTGTTGTATCAATTGCAAGATCCGGCGACAACATTCGAACTCATCATGTTATTCACCAACCTATAATCTGGGGTAGCCGATGCATGACAATTGGAGTCACTCCATGGTGTGTGGACAGTAAGGTGATCCTCCACCGGCTTATTCTCATAGCTATATGGAAGATAACTTGAGCTAGCCGATATAGTCTGCCCGACTTTACCAACGAAGGGGCTATTTGCATCAAGGTAAGAGAATCGATGACCCATATTACCGCCGTAGATAAAATCCTTCTTGATGTCGTCTTCCTCGTAGAAAGGACATGCTAGAGACTTGATACATGCATTTTACATCATCAATATTGTCACATATATGTTTAGTTTTTATTGATATATGCCATCATACACCATTATTTATGCATTTCTAGTTGATTTTTGATACTTTTCTACAAAGTCCCCTTCCTTGGTATTTAATTCCTGGGATGTAGAAAACCTCTTTTTTTTGTTTTTTATTGTTCAAGGGACCTTATGGACACCTAAAAATCAAGGGAAAAAAATACATGATCAGTTTTTTACCCAAAGAAGGACCGTGGGCCAAAGAATCATGTGAGAGGATCCACGAGTGGGAAAAGAGGCCAGGTGGTGCACCCTACCTGGCTGGGCACACCACCCTTGCCCGTTTCGTGTTCGGGCATCATCTCGGTCCCGCATTTAACAGACACCTCAATTTCGCCCAAAAACTTAAGCCATATTTTTCCGATATTTATTGAGGCGGAGGCGGAAGTCCTCTCCTACTCTGGGAGAGGGCAGATCCTGCCGCACCGGTGTCTTTGGTGAAGGGGAAATCGACACCATCGTTATCACCACTCCTCCTTGGCTTGGGGGAGGGATCTCTATCGACATCTCCATGATCACCATCTTCAAGATCGACTTCATCCCCCTCATAGTTTGTGTTGAATTGAACCCCGGATATTGTTTTGAGGCTAGTTGCATGTTTGTGATTGGCACTTTATCTGGTGGGGAGATTACATACTCAAATTGTGTTGTAACCATTATGCCTCTGGTCCATGTCATGTTTGACACTCGTGAGTAGTTTATGTCAAGGACCAATGATCTTATTGCTATGGTGGGACATTTATGTCTTAATGATTCCTATACTTGCACATGAAAAAGGCTCTAGGACCCATCATAAGGGGTGTATTTGCTCATATCTACGGTTGCATCTAATTTAGGTACCTCCCCTAATAGAATGAAACTTGACAAAATATTTACCATGTTGTGTAGAACTCTAATTCTAGTAAATCCATGCCGCCCTCGGGAACACTTGTCTCATTAAAGCAAACACACACTTGAGAATGTGAATAGCGAGTTTTAACGCCTCAATCCACAATCCCAATGGTAGGGTAGAATAGCTCATCATACTGCGCACTATATCCATAAGGGTACGGTTACGCCTTTCAGCTACCTCATTCTGCTGAGGTTCGCTCGGCATAGAATATTGGGCAACTATTGCAGTCTCCTGTAAGAACCTTGCAAAAGGTCCAGGCACTTGGCCATATGGAGTATGTCGACCGTAGTACTCCCCATCATGATCAGATCTCACTATCTTTATTCTTTTATCATGCTGATTTTCAACTTCAGCTTTGAATATTTTAAATTTATCCAACGTTTTTTTCTTTATTTGATTGGATAAATATAGCCATATCGGGAGTAATCATCTCTGAATGTTATGAACGAATCATAGCCATCCACACTTTTCACAGGAAATGGTCGACATATAACGGTGTGAATTATTTCTAGTGTTGCGGTGCTTCGATTTGCACCCTTTTAATTTGTTTTACAAATTTTCCTTTAATGCAATCGATGCATTGTTCTATGTCTGAGAATTCTACTGGAGGAAGAATATCATTTTTAACAAATCTTTCTATTCCCGCCCTCGAAATGTGGCCTAAGCGACAATGCCATAATTTCGATGATTCATCAGTTCTTTTAATTTTCTTTTGTTCTTTTTCCGACGCGGATACTTGCTCATTCACTTTACACATAGACAATACTTTTTCATGTAAGGATAATAAATAGAGCTTATCATGGAATAAAGCAACCCCCACATAAGTATTATTACACCGTATGACACACTTGCCATGTCCAAAATAATGTCTTTACCCAAATGTGATACACTAATCAAATTTCTGTGTAAAGAATGAACAAATAAAACATTTTTGAGTAGAATAGTTAAGCCATCAGCTAGCTCCAAAAGGACGTCACCAACAGCTTCAACTTCTGCTTGAACTCCATTCACGACTTCAATGCATCTTTCGCTTCTTTTCGTTGTTCACATCGAATGGAATCCCTGTAAAGAATTTGCAACATGAACGATTGCACCTAGGTCAATCCACCAAATAGATTTCGAAAACTGTGAATACATGGATTCATTTACAAAGGAAAATAAAATTTTACATCTCTTTTCCATTAGTTCTTTTAGCCAATAAGGACAATCTTTCTTGTAGTGTCTAGTCTTCTTGTAGTGAAGATACTGATCTTTGTTCACTGGGATTGACTTGTTCTGGTACTGCTGATGATGCTTGATACGTCTCAAACGTATCTATAATTTCTTATGTTCCATGCTACTTTTATGATGATACTCACATGTTTTATACACATTATATGTCGTTTTTATGCGTTTTCCGGAACTAACCTATTGAGATGCCGAAGTGTCGGTTCTGTTCTGCTGTTTTTGGTTTCAGAAATCCTAGTAAGGAAATATTCTCGAATTGGATGAAATCAACGCCATCTTATAATTCCACGAAGCTTCCGAACAGGAGGCACCGATGGGAGCCCAGGGGGCCCACACAGGTGGCCGGCGCGGCCCAAGGGGGGGCGCGCCCCCCTATTGTGTGTCGGCTCCGTAGCCCCTCCGACTCCGCCTCTTCGCCTATTTAAGCCTCCATGACCTAAATCTTCGATACGAAAAAGCCACGGTACGAGAAACCTTCAAGAGCCACCGCCATCGCGAAGCCAAGATCTGGGGGACAGAAGTCTCTGTTCCGGCACTCCGCCGGGACAGGGAAGTGCCCCCGGAAGGCATCTCCATCGACACCACCGCCATCTTCATCACCGCAGCTGTCTCCAATGAGGAGGGAGTAGTTCTCCATCGAGGCTAAGGGCTATACCGGTAGATATGTGGTTCATCTCTCTCTCCCATGTACTTCAATACAATGATCTCATGAGCTGCTTTACATGATTGAGATCCATATGATGAGCTTTGTAATCTAGATGTCATTATGCTATTCAAGTGGATTTTACTTATGTGATCTTCGGAGACTCCTTGTCCCACGTGTGTAAAGGTGACAGTGTGTGCACCGTGTGGGTCTCTTAGGCTATATTTCACAGAATACTTGTTCACTGAGTTATGATTTGAGTTGGATGTCTCTATAAAATTGTGGTGTGTTAGTACCTCCTATGAATGCTCACAGTGACAGCGTGGGGTGTTTATTAGTACTTGGGAATACATCTTTAAGATTTGCCTACATGATGAATTAGTGTTCGTTATCTTGCCAAAGAGTAATTCAGAATCGCATAGTGAAGTGCTTATTTATATTCCTTTATGATTGCAATGTGCTTTATATCACTATTAATCTATGTGCTACTCTAGTGATGTTATTAAAGTAGTATATTCCTCCTCCATGATGTAATGCTGACAGTGTGTGCATCATGTAGTACTTGGCGTATTCTATGATTGTCAAGATCTCTTGTAGATTATGAAGTTAACTATTACTATGATAGTATTGATGTGATCTATTCCTCCTTTCATAGCCTGATGGTGACAGTGTGCATGCTATGTTAGTACTCGGTATAATTGCGTTGGTCTATCATGCACTCTAAGGTTATTTAAATATGAACATCGAATGTTGTGGAGCTTGTTAACTCCGGCATTGAGGTGCTCTTGTAGCCCTACACAATTAGTGGTGTTCATCATCCAACAAGAGAGTGTAGAGTGGTTTTATTATGTGATCAATGTTGAGAGTGTCCACTAGTGAAAGTATGATCCCTAGGCCTTGTTTCCAAATACGCAATCATCGCTTATTTACTGTTTTACTGCATCTTTACTTCCTGCAATATTACTACCATCAACTGCACGCAAGCTATTTTCTGGCGCTTACTATTCATTCATACCACTTGTATTTCACTATCTCTTCGCCGAACTAGTGCACCTATATATCGACAAGTGTATTAGGTGTGTTGGGGACACAAGAGACTTCTTGTATCGTGATTGCGGGTTGCTTGAGAGGGATATCTTTGACCTCTTCCTCCCTGAGTTCGATAAACCTTGGGTGATCCACTTAAGGGAAACTTGCTGCTGACAAACTCTGCTCTTGGAGGCCCAACATTGTCTAGGAAAAGGAGTGTGCGTAGACATCAAGCTATTTTCGCGCGGGAGGTAAGGTAAAGGTATTCACATCCTCCGACTACTAAGCTATCTCCTAGTCTTGTTGCCGGTGTGTGAGTGCTCGAAGCTATTTCCTTTAGATCCTGCAATTGCATCTTTTTGTTTCTTGTTTTTATTTTTCACTAGTTAGGCATAATGGAAAACAACAATGAGTTTTTTAATCTATTTCTCGAGTTAAGACATGAATTATTTGATGCGAAAATTAAAAAACCTATGGAATCTTATTTGCATGCTAGTAGCAATGTTATTAGTATGAACGCAATTACTGCTAATACTATGGAGAAGTCTAAGCTTGGGGAAGCTAGTTTTTATGATCTTTTTAGCTTCACATTTTTAGGGGAGAAAATTTGCTCTGATAATGCTTTATCTCCCATATGCGATAACTCTAATGATGCTTGTGATATTTTAAATCCACCTACTGAAAGTACTTCTTTCAAGATACCCATGAAAATTATTGAACGTGTTATGGATAACCGCTATGAAGGGGATGGAACTGTCCATCCTGGAGATCATTTACTATTTTTGCATGAATTATGCGGGTTATTCAAGTGTGCAGGTATCTCTATGGATGAAGTGAAGAAGCAACTATTCTCTGTGTCGCTATCTGGTAAAGCGGCGCATTGGTATAAATTGGTGAAGAATAGTCATTCTCTTGATTGGGAGGAAATTGTACCTCTCTTTTATTCTAAATTTTATCCTCCTCATGAAGTGCATACTGATAGAAATTACATTTATAACTTTTATCCTCGTGATGGAGAGAGTATTTCCCAAGCATGGGGGAGATTGAAGTCACTAATGCTCAAATGTCCCATTCATGAGCTCCCCCGTAATGTTATTATTAATAATTTTTATGCAAGGCTTCGGGACACCACAAGGACTATCTAGATACCTGCTTGGAGGGATCTTTCACAAGCAAGGAGGTTGAAGCTAGGTGGGATCTTCTTGACCGGATTGAGGAGAACGCTGAAGGATGGAAGAACAACAAAGGTAAAGAGTCAGGTATAAATTATGATTATGAATGCATTGAAACTTTTATGGATACTGATAAAATTCGAAATATGAGTGCTACTTATGGTCTTGACTCTCAAGTTGTTGCAAATCTTTATAAAGCTTTTGCCTCTCATTTTGAATTGCATAGGAAGAATTTTGATAAGTACCATGAACCTTTTAAAGACGCTTGCATGAAGGATGAAATTGTTATTAATGATTGCAATAAGCATGCCCAAACTTCTGTTTCTTATAAGCATGTTAATTTTTGTGGAATGCATAGACCTTGTGGAATTAATCAAATCGAAGATGAATATTGTATCCATCATATTAATGAAAAAACTAGAAAGTGGTCTAAGGCTCTAGATGATCTTGGTAAAAAAGTTTGTGCCATCTATCCTTTTTTTGTGAACTTTGCCATAGAGTGGGTCATTTTAATTTTCAATGCTCCTCCAATGATAATTCGAACCCCATGAGTGCTGCAAATTGGTATTGTGATGATGAAATTACTCCTAATCAGCATGACAAACTTACTTTATTTTTGTGGTGTGAAGAGCTATCAAGAAAAATCTCTTTGTTACATATGAGTGATCTTGATATTGATGATGTCCTGCGTGGGTGTTTTTCTTATTGCATTGATAATTTCCATACAAATACTTACATACAAAATATTTTAGAAGATGACACTTTGCCAAAATATGATAGGACCTTTGTGTGTTTTGAACTTATTAATGAAAAGGAGGAATCCTCCCAAGTTTCTTCTACTGTTTCTGGAAATAAATCAGGTTATGTGGAGGAGCCTCCCTTCAAGCCTCTTCCTCCTAAAGAAGGGAACGAGGAGAAGGAAGAGAAGAAGAAAAAGAAGAAGAAGAAGACGGGGAATAAAGAGAAAGAGGTAACGGCATATCCCCGTGTGTATGAGATAACGATAGGTAACCGTAAGTATGTTGCTCCTAATTATTATTATGATAATGAATCTGAGTACAATGATCTTCCTATGCCCTTTACCTACATTAGTGATCATGATTTGAAAGAGCACACTACTTTTGATATTGGAAATCTCTGGGAAACTAATTCTGATAATGATGATGTTAATAATTGCCATAGTATCAGTACTATCCATGCTTCCTCCCATAATGATATAGAAAGCTCTAAGCTTGGGGATGAGGTGTTTGAAAATCCTTTTGCTACTGATCATTATATGTTTGATACATCTCCTTCTAGTGACAACGATGGTATGGTCACAGATGAGCATACTGTGAAAGATAACTATTCTATTTCTTATGATGACACTATGCCTCCAATCTTTGATGATTATTATAAAGAATGCTATGATATAGGTTATAACTATCCTTATGAAACTTGTCATAGTTATGATTGGATTGGTAAAAACAATTCCCTTAGTATGCAACTTGTTTACCATGTTCAAATTATTGATAATAATCTTGCTCCAATTACTATTAATGAGAAGAACTCTTCTTATGCCAAAATTAATGATACTTTTATGCATATGAACCATAATAAGAATGTTTTAAGTGATGGGTATATTGTGGATTTCATCAATGATGCTACTGAAAGTTATTATGAGAGAGGGAAACACGGTTATATGCATCTTAATAATATTAAGTTTCCCCTCTTTATGTTGAGAATCTTGAAGTTACTCGTGTTTTATCTTCCTATGCTTGTCACTTTGCTCCTCATGAATTTATTTGTGTACAAGATTCCTTCTCATAGGAAGTGGTTTAGGCTTAAATTTGTTTCATACTTGCCTTTTGATGCTCTCTTTTGCTTCAACTACTATTTCTTGAGAGTGCATCATTAAAACCGCTGAGCCCATCTTAATGGCTATAAAGAAAGCACTTCTTGGGAGATAACCCATGTCTTTATTTTGCTACTGTTTTGTTGTGTTTTGGAAGTTGTTACTACTGTAGCAACCTCTCCTTATCTTTATTTTATTGCAATGTTGTGCCAAGTAAAGTCTCTAATAGAAGGTTGATGCTAGATTTGGATTTCTGCGCAGAAACAGATTTCTTGCTGTCACGAATCTGGGTATGATTCTCTTTAGGTAACTCAGAAAAATCTGCCAATTTACGTGAGTGATCCTCAGATATGTACGCAATTTTCATTAGTTTTGAGTTTTCTGATTTGAGCAATGGAAGTACCTCTTAAAAATTCGTGTTTACTGGTTGTTCTGTTTTGACAGATTCTGTCTCTTTTTTTTGCATTGTCTCTTGTGGACTTTAAGTGAGGCTTTCTAGACGTGGAGAGATGTAGCTAATGTTTTATTGAGTTCTTGCAATGTGTCACTACAGGGCCAAGGTGGATTAAAGTTTTTTGAGTACTAACCCCTCTAATGAAGTTTATGAGAAGTTTGGTGTGAAGGAAGTTTTCAAGGGTCAAGAGAGGAAGATGATATATGATCAAGAAGAGTGAAAAGTCTAAGCTTGGGGATGCCCCGTGGTTCATCCCTGCATATTTTAAGAAGACTCAAGCATCTAAGCTTGGGGATGCCCAAGGCATCCCCTTCTTCATCGACAAATTATCAGGTCACCTCTAGTGAAACTATATTTTTATTCCGTCACATCTTATGTGCTTTACTTGGAGCGTCTGTGTGCTTTTATTTTCGTTTTGTTATTTTCATTCTCTGAATAAATTCATGCTTGTGTGGGAGAGAGACACGCTCCGCTGTTGCATATGAACACATGTGTTCTTAGCTTTATTCTTAATGTTCATGGCGAAGGTTGAAACCGCTTCGTTAATTGTTATATGGTTGGAAACCGAAAATGCTGCATGTGGTAATTGGTATAATGTCTTGAATAATTTGATACTTGGTAATTTTTGTGCTCATATAGATCTTGTTTAAGCTCTTGCATCATGTACTTTGCACCCATTAATGAAGAACTACATAGAGCTTGTTAAAATTTGGTTTGCATGATTGGTCTCTAGAGTCTAGATATTTTCTGGTTAAGGTGTTTGAACAACAAGAAGACGATGTAAAGTCTTATAATACTTACAATATGTTCATATGTGAGCTTTGCTGCACTGTTTCATACTTGAGTTTGCTTCAACCAACCTTGCTAGCCTAGCCTTGTATTGAGAGGAATTCTTCTCGTGCATCCAAATCCTTGAGCCAAAAACTATGCCATTTGTGTCCACCATACCTACCTACTACATGGTATTTCTCTGCCATTCAAAAGTACATTACTTGAGTGCTACTTTTAAAATTCCATTCTTTGTCTTTGCAATATATAGCTCATGGGAAAAATAGCCAAAAAATTATTGTGGTATTGAATATGTACTTATGTATCTTATTTCCTAATAAGTTGCTTGTTGTGCGATAACCATGTTCCTGGGGACGCCATCAACTTTTACCTTTGTTGAATATCATGTGAGTTTCTATGCATGTTCGTCTTGTCTGAAGTAAGGGTGATTTTCATGATCAAATGGTTTGAGTATGCATATTGTTAGAGAAGAACATTGGGCCGCTAACTAATGCCATGATCCATGGTGGAAGTTTCAGTGTGGACAATCAATCCTCAATCTCTTATGAGAATTTTTACTGTTGTTGTATGCTTATGCATTAAAGAGGAGTCCATTATCTGTTGTCTATGTTGTCCCGGTATGGATGTCTAAGTCGAGAATAATCAAAAGCGAGAAATCCAATGCGAGCTTTCTCCTTAGACCTTTGTACAGGCGGCATAGAGGTACCCCTTTGTGACACTTGGTTGAAACATATGCTATGCAATGATAATCCGTGTTAATCCAAGCTAATTAGGACAAGGTGCGAGCACTAATGGTACACTATGCATGAGGCTTGCAACTTATAGGATATCTTATACATAACACATATGCTTTATTATTACCGTTGACAAAATTGTTTCTTGTTTTCAAAATAAAAGCTCTAGCACAAATATAGTAATCCGTGCTTCCCTCTGCGAAGGGCCATCCTTTTACTTTATTGTTGAGTAAGTTTACCTATTCCATCTATCTTAGAAGCAAACACTTGTGTAAACTGTGTGCATTGATTCTTACATGTTTACCTATTGCTTGTTATATTGATTTATGTTGACAACGATTCACGAGATATACATGTTACAAGTTGAAAGCAATTGCTGAAACTTAATCATCCTTTGTGTTGCTTCAATGCCTTTTACTTTGAATCTATTGCTTTATGAGTAACTCTTATGCAATACTTATTGATGCTTGTCTTGAAAGTACTATTCATGAAAAGTCTTTGTTATATGATTCAGTTGTTTACTCATTATCTTTACTATTGCTTTGAATCGCTGCATTCATCTCATATGCTTTACAATAGTATTGATCAAGATTATGATAGCATGTCACTTCAGAAATTATCCTTGTTATCGTTTACCTACTCGATGGCGAGTAGGAACTAAGCTTGGGATGCTTGATACGTCTCAAACGTATCTATAATTTCTTATGTTCCATGCTACTTTTATGATGATACTCACATGTTTTATACACATTATATGTCGTTTTTATGCGTTTTTCGGAACTAACCTATTGACGAGATACCGAAGTGCCAGTTCCTGTTTTCTGCTGTTTTTGGTTTCAGAAATCCTAGTAAGGAAATATTCTCGGAATTTAACGAAATCAACGCCCAGCATCTTATAATTCCACGAAGCTTCCAGAACACCGGAGAGGCACCATAGGGGAGCCCTGGGGGGCCCACACAGGTGGCCGGCGCGGCCCCCAAGGGGGGGCGCCCCCCTATTGTGTGGCGGCTCCGTAGCCCCTCCGACTCCGCCTCTTCGCCTATTTAAGCCTCCCTGACCTAAATCTTCGATACGAAAAGCCACGGTACGAGAAACCTTCCAGCCGCCGCCATCGCGAAGCCAAGATCGGGGGGAAGTCTCTGTTCCGCGCTCCGCCGGACGGGGAAGTGCCCCCGGAAGGCATCTCCATCGACACCACCGCCATCTTCATCACCGCTGTTGTCTCCCATGAGGAGGGAGTAGTTCTCCATCGAGGCTAAGGGCTGCACCGGTAGCTATGTGGTTCATCTCTCTCTCCCATGTACTTCAATACAATGATCTCATGAGCTGCTTTACATGATTGAGATCCATATGATGAGCTTTGTAATCTAGATGTCATTATGCTATTCAAGTGGATTTTACTTATGTGATCTCCGGAGACTCCTTGTCTCACGTGTGTAAAGGTGACAGTGTGTGCACCGTGTGGGTCTCTTAGGCTATATTTCACAGAATACTTGTTCACTGAGTTATGATTTGAGTTGGATGTCTCTATGAAATTGTGGTGTGTTAGTACCTCCTATGAATGCTCACAGTGACAGCGTGGGGTGTTTATTAGTACTTGGGAATACATCTTTAAGGTTGGCCTACATGATGAATTAGTGTTCGTTATCTTGCCAAAGAGTAATTCAGAATCACATAGTGAAGTGCTTATTTATATTCCTTTATGATTGCAATGTGCTTTATATCACTATTAATCTATGTGCTACTCTAGTGATGTTATTAAAGTAGTCTATTCCTTCTCCATGATGTAATGGTGACAGTGTGTGCATCATGTAGTACTTGCCGTAGTCTATGATTGTGATCTCTTGTAGATTATGAAGTTAACTATTACTATGATAGTATTGATGTGATCTATTCCTCCTTTCATAGCCTGATGGTGACAGTGTGCATGCTATGTTAGTACTCGGTATAATTGCGTTGGTCTATCATGCACTCTAAGGTTATTTAAATATGAACATCGAATGTTGTGGAGCTTGTTAACTCCGGCATTGAGGTGCTCTTGTAGCCCTACACAATTAGTGGTGTTCATCATCCAACAAGAGAGTGTAGAGTGATTTTATTATGTGATCAATGTTGAGAGTGTCCACTAGTGAAAGTATGATCCCTAGGCCTTGTTTCCAAATACTGCAATCATCGCTTATTTACTGTTTTACTGCATCTTTACTTCCTGCAATATTACTACCATCAACTGCACGCCAAAGCTATTTCTGGCGCCGTTACTACTGCTCATATTCATTCATACCACTTGTATTTCACTATCTCTTCGCCGAACTAGTGCACCTATTCATCTGACAAGTGTATTAGGTGTGTTGGGGACACAAGAGACTTCTTGTATCGTGATTGCAGGGTTGCTTGAGAGGATATCTTTGACCTCTTCCTCCCTGAGTTCGATAAACCTTGGATGATCCACTTAAGGGAAACTTGCTGCTATTCTACAAACCTCTGCTCTTGGAGGCCCAACACTGTCTACAGGAAAAGGAGTGTGCGTAGACATCAATGCTGCATTTGGCCTTTTACATATGGCTTGGAAGGAGAGCCATTGTTGCTTTATGTGAAGGTCATTTTTTTGTCCTTCACATAATTTAGTGAACCTCCATTATGTGCTTTGAGTCTATCCTCCTCTTGCACACACATGGCTATAGTGTTTTCTATGTCCCACTTTTGAGGGTTCATGTTGTAATTGAAAACAAAGTTGTCAAACTGTGCTGGCAATGAAGCCATGACCAAGTGAACGAGAAGTGCAGGCTTCAGCTCCAGATCATCATCCATGGGCTTTAGCTTTGCAGTCAGGTTGCTCATCCTGAGGATGTGTTCCCTGATGGCATGTCCACCTCCAGTGTACTTCTCTGTCACCAGCTGCTTCAGCAACTTGGTTGCATATGTCTTTAAAGAACCAGTGAACTTGCTCTTTATCTTTTCCAAGTACTCTCCAACGGAAGCACACTCTGCAATTGAGCCCATGACGGCGTTATCAATTGTGTTTTTTTATAAATGCCATGCATTACTTATTGGATGTCTGCCACTTTATGTTCTCTAGTGTGTAGGCCATCTCCACAGGAGTATGGTCCTTTTTCTTTCTGTCCCATGCATCATCATCATCCTTGTCTTCTCTGACAGGATCACCAGGCTTTGTGGGCTACGGTGTTTCAAGCACCCAGTCCACCTCAGCACATACGAAGGCGAAATCCACCTTCTTCCTCCACTCAGTGTAGTTATCCCCTCTTAGGGTGGGAACATCCTTGATGCAGCTCATCAAGTAGTACCCTCCTGAAAACCAAAGATGAGTGAGAACAATACAATTCCATATTATAATCCAACGTTGGTCCGAATTAAGACGTGTAATTGTTAATGCAAATAAAAACTATATCACCGTTGGGCAGAAATAGAGATAAATGCACATATCATTGCAACAAAACATGATCATGCCATTAATAACGTTGTTCATAAAATGACAGAATCATAATTATTTCAACAATCACTTTTAATCATACTTTCAATATTTAATAATCACTTTTGAATTAATCAAATTTAAAATGCACTTTTATAACTATTTGCAGCACAAACTATGAATTTAAACTATTAACTTTTGAACTTTTCCGAGGCATAACTTTCACTTTTTAATTCCTAAATAAATATTTCATTGGTCCTATTTATTCAGAAAAAATCTAGACAAAATTGGGCTAAAAACAAACCTAAATGCCTAAAAACTGCCTCTAAAAATTAATAAAACAGAAAAACTGTTAAATACTGTGCTGGGCCCGATTTTGCTCCTGCGGCCCACATCCCACGTGAGCGAAACTTCTTTGCGCACCGCTCGGGGGCGTTAACTTTCAGCCCGTGCACCAACGGCGCGACCAAGGCCCATCGGCCTGCAAAAAGCATGTTAGCAGCCCGCGGCCTACATGGCCAGTTCCCCTCACGCGCATCAGCCCTAGTCGTCGGATTTCATCCGACGGTCGTGCATCGTTATCGCACCGTATATAACAGCTCGAACCGGCCGAAAACCCTAACCCTAGCCCCATTCTCCCCCTCCCCCGAGCCCCTCTCTTCTCTTCTCTCTAGCGGCGCAGAGAGAGACCGCGCGCGGGCCGCTCCCTTACAGCGGCCGACGATGGCCAGCAGCGGCACTGCCCTGCACGCACCCATGCACCGCGCAGTAGCACCCTTTCTTCACCCTTCCTTTCCTCCCACCACCACAAGCCGGCGGCCATGGTGGAGATAGGGCACGGCCGGCGCCCCTGGTCCTTTTGCCGGTGTGTGCGTTCACCCGAGGGTGGGCACATCGCCGTCAACATGACCAGAGGAGGTGCCTATTTCTTTGCCGGCACAACGAGCAGCGGTAGCTGCGGACAGTGAGGCGGTAAGCTTTCTTCCCCCCTCCCCTTTCTTTCTCTAATTGGAGTTAGGGTTCTTTGTGCGGGAGCCAGAATCAATCTAGGGTTTGGCTAGGGTTTGCAATCTTCTTTTCTACCCGAAAAACATAAGATCTACACACTAACTCAGCTATGATACCAATGTTAAATCTATGGATCGGTTAGGGTAGGATCTAATGCCGGGTACTTACTGTCTCTGTAAAGTAGTGAGCTTGTACTGTGCGTGAGAGAGATAGAACGAGAGAGAGAGAGAGAGAGGGACGGTGTACCTTCGAGGAGGAACCTGCGGATGTCAACATGATGGCGACGGCGGTAGCGTGGGTGAAGTAGTGGCGGCGGTGGTGGCGCTTCCCGTCGGCACGCGCTAGAAGCCTAGAACCCTAGATCAGAAGGAATGTCGGTGAGGCGAGCAGCGCGTCAGTCACCATCTTACCGCGTGCGTCCAGCCCCCACCTATCTGTTTAGCGCGGTGATAGGGGCCCACCAACCAGAGATAAGGTTGGACGCCCCCGATCAGGACGCACACGAGGTCAAAGGTTACATCGAGCCGTTGGGCTTGAACGGGTGGAGATCAAACTAACAGTACCATATGCCTATCCAGATAGATCATATGTCTCGGTGGCTCAGTCCAAATGAATTCGTGGCTCACCCAAATGAATTCGTGTACAGAATACAACCATACTTTTTGTGAGGATGAATAGTGAGCTAGGCAACCCCGCGCCAAGAACCCATCATGGTAGCTGAGGTGGTTCCATCTCCATGTGCAATCAATTTGGCCGCAACATGAGAAATAGAAACATTTCGTCAAAGCGCAGAACTTCTGTCAGCGAACAAGTAGCCACACCTCCAAACTATATTATCAGGCATATCTGGTCCTGCACTTTTCAAATGCTTCCAATCAAATAGGACGTGCTATACTGTAGCCAGGCATGCAGTGCCACCATGGCAATCAGATGTGCTAGCTCACGACGGAGTTGACGGCATTGTTGCCGAGCGAATTGGCTGGTTTGCTGAAGGCCACCTTTTCCTTTCAAGATAGACGACATCGCCGCATGGCCGTGACTGTATCCACCTAGGGGCCGATCAGATCGTGTTTGACTGCAACTTTTTATTCTGTATTCCATGTGTATATAAAAGCAGCCAGCTCAATTTGCACAGATAGTTTCAGTGATGCGGTAGCTGGTGGTTGGACTGGGGGATCATGAAGCGCCTAGTCGTGAAGTGTTCAGTTCTTTGGCAAAATAAAACTCTGTACTTCTAGTAGAAAAGAGAAGTTCAGTCAGGTGCTTCCTTTCGACATTGATGGATCAGGGCCTAATATAAAACTCCGAGATTCTGAAAGTTGTTAACACTTGAAGCTTCCTTACATACTTTTAGATGCCTGCGGCAAGGGAGACAAAACCCAAGTTGCTTAACTCTAAGTACAATCTTTACTCCACAAGACACTGCGATTGCAGGCAAAAGTTCTCAAGATCGAGGGACTTTTCGATATGTAAGCTGCTTTGACAATCTTGAGATATCATTAATCGTACCAACATATCGCAAAAGTGGCAATATTATGTAGGAGAAACGCAAAACTAGACGCCAGTGGGGATATTTAACTGATGCTAGTAGTGCTACAACCTTCCAAAGTGGTCATGGTCGTAGTCAACTCCTGCTTGTGCGGCTTTCGACGGCCTAAATCAAACGCCTGTACGTGATCTCATGGATCCTCCAATCACAACCTCCTGAGGTGGTCGTGCACATGGAAGCACAAGGCACACGCACTGATGCACAATCAAGGGACCACGCAGATAAAGGAGTATAAACTGAAGGAACCAAGCAACTGGAAAATACTAACTCCATACGTAGCTTTTCCATGTCGTCGGGTTACATGTTTCTTCTGAGGGAGCTGAATCTCTAAGATCTACTATTACTATTACACATATGGTATAGGCAACTGCTAAATAATAGAAATCGGATTTATCGAGAAACAAAACTCTACCTTTTTGGATGCATTGTGATCGGTGTCGATCGACCAGGATTGACGAGGGTGAGGAGAAAGTTGCATGGACGTGATGGTTGTTGAGTGATCCTGGGAACGTAGTTTGCCGTGACTGCTTCAATTGCTTCAAGTTCAATCTTTTTGATATTTACGGTGTTTGAGTATGTCACTACGGGAGAAACAGGCGTTGCCGTGCGACAATTCGCACGGCAAAGGCACTTATTTGCCCGGCAAAGGATTTGCCGTGCGTCGACGCACGGCAACGTCTGCACGGCAACGCTCTCGACGGCAAAGAATACATTGCCGTGCGCCTGACCAAACCGCACGGCAAAGGCTCGTTGCCGTGCGCGCGCTCGTTGCCGTGCGCTCGAGCGTTTGTCGTGCGCGCTCTCTTTGCCGTGCGCGCGGACCTTTGCCGTGCGCGCTATCTCTGCCGTGCGTCGTGGAGGCTGCCGTGCGCCCCGACGTTGCCGTGCGCCCCGACGTTGCCGTGCGACAATTCGTTGCCGTGCGCCCCGACGTTGCCGTGCGCCCTGTCGTTGCCGTCCGCCCCGTCGTTGCCGTGCTGGTCCTCTTTGCCGTGCGTCCAGGCGCCAGCATGCACGGCAAAGAGGTCTCCAGGCACACCCACTGGCTTCCCAGGTCTACAGGTTTGCGCCACGTGGCGCCTTTGCCGTGTGTATGCACACGGCAAAGTGACCAAATGTCCTTTGCCGTGTGCATACACACGGCAAAGGCCCCTGGTTTTTTCATTTTTTTCTGTTTTTCTTTAATCCCTGCATTTCAAAATTGCATTTCACATATATATAACATATACAACATATATATTCACCATAGCATCACCAAACACATGAACAACACCACAAATACATCGAGCACACATAGTTTATGCATAACAAGTGCAATGTCCACAAATACATCAAGTACAAGTGCAATGTCCACAAATACATCAACACACATCAAGTACAAGTACAATCCATAACAAGTGTAATGTCCACAAATCCATCAAGACCATGCCATCAACCTTATTGTCCTCCTCCGCTTCCGCCGGCCTCATTGTCATTGCCTTGTGAATAATTATCTATAAGGTTGATGGAATGAACATTTGCATTTGCATTTGCATATTGAACACTTGAACAAGTACAAGTAGCGGGTTGGGCACAAGAGGACTCACCGCGGTTCATGCTCCGGATGATGTTCATGTTGTTGACGGTGATAGGTGTCCCCGGGGTCTGAGTGGGCGGTGGCGGCATCCACGGCAGGGAGTAAGGTGGAGGAGGAAGACTCCCCGGTGGAGTAGACAGAGCCGTCTGGCTCATCAGCCAGCTCATCTGTGCCTGCTGCTGCTGCATCATCTGCTGCTGCTGTTGCATCTGCTGCATCATCTGTGTCTGCTGCTGGTACTCCAGAATCTGCCGCTCCATGTTCCGTGCGTGCTCCTGGGCCGCCTGCTCCTTCGCTGCCATCTCCTCCTACGTTGTGTTGCCGCGATGTCATTAACATTTCAATGGAAAGCATGTAAAGGAAATGTAGAGACCCGAGGAAGAACATACCCGTAACCGCTCGACAGCTAGATCCGAAGCCCGTGGCCGGGGCTCTACCTCAGGCTGGCCGCTCTTACGACCACGACGGATCTGGCGGAGAGAGGGAACCCTCGCTGGGTCGACGCACCCGTCACCAAACCATAGGCGGCCATGCTTCAAGCCTTCTCCCGCAAGCACCGCGACCTCAGGGTCAAAGTCCTCGGCCTCTAGATTGGCCTCCTCGCCGTACTTCTGCTTGAACTTGGAGACATACGACGTGCACTGGGTCTCGGATTGCGGGTTAACCCACACGGACCCCGTCTCAGGTTCAGGCGTCTTCCTTTGCTTCATCTTCTTTAGAACGGCAAAGACGTTAGGCTTCGCTCCTGTCATGACTTCCTGCAAAAGAGAACATGTAATTGAGTGAAGTGACACACCCTTGGAGAGTTAACAAATATATAACATGAATTCAAAGAATGAAGGAACCATTAATTTGCTCACCTCCTTCTGCAGGTGAAGAGAGATGGGGATGCTGCCTTGGATATGCGATCCACCTCGCATCTCTGCCCGCTTCTTCTTGCCCTCCTCGTGCTTCTTGAGGTACTGGGGGCATGTCCACCACATGACCATCGCACGAAAGCACCTATCGTCGTTGCCGACGTACTGAGGAGGGTTCTACATGCACAAGATAAACCCATTATGGTAAAATAAACTACATGGCGATAAAGAAATCAATAACACATAAATGCAAATACCTGCAAGTACTGCCACGGCTGCATGAGCGTGTCGCGAGCGTCCTCCTTACTCATGTGGACGAAGCGGTCGGCGTGCCAGTCGCGGACGCATTGAACACGTGCCTCGTAGTGCATGCCAGTCACCCTCTTCCTTGCAAGCTGGTGTAGGACATCATCGCACGCATTCTCCTTGCCCTCGGCCCTCTTGAAGAATTTCTGCAACATAGGTAAAACAAGGGGCATTAGTGCAATTATTGTGAACCAAGGAGAGTGTATGAATGGTAAGAAGTCAAAAGTCACGTACCCAGAATTTGGCAACAACCAAATCCGCCGCGGTGCCGCGGCCAAGAGGATCTTCCGCGAGGCTGTAGTGCGCCCACCTCCAAGCTACGTCGCAGCCACCAGTAGGGAGATCGACTATCCCAGGGAAATAAAATCTAAGTAGGCCCCCAAGGATGTTCGAGTACCCACGTGGCGGTCTCTGCGTCGGGTCTTCAAACTGGAACGAGCTGCACCATGAAACGACAACATCAATATGTATGTGATAATAATTTTGATAATGACAAAATTGCGATAACGAAGTGCCAAAAATTAACATGTACCTCCTTCCATAGGGCACAAGAACAACGTGTCTGTAGCGCCAGCTCTTCAGCGAGGGGAGCTGTGTTATCCCACGCCGATATGGCTTCCTATCACGTGGCCTCAGCCTCTCCACAGCTGGAACGTACTGGTAATCCTCCGGCTCACACCACTCTAGGTTTGGATCAGGATCGAACACTAAGTTCCCCAACCCCTCATCCTCCGAGAGGTCCTCCTCGTCCCCCTCCTCCTCTGGTCCTCCCCACCCCCCTCCTCCCTGGTCCTCCCCACCCACCTCCTCCTCCTGGTCCTCCCCACCCCCGTGGTGCTCCTGGTCCTCCTCCTCGTCATCATCATCGGCTGCGGGAGGGGGCTAGGACTAGGAGTGAGTACCCGCGTCGCATTCTTCCTACGCGGCCGCCCTGTGGGAGCGACAGGAGGGGGGCTAGGAGGGGGGTAGTAGCTCGGCCCCGCCTCGAAGTCCCTACACCTACCAAGTCCTTGAGCTTCTTTTTAAGACCGCCACCCCTTTTTTTGGCGGCATGCTTCAATCACCTGCAAACACAAATGAAGAGAGTGGTTTATTAGTACGCAATATTGCAAAGAGATAAATATTAGTGAAATCAACAGAAATATAAGTAGATGAACATTAATGAAAGCAACAAATAATGCAAAAGGATGAACATTAATTAGTGGAAGCAACAAATAGCTACCATAGAGTTCTCTCAAACATAGCACGGAGTTCTTACAAATAACCTAGCTAGACAATCTCTATTACACGGAGTTATTACAAATAGGAGTGCCTCACAATTACTACTACATAGATCAGTAGCCTGTGTCGCCATCCGTGATTGGACCGCGTGTCTCCTCATCGTCATCAGGCTCGGCGAACCAATAATCATCAATGAAACCGGAGGTGGTCCATCTGCATCGAGGTCAATCCCTGCTTTGAACGCCTCGAGCAAACTCAGGTCTTCCGGGGCACAAACATCCTCAGCTTCATCTTCTGCATTGTCTCCATCCATGCCCGCGTCTTCTTGTTCATCGTCTACGACCATGTCATCGATAGTCGGCAAGCCGATTGTGAAATGGCCGGGGAGCCCTTCTTCCTGATAAAACTCGACACTCCTTGCTGCGGGGTCTACGCGGCGGTAATCGTCCTTGTTTGGCGGGGGCGGCCTATTGCGTGAAGGCACCGTCATCACAACATCCCATCCATGTAGACGTTTTGTCGGGTTTCTGCACGCGTACGGGAGATAGAATACTTGAAAGGCCTGGGTTGCCAAGATGTACACATCCTCTCCCTTATAAACGGAGTTCCTTTCAACTTCGACCAACCCAATTTCAGGATCCCGTCTCACACGACGTGGGTCAAACCAATGGCATTTGAAGACGACGGGATTTAGCCCTTTGTGAAACCCGTAATTCAGCTCGTATATACCCTCGACTCTTCCATAGTAATGGAGCCCATCATCACCTTGACATACCACCCCACTATTTATTGTCTTCGCGTTGGGCCGGCTTGTTGTGTATTGATGGGTCTGGAAGCGATACCCGTTCACGTCATAGGAGTTGAACGCTTCTACGGAATGGTCAAAGCCCCTAGCAATTTTTCTTAGCTCTGACTTCATCTCTTTGTCAGCTCTTGCCTACAAGTTTAGCACAAGGAGTTTAGAACGAGAAATGACCGATAAATGTCGGAAGTGCTAGCTAATTTGGATAGAATAGTACCAAATTACAAAACCAGCTACTGAAACCGAAACCGCCTCCCTTATCGAAAATTTGCTTGGATTCTTCCGGGGTAGGCTCCCTGTGGGTATTCTTCCAATGTATAGCCTTGAATTTCCTATACCGATGAAAAGAGGAAGAGTTAGCCACGAACATACGAGTGAATGTTTGCGAATAATTAAATGGTTCGCACTTACTCGATGTACGGCTTCACTTCGACCATGGTGTTTAAGACATACGAGTGGATCAAGGTCCGCTCATGTAGGTCCGTTCTGTACGGCTTCGAGCCACTTGACTTGCCACCAAGCCCCACGAAGATGCTAAGCTTGGGTACTTCTTCATTGTTGGCGGCATTGTAACGGAGGACCGGGTTGTGCTTTGTGGGAATGTTGGGATCATAGTGCTTAGTGGTGAAGTTTGCCACCTCCACGTTCAGGACTGCCTCGGCTATGGATGCTTCGATCTTGCATTTATTGCCAGTCATTTGACGAAGCTTTTGTGTTTCTCTCTCGGGACCAAACTGCCAACGGCCCCAATTCGGGCCCCCCTTTAAGCACTCCTCCGCGAGGTGCAGGATCATGTGTTGCATCGGATTAAAAAACCCTGGAGGAAAGATCTTCTCTAGATCGCAAAGCAACACGGGTGCCTCTTCATCCAGCTTCTCAATCACTTTAGTGTCTAACTCCCTAGCACAAATCTGGCGGAAGAAAAAACTCAACCTCGCTAGCACTCGCCAAGTCTTCTCGGGACATAGCCTCGAATCATCACCGGCATTATCCGCTCAAGCCATATGTGGTAGTCATGACTCTTCAGTCCTTGTACTCGCAGCGTTTCAATGTTCAGGCCCCTCATCCAGTTGGCTGCGAACCCATCGGGGAAAAACAAGGAGTCCTTCATCCATTGGAAGACCTCCCTTTTTTGGGCCTTTGTGAGGCAGAACGGAGCGTGTGGCTTAGTCCTAGTTTTTTTGGCACCATTAGGTGGCTGCATGTTCAACTCCGGCCTATCACACCACCTTTCTTGATCAATTCGAGCCTTTATGTTATCCTTCGTCTTCTCGGTGTCCACAATCGTGCTCCAAATGGCTTCACTGATATTCTTCTCGGTGTGCATTACATCAATGTTATGCGGGAGCTCGAGAAACTCAAAGTAAGGGAGCTTCCATAAGCACGGCTTGTGAGTCCATTGGTGTGTCTCCCCATATCCTAAGAAACCATTCCCATCAGGGCTAGGCTGAAGAGCATCTAACTCGGCCTTGATTTCCGTTCCGGTCTTCGGAATTGGCTTCGGGCCACGGACAACACGGCCTTTCTTGAAACTCTTTACATCACTCCTGTATGCATGCCTCCGCTCAAGGAACTGTCGAGCTTCATCAAAGCATGAATACTTGCCTCCCTTGTTTAGCCAGAAGAAAGTCACGGCCTGCGTGCTGTGGGCAAGGCCACTTCCCATGTGTACACCACCCGCAGAACAAAGCACGTGCTGGCAGGTCATGCAGGGACGTGTGGTACCACACATACATATCGAAGTACTCCTTCTTTGATGCGTCATATGTTCGGATCCCGCGACCTTCCCAGCCACGAACCAAGTCATCCACCAGCGGTTCCAGGTACACATTCATGTTCTTGCCCGGGTATTTGGGCCCTGGGATTATCATCGACACAAACATGTTCTCTGATCTCATGCAGACGCCAGGGGGAGGTTCATGGGAATAACAAACACTGGCCAACAACTGTATACCGCAGCCGACATACCATATGGATTGAACCCATCGGTTGATATCGCAATTGCTACGCTCCTCGGGTCACCTGCTTTCAGTGGAAATTTCTTCACAAAGTTCTTCCATGCAGTACCATCCGACGGATGTATCATCTTGTCGGTGTATCTGTTTCCTTCCACGGCCCACCTCATCTGCTGGGCAGTATCCTCGGTCATGAAGAGCCGCTGGATCCTCGGTAGAACTGGAAGATAGCGGAGGATATTCTTGGCAACCGTGGTCTGCCTCTTCTGACCATCACCATTGCGGTCTACCTCAAAGTACCTAGAGGAATTGCATTTGATGCAATAATTTGTGTCAGCGTGCTCCTCTCTGAATAGCATGCATCCCTTTGGACAAGCGTGTATCTGCTGAGATGACATCTTAAGGTCACTGAGCAATTTGGTCGAATAGTAGAAGTTTTGCGGCAAGAGGTGCCCTTTCGGCAGAAGGCTGCCTACGATGACCAGAAGTTCATCGAACCCATCTCTGCACAAGTTCCTATGGCACTTCAAGGCCATAAGGCGAGCGATGGCATCTAGTTGGGTAACCTCTGTATTTTCATGTAGGGGTTTCTGCGAAGCAAACAGAGCCTCAAAGTACTCCTTTGTGTTTTCCTCCGGGTCCTCACTTGTCTCCGCATCCTGAGGTGTCTCCACCTCTACATGAGAGCTTTCAGGCACATTACCATTAGCCAAGTTTTCTAAGCACCTATCAAAACCAGTGTCATATTCCCCCTAGGTTGAATCTGCCGCACCTCCTTCCTAGCACGTTTCTTTGCCTTTTCTCCATGGTAAGTCCAAATCTTGTAGGACGGTGTGAACCCAAACTTGATCAGGTGCATACTCATAGTTTCCTTGTCCTGTGCCTTTCGGTTAGCGCACTTACTACAAGGGCACCAAACACTTATAGGTCTGCTAGGGATGGCAAACGCCCTATCCACAAACTGCTCGGTCTTTTCTCCCCATTCATCAGTATAGTTGCACTGACTGATTCTGCCATCGTACATCCAGCCACGATTATCCATTCTCTAATCAGCAACAAAACAGACGAACATAGCATTTATATATCAAATAGGAAATAAATGCATCATATATTTATTTATTTTACGCGTGCATCAACCTGAAACTCTACTAGGTGGGCTCCTAGCAGCCGCCGGATCCGTAGATTGAGTACGTCCTCCCAGCTCTACCCCGATCCGAGACAGAATTTCGGCAGCACCTCGCTGCTCTCCCGATACACGTCTCGGCAAAAAGCCGAGAGGGTGTGCATCCGGAGAACAACGGGGAGGCGCTACCGAAATCCTGTCTCGGATCGGGGTAGAGCACGGAGAACGTACCCAACTACGCATCCGCCGGCTGTCCCGATAAATGCCGTAAGAGTTACGGTTCATAATATGCGAGACCACTAATGCATATTTATCCGCGTAACCCTTACGGTCGGGAAGAGACGCCTAGGTATCGCGACAAACTTGGTGATCTAGACAAAAAAGAAAACCTAGGTACAAGAGAGGCGAACGGATTCTCACCCTCGAAGCGTGATCGACAGCCGGCGAAGAAGATCAATGACCCTCTAAGAGAATCGCCAAAGAAGATCCGGAACGCCCGTCAAACTCCCCCGCGATGCCGCCCCTCGTGTCCACCTCGAAGCATCGCCTGCATAGCAAGGAATTAAATTTGTCATGCAAATTTATACACTAAATGCATCTAAAATCACCGACGCCGCCCCCCCCCCGCGTTGTCGCCCCCTTGTCCACCTCAAACCATCATCTAAACTTACACACAAAATGTATCTAAATCATCTAAAATCCTATACTACACTAAAATCATCAAAATGTTACTCCCTCCGTTCCGTATTATTCGACGCGGAGCTCACATATATGTGCGTACATATTGTATTGTGCGGGCATCAATCCAGCGTCAATTATATAGGAACCGAGGTAGTACCTTTTACATGCAGGGGCGGGTGGTGGCGGCCGGAGCAGCAGCTGGTGGCGGCCGGAGCAGAAGGCGGCAGCAGCAGTTCGTGGCGGGTTGGCGGGTCGACGGGGGAGGAGGCGTGGGCAGTAGCAGTGGCGGCGGCTCAGCGGGGGAGGAGGTAGGCGCAGCTGCAACAGCCGGGGGAGAGGAGTGGGCGGCGGCGACTGCGTGCGAGGGGGGCGGCGGCGACGGGCAGCAGCAGCCTCCTGCGCCGGTGCACGGGCAGAAGCAGCTGCAGCAGCCGGGGGAGGGGAGGGGGCGCCGGTGACTGCGTGCGAGGGGACGGGAGGGGAGGTGAGTCCGGCGGCGGCGTGGGGCGAGTCCGGCGGCGGCGGGGGGTGGGGGTGCGCGGGGGGTGGAGAAGAGAAAGGGTGAGCTCGACCCGTTCTGTGTGGAGGAGAGAAAGGGTGGGGCTCGACCTGCCCTTATCCCTTTCTTTGCCGTGCGGGGCTTTCTTTGCCGTGCGGCAAAGGTCGTTGCCGTGCGGCCACAGCCATTGCCGTGCGCCTCCGCACGGCAGAGAGCTTTGCCGTGCGGCGAGTCTTTGCCGTGCGCAATGGGGGCTTTGCCGTGCGGCATGATTCTTTGCCGTGCGCCTGCGCACGGCAACGCGATTTTTTTTATTTTTACCATTTAATTTATAAGGGTGCTATGATGATTTTGTACCCTTTAGTGATGACATTGATATAAGGGATTTGAGGCTAGATAGTATGCTTTGGTTCACTCAAAACCATTGTAGGAGGTTACATAGAATACAACTACTAACTATAGCTTGTACAATTATTGTATATTGTATTTTCACGAGGGTCTGATCCTTGAGAGAAAGCCGTAAATAAGACTCGATCGTGAAGAGAAGGAGGAAAATGTGTACCATGCTATGAAATGAATGAATGCATGCTCAAATTAGCAGAGCAAGAATAAATGCTATGCAAATATCGCGCGGAGAAATCTAGGGGGGTAGACCCGCCGGGGCACGCGTTCCGCTGTTTTGGGGGAGGAGGGGGATAACGACCGCCGGAGCACCGGAACCCCACCAAACCTTGCATGTGGACCTATGCTATGTGTCAAAGTGTGGTGCAAGGTGTAATGGTGCAAAAGTAGCTCCCTAAACCCTAAACCCTAAACTGGGGAGGCTTCGAGCCCTAAACCCCTCTAAATCCCTAAACCACGACGCCGGAGCTGCAGAACCATGCATCATAAACCCTAACCCTAACCCTAAACCCTAAACCTATACCTAACCATAAATACTTACCCTTTAAACTAAACCCTAGCCCTACCCCTAAACCATAGCCCTAACCCTACACCTAACCCTAACCAGTAGACCAGGCACACCGTCGATCGTGTGATAATGGCTCTAGCTATGTGCCAAAGGGTCCCAATCTTTGGTTCTCCATGTGTATATGTACTAAACAAACCTAAAAGAATGAAAATTTACATTGGTGCACCCTCGCGGAGAAATCTAGGGGGTAGACCCGCCGGGCACGCGTTGTTTTGGGGGAGGAGGGGGATAACGACCGCCGAGCACCGGAACCCCACCAAACCTTGCATGTGGACCTATTCTATGTTTCAAAGTGTGGTGCAAGGTGCAAAAGTAGCTCCCCTAAACCCTAAACCCTAAACTGGGAGGCTTCCCCTAAACCCCTCTAAATCCCTAAACCACGACGCGGAGCTGCAGAACCATGCATCATAAACCCTAACCCTAACCCTAAACCCTAAACCTATACCTAACCATAAATACTTACCTTTAAACTAAACCCTATCCCTAGCCCCTAAACCCTAGCCCTAACCCTACACCTAACCCTAACCAGTAGATCCGGCTCACCGTCGATCGTGTGATAATGGCTCGAGCTGCGGGTGTATGTGTCAAAGGGTCCCAATCTTGGTTCTCCATGTGTATATGTACTACACAAACCTAAAAGAATGAAAAAGTACATTGGTGCACCCTCGCGCGGAGAAATCTAGGGGTAGACCCGCGGGCACACGTTCCGCTTTTGGGGGGAGGGGGATAACGACCGCCGAGACAAGAACCCCACCAAATCTTGCATGTCGACCTATGATATGTGTCAAAGTGTGGTGCAAGGTGTAATGGTGCAAAAGTAGCTCCCCTAAACCCTAAACCCTAAACCGGGAGGCTTCGAGCCCTAAACCCCTCTAAATCCCTAAACCACGACGCCGGAGCTGCGAACCATGCATCATAAACCCTAACCCTAACCCTAAACCCTAAACCTATACCTAACCATAAATACTTACCCTTTGACCTAAACCCTAGCCCTAGCCCTACACCTAACCCTAACCAGTAGACCAGGCACACCGTCGATCGCGTGATAATGGCTCTAGCTGCGGGTATATGTGCCAAAGGGTCCCAATCTTTGGTTCTCCATGTGTATATGTACTAAAAAAACCTAAAGGAATGAAAAGTTACATTGGTGCACCTCGCGCGGAGAAATCTAGGGGTAGACCCGCCGGGGCACGCGTTCTTTTTGGGGGGAGGAGGGGGATAACGACCGCCGGAGCACCGGAACCCCACCAAACCTTGCATGTGGACCTATGATATGTGTCAAAGTGTGGTGCAAGGTGTAATGGTGCAAAAGTAGCTCCCCTAAACCCTAAACCCTAAACTGGGGAGGCTTCGAGCCCTAAACCCCTCTAAATCCCTAAACCACGACGCCGGAGCTGCAGAACCATGCATCATAAACCCTAACCCTAACCCTAAACCCTAAACCTATACCTAACCATAAATACTTACCCTTTAAACTAAACCCTAGCCCTACCCCCTAAACCCTAGCCCTAACCCTACACCTAACCCTAACCAGTAGAGGCACACACCGTCGATCGTGTGATAATGGCTCTAGCTATGTGCCAAAGGGTCCCAATCTTTGGTTCTCCATGTGTATATGTACTAAACAAACCTAAAAGAATGAAAAGTTACATTGGTGCACCCTCGCGCGGAGAAATCTAGGGGGTAGACCCGGGGCACGCGTTCATTGTTTTGGGGGGAGGGGGACGACCGCCGGAGCACCGGAACCACCAAACCTTGCATGTGGACCTATTCTATGTTTCAAAGTGTGGTGCAAGGTGTAATGGTGCAAAAGTAGCTCCCTAAACCCTAAACCCTAAACGAGGCTTCGAGCCCTAAACCCCTCTAAATCCCTAAACCACGACGCCGGAGCTGCAGAACCATGCATCATAAACCCTAACCCTAACCCTAAACCCTAAACCTATACCTAACCATAAATACTTACCTTTAAACTAAACCCTACCCCTAGCCCCTAAACCCTAACCCTAACCCTACACCTAACCCTAACCAGTAGATCCGGCTCACCGTCGATCGTGTGATAATGGCTCGAGCTGCGGGTGTCTGTGTCAAAGGGTCCCAATCTTGGTTCTACATGTGTATATGTACTACACAAACCTAAAAGAATGAAAAAGTACATTGGTGCACCCTCGCGCGGAGAAATCTAGGGGGTAGACCCGCCGGGGCACACGTTCCGCTGTTTTGGGGGAGGAGGGGGATAACGACCGCCGGAGGAACCCCACCAAATCTTGCATGTCGACCTATGATATGTGTCAAAGTGTGGTGCAAGGTGTAATGGTGCAAAAGTAGCTCCCCTAAACCCTAAACCCTAAAGGGAGGCTTCGAGCCCTAAACCCCTCTAAATCCCTAAACCACGACGCCGGAGCTGCAGAACCATGCATCATAAACCCTAACCCTAACCCTAAACCCTAAACCTATACCTAACCATAAATACTTACCCTTTAACCTAAACCCTAGCCCTACACCTAACCCTAACCAGTAGACCAGGCACACCGTCGATCGTGTGATAATGGCTCTAGCTGCGGGTATATGTGCCAAAGGGTCCCAATCTTTGGTTCTCCATGTTTATATGTACTAAACAAACCTAAAGGAATGAAAAGTTACATTGGTGCACCCTCGCGCGGAGAAATCTAGGGGGTAGACCCGCCGGGCACGCGTTCCGCTGTTTTGGGGGAGGAGGGGGATAACGACCGCCGGAGCACCGGAACCCCACCAAACCTTGCATGTGGACCTATGCTATGTGTCAAAGTGTGGTGCAAGGTGTAATGGTGCAAAAGTAGCTCCCCTAAACCCTAAACCCTAAACTGGGGGCCGAGCCCCCTCTAAATCCCTAAACCACGACGCCGGAGCTGCAGAACCATGCATCATAAACCCTAACCCTAACCCTAAACCCTAAACCTATACCTAACCATAAATACTTACCCTTTAAACTAAACCCTAGCCCTACCCCCTAAACCCTAGCCCTAACCCTACACCTAACCCTAACCAGTAGACCAGGCACACCGTCGATCGTGTGATAATGGCTCTAGCTATGTGCCAAAGGGTCCCAATCTTTGGTTCTCCATGTGTATATGTACTAAACAAACCTAAAAGAATGAAAAGTTACATTGGTGCACCCTCGCGCGGAGAAATCTAGGGGGTAGACCCGCCGGGGCACGCGTTCCGCTGTTTTGGGGGAGGAGGGGGATAACGACCGCCGGCGGAACCCCACCAAACCTTGCATGTGGACCTATGCTATGTGTCAAAGTGTGGTGCAAGGTGTAATGGTGCAAAAGTAGCTCCCCTAAACCTAAACCCTAAACTGGGGAGGCTTCGAGCCCTAAACCCCTCTAAATCCCTAAACCACGACACCGGAGCTACAGAACCATGCATCATAAACCCTAAACCTAACCCTAAACCCTAAACCTATACCTAACCATAAATACTTACCCTTTAAACTAAACCCTAGCCCTACCCCTAAACCCTAGCCCTAACCCTACACCTAACCCTAACCAGTAGACCAGGCACACCGTCGATCGTGTGATAATGGCTCTAGCTATGTGCCAAAGGGTCCCAATCTTTGGTTCTCCATGTGTATATGTACTAAACAAACCTAAAAGAATGAAAAGTTACATTGGTGCACCCTCGCGCGGAGAAATCTAGGGGGTAGACCCGCCGGCACGCGTTCCGCTGTTTTGGGGGAGGAGGGGGATAACGACCGCCGGAGCACCGGAACCCCACCAAACCTTGCATGTGGACCTATTCTATGTTTCAAAGTGTGGTGCAAGGTGTAATGGTGCAAAAGTAGCTCCCCTAAACCCTAAACCCTAAACTGGGGAGGCTTCGAGCCCTAAACCCCTCTAAATCCCTAAACCACGACGCCGGAGCTGCAGAACCATGCATCATAAACCCTAACCCTAAACCCTAAACCTATACCTAACCATAAATACTTACCCTTTAAACTAAACCCTAGCCCTACCCCCTAAACCCTAGCCCTAACCCTACACCTAACCCTAACCAGTAGACCAGGCACACCGTCGATCGTGTGATAATGGCTCTAGCTATGTGCCAAAGGGTCCCAATCTTTGTTCTCCATGTGTATATGTACTAAACAAACCTAAAAGAATGAAAAGTTACATTGGTGCACCCTCGCGCGGAGAAATCTAGGGGGGTAGACCTACACGTTCCGTTTTGGGGGGAGGAGGGGGATAACGACCGCCGGAGCACCGGAACCCCACCAAACCTTGCATGTGGACCTATGATATGTGTCAAAGTGTGATGCTAGGTGTAATTCACCAAATGGTGCATGGCATGGATCCCCGGTCTGACATTCCTCACCTTCGGGCGATAACACTTAACAGATTCCTGGACGTGTACGGTGAAGTGTCCCGCCGCGGGTATATCGGGGGCTAGACTGTGCCAAAGGGTACCACACATGGTTTTCCATATGTCCATGGACTAAACAAACCTAAACCTATGAAAAGGTATATTGGTGGAACCTCGCGCGGAGAAATCTAGGGGGTAGACCCGCCGTCCCCTGTTTTGGGGGGAAGGAGGGGACGGCCGCCGGAGCACCGGAACCCTGATATATGTGGGGGATGAGCATGGAGACTAATTTTGTATTTCACATAGTGTAATAAATAGTCATCAAAAAGAAAAACTAATTAACAAAATAAATTTAAGTAGTAGATGAAATAAAATAGTTAGAAAAACAAATAAAATGTATATTGGCGCACGGCAAAGGGAGAAGCGCACGGAAAAGGACCCTTTGCCGTGCAACTGCTATGTCTGCACGGCAAAGGGGCGGGTCACGGCAGTGCCCAGGCCTTTGCCGTGCGCTGTTTCTTTGCCGTGCGGCTTGCAGGGACTTTGCCGTCCTAGAATCTTTGTCGTGCGCTGTTCCCTTTCTTTGCCGTGAGAATCTTCTTTGCCGTGCGCCGTATCTTTCTTTGCCGTGCTATGTTTCTTTGCCGTGCGCTGCTCTGATTCTTTGCCGTGCATTTTTGCATTGCCGTGCGCTCTTCTTGCTACGCACGGCAAAGAAATCTTTGCCGTGCAGCAGCTCACGGCAAAGCTTGGCTGCACGGCAGCGCCTGATTTTCCCGTAGTGTGTATTCCGTTATGAAAAGATAGGGTAGAGAAAGAATTTGTGTATTGAAATGTACTCCAAGTTAATCCCTTGTACACCCATATATACATGCCCGAGAAGCTTAATAATACAACCAATACCGAGCCTATTTGGTCTCATGATATCAAATCGACGAGATCTTAGACTTAGCACTAGAAAGATCATACCTACACAAGGATCATACCCTAAGGAATAAGTTCACTCCATGTTGCAAAGACCTAGCATGTTCTCTTGACAATGGACCGATGAGATCATTTTACATGGAGCTTGAAATCGTGGTATCTGTTGTGAATGAGCAATTAATATTCACAGAGGGCCAAAGGCCAGTACATGTACATGTGTGGTCTCATACACTGGGTATATACAATAAAAGAGGCTATACATCCCTAACACCCCTTCAAACTCATGGTTGATGAAGAATACTGAGTTTGAAGAGATAGAACCCATGTTGAGCTCCCAACTGTAACTCGGAAGGCACATACTGTAGAGCCAGAACCTGATCCTGCACAACAGTACACACAAAGGAGGCACCAACACCTATGTGCTTGGTGAGCTCATGCTTCACCGGGTCACGCGCAATGTTGATAGAGAGGATTCGGTGCGGCAGCAGAAACACTAAAGTACATAGAAGAGGTGAATGTAGCGGACTGAGGTGAAACTGACTCAGAATGTGGACAGGATAGGAGATGTCAGGACGGGTGACAGAAAGGTAGATAAGACTCCCAACAAAGTGACGGTAGTGTGTCAGGTTCGGTAGAGGATCACCATCAGTGGCGCGGAGATGCACATTGAGCTCCATAGGAGTCTCAAGAGTGCGCTCATCGCCAAGAGTGGCACGAGTGAGGAGGTCCAGAATATACTTCTTCTCAGAGATATAGAAGCCATCGGAGGTAGAAGAAACCTCAATCCCAAGAAATTAGCAAAGAGGGCCAAGATCAGTCATGAGGAACTACTCACGAAGACGGGCCTTGACAAAGGAAATGTACTTAGAGTCATTACCGGTGATGATCAAGGAGAAAAGTCCGACCATGAGAAGATGTGTGGACAAAGAGCGCAAGGTCGTGTGCGCTAGGGACAATGCCAGCGAGAGTCACCATAGAGGCGAACTGCTCGAACCAGGCGCGAGGGGCTTGCTTAAGCCTACAGAGGGAGCGACGGAGACGGCAGACCATGCCATCGGGAATAGGGTACCTAAGAGGTGGCTGCATGTACACCTCCTCACGTAACTCGTCATTAAGAAAAGCATTCTGCACATCAAGTTGAGAGACAGACCAGTGACAAACAGAAGCAACAACAAGGCGAGTACGAACAGTGGTCATGTGAGCCACTGGAGCAAAGGTCTGATCATAGTCGTGACCGTGCTCCTACTGAGAACCATGAGCCACAAGTCGAGCCTTGTAGCGCTCAAGAGAACCATCAGAGCGAGTCTTGATCTTGTAGACCCACTTGCAAGTGATGGGACGAACAGAGGGAGGGGGAGTAACAACATCCCAAGTGCTAGTACGCTCAAGCGTAGCAATCTCCTCGGCCATCGCTAGCTGCCATTCGGGATGAAAAACAACATCCTGATAAGAGGTCGGCTCAAGTGCAGCATAAAGACCATACTGAGTGGGAGAATAGAGATTAGGCAGAGGACAAGGCCGAGCACGAAGGTTATGAGTCGGCTCAGTCGGAGAAGGCAACACACTAGAAGTGGAAGGCATGCCAGGAGGAGCATCATCATCATCATCACGTGGACGAGGGGAGTACTGAAACAGGAAGGGAGGAATCACCGCAGGCGAGGATGGAGATGTCGGGGAGGAACGTGGGGAAAGTGGCGAGGAAGGAGAGGATGAGCTGGTGGGTGAAGAAGGCGTGAGGTCAGTAGTGGATGGACTCTGAGGAATGGGGACCTAAGGCACATAAGGAGGTCGTTCAGGTAACATGAGAAAGAAGATATCCTCCACAGAGAAGGAAGAGAAGGAGGGATGCGGGTAGAAAGGACGAGACTCATCAAAAGTGACATCCCGACAGACGCGCATCTGATGACCAATGGGATCCCAACACTTATAGCCCTTGTGCTCAGGACTGTAGCCAAGAAAGACACACTCAACGGACTGGGCAGTCAGCTTGGTGTGTTCGCGTGGAGCAAGAAGGACATAGCAAACACAACCAAAAAGGCGAAGGGTTGAATAATCAGGAGAGCGGCCAGTAAGACACTCAAGAGGAATACCACCATGTAGGGCCGTGGAGGGTTGAAGGTTGATGAGATAGGTGAAAATAGACACAGCCTCAACCCAGAAGTGAGGAGGAAGAGAGGTGGTGATCATCATCGCACGAGCCGTCTCAAGAAGGTGGCGATGTTTGCGCTCAGCCACGCCATTCTGAGCATGGGCGCCAGGGCAGGAGAATTGGGCAAGAGTGCCCTACTCAGCAAGAAACCCACCCAACAGCTGGGAGATATACTCACCAGTGGAGTCAGCTCGAAACACATGAATAGGCATGGAAAACTAAGTATGGACCATGGCAGCAAACTGCTTATATATCGAGAGGACCTCGCTACGGGAAGTCATAAAATAAATCCAGGTGTGGCGAGAAAAGTCATTGATAAAAATAACATATTAGCAATGGCCCCCTTCGAAGCAAAGGGAGCCGGTCCACATACATCAGAATGGACCAAGTGGAAAGGACGCTGAGATATAGACTCACTAGTAGGATAAGGTAACTGGGTCTGTTTGCCAAGCCTACAACCCAGACAACCCTGAAGCGAGACATCCTGAGACATGCCCTAGAAGATCTCGATGAAGTGAATAAGACAAGCGAGAACCACAAAGGTGACCAAGACGATGATGCCACTACTGAAAGGAGGCCGTAGTGGAAGTAGCAAGCACACGTGGATCAGCCGGTGGAGTGGTAGCAGAAGGAACATGAAGCCAGTCAAGCACCTAAAGTTCCTGGGAATCACGGCACCGAGGGCTAGCCCCAACTAGTGCCCGCGTGTGAGCATCCTGGAGAAAATAAGAATCAACATCAAGAATGACCTGACAACCAGAATCAGTGAGCCGAGCAGTGGAAAACTAGTTCATGGTAAGATGGGGAACATGAGAAACATCGGAAACGAAAAAGGAGGAAGTAGAAAGAGTGCCATGACTAGCAACATGAGGAGAAGTACTGCCGGCAGTAAGAACATTAACATGAAGAGAAAGAGGTCGAAGAGAAGAAAGAGCGGAAGAATCAGGGGATATGTGAAAAGAAGCTCTAGAATCCAGAACCCACGAAGATGTACCTGACTGTGTAGAAGTACCAGCTACAGAGGCAGCGGTGCCTGATACGTCTCCAACGTATCGATAATTTCTTGTGTTCCATGCCACATTATTGATGTTATCTACATGTTTTATGCACACTTTATGTCATATTCGTGCATTTTGGAACTAACCTATTAACAAGATGCCGAAGTGCCGATTCTTTTTTCTGCTTTTTTTGGTTTCAGAAATCCTAGTAAGGAAATATTCTCGGAATTGGACGAAATCAAAGCCCAGGGGCCTATTTTCCACGAAGCTTCCAGAAGACCGAAGACGAGACGAAGTGGGGCCACGGGGTGGCCAAACCCTAGGGCGGCGCGGCCCCCCTTGGCCGCGCCGACCTGGTGTGGGGCCCTGTGCCCCCTCTGACTTGCCCTTCCGCCTACTTAAAGCCTCCGTGACGAAACCCCCGTACCGAGAGCCACGATACGGAAAACCTTCGAGACGCCGCGCCGCCGATCCCATCTCGGGGGATCCGGAGATCGCCTCCGGCACCAGAGGGGAATCATCTCCGGAGGACTCTACACCGCCATGGTCGCCTCCGGAGTGATGAGTGAGTAGTCTACCCCTGGACTATGGGTCCATAGCAGTAGCTAGATGGTTGTCTTCTCCCCATTGTGCTATCATTGTCGGATCTTGTGAGCTGCCTATCATGATCAAGATCATCTATCTGTAATTCTATATGTTGCGTTTGTTGGGATCCGATGAATAGAGAATACTTGTTATGTTGATTATCAAAGTTATGCTTACGTGTTTTTTATGATCTTGCATGCTCTCCGTTATTAGTAGATGCTCTGGCCAAGTAGATGCTTTTAACTCCAAGAGGGAGTACTTATGCTCGATAGTGGGTTCATGCCTGCATTGACACTGGGACAGTGAAAAGTTCTAAGGTTGTGTTGTCTTGTGCCACTAGGGATAAAACATTGATGCTATGTCTAAGGATGTAGTTGTTGATTACATTACGCACCATACTTAATGCAATTGTCTGTTGCTTTGCAACTTAATACGGAGGGGGTTCGGATGATAACCGAAGGTGGACTTTTTAGGCATAGATGCAGTTGGATGGCGGTCTATGTACTTTGTCGTAATGCCCAATTAAATCTCACTATACTCATCATAATATGTATGTGCATTGTCATGCTCTCTTTATTTGTCAATTGCCCAACTGTAATTTGTTCACCCAACATGCTGTTCGTCTTATGGGAGAGACACCTCTAGTGAACTGTGGACCCCGGTCCAATTCTCTTTCTGAAATACAATCTACTGCAATACTTGTTCTTACTGTTTTCTGCAAACAATCATCTTCCACACAATACGGTTAATCCTTTGTTACAGCAAGCCGGTGAGATTGACAACCTCACTGTTTCGTTGGGGCAAAGTACTTTGGTTGTGTTGTGCAGGTTCCACGTTGGCGCCGGAATCTCGGTGTTGCGCCGCACTACATCCCGCCGCCATCAACCTTCAACGTGCTTCTTGGCTCCTCCTGGTTCGATAAACCTTGGTTTCTTTCTAAGGGAAAACTTGCTGCTGTGCGCATCATACCTTCCTCTTGGGGTTGCCCAACGAACGTGTGAAATACACGCCATCAAGCACATTTTCGCCGTTGCCGGGAGATCAAGACACGCTGCAAGGGAGTCTCCACTTCTCAATCTCTTTACTTTGTTTTTGTCTTGCTTAGTTTTATTTACTACTTTGTTTGCTGCACTAAATCAAAATACAAAAAAATTAGTTGCTAGTTTTACTTTATTTGCTATCTTGTTTGCTATATCGAAAACACAAAAAAATTAGTTTACTTGCATTTACTTCATCTAGTTTACTTCATTGTCTTGCACTCTATATTAAAAATACAAAAAAAAAAATTGTTACTTTTGTTACCATGTCTAGCTCTGAACCTGTTACTTCTTCGCCTGAAGAATTAGTTTTCACTTTTAAACAAGGAGATGAGGAGAGTTTTAAGGATGCTTGGTCTAGAATTTTTACTTCTTATTGTAAAACTGAACCTCAAATGACTCTAAGTTTGCTCCTTAGTAATTTTTATTTTGGTCTTATGGTTCGCTATAGATATGCTTTGGATACTTTAGTGGGAGGAGATTTCCTTCATTGCAATGGGGATCAAGCTTTTAATGCCATAAAGAAGTTGGTTGCATCATATGATTCAGCTAATAACTTTGATTCAGTCCTCGCTAGCATATATAGTAGATTAAATACTCTGGAGATAAGTACATCTCGCTTGAATGATAACTATTGCCACGTTCGTAATCGTCTTGAACAAGTTTTAGTGAACTCTAAGCTCTCATTGTGGGATCCTGCTGTTAAAATTGCTATCGGTGATCGAACCCTCCATGCCTACTGTGATATTATGTATGAATTTTGCCTTATGCCTGAAAGTATTTATAAATCTTTGAAACTTTGGGGAGTTGAGGAAGGAGGAGAAGAGATAACTCTCATTGATAACTCTACTATAATCCCTAAAGGAATAGCTGCAGGTGTGCATACAACTATTTGTGGAAGAACAATATCTATTGATTATCTTGTTGTTGAAACAGGAAAACTCACACTCGGAAGATCCCTGCTGAAACTATTGGGAGCAGTCATTGATGTTGGAGAAGGCACTTTGAAATTCACCTCTATACCGGGAGAAACTCGTATATTTACTAAACCAAAGGGAAAGAAAAACAATAAGAAAGGTAAGGGTAAAGCCCAAGGTAATGTTGATGCTCCACCCTTCGATAATACTTGATACACACTTTCGCCTAGCTGAAAGGCGTTAAACGCTTATGGGAGACAACCCATGTTTTTACCTACAGTACTTTGTTTTTATTTTGTGTCTTGGAAGTTGTTTACTACTGTAGCAACCTCTCCTTATCTTAGTTTTGAGTTTTGTTGTGCCAAGTTAAGCCGTTGATAGAAAAGTAAGTACTAGATTTGGATTACTGCGCAGTTCCAGATTTCTTTGCTGTCACGAATCTGGGTCTATCTCCCTGTAGGTAGGTCAGAAAATTACGCCAATTTACGAGCATGATCCTCAGATATGTACGCAACTTTCATTCAATTTGAGCATTTTCGTTTGAGCAAGTCTGGTGCCATTTTAAAATTCGTCAATACGAACTGTTCTGTTTTGACAGATTCTGCCTTTTATTTCGCATTGCCTCTTTCGCTATGTTGGATGAATTTCTTTGATCCACTAATGTCCAGTAGCATTATGCAATGTCCAGAAGTGTTAAGAATGATTGTGTCACCTCTGAATATGTCAATTTATATTGTGCACTAACCCTCTAATGAGTTGTTTCGAGTTTGGTGTGGAGAAGTTTTCAAGGGTCAAGAGAGGAGTATGATGCAACGTGATCAAGGAGAGTGAAAGCTCTAAGCTTGGGGATGCACCCGGTGGTTCACCCTGCATATATCAAGAAGACTCAAGCGTCTAAGCTTGGGGATGCCCAAGGCATCCCCTTCTTCATCAACAAATTATCAGGTTCCTCCCCTGAAACTACATTTTTATTCGGCCACATCTTATGTGCTTTTTCTTGGAGCGTCGGTTTGTTTTTGTTTTTGTTTTGTTTGAATAAAATGGATCCTAGCATTCACTTTATGGGAGAGATACACACTCCGCTGTAGCATATGGACAAATATGTCCTTGGTTTCTACTCATAGTATTCATGGCGAAGTTTCTCCTTCGTTAAATTGTTATATGGTTGGAATTGGAAAATGATACATGTAGTAATTGCTAAAAATGTCTTGGGTAATGTGATACTTGGCAATTGTTGTGCTCATGTTTAAGCTCTTGCATCATATGCTTTGCACCCATTAATGAAGAAATACATAGAGCATGCTAAAATTTGGTTTGCATATTTGGTTTCTCTAAGGTCTAGATAATTTCTAGTATTGAGTTTGAACAACAAGGAAGACGGTGTAGAGTCTTATAATGTTTTCAATATGTCTTTTATGTGAGTTTTGCTGCACCGGTTCATCCTTGTGTTTGTTTCAAATAACCTTGCTAGCCTAAACCTTGTATCGAGAGGGAATACTTCTCATGCATCCAAAATACTTGAGCCAACCACCATGCCATTTGTGTCCACCATACCTACCTATACTACATGGTATTTTCCCGCCATTCCAAAGTAAATTGCTTGAGTGCTACCTTTAAAATTCCATCATTCACCTTTGCAATATATAGCTCATGGGACAAATAGCTTAAAAACTATTGTGGTATTGAATATGTAATTATGCACTTTATCTCTTATTAAGTTGCTTGTTGTGCGATAACCATGTTTCTTGGGGAACGCCATCAACTCATTGTTGAATTTCATGTGAGTTGCTATGCATGTTCGTCTTGTCTGAAGTAAGGGCGATCTACACTGAGTTGAATGGTTTGAGCATGCATATTGTGAGAGAAGAACATTGGGCCGCTAACTAAAGCCATGATCCATGGTGGAAGTTTCAGTTTTGGACAAACATCCTCAAATCTCTAATGAGAAAAGAATTAATTGTTGTCAAATGCTTAAAGCATTAAAAGAGGAGTCCATTATCTGTTGTCTATGTTGTCCCGGTATGGATGTCTAAGTTGAGAATAATCAAAAGCGAGAAATCCAAATGCGAGCTTTCTCCTTAGACCTTTGTACAGGCGGCATAGAGGTACCCCTTTGTGAAACTTGGTTAAAGCATATGTATTGCGGTGATAATCCAGGTAGTCCAAGCTAATTAGGACAAGGTGCGAGCACTATTAGTACACTATGCATGAGGCTTGCAACTTATAAGATATAATTTACATGATGCATATGCTTTATTACTACCGTTGACAAAATTGTTTTATGTTTTCAAAATCAAAGCTCTAGCACAAATATAGCAATCGATGCTTTTCCTCTATGAGGACCATTCTTTTACTTTCAATGTTGAGTCAGTTCACCTATTTCTATCCACCTCAAGAAGCAAACACTTGTGTGAACTGCATTGATTCCTACATACTTGCTTATTGCACTTATTATATTACTCTATGTTGACAATATCCATGAGATATACATGTTACAAGTTGAAAGCAACCGCTGAAACTTAATCTTCTTTGTGTTGCTTCAATACCTTTACTTTGAATTATTGCTTTATGAGTTAACTCTTATGCAAGACTTATTGATGCTTGTCTTGAAGTACTATTCATGAAAAGTCTTTGCTTTATGATTCACTTGTTTACTCATGTCATACACATTGTTTTGATCGCTGCATTCTTTACATATGCTTTACAAATAGTATGATCAAGATTATGATGGCATGTCACTCCAGAAATTATCTTTGTTATCGTTTTACCTCGACGAGCTAACTAAGGGATGCTGATACGTCTCCAACGTATCGATAATTTCTTGTGTTCCATGCCACATTATTGATGTTATCTACATGTTTTATGCACACTTTATGTCATATTCATGCATTTGGAACTAACCTATTAACAAGATGCCGAAGTGCCGTTCTTGTTCTGCTGTTTTTGGTTTCAGAAATCCTAGTAAGGAAATATTCTCGGAATTGGACGAAATCAAAGCCCGGGGCCTATTTTTCCACGAAGCTTCCAGAAGACCGAAGACGAGACGAAGTGGGGCCACAGGTGGCCAAACCCGGCGCGGCCCCCCCCTTGGCCGCGCCGACCTGTGTGGGGCCCCGTGCCCCCTCTGACCTGCCCTTCCGCCTACTTAAAGCCTCCGTGACGAAACCCCCGAGAGCCACGATACGGAAAACCTTGCGAGACGCGTCGCCGCCGATCCCATCTCGGGGATCCAGATCGCCTCCGACACCCTGCCGGAGAGGGATCATCTCCCGGAGGACTCTACACCGCCATGGTCGCCTCCGGAGTGATGAGTGAGTAGTCTACCCGGACTATGGGTCCATAGAAGTAGCTAGATGGTTGTCTTCTCCCCATTGTGCTATCATTGTCGGATCTTGTGAGCTGCCTATCATGATCAAGATCATCTATCGTAATTCTATATGTTGCGTTTGTTGGGATCCGATGAATAGAGAATACTTGTTATGTTGATTATCAAAGTTATGCTTATGTGTTGTTTATGATCTTGCATGCTCTCCGTTATTAGTAGATGCTCTGGCCAAGTAGATGCTTTTAACTCCAAGAGGGAGTACTTATGCTCGATAGTGGGTTCATGCATTGACACTGGGACAGTGACAGAAAGTTCTAAGGTTGTGTTGTCTTTGTTGCCACTAGGGATAAAACATTGATGCTATGTCTAAGGATGTAGTTGTTGATTACATTACGCACCATACTTAATGCAATTGTGCTGTTGCTTTGCAACTTAAAGGGGGTTCGGATGATAACCTGAAGGTGGACTTTTTAGGCATAGATGCGTTGGATGGCGGTCTATGTACTTTGTCGTAATGCCCAATTAAATCTCACTATACTCATCATAATATGTATGTGCATTGTCATGCTCTCTTTATTTGTCAATTGCCCTGTAATTTGTTCACCCAACATGCTGTTCGTCTTATGGGAGAGACACCTCTAGTGAACTGTGGACCCCGGTCCAATTCTCTTTCTTGAAATACAATCTACTGCAATACTTGTTCTTACTGTTTTCTCTGCAAACAATCATCTTCCACACAATACGGTTAATCCTTTGTTACCGGTGAGATTGACAACCTCACTGTTTCGTTGGGGCAAAGTACTTTGGTTGTGTTGTGCAGGTTCCACGTTGGCGCCGGAATCTCTCGTGTTGCGCCGCACTACATCCCGCCGCCATCAACCTTCAACGTGCTTCTTGGCTCCTCCTGGTTCGATAAACCTTGGTTTCTTTCTGAGGGAAAACTTGCTGCTGTGCGCATCATACCTTCCTCTTAGGGTTGCCCAACGAACGTGTGAAATACACGCCATCAGTGCCCATCAAAGAAGAGCCACAGGAGGCGCTGAAGCCTCACAATGTCCTGCTCGGTGAAGTCGGTGGTGGAGAGCGCTTAAGAGGGAACACGAGGACCAGTAGAGGCGGGGAGTGCGCCATTGCGCAAGTCCAGCCGCTTCTTGTAGCAATCAGTCTCGGGGTGCCCGTGCCTGTGGCAACATCCACACGGCGGACCAGAACGAGGGCGCCCCCGGCCACGGAAAGGCCGACCTCCATGACCAGGTGGCGTGGGCAGGAACGGAGGAGCACTGTAGTGAGCGGGTGCTGGTGCAGTAGGAGCTCAAGCAGCAGGAACAGAGGGGACCCCAAGCAGACCAGATCCACACAGACGAGTCTCCACAACCCGGAGCTCAGTAACCACCTCTGAGATAGGGACACGGCCCCGACCAAATAACTGGGCACGATGGTGCTCAAACTCCTGGCGAAGCCAAGACAGGAATTCATGGATCCTCTGAAACTCCACACCCGAATGTACAGTCCGGAAACACTGGCAAGTACCATAGACAACACTGCGGAGGGAGTCAAGCTGGCGCCAAATCGCAGCACTCTAGGTGTAGAATTCATCAACATTAGAGTCGACCTGCTGAAGATCATGCTCCTAACGCATCACATATAAATATAGAGAATTCCCAGAAGGCTGATAGCGCTGACGAAGGTGAGACCACATCTCAGCGATAGTAGCAAGACTCATAAACTCAGAAGCAAACTATGGTTGAACACTCTAAGAGAGAACGGCTGGAGCCCTAGCATCATCATCACACCACTGAGTAAAAGAAACCAGACTATCACGATATGGATCATGAGCCTCTGAATAAGCAAGTACCTGCTGCTTATATGCCTCATCAGCAGCAGCCTCGGTAGTCTTTGCTACATCCTGATCAGCCTGGATAGCATCAGCAGTAAGGGCATGTGGCACATGCGGCGGGGTAGGGGCATGAGGGCGATGGGGCGCAGCGGACAGGATACCTCGCCGGTAAGAACGCCCCAAAGTCGAAGACCCTGCATATGGATGCGCATGAAGGTAGCAAACTCTCCGTAGTTGGTGCCATCAAAAATCACCGGACACCGAGGAATACTAACATAGCCCGCACAAGAGGATGCCATATTGATACTGCTCACAGTTTTTTTTTTGGATCTAGATCTGGTCAACAAGCTCAGAGAGAACGAGCCAGGACCAGTCACTCGCACAGCACGCTTGCCCGCAACAGCCATGCAAAGGAAGTGACTGAATTGGGGCTTCAGCTGACACATCGGGCTAGGGGTTGGCCAAGTCGAGGCGGATGCGGGTTGGCTAGGAGCGGGGGCGGCTAAAGGCGGGCTGGCCAGGAGACGGGTGACCGGAGATGGGGCGGCCGGAGGTGGACCGGCCAGGAGCAGGGGCGGCCGTGGAGAGGTGGCGCAGTCAAGAAATCAACAGCACATCTCGATCCCGAACCTGAAACGGGTGAGGAAGAAGGAGAGGCAGCGGCACCCGGAAGAATCGGCGGCGGCGTGACAAGACACGAAGTTGCTACGTGCGGGAGGAGCTAAACCTAAAACTCGGATACCATATTGTGAATGGGCAACTAGTATTCACAGATGACCAAAGGCCAGTACATGTGCATGTGTGGCAAAATGCAGGAAACCCCTTATACACGGAGATATATACAAGAGAAGGGACTATACATCTCTAACCGTATCGAGGCATGCCCCAAGGGCATTAGACCCTGAAACAAGCTAATAAATATCCCACATCTAGTTTTTACAATGATCTAAACACACTTCAATTGTAACAATAAAATTAATACGGATTTTTTTTAGTAGAGGGAATATGCTTAATTCATTGGTGAAAACTATTATTAAACTCTTCCTTATTATTAAAAGGTGTATTGTATCTCCCTGAAAATTAATGGGAACCTAAGATGCTTTGGATCATTTCCAACATAAGGACAATGACGCAAAACATCTTCGGTTTAGTCGGAAGAAGTGTTGTTTTGTTCACAACATAGAAATAGTTTTTCTAACTCAGACTCCTGAGATAGTCTCAATCGATTTAAAAAGTACAGCTACATAGCTTATTGAAAAGTGCGATCTGTATTTTACAGTATTATTTTTGAAAAAAAATAACAATGTGCATTTTTCGCAATGAGCAGTTCCTGTCAGTGTGGGTGTGCAACCTTGCATCGATCAACTGATCCATCAATTTTGCAGGTTCAGAAAGGCCTCAATAAAGGTAGTGGCTCCTGCCAGGGAGTGTTGCTAGCTGGTGCCTTCAATTATGGGTCCGAATCCATGCATCTCGTGTTTGCTCTCAATTATAGGGCGCAAAAAGAATATGCAATGATTCGCGACGTTGTAATTTCTAGACGATACCATCGATATGATTTTAAATATCGCCTGGCCCTCGATCCCATGATTGCACTAGCTAGCCGGTGTTCTTTTGTGGAGTATGCTACTCCCAGTCTCCCCCGTGGAGCATTGTACTTAAAAGTCCTAAACCACCTTACCCGCCATTATAACTCACCATTTGTGCGGCAAAAGAAAGCATGGACCGACGATCAGCCTAAACTAGCTATCAGCGAAAGTAACCCAGTGATAGCAGCTGCATTAGCCCCTAAAAGACTGCCTGTCCAATCAAGAACTTCATGTTGGACCAAGCTAAATGTACTTTCTAGGCAAACTAACTGAAGATCTTTTGAAACTACCCAAGTTGCCTTGGCTATCTATCAGAATTGCGAAACCCATAAGCCTTGCTGAGCGCCTCAGGATCTGCAGACTGCAGCTCTATGTCGCTAGCTACAGAGAGGCGTGGAAGGATGGGAATCACAAAGGATAGATACCTAGTGACACCTTTTTTGTTGTTGAGCCTGCATGGTTTATTTTGCTCTTTGCTGTTCTTCCCTTGTTCTTTCTCGATTCAGGCCCAACACCAAGATAATGCTCGGGTTGCGGTACAACCAACCACGCCTACCTGTATTCCGATTGAGTAGAGTCCTTTCTCCTTTGCTGAACAGGGGCACATGAGGTGCCTGCATGGAAGAAGCAACAACGTACGCGTGGGCAACATGGCACTGTACTGTGTAAGGGCATCTCCAACGGGGCAGACCCAAATGCAAAAAATCGTCCGTTTGGGTCTTTCCGGACAAAACCTGCTCCCAACGGGGCGACCCAACCCAAAAACGGACAGCAATAAAGTCCGGCGCGACCCAAACCCGTCTCAAATTTCGGCGGACTTTGCGTCTGTCCGGCTGGCTCTGGACAGCTCCGGACGTCCGTTTCTATCCACCCAGCCCCACACTTTCTCTCTCCTCTGTTTCTTTTTCCCATGAAGATGACCGGCATAGCCACCGGATTTTTGCTGGCCTGGTCAACTGCCGCCGTCGCCGACGCATGGAGAACGCCGTCTCCGATTCCTCACTTTTTTTCATCTATGCCGGAAGTTGCCGCTGTCAAAACGAGCTCCGGCGGCAAACCTCGTCGACGGCGACGCGCAGGTCGACGGCCGAGCGCGCGTGCACGGGCGCCGGCGGAGCTCGGCGAGGAATAGGGCCGCGCCCACAGCGGCGAGGAACAGGGCCGCGCCCACGGCGGCGAACGGCGGCGAAGAACAGGGCCTCGCCCATGGCGGCAAGGAACGGGGCCGCGCCCACGGAGAACGGGGCAGGGGCTCTCGCGCCTCGCCATGGCCGCGCCGCGCAGGGGCTCGCGCCGGGCTCGCCCACCACGGCTGCGCCCTCGCCGGCCTCGCCACGCCGCGCAGGGGCTCGCCCGCCCCGGCTGCGCCGTCGCCGGCGTCGCCACGCCCGCGCTGTCGCCACGCAGGGGCTCGGGCGCCTCGCCATGGCCGCGCCGTCGCCGAGCTCGCCGCGCCGCGCAGGGGCTCGCGCCGGGCTCGCCCGCCACGGCTGCGCCGTCGCCGGCCTCGCCACGCCGCGCAGCTGCCCCGTGCCGCGCCGTCCTGGCCCCTGCCGCCGCGGAGCCCGGCCCCGGCCGCCGCGCGTCTCGGCTGGCGCGGAGACCGGCCCCGCTGCCTCCGCCGCCGCCCACGACGCCCTGCCCTGCTCGCCCGCGCCCGTGGCCATGCGGCCTCCGGTGAGGCAAGCACAGGCGCGGCACGGCGACCCCGGCGTCGGCCTCCGTCGTGGCGAGCACGGCCTCCGGCGTGGTGTGGCGCAGCGCGAGCACGGCGACCTCCAGCGTGGCGTGCCGAGCGCGGCCTCCAGCGTGGCGTGGCGCAGTCTCACCGGCGGGCGCAGCCATGTTCCCAGCGAGCACGTCATACACAGGCATGACACGGCCTGATGTGCGCCCTCTTGTGACGAAGCGCCCTCATGGAGGTCGGGGGGAAGGAGGGCGGCCGCTCACCAGCACTGAACTCCCTCGGCCGTTCGTGCGGCGCGGCCTCCGGCGTGGCATGGCGCAGCGACCTCCGGCGTGGCGTGCCGAGCGCGGTCTGGCGTGCCAACTAGTACTACTACGAAGAAGGAGGAGAAATAGTTATTTGGGTCAGAGCGTTGGGCATACTGTGCGATCCAAACGGATCCACGGACGCGAAACGCTGTCCGTGTGTCCGCGCGACGACCCAAACGACCCAAAACGGACGTCCGTTTGGGTCGCTGCATTGGAGATGCCCTAACCGCCCGCTCTCTGGTTGCTTCATTGGGAGAGAAAGCTAGGCGAGCAATGGTGAGCTAGCTAGCCAGAATTGGAACTCGAATGCAATCTATCTCGCCAATTTATGGCACGGCCGGGACTTGATCAGAGGCTGTTTAGACAGGTGCATGTTCCGCCAACCAAAAGGGGGATCAATAATTTTTTGCATTGCTAAAAATATAATCGTTTTGTATATCCATATGGCCCAAAGTGAAGCACTCACACCAACTCAAATTTGTACTTATATTTTTCACGACCCATGCTAACCAATTTCCAACCAGATTTGTAATGTTATTAGAGGGATTATACTGAAGGTCCTATGTACAATAGGCCAAACCACCTTTGCTAAAACACATGATATTGTTAGAGATATATTTAGTATAGGTGTATTAGGTATCCTAGGATTTGTAATCTCTACCTACCATATCTCTAGGAGAGCTATCTTAGCCTCCAAATCCGTATCACTATATATACTCGCCCGAGAGGCTCAATACAACATCCAACATATTTCGCCAATCTCTCCCTCTCTATCATTCCACATGGTATCAGAGCGGCGCCGATCTTGACCTAGCCGCCGCCCCGCGCTTCCGCCTGCGCCGCCCCCGGGGAGGTCAATCTCCATGGCCTACTCCGGGGGCCGCGCAACCCGTATGAGGGTTCGTCCGCCGATCCTTTGATCCGCTACCCTCGAGTCTTTTCTTTCCAATCCATAGATTGGTTTTCTTTTTTGCTCCGCCGGTCGACCGGCGTTTTTCTTTTTTGGTTATTCCGATCATAGATCGGATTGAGTCGCCCACCGCCGCCGTCATCACGCGCCTCTACTCTAACCTCGACGTCAACTTCGCACCGGCTCTCCTCCATCATCCGCCCTACGCCGGCCACCGCGGTCGACTCGCTGGCTGGCTGCATCGCCTGCCTTGGTAGGCTGCCGCGGCCGGCTCGCCCGCGTCATCTCCGCCTCGGCCGGCCCGCCTCCATCTACCGTGCGGCATGGCTGCAGGCGATGCACATGGGATGCCATTTGCATCGCAGCCGGCCGCCTTCGCCTGCACGGCCTCCATCGCCGGTTCGTCTTCGCCGTCATCACCCAGGATATCACCGACAACGTCGCCAACGACTCCGATCTGCGGCGTGTCGTCCACGCCATGGCACGTGCAACGCCGCCGTCGATCTGATCAACCGCCCCCGTGCACGTCTCCGCCAAGCACGTCCCCGAGCATGCGACAACCACCGATTGAGCATCGGGTTGCCGTCGCGTCGCCACTTCGGGCCGCAGTGCCGCCGCCTTTGGTCCACGCTACCGGCCTCTGATGCACCTTCCGAGGCGTGTACATCACTGGTGGTCTCCCGCCGCTGCACCGACTCGCGCCCTGCAGCTACGCCGTATCCTCGGACCGTGGCGTCGCCGCACGCGGTCACCTTCGCCGTCTCCCGCGCATCGATGTCCGAGGCCACCACAGCGCCGCCCCTTCGGCGCGGGTCACCTCCATCCGCGCATGGTCTTCATCACGCTGTCGGGTTCTTCCTCGCCCGCCGCACCTCCACAAGTAACCTGCATGACCATTTCTGGTCGTCGTAGGCCTCTACATTCTTGGCATCCAGCATGGCCACTCCTGGCCGCCGCTGGTTTCGCCGCCTTCTACGTCTCCGCCCGCCACGACCGGCGCATCGTCTTCATCGGCTTTGACGACGTCTTCATCGGCATCGCCTCTACGACTGCCTCGACCGCGTCACCGACGAGTTCTTCTATGTGTACTCGGTTCTGGCAAAACCAGAGTATGCCTTCGTCCCTGATGTGCGTCTGGTTATGGCAAAACTATGGTTGAACTTCGTCCTCGATGTCTCAGACTGCATCGACTTCGGCATCGACCATCTCCACGACTGCCTCGGTGCGTCTCCATCACTCTCCTCGCACACCACCTCGCCTGCAGCTACATCGACACTGGCACCCGGCCACGACATCGACCACGGCAATCCCTCGCGCGGCTCCCTCGACCAAGGTTGCAGCACCCACACTCTCAGCTACCTCGACATCGGCACAAAGGGCTATCACCTCGCATGAGCACCTTGGCTTCTTCTACAGTCCAAGCATCCACGATGCGACATCGTCCACGACACTCACGGTACGACTGCGGGGGAGTGTCAGCCCGTTGGTTCCTACCTTCGGCTTCTCTCCAGTCTGACCGTCCGCTCGTTGTTCACGTCACTACCGCTACGACTGCGGGGGGTGTTAGAGATATATTTGGTATAGGTATATTAGCTAGCCTAGGATTTGTAATCTCTACCTACCATATCTCTGGGAGAGCTATCTTAGCCTCCAAGTCTGTACCACTATATATACTCGCCCGAGAGGCTCAATACAACATCCAACATATTCCGCCAATCTCTCCCTCTCTATCATTCTACAGATATGAATTAATGGTGTATTGACTCATCTTGCCAATTCCTTTTAGCTAGGTTATCTTTTATGAAAAGCACTATGCCATGCAAGAATCACATAAAAAATTAATTTTTAGTGGTAATTTCATTTTCTAAATGTATTTAGGGAGAAACCTTGTATGATCATTCATATAATCTAGATTCAATGATAGTGAGCTAACCAACTCTGGTTCGTTCACTAACCTTTAGCTTCCAAAACAAAGACATCAGGTTACGTGGACAGATGAACATCCATCAGACGACAAACCAGTTGAAACCATCTTGCTCATCTGTTTCCCTCTAAGACTGCTCATAGTATGTGGGAGTAACGTAGCTAGTAACATCACACATCTTAAGGCGTTTTGGTGACATGACATGCTAATAAATGAAGAAAAAGAGTGAGGTGGTAACTAACTATGTTACCATAATTAACATCACACACCTCAAGGCAAGATGAGTCTATAACATAATAAATGATACAATGCATGACACCACATATAATTTACTACCCACTATGAAGATAGTAACCTAGAATAGTAACATGACATATGGCATAGTATGTTACTAGTCTAAGTTACTCCCCACTATGACCAGCATAAAGGTTATCTAAACGCTATATTTAATGGCACTTGCGATATAACATTAGTTACCAAAACATGTTTTTTTTGTTTTGTACTTTGTTATACAAGGATAGATATTGGCGAGATAGGGGAGTGTCACCCAACCACGTATCTTCTCATAACCGAGTCCCATCACCATTTCCTACGATGAAAGACACACATTGAATAAATCACCATTTACTTTCGTAAGACTTTCCTTGAAGGAGAGTCTGGGGATTTTGCATTTACTTTGAGACAAAGATTTGCTATGAATTTATTTATTTTTTATTAACTCTTGACATACTATTTGTTCGGTTAAGAGTTTAAAGAGCCATTTCCTCAATAAAAACTTATTTTTTTTATCTCTAATACCTCTAGTCCAAGCCCACCTTTGTCTTTAGATCTACAAATGATGTTCCACTGAGATAGTATATACTTCATCTTATGACCATCACTTTGCTGGAAAAACCTTAATCGAAAGAAATTCAATCTTTTTCTTACCCCTTTTGATATTTGAAAGAATGATAGCATAAACCACAGAAGACTAGTTAAAACAGAATTGATTAGAACTAGACGATCCCCATAAGAGAGTAATTTACCCGCCAACTTGCAAGCTTTTTCTTTAAACGGCCTTCTAGCCGTTTCTATTCACTGTTATTTAGCTTACGGTAGTGAATAGGGATTCCCATATATCTAAAAGGGAGTGATCTTGACTCTATATTGATCATCTACATCCTTTGCCTATCCAAAACAAAATACTTTGCTCTTTTCGAAGTTAATTTTTAGTCTTGGTAGTTGTTAAAAAAATACACAAACTCAATTTCATATTGATTCCTTTTTTATATTGTTTACCATAAAGATGATTGTATCATCTGCATACAACAAGATGAAATCCCCCTTCAAGTAAATGAGGTATGAGACCATCTACCTAACCATTTTCCTTCGATCTCCCAAGTAAAACTGCTAACATGCATGTGACTAGATAAAATAAAATAGGTGATAGTGGATCACCTTGTCTCAATCCTTTTGAGTCTAAAGGTAATGACATCTATCATTGTTTACCATAATACCAATTCTCCCCGGCTTATAAAATGATCTATCCATTGACATCATTTAGGAACGAAGCCCTTCATACATGTTACTTGCTGTAGAAAAAGGCCACTGAACTTTATTGTACTAGGTTCTTTTTCTAAATCTATTTTAATCAAAACCACATCCATTTTCTCCCCATTTCCTTCTTCTTCCCATGAAAGTTGTTTGAGCCAGTCTAATTACTAAATGTGCCATCTTAGTTACGTGGTTAGTTCTGACTTTTGTGAAAATTTCAAAGCATTCAGCAAACAAACCAGTCTCTATTGCCGAATGAACTGTATTTTTCTGCTTGCTGAAATTTTGCAAACATATTCATCAAATCATAGTGCTATAGTTTATGGAAGAGTGATAATTCCCCGTGCTGAAATAATCTTCCAAAAAGATCCGTTAACTAAATCAGCTATCAGTGGTGAGGTGATTATTGGCGACATGCATCTTGGAGTCAAAGGCAACAATATCTTTGTTCTTGGTTCTTACCCGCTTTGTGTTGTGGGTCGGTTGGCCGTCTGATCCCGCTGTCTCCGGCCATATCTTTGGACAGGGATGTGCCTGCCAATCTTGCTGATCCTGAGAACGATCACGCTCGTCCCTCTAGTCTCGCCGATCAAGAACAGGTGGCGAAGCGTGAACTAAAAGAGATCGATCACATGCATGGCGGCGTCCGATCGACAGGGTGAAGAAACGCCTTGGGGCCGTGCGCGCACGGCCAGGTCGTTTGAGACGGGGCGATCGATCGTCGCCGGGAAGCGGTGCGGTTGCCGGCCTTTCCAGCGGCACGTCCGCCATGGGAAGCAACTTGCCCACGCTCCGTGTCGGCCGCGCGAGCGTCCGTAGCTCGTTCTTGCCCTGGGTTCTCAAGTACTCGTAATATATACTTCTTGGGCAAAGAGAGGAACAGATCCCGCGATGCCAAGTGGTGCCGAGAATCCAATAGAAAAACGGTGGGAACTTTTTGTGACCGCCGGGGGAAGCAAGAACGCAAGATTCAGCTTTGCGGATTGTTTCGATGAATTGCTCAATGATCATTTTTTTTCATAAACTCCCTCCATCTTAAATATAAAGCCACTAATAAAATACTTTTTGCATCTTTATAAGGTTATTAAGACAAAACTAGAAAAAAAAATGGTTACATTTCTAGCTCGTAGAATTGTGCTCCTTAATACATACTTCCTCCCTCACAGTTTATAGGCGTGCGCGTACCCCTAGGTCACAAATTTAATCAAGTTAAAATTAGTTATATGTTATAAAAATTATATCATTAGAAAGTTTAGATGTTCTACTTTCTACTGATATAATTTTTGCATTATATAATTTAAATTATATAGGTCAAACTGTCCACCTAGAGATACGGGAAAGACTAGTAAAGCCAGTAAATAACTCTTCTCATTAATTACTCTAAGAATTAATAGTTTCAAATGCATGAGAGAAAAGAGAGAGATAAAATGGAGCATGCATTGGAGGAGAGAGTACAATAAATGAGAGGGCTTATAATATCCAGTAATTTTAAAAAGCTCTCAAGCCTTATAATCCCTAAAGGAGGAAGTACCTTGCATATAGTTTAATATGTATAGCGTGATATATTTACTTTGTCGAGAACACGAGAGTATTTTCACATAATTAATCGTGTTATTTATTAACTTGTTGTGTTATCTTGCTAACTGAAATATGAGTTTGTGGCCTAAATTGATGAAGTTGCATGTAGACAATCACATACCAGATACCTATTTCGTAATGAGAATATATGTTTTTGCTAGTTCTAGGTTGATCTAAATTAAGTCAGTTCGGTCTGACTCTAGAACCACTCGATTTGCATCGTTACTCGCATACATGAGAATGTGTAATTGCACATGGTGTGCAATCATACATGGTGCAATCGCACATCTTTTCCCAGTGAAACATGAATTTTACATGAAATTAATGACATCATCTTATCTGAAATTTATGTTAGTTCTCGGTCGATTAAGAACTAGCCACGTTGGAAATATTACTGAATGTGGATTGTCTCGAGCTCATTAACCTGGAGCTCATATGGGAACTTTTCTTGTTGCGTAGGGATATTTATGTACTGGATGGCAAGGAGAGTAAACTTGCTACACTAAGGAGTGCAGTTAGCCTTCCCTTATTGTTATGTCATAAATTTTATTAGGTTGGAAGAGAGATAATTAAGAAAGATAAGGTTATCTTTCTTAACTAATGGATGATCTCTTACGAAATAAGATAAGTTTATTTTCTCCATTGTCATTTATCTTCCCTTAGCAACGCAATTTCCTACGATAATTTAATTATTTTTTATTTATTGTAAGAGATAACACTAAGAGATAATGCATTGAACCACTTATATATCTAGTCTTTCTAGATTATATGAACTGCTAAGAGAATGCATGCCTTCTCTAGCATTGTACATGTCCTAATATACTAGTCCACTAGGCCATAAAAACTCCCAAAAAAGTCAACCTCCCAAAAAAATCTAAGTTAATTTGTGGCATAGAGAAAAGATGATGCACTTGTATGATGTCATAAATTTTTGAATCCAAATTATGTTTGTGGAAAATTAGGTTCTTAATAATATAAAATTATAAACGAACAAATAATACTCCCACCTCTTGAATACCACTCCACTATCAAAATATATTTTGCATTTATACAAGACCAATAACACTAAGTGAGAAAGTTTGATTAGATTTTTTACCTTATAAAATGGTGCTCATTCGTGTGAATGTTGCATGCATCCATAGATAAAGGGACACCACATTCAATATGTTTAATTAGCATGTAACACGAGAGTATTTCCACATAATTAATCATTTTCTATGTATTAGTTGGCTTTGTTTTCTTGCATTTATTGGATTAACTGGAATACGAATTTGTGGGATTGTATATACAAGAACTGAGGGAGTATCTTTCTAGCTATGTTATTAAATAAAATAAATCTTATGAGTCCCTCTATATCTCAATGTAAGGTGTGTGTGCGCGTGCGTGTGTGTATGTGGTGTGTTTGTTTGTTTGTTTGTTTGTTTGTTTGTTTGTGTGTGTGTGTGTGTGCGTGGGTGCGTGCGCGTGTGTGTGGGTGTGTGGCGTGCGCGTGTGTGCGTGGGTGTGTGTGGTGTGCGCGTTTGTGCACGTTTGTGTGTGTGGTGTGCGCGTTTGTGTGTGTGTGCGCGCGTGCGTGTGGGGGGGGGAGGGAGGGAGGAAGATGGAAGGAGAGGGAGACAGAGAGAAAGAGAGAGGGGGAGAGAGATAGAGGAAGAGACATGTAGTGAGGGGGTGGAAGCATAGGGAGAGAAGGAGATGGAGGGAGGGAGGGCGAGGGAGTGAGTGAGAGAGGGGAGAGGGGGGAAATAGGAAGAGAGAGGGAGATGGAGGGGAGAGAAAGGGACCGAGAGGGAGGGGAGAGAAGGGAGAGAGGTAGAGGGAGAGAGGGAAGTGGGGACTCGGGGAGGGGGTAGGGGAGGCATGGGTGAGAGAGATGGGGAAAGTTGGAGGGAGAGATAGGGAGATGGGGAAGAGATACATGTTGCATGTTTCAGTAAATCGTGAGTTGCAATTTCAATTTTCTAAATTTTCACAAATATCCATCGACTGAGATTTACCAAAATCCCTACTCCCTTCGATCCATATTACTTTATGCTAAAATAAATGTATCTAAAACTAAAATGTGTCTACATATGTCTATATTAGCGTCAACTAAAGTGAAGTATCATTTTTGTTCTTGACTCGCTTGGCACATCTGAATCTAAGAAATCAATGACCTGCTATGCAAATTTTGCATGATGTTAATATATTTTCGGACTCAAATGTTGACTTGGGGGCCCAATGCACTACACCTAATGGTGCTACAACGAGCCTTGCCGATGGAAAGGGTCGATTGGCTCGTAGGATCTGTTAGGATAATACATTGCAATATTTTATGCACCACTAGTCATACGTGCACTAAGAACACATGCAATACGTTTGGCATTTATTTTTCAGGGTCCAGATACAGCTCAGTCCTGAAATTTAGTGTCGATGAGACAGTAAAAAATAATACTCCGTATTAGAACGTGGCGAAAAGACAGCAGCTAGAGGCTTTACGGACGCGTATGCTGATCAGCAGACTAGAATTAAAATGTCACGCAAGTGAAGATTATCAAATTCATAAGTTTTTTTGACAGCATGGGTGCAATGTTAGTAGGCCCAGATGACATAGTGACACAATTAATTGACAGGCCAGTAATGCAGTCGATCCCCATCTCACATCCTCCTCTATATAACTCCTCCCACTCGTACTTCTCGCTCATACAAACACGGCCTGCCTATCTTGGGTTAGACAGAACGGAGCTAGTACTACTGCATTCTGACGAGCCAGGGATCGCACAGCGGCGCCAACATACACACTGGGCTCACAGTGCAGTGCCATGCCGGAAGCACCGAGCGCCCAACCGGTTCCTGCCTCCGGCTACGCCCCCGGGGCGCACCATCAGGCGCTGGAATTCATCGAGCACGTTACAGCCAACGCCGGGAAGGTGCAGCGGCGCGTGCTCGCCGAGATTCTGGCGCAGAACGCGCCGGCCGAGTACCTGCGACGATACGACATCCCTTGCAGCTCCCTGGATGCCGTCGACGCCTTCCGCCGCTGCGTCCCGCTTGTGACCTACGAGGACCTCCAGCCCGACATACTCCGAATCGCCAACGGCGACACCTCCCCTATCCTGTCCGGCAAGCCCATCTCCGAGTTCCTCACAAGGTATGCATGACAAGTCCATGCAGGTGTTCATACGCTTATGTGTGTGCAGATATTAACGTGTTCACTAATGTAATTGGGGTTTTCTTTGTGCGCCAGCTCGGGCACGTCCGGAGGGGAGAGGAAGCTCATGCCGACTATCGCCGACGAGCTGGACAGGCGTTCGCTGCTGTACAGCTTACTTATGCCGGTGATGGGCCAGTCGTTGCCCGGACTCGACAAAGGCAAGGCGATGTACCTCCTCTTCGTGAAGGCGGAGTCGCGCACCCCGGGCGGGCTCGCCGCGCGGCCGGTGCTAACTAGCTACTACCGGAGCCGGCAGTTCATCGATCGGCCGCATGACCCCTACACGTGCTACACGAGCCCCAACGAGGCCATTCTCTGCGTCGACTCCTACCAGAGCATGTACGCCCAGCTGCTCTGCGGCCTCGTGGACCGCGCCGACGTGTTGCGCGTCGGCGCCGTGTTCGCCTCGGGCTTCCTCCGCGCCATCCACTTCCTCCAGAAGCACTGGCAGCGCCTGTGCCACGACATCCGCACCGGCGAGCTCGACAAGGAGATCACCGACCGCTCCGTGCGCGACGCCGTCGGGAAGCTGCTCCGGGCCAACCCGGCCCTCGCCGACGAGATCGAGGCCGAGTGCCTGAAGCCGTCGTGGGAGGGCATCATCCCACGCCTGTGGCCCCGCACCAAGTACATCGACGTGATCGTGACGGGTGCCATGTCGCAGTACATCCCGACGCTGGAGTTCTACGGCGCCGGCCTGCCGCTCACGTGCACCATGTACGCCTCTTCGGAGTGTTACTTCGGCCTCAACCTCAACCCCATGTGCAAGCCCGGCGAGGTCGCCTACACCCTCATCCCCACCATGTGCTACTTCGAGTTCCTCCCAGTCGACCATTGCAGCAACGCCAATGCCGAGCCAAGCCACCGCGACCTCGTCGATCTTGTCGACGTGAAGCTCGGTCACGACTACGAGCTCGTCGTAACCACCTTCTCTGGTGAGAGACTAGCATCTACTCCCTACAAGTTACATACGGAGTAATCCCCCGCAAAAAAAAAAGAAGTTACATACGGAGTAACATAATTTCTCTCTATTCCTCTTGCGGATTTTTTTCCATCAAGACTAACACCATTGGCTATATATGCGCGACAGGTTTGTGTCGGTATCGCGTGGGCGACGTGCTGAGGGTGGCAGGGTTCAAGAACGAGGCGCCAATGTTCAGCTTCATGCGGCGGCGGAACGTGGCGCTTAGCATCGACTCCGACAAGACGGACGAGACCGAGCTGCACACGGCGGTGAGCAGCGCGGTGCAGCACCTGGCGCCATTCGGCGCGTCGCTGGTGGAGTACACCAGCTACGCCGACACGGCCGCCATCCCGGGCCACTACGTGCTGTTCTGGGAGCTGCGCGCCGGCAGCACAGCGGTGCCGGCCTCCGTGTTCGAGGAGTGCTGCCTGTCCGTGGAGGAGGCCCTGAATAGCGTGTACCGGCAGTGTCGCGCCTGCGACAGGTCCATCGGCCCCCTCGAGATACGCGTCGTCTCGGAAGGCACCTTCGACAAGCTCATGGACTATGCGCTCAGCCGTGGCGCCTCCATCAACCAGTACAAGGCGCCGCGGTGCGTGCGTCCCGGGCCGGTCATCCAGCTGCTTGACGCGAGGGTGCAGGCCAAGTACTTCAGCCCCAAGTGCCCAAAGTGGAGCCCCGGAAACAAGCAATGGAACAACAGCAAAGAGCTGGTGAGTAATGGAGGTGTCTAGCAAAGCCCCAGCTTATGGGTTGGAGAGATATGCATGGCGCGCATCATGATCGATGTGTTCCAGTAGGGGTTTAAGATATTTCGGATTTCAACTTCTGAGACTGAGGAAATAGTTCAGAAATTATGACTTAATTAGCTAGGGTACCTACGTATGTCTTCTTTTATATTTGTATTTTTTTCTCTTTTTGAGTCATCTGTTATGTGGAAGCAGAAGTGCATGTCACTTACTTCTATTAAATCATCACTAAGTACCTATATATCCTTGCTATGGAATGGATTTCTCCTTTAGAAAGAATCTCACATGCTATGCAAAGAATCCACTGAAAATTAAAATATTATTACAAAAAAGATGATTTGGGGCCGATATGGAATGGACTTCTCTTTTTCCCCAATTCACATGAATTCAACATAAAAAATAGGTAACCAAGAATTAAATTGGTTCTAGGTTGGTCGAGATCTACCCGCGTCATTTTCCTTTTGACAGGGACTACGGCTGGAGTCCTATATACCCGACCATTTTCATATAAAATCAGAAATACGCACAAAGTGTTGAAGACGGACACAATGTGGGTGTTGGATATGGGTTGCAAATATTATTTACCTCGGAGTTTTCATGTGTTTATGGACGCACAAACTGAATATGGATCGATTAGATATCTATGATATATATGAGAATCAACCTGTGGCTCGGTGTTAGGAGGGCAAGTGGCACCACCAGAGTTTAAACCCTAGGTTTGACACTTTAGTGTCTTATTAAAGGCGGAATATTCTTTAGTGGGAGGCGATATTTCCGTCAACAGCGAGACACGTGTGGTGACTTCGTCAATCTCAAGGCCCGTCGGATGAAATTTCTTTGACCAGTCTCTCGGAGGTGCTCATATGGGTTGGGTGTGCGTGCGTGCGTTCATAGGAGTGAGTGTATGTGCATATGTGTGAGCGCCTACATTTGTATTGTGTTTCACAAAAAAAAATATCAATGATATATCGAGTTTGTGTTTTTCTTTACGGACGGCAAGTATTGTGTCTTCGTTGAGAAGTCTTTTTTTTTTGGTTATCTCTTGCTAGATTGCATGGATTCCACCTAATTAGAAGGCGACATGTCATACTTTGCTCCAAGTACAAATGGTACCACAATAAACTTAGCAACTAGACCAGGCTAGCGCGCTTCCATTCTGAGGTAGGCAACACAAAAATACCTGGCACTTTCTTGCAATTATCGGGTGGAAATATTAGTGGTGCATTTCTCTAATGGATAAGGTGGTGCTTACACGTACAGCAGCCAAAAAATTGTGATTGATATTACATTACTAGTGCTGCTGGTGGTGCTTACAATGCAACCAAAAGGACAACGGGCTGGGGAGGGGGAGACCTTTACATGACCACAATATATGTTCTAAATTCCCCGTTGTATGTTCTACAGTTTAGTAGCACTGGTATATCAATCACATTCACGCGGTGCACATACCTGGAAAGTAGTTCTACTGGCATAAGAATCTGTTTTGAAACCTTAGTTTTCATGTTGGCCACCGAAGCTACCACTAGTAGTAGGAAACTAGTTATAGGTGTGATGTTATTCTCCGGCGCACCAATTTTGCATGCGTCATATAATTTATTTCTATGACGCACCAGGCAATGTGCATCACTGAAATAGCGTATTTTTATGGCGCATCTGCCATGCATGCGCCACAGAAATAAGGTGAGCCCCACCCCTGCCAGCCCCAATCATTTGTTTCACTATTTTAGTGGCGCACAGGACCACGTGCGCCACAGAATTATGTGGGCACCAGGTAGAGTGCGCCACAGAAATAGCACACCGGCTGCTGCGCCACAGAAAATACACATTTTTGTCGCGCACATGAGCTCCATGCGCCACGGAATATTTTTTTTGCTCCCCACGCAACTCCCCCCCCCCCCCGGATCGCATTTTTAGCTCTATAAAATACAAGAGAAATAGATACAAATTTCAAAAAATAAAATCCTTCGAGGTGCTCATGTATTATGTCATCTAGTACCACTGAGAATTAACAAACATGAATTTTGAATTTTTTATAAAATTGCGTTGCAAAATTATCAAACTGGATTTTCGGTTGCATATGAACTCAAAAAAACGCACAATATATCAAAATGACCGGTAGAAAATTTAACATCTGAATTCACCGGGATTTACCCGGTTAGCCAATTTTTAGAATCGCCAAATTCAAAAGGAGTAAAAAGATACGGAAAAATCAAGATTTTTTCCTGCAAAAATAGAAAATTCGAAAAAAAAATCAGTCGCGCACCATATGCCTATACTCTGGAATTTGAATTTTATGGCGCCCTCCTCCTCTCCTCCACTTTACTTTCCACTTCTTCTCTCCTCCACTTCTCCTTCTCTCCTTCACTTCTCCTCCTCTCCTCCACTTCTCCACTTCACCTCCTCCTCTCCTCCACTTCTCCACTTCTCCTCCCTCCTCTCCTCCCTCCTCTCGTCAACCCGGAGAGCTCATCTCCTCCTCCTCATCCTCCTTTGGCGACCTCCTCCTGCTCCTCCCTAGTATGCCAAGGTGGTCGGCTAGGGTTGCTAGGCACGTACCTATGGGGAGGTGGCAGCTAGGGGAGGCACGGGTTGGGGATAGCGGTAGCAAAAAGTAGAGCGTCCATCAAGGAAATGGAATCACCTTAGGGTTGTCTCCTCCTCCAAGATGGTTCCCTCCCTTGCCCCAGTATAGCCCCTCCTCCTCCTCCAACACACAACAACTAAAGTGGCCTCTCTCTCTCTCCATTTTTCATGAGTTCTCCACAATACGCCGAAAGGCTAGACTAATATCGTTGTGTGCGCAACACCTTGGATGATGGAGCGTGATGACCCACAAGTATAGGGGGTGTATCGTAGTATCTTCGATAAGTAAGAATGTCGATCCCAACGAGGAGCAGAAGGTGTTGACAAGCAGTTTTGATGAAGGATTCACTGTAAATGCTCACAGACAAGTATTCGGGGGTTTTGATGTAACAGATGAATAAAGTACAAGTAAGTAAAATGCGAGAGAAATAATTGCAGCGAGTGGCCCAATCCTTTTTAGCACAAAGGACAAGTTTGTTTACTTATAATGACCAAACGTTCTCGAGGACACACGGGATTTTAGTCTAGTGCTTTCGCTACATACGTTGATTAATCTTCATTGTTTTGATAAGTGTTGTGTGGGTGAACCTGTGCTAATGTACCGCCCTTCCTAGGACTAATACATACTTGTGATTATACCCCTTGCAAGCATCCGCAACTACAAGAAAGTAATTAAGATAAATCTAACAGCCTTAAACTCGAGATCCTGCGATCCCTCCTGCATCGATATACCAACGGGGGTTTAGGTTTCACTCCGGCAACCCCGCGATTGGCAAACGAGTACAAGATGCATTCCCCTAGGCCCATAAATGGTGAAGTGTTGTGTAGTCGACGTTCACACGACACCACTAGAAGAATAACACCACAACTTAAATATCATAACATTGAATATTACTCAACCATAGTTCACTACTAACAATTAGACTTCACCCATGTCCTCAAAAACTAAACGAACTACTCACAAGACATCATATGGAACATGATCAGAGGTGATATGATGATGAATAACAATCTGAACATAGACCTTGGTTCAATGGTTTCACTCAATAGCATAAACAACAAGTATAAATCAGTACCGGGAGAGTTTCCCCTATCAAACAATCAAGATCAAACCCAAATTGCTACAGCGGTGACGATGTCCAGCGGTGGAGATGGCGGTGATGATGGTGGAGATGATGATGATGGTGATGGAGATGATGTCCAGCTCGATGGCGGTGACGATGGCATCGATTTCCCCCAGAGGATTTCCCGGCGGATTCTGCGCCGGAGAGCTCTTTTCTCTGGTGTTCTCGCCCCAGAGGTGGCTGTAACCCTTCGTGAGGATTCCTCTGTGGCTTAGGTCTTCGGGACGAAGGGTTTCGCGAAGAAAAGGAGGAAGGGTCGTGGGCCCCCAGACCACATGGCGCGCGGCCGGGGCATGGGCCGCGCCGTTGTGGGCCCACCCTGGGTCCTCCTGGCCCCTCCTTCTGGCTTCCTTCATCATGGAAAAATAGGATTTTTGGTAAAACTCCCTTCCACATTGATCTTCCGAAATATTGCATTCGACGGTGCTTTTTCCAGCAGAATCCTGGCTCCGGTGCTTGATCCCCAAATAATCATGAAACATGCAAAATAGATGAAATAACATAAGTATTGTGTCCCAATATGAAATATATCAATGAATAACAGCAAATTATGATATAAAATAGTGATGCAAATTGGACGTATCAACTCCCCCCAAGCTTAGACTTCGCTTGTCCCCAAGCGAAAGAACTCGGTAAACAGGTCCACATGTTTATGGAGTGAAGAGTCGATAAATAGAATACGGACAAGAAGCATCATATTCATTCACACAAGACATTATAGTAAACAACTTCCTCATATAATTCAACTTGAAACAAGTATAAGGTAATCACAAATAAAGGTGCATAGGAAATCATAATTGGTGATGGCAAACTTTGTTCTTGGTCAGAGAGACATTTAACAGATTATATTCATCTATTGAGCAGCGCTCTCATATTAAGGCTTATGGTAAATTTGCATACTCAATCATATTAATCATTGATGACTTTCAAAGCTATATTCATTCAGGTAAAACTTGTACTAAACAAGAAAGAATAAAAACATGATGAAGCAAATCACAATATAATAGTTTAATCACAACAACTCAAATGCTTGCTTGAGATGGAGGGAAATAGGTTTACTGACTCAACATAAAGTAAAAGACAGGCCCTTCAGAGGGAAGCAGGGATTAAATCATGTGCTAGAGCTTTTCAGTTTTGAAATCATATAAAGAGAACAAAAGTAAAGTTTTGAGAGGTGTTTGTTGTTGTCAACGACTGGTAGCGGGTACTCTAACCCCCTTGCCAAACAAACCTCCAAAGAGCGGCTCCCATGAAGGACGTTATCTCTACCAGCAAGGTAGATCATCCCTCTTCTCTTTTGTTTACACATGTACTTTAGTTTATTCTAAGGGTGACACTCCCCCCAACCTTTGCTTACACAAGCCATGGCTAACCGAATCCTCGGGTGCCTTCCAACAATCTCATACCATGGAGGAGTGTCTATTGCAAAATTAAGTTGCTTACTGATGAATCAGGGCAAAACATGTGAAGAGAATTATTAATGAAAGTTGATTAATTGGGGCTGGGAACCCCGTTGCCAGCTCTTATTGCAAAATTATAGGATAAGTGGATGAAGCCACTAGTCCTTTAGTGGAGGCTGCCTAACAAGATGAAAGATAAAACACCACATACTTCCTCATGAGCTATAAAACATTGACACAAATAAGAAGTAATAAGTTTTGAATTGTTTAAAGGTAGCACATGAAGTATTTACTTGGAATGGCAGAAAATACCATGTAGGTAGATATGGTGGACACAAATGGCATAGGTTTGGGTTCAGGTTTGGATGCACGAGAAGTATTCCCTCTCATACAGGTCTTTGGCTAGCAAGGTTAATTAGCAAGCATAAGAGTTGAAGGAAACAAACAAATATACATGTGATAGAAATAATCATGCATCTTACTTGTAAGCACAAACAGTTTTAACTTCTAGAATACTAAGCTAAGAACTGATAAGAAAGATAATAATATCTTCTACATGTATTTCCTCTATTCTTCTAAAACTCAAAGTGTTGTTGCTATTGACCATTGCTAAGTTTGCCAAAACCAAATAGATTTACTTAATGCTCCCAAAGTGGTACCAATACTAAAATCAAGATCAATCATATAGTAGAAATTGCAAACTAAAATAAGGTGTGCAATATGTAAATGAAAAGACTTCTCATTAATATTCCATAACGATAACTCACCAAGGGATACATAGACAAACTAAAGGAGAGATACTTCCACACTGCAACCCATCTCATACGATAACTTCCCTACTCATGATATGATACTACTTGATAGTAAAAAGTAAAAGGTAATGATAATGTGATACCGCGGCACTCCCCCTTGGAACAAACCAAGGGGATGCCAATACCGATGATGGATTACTCCTTTGGTGATGGTGGTGATGAATTCCCGTCTTCAGACTTCCAAGATAGAGGCTCCCCATCAACAAATGACATCTTGGTCTCGGGAATCCTGAAACTAGCAGCACGACTTATATGTTTGAACCTGTTTTCATACTCACAGTTCTGATTATGAATGTCATAGAGTTGAGCTTGCAGTTTGTTGGTGGTGTCATGAAGTGAGAGGATGTCGCCCCATAGCTTTGCAGTTTCCTTCTCGTGTTCAAATGAGTTCAGACACAATCTTGTGAAAAATATCCACTTCACGCTCGGCCATCTTCTTGTAATTGAAGACCTCTTGTTCTAGCTTCTCCATCCTGTCTTCCAAGCTTCCTTCTCCTTTGGGTCCCTGAACATCTTTGATCTGCAGTTTTCCCTCGACGAGCATCAACTCCTTTGGATGCATCCTCAGCTCCTCCATGTACAAGTTGCCAACATCCTTGCAGGTGTTGTCCTTCGGAGTTCCCGATGAAGACATGATGGCTTCTAGATCTAAAGCAAATCCTGGCAGAAACAGCTCGAAACAAAACACGTCGAGAAAACGATATACGGACATCCAGGGGTCCGGGGATTTTATAATAAAAGTTTTCAAAACAAACGGAAAGTACCAGATCGAACCGAGTCGGAAAGGGGCGACGAGGCGGCCAGACCATAGGTCGGCGCGGCCGCTGGCCGCCCGGCCTATGGTGGCACGCCCTTGTGCGTCCTTTCCACTCCGTTTCGAACTCGTAATTTTTCATATTTTCCAAAAACAACAAAAATAATGTTCGGAAAGTAAATCGCGAACTTTTCATTACCATCTGTTACCTATTCAAAGTCGAGTTCGGTGGACTGTCAATTTGTCCTTTGATGAAAGCCTCCGGTGTTTCCACTCGAATAATATCAACATCAACATTATAAGAATCACCTGAAATATAATGCTTGAGTCTTTGTCCATTCACCACTTGCGTAGCATTGCCTTGGAGAGAGCTAATTTTAATTGCTCCTGAACGATACACCTCCTCAACAACATATGGTCCTTCCCATTTCGAGAGTAATTTCCCTGCAAAGAATCTGAGACGAGACCGATACAATAGGACTTTATCCCCAATATTAAACTCTCTTTTGATGATCCTTCTATCATGCCATTTTTTAACTTTTTCTTTAAAGAGTTTAGCATTTTCATAAGCTTCACTTCTCCATTCATCTAGAGAACTTAATTGTAGCAACCTCTTATCACCGGCAAGTTTTGGATCTTTATTTAATTCTCTAACAGCCCGATAAGCTTTGTGTTCTAGTTCTAAAGGTAAATGACAAGCTTTTCCGTAAACCATTTTATAAGGTGACATTCCCATGGGGTTTTTATAAGCAGTTCTATAAGCCCATAGTGCGTCTTTCAATTTACTAGCCCAATTCTTTCTAGATTTATTAACGGTTTTTCCCAAAATAGATTTAATTTCTCTATTTGATAATTCTACTTGACCACTAGTTTGAGGGTGATAAGCGGAAGCAATTCTATGATTAATACCATACCTAGCAAGAGTTTTTCTAAAACCTCCATGAATAAAATGAGAACCTCCATCAGTCATAATATATCTAGGAACTCCAAATCTAGGAAAAATAATATCTAAAAGCATTTTTAAAGAGGTCTCACCATCAGCACTTTTTGTAGGTATGGCTTCCACCCATTTAGTAACATAATCGACAGCAACAAGTATATGTGTGTTACCTTCTGAAGAGGGAAATGGTCCCATGAAGTCAAATCCCCAACAATCAAACGGTTCAATAACAAGAGTATAATTCATAGGCATTTCATTGCTGGAGATATTACCAACCCTTTGACATTCATCACAAGATAAAATAAACTTCCTTGCATCTTTGAAGAGAGTTGGCCAATAAAAACCTGATTGTAGAACCTTTTGTGCGGTTCTATCTCCGTGATGTCCTCCATAAGCACATGACATTTACTCAATATCTCTTGTTGTTCATATTCGGAACACACCTTCGCATAATACCATCCACTCCTTCTTTATATAAGTGTGGGTCATCCCAGAAATAATGCCTCAAGTCATAAAAGAATTTCCTCTCTGCTGAGCTGAAAAGGTTGGAGGCAAGTACTTGGAAACAATAAAGTTAGCATAATCAGCATACCAAGGACTCTCGCGAGCTCACCTTTATTACAGCCAATTGTTCATTTGGAAAACTATCATTAACAAACAGATCATAAGCAATATTTTCCAATCTAGACAAATTATCAACAGGATTATCAGCACCTTTCCTATCTACAATATGTAAATCAAATTCTTGCAAGAGAAGTACCCACCTAATAAGCCTCGGCTTAGCATCTTTCTTTGTCATAAGGTATCTAATTGCAGCATGATCAGTATGAATTGTAACTTTTGAATCAACAATATAAGATCTAAATTTATCACAAGCAAAGACTACAGCTAACAATTCTTTTTCAGTAGTAGCATAATTTCTTTGAGCAGCATCAAGAGTCTTGCTAGCATAATGAATAACATTTAATTTTTTATCTACTCGCTGTCCAAGAACAGCGCCTACAGCAAAATCACTAGCATCACACGTAATTTCAAAAGGTAAATTCCAATCAGGAGGTTCAACTATAGGAGCAGTTGTTAAGGCTTTCTTTAGAGTTTCAAAGCTTCCTTACAATCATCATCAAAAACAAAAGGTACATCTTTTTGAAGAAGATTAGTAAGAGGCTTTGAAATCTTGGAGAAATCTTTAATAAATCTCCTATAAAACCCAGCATGACCAAGAACACTACGAATACCTTTAACATCCCTTGGATAGGGCATCTTCTCAATAGCTTCAACTTTAGCTCTATCAACTTCAATACCTCTCTCAGAAATTTTATGTCCCAATACAATTCCTTCATTAACCATAAAGTGGCATTTCTCCCAATTAAGAACAAGGTTAGTTTCTTCACATCTCTAAAACTTTATCAAGGTTTCAAGCAACTATCAAAAGAATTCCCATAGACAGAAAAATCATCCATGAATACTTCCACAATACTCTCACAAAAACCATGAAAAATAGCAGACATGCATCTTTGAAAAGTAGCAGGAGCATTACATAAACCAAAAGGCATACGCCTATAAGCATAAGTTCCATAGGGACAAGTAAAAGTGGTTTTCTCTTGATCTTTAGCTTTAACAGCAATTTGTGAAAACCCAGAATAACCATCAAGAAAACAAAAATGAGTATTTTTAGATAACCTTTCTAGCATTTGATCAATAAATGGTAAAGGGTAATGATCTTTCTTAGTAACTTTATTAACTTTTCGATAATCAATGCACATTCTATACCCTACAACTACTCTTTGAGGTATGAGCTCATCATTATCATTAGGCACAACAGTCATTCCTCCTTTCTTAGGAACACAATGCACAGGACTAACCCATCTACTATCAGCAATAGGATATATAATACCAGCTTCAAGAAGTCGTAATACCTCATTTCTTACCACATCCTTCATCTTAGGAATTAGACGACGCTGAGGTTCAACAACAGGCTTCGCATCATCTTCCATATTAATGGCATGTTGGCAAATAGAGGGAGAAATCCCCTTCAAGTCATCAAGAGTATAGCCAATAGCACCTCGGTGTTTCTTCAATATTTGCAATAATCTTTCTTCTTCAAACTCTGTAAGCTTAGAACTAATAATAACAGGATATATTTTCTTATCATCAATATGAGCATATTTAAGATTATCAGGCAAAGGCTTTAAATCAAAAACAGGATCTTCCTTTGGTGGCGGTGTTGTACCCAAATCTTCCACCGGTAAATCATGCTTGAGAATAGGTTGGCGAAGAAAAATCTCCTCAAGCTCATCTCTTTCTTTCCTAAAAACTTCACTCTCGCTATCCTCCAAATGTTGCTAAAGGATTATTAGGAACAAGAACAATAGATGCACACTGCTCCATTTTAAAATCATTACTAGGCAAATCAGCTTTATAAGGAGTTTTAGTAAATTTGGAAAAAATAAACTCATAAGATTCACCAGCAAATTTAGTCAAAATTTTCTCTTTCTTGCAATCTATAATAGCTCCACAAGTATTTAGAAAAGGTCTCCCAAAAATGATAGGACAATAATCACTAGCAGCAGAACCAAGTACCAAAAAGTCAGCAGGATATTTAATCTTACCACATAAAACTTCCACATCTCGAACAATACCAATTGGTGAAATAGTTTCTCTATTAGCCAGCTGAATAACCACATCAATATCTTCAAGTTCACAAGAATCAATTTCGTGCATAATCTCCGTGTAAAGCTCATAAGGTATAGCACTAACACTTGCACCAATATCACATAAACCATAATAGCAATGATCACCAATTTTAACAGATAGCATAGGAACACTAGCTTGTTTGGGTTTATTAGGATGTGAAACAATATTAGAAGCATCTTCACAGAAAATAATATGACCATCCTCCACATTTTCAGTCACAAGATCTTTAACAATTGCAACAGCAGGTTCAACTTTTATTTGTTCTTCAGGTTCTCTAGGTTTCTTTTCACTTTTATGAACCGCACTATTTATAACAGAGTACTCTTTCATTTTAGCAGGAAAAGGAGTTTTTTCAATATAAGCTTCAGGAATAACATGATCAATTTCAACACACTTATTAATAGATGAATCAATTTTATCTTTATACGGTTCATGATACTTATCAAAATTCTTCTTAGGCAATTCATAATGAGAGGCAAAAGCTTTATAAAGATTTGCAGCAACTTGAGAATCAAGACCATATATAGCACTCATATTACGAAATGTATCAGTATCCATAAAAGCTTCAATGCATTTATAATCATAAATTATACCTGATTCTCTATCTTTGTCGTTCTCCCAACCTTCAGTATTTTCTTGGATCCAATCAAGAAGGTCCCTTTTAAACTCTTCTTTATTGCGTGTAAATGATCCAAGAAGTATCCAGCAAAGTCTTATCTTGAAAAGAAAGTCTTGCATAGAAATTATCAATAATAACATTACCAGGAAGCTCATGAATGGGGCATTTGAGCATTAAAGACTTCAATCTCCCCAAGCTTTGGCAATACTCTCTCCATCATGAGGCCAGAAATTATATATGCGGTTCCGATCTTTGTGAATTTCACTTGGAGGATAAAATTTGGAATAGAATAAAGGCACAATGTCCTCCCAATCAAGAGAATCACCATTCTTCAGCAATTTATACCAATGCGCCGCTTTACCAGACAGCGATATAGAGAATAGCTTCTTCCTAACTTCACTCATAGCAATACCTGCACATTTGAATAACCCGCATAATTCATGCAAAAACAGTAAATGATCACCAGGATGGACAGTTCCATCCCCTTCATAGCGGTTATCCATAACATGTTCAATAATTTTCGTAGGTATTTTATATGGTATTACTTCCTCACCTGGCGCCTCATCCACTACCGTTGCAGTAGTAGTAGATTTCCCAAATAGAAATTGAAGAGAAGATCTCTCCATAATGACTTATAGCAGCAGGCAGAAATAAAATCAGCACAAACAGTAAAGGTTTTCCTTACCAATTCCACTTACCAATAGCACTTCACTCCCCGGCAACGGCGCCAGAAAATAGTCTTGATGACCCACAAGTATAGGGGGTGTATCGTAGTATCTTCGATAAGTAAGAATGTCGATCCCAACGAGGAGCAGAAGGTGTTGACAAGCAGTTTTGATGAAGGATTCACTGTAAATGCTCACAGACAAGTATTCAGGGGGTTTTGATGTAACGATGAATAAAGTACAAGTAAGTAAAATGCGAGAGAAATAATTGCAGCGAGTGGCCCAATCCTTTTTAGCACAAAGGACAAGCCGGTTTGTTTACTTATAATGACCAAACGTTCTCGAGGACACACGGGATTTTAGTCTAGTGCTTTCGCTACATACAGTTGATTAATCTTCATTGTTTTGATAAGTGTTGTGTGGGTGAACCTGTGCTAATGTACTGCCCTTCCTAGGACTAATACATACTTGTGATTATAACCCTTGCAAGCATCCGCAACTACAAGAAAGTAATTAAGATAAATCTAACCACAGCCTTAAACTGAGATCCTGCGATCCCTCCTGCATCGATATACCAACGGGGGTTTAGGTTTCTGTCACTCCGGCAACCCCGCGATTGGCAAACGAGTACAAGATGCATTCCCCTAGGCCCATAAATGGTGAAGTGTCGTGTAGTCGACGTGCACACGACACCACTAGAAGAATAACACCACAACTTAAATATCATAACATTGAATATTACTCAACCATAGTTCACTACTAACAATTAGACTTCACCCATGTCCTCAAGAACTAAACGAACTACTCACGAGACATCATATGGAACATGATCAGAGGTGATATGATGATGAATAACAATCTGAACATAGACCTTGGTTCAATGGTTTCACTCAATAGCATAAACAACAAGTATAAATCAGTACCGGAGAGTTTCCCCTATCAAACAATCAAGATCAAACCCAAATTGCTACAGCGGTGACGATGTCCAGCGGTGGAGATGGAGGTGATGATGGTGGAGATGATGATGATGGTGATGGAGATGATGTCCAGCTCGATGGCGGTGACGATGGCGTCGATTTCCCCCTCCGGGAGAATTTCCCCGGATTCCTGCCCGCCGGAGAGCTCTTTCTCTCGGTGTTCTCCGCCCCGAGGCGGTGTAACCTTCGTGAGGATTCCTCTGTGGCTTAGGCCTTCGGGACGAAGGGTTTCGCGAAGAAAAGGAGGCGAAAGGGGTCGTGGGCCCCCAGACCACATGGCGGCGCGGCCAGGGCATGGGCCGCGCCGCCCTAGGGTGTGGGCCCACCCTGGTCCTCCTGGCCCCTCCTTCGGCTTCCTTCGTCATCTGGAAAAATAGGATTTTTGGTAAAACTCCCTTCCACTTGATCTTCCGAAATATTGCATTCGACGGTGCTTTTTCCAGCAGAATCCTGGCTCCGGTGCTTGATCCCCAAATAATCATGAAACATGCAAACTAGATGAAATAACATAAGTATTGTGTCCCAATATGAAATATATCAATGAATAACAGCAAATTATGATATAAAATAGTGATGCAAATTGGACGTATCAGAGCGCTAGGGATCAATCCAATGTATGTGCGGATAACGATGGAGGGATCGACCCATTAGATCCTCGGAGCAAAGGAGAAGACTAAGTCATCGCGCCTGGGAGGGATACGCCTAAGTGCGGAGATCACCGTGTTATGAGTTGTCGTAGAGCTCTTCCATGTTCACTTGGTGAGAACTTTACGAATTCCATCCTTTTACTTGCATCTTCTTAGGTATGATCTTGGCGTAAATATTTTTTTGTCTTCATAGGGTGATTGTTTGACTTTGGGGGGAGTCCAGCCCAGGACCCGTCCTCACCACACTTACTTAGGGAGGGATCCTGAATTCTGCAAAAATCCTCCATCCCTTGCCATGTGGATAAGGTACGGCTCCCTTTGACCCCCAAGCTAAGGTGCCCCCTCCATGTTAGAAACCTCCAGGCTCTTATCCAAAACTCTAGAATATTTCAGAACCATACAACATATTGTAGTATCTTTTGGTACGTGCCATATATGTACCTAATCATTCCGGTAGCTTCTAATTTCATTCTAGACACTTCCAGGATCATCTAGGACCTCTCAAAATCATTCCAAGAATATCGGAAACGCTTTGGAAACCATTTCTCTTCCTTCTATCTTCATATAGTACTCGTATATCTCTAAACCTTTAAATGAGTGACCCCATTGGTTCGGATATATGTGGACACGCCCGGATTATCTTCCGTGAAAATAACCAATGACATGCTCTTCATAGCCTTAAGACTCTTACACATAACAGAAAGATTTTATTATGTGAACCTTCTTGTACGTGAACATCTTGTATTTCTTCTCGATGCTTTACATAATCCCAGGTGAAAATGTTGTGTTACCCTCGCTACCCGGCAAGTACTCTTTTACTTTTACCATATTATGGATGCAATACAAGAATGTATGGATATACCTGTCAGTTTCTTGGGCGACACATTGTAAAAGTCCCATCAAAATTATTTTACCCATTGGATCTACCTTTCGTGGCGGCCAACAAGGATGGTGTATACTTTTCCGCCGTGATATTATCGAGACCAACATATAATTGTGGCACGATGGGCAGAAGGAAAGAGGGTTTGTTCGTTGACGTCGTGGTTGAATGGGAGTAGGTACAGTTTAAGGCATCATGGATTCTTTGGGACCCGCACATTGGGATCGACATGGGTGACTCGATAACCGCATCCCGCTGACTAGTGAGGCCCACCACCAAAGTCAAACCTTTCACCTGACAGTTTTCAATATTTGTCATCGCGTCCATGTTATTTAATCTCTTCCTACTTTTGTTCCCTTCCGTTCTCTCTGTGCAGGAAATCTTCATTTGGAGCTATGTCGGGTACGAAAGATGTCAATCATCAGATACTGGTATGCATGCATTTCTGTTCATTAGTTTCGATTTAATCAAACATTTGGGGTTTCTTGATCGATGTCGATCTTTGGGAAAAATCTTGTTTTTCAACATTTCCTCGCCCATTCACTGTTTCCATGCTAGTTTCCACTCGACCCTATTGATGTCGACCCGCAATGGAATGGCCTTGGCTAGGATTCACATGCTATGTGAAAGTGCGGCCTTCAGCCGCATCACTCCATTGCACGTGACGTTGATATGGAACGTGACATGAGCCACATGTTCCGTAAATGTGGTCGAAATTGACTCCCCTGCCGTGGTATGGCGTGATCTAGAGCACAATTCTAAGCATCTTAGACGTGTGTTGGGCTCTTTGCGTGGACGATTTAAAAGTAGGGGACACATGAAATCCCACGTGAAGATGTGCAAGTGATACGTCTACAACGTACCTATAATTTCTTATGTTCCATGCTAGTTTTATGACAATACCTACATGTTTTATTCACACTTTATAATGTTTTTATGCATTTTCTGGGACTAACCTATTAACAAGATGCCACAGTGCCAGTTCCTGTCTTCTGTTGTTTTTTATTTCAGAAAAGTTGGTTTACAAATATTCTCGGAATTGGATGAAATAAAAGCCCACTATCCTATTTTCCACGGAGTGTTCCAGAAGACCGAAGAAGAGTCGAGGAAGGCCAGCAGGGGGCCCACACCATAGGGCGGCGCGGGGCCCACCCGCGCCGACATGTGGGGAGGGCCCTGGCTCCCCCGATGCTGCCCCTTTGCCTATTTATTCATTCGTCCCGAAAACCCTACAGAGAGCAAAATACGGAACAGTTCCGAGACGCCGCGCCGTCAACCCCATCTCGGGTACAGAAGATCTCCTCCGGCACCTGCCAGAGGGGAATCATCACGGAGGGCTCTACATCACCATGCCCGCCTCCGGACGATGCGTGAGTAGTTCATCCTTGGACTATGGGTCCATAGCAGTAGCTAGATGGTTGTCTTCTCCTATTGTGCCATCATGTTTAGATCTTGTGAGCTGCCTATCATGATCAAGATCATCTATTTGTAATGCTACAAGTTGTGTTTGTTAGGATCCGATGAATATGGAATACTATGTCAAGTTGATTATTGATCTATCATATATGTTGTTTATGATCTTGCATGCTCTCCGTTGCTAGTAGAGGCTCTGGCCAAGTTGATACTTGTAACTCCAAGAAGGGGTATTTATGCTAGATAGTGGGTTCATGTCTCCATTGAATCTGGGAGTGACAGCAACCCCTAAGGTTGTGGATGTGTTGTTGCCACTAGGGATAAAACATCAATGTTTTGTCTAAGGATATTTGTATTGTTTACATTACGCACAGTGCAATTGTCTGTTGCTTGCAACTTAATACTGGAGGGGTGCGGATGCTAACCCGAAGGTGGACTTTTTAGGCATAGATGCATGCTGGATGGCGTTCTATGCTCTTTGTCGTAATGCCCTAAGTAAATCTCATAGTAGTCATCATGATATGTATGTGCATTACTATACCCTCTCTATTTTTCAATTGCCTAACTGTAATTTGTTTACCCAACATGTTATTTATCTTATTGGAGAGACACCACTAGTGAACTGTGGACCCCGGTCCATTCTTTTACATCTGAAATACAACCTACTGCAATCATTGTTCTCTTTTATTTTCAAGCAAATATCATTTTCCACACCATACGTTTAATCCTTTGTTTTTAGCAAGCCGGTGAGATTGATAACCTCACTGTTAAGTTGGGGCAAAGTATTTTGATTGTGTTGTGCAGGTTCCACGTTGGCGCCGAAATCTCTGGTGTTGCGCCGCACTACACTCCTTCACCAACAACCTTCACGTGATCTTCATCTCCTACTTGTTCGATAACATTGGTTTCTTACTGAGGGGAAACTCGCTGCTGTACTCATCATACCTTCCTCTTGGGGTTCCCAACGGGCGTGTGCTTTACCGTCACAAGCAGCAAGGAAGGAAAAATCAGTGATAAAGCTTAGAAATCAGCGATAAAGCTTAGGATGAGGCGAAGAAATTTCTCGAAGATACGGGAGATTTGCCAAGGGATCTCCATTGATGCAGGTTATTGGTAGATCAAAAAATGTAGCCTTTCATGATGATGGGGATGATGAGTTTTTGGATGATGATGATGATGAGTACTAGTAGTGAGAACTAGACTATTTATCAATTAATATATTGTGTTTTAAACTATACAACATTTTAGTTAGTGTTCTCTCTTGGTGGCATGTAGTACACATTACTTGATGGCTCGATCGAAGAAGAGGCGGCTTCCTGATAATGCCAAGGAGAGCGAGGCGGGTCGAGGGTGGCTACGCGGTGTTTCATGGCAGCAGCCAAACCCCGAAGGTGTCGAAGCGAGGGCGGGGCAGTAGCGAATCTACAGTTGGAGTCGGGTGAGAGATATGTGGTTTCCGGAAATGAATGGATCGCTCGCATGTGATGTCCGCATGTCTATTTCCTAGGTGGCACTTGCTTGCGACCACGATAGCCCCTAAGGGTCAGGTCCAACGTGGTGTTGCCAGACATAGTTTTAGATCGTGCCAACTATTGACATTCTTTTACGGAATTGATGCGATTCTATTTTCAATTAACACCTCAATAATCTTTTATTGGTATTCTTTGTTCTAAATGGTCCCTTTCCAAAATTTCTCACTTTTGGCCCCTCCCAAAACTTTAAACTTATATAGCCCATTGTAGTCTTGTTGAGTTAGATGGCTTAACTGAAATGGAGGTCATGATGTTGAATATAATACACTGCCTAGTCTCTTTCCATCAGTTCAGACTTTTAATTTAATAATTGGCTAGTGCAGCAATCTTTTATGGTATCAGAGCCAAGAGGTTCGGAAAATATTTTTAGTGGGTCTAATATTTTTTACACAAACTAGTCCACCTAAACAGCTTGACCAAATTATTTTAAACAAAAAATAGTTACGGTATTTCAGTCTAGCCAGCACAACTGGCTTAAATCCATGCACCATGGCGTGACCAAAACAAGCAATAGAAATTTTAAAGTTTTTCAAGGGACTAAAATTGGTTTAAAATATGGTAAAAGGACGTAGCTTTTTATGATGAGGCTAGGTGGCGGGTGAAGATGCTCTTATACTCGAGCAGAAATACATATTCGGAAGACGGGCAGAAGAGAGAATCAATCTGTGGTTGGATGGTTAGGAGGGCAGCCCAGACCAATAGAGTTCAAACCTTAGGTTTGATACTTATATTTTAGTATCTTATTAAAGATGGAATATTCTTCAGTGGGAGACGATGTTTCCGTCGACAGCGAGATGCTTGCGGTGACTTTGTCAATCTTAAGACCCGTCGGATGAAGTTTCTTGAACGCAGTCTTTTGAAGAGGTAGAATGTGCGTTCATAAAAATGAGTGTATATGCGTACATGCGTACATGTAAACGTCTATGTTTATACGGTGTTTCGAAAAAAAAGAGAGAGGCAGAAGAGCCGCGCAGAAGGAAACTAGCAGAAAAGCTGAGCTATGCATGTCGCCGGCACGGTACAAAGCGGACATCGGGGCCCCGCCGGCGCGGTGGCGCGGGTTGGCAGTTTCTGGAATGCCGACTCCGCCGCGCGCACGGCCGCCGTTGGGGCCGCGCTTGCCGGCCGGCACCGCATGTTCGCCGTTGCGCGTCCGTGCTGACCACAGAAACCCGGAGGTATGAGCGGGATCGAGCCGGCATGAGCGCGCACGGACGTACGGAGCAGAGCAGCGACCTGCCCTTGTGTATGACGAGCGCGCACGGACGCAGTTGCTGTGCCTGTGTGCCGTGCCCGTTCGATTTGCTTCGACCCCAGGTCCTCTTGTCAGGTGATGTCCATCGCAAGACGCCACAGTGCTACGTGCTGAAAATGCGGAGCAATATATCCCTGCTGCGACCTGCAATTGTCCCCCCTGACTGTAATGCTTGCTTTTAGAAATCTGAGCCCATCACCGAATCTGGTCTATCTCTCCGGAAAGACAAGTCAACAACCACGCATGGTGCATGCAATGCCAATCAACCCCATACTACCTCATATAAAGAAAATCCATAGAAACTTGTTTGAAACTAGTGTTATATCACAAGATACTACAAATATACTTAGGGCATCTCCAGCGGCGCGACGCATTTCGGACGCCTAAAAGTGGTCGGCAACGTCCGTTTGCGTCGCCCAGCGGATATATTTTGACCGCGCGTTCGTTTGCGTCTGGGTGTGCTCCCACCGGGGCGACCCATTTTTGAATTGCAACATAGTTTGATCTTCATACAATTCCTTTGGTTTTCTACCACGAGCGATTGATTCATATGAAAACCAAACATAGAAAGTACATAAAAACTATACAAGACCTAGACTACTTGGTTCCTGACGGGCGACCCGGGCCGCTTCCCGGCCTTCTCCGCCGCCCGCTCTGCCGCCGCGCCCGCAGTGCGCCTCCTCCCTCGGCGGCGGCCTCGTCCTGAGCGTCCGAAAGACGCCGAGGCCCCTCGCCGCCTTCTCCTCCGTCGGCGCATCGTCGTCGGGACCCATGAAATCTCCGAGTCGAGTCTGCGGCGGCGGCCGCCGGCGGCCCTTCGCTCGTGCCATGGGCCGCCTCTCTCTGCTTCCTTCTCCGCTTCCCAGTCCGGCGTCCCTAACCGGGTGGAGGAGGTCGGTGCTGTCGTCGGAGTCGAACCCGTCGTCGGAGCTCGGGGCCGGGAGGTGGAGTGGGAGGTGAAGGTGGAGGTGGAGGCGCGCCAGCCGCGCGCCGGCGCTGCTCATGGTGGATCTACCGAGTGGCGCTACGGCGCGGCTAGGGTTTAGTGCGGAGGAGATGAGATGCGGCGCCCCTGTTTATATAGGTAGGCACGGCACGGCCGCGCCACGCGGGGCATCGCCATTACTACGCGCGGCACGCGAGGCAGCCGCAGGCCGACGACGCCTCGGCTCGGCGGAGAAGACGCAGCGTCTGCTGGCTGCCCGTCTACTAGCTGCGCACGCTCGCGGAAGCCGAGGCACGCCATTAACGGCCCAAAGGTTGCGCGCGCCCGCAAGTAATGCCGCCGAAGACGAGTTGTGCCGGGCGGGCCGTGCCAGGACCAAGCGGTCACTTTGCGTTGCGCAGCGTCCGAGCGCAAACGCGCATTTGGGGCGGTTTGCGTCTCTGACGGTCACTTTGCGTCGCGCCGCTGGAGGTGGTGCACGACGCATTTTCGGTCACGGCGGACACAAACGGTGAGATGCCCTTATGAAAAACGTTGACAAGACCTCTAGAAATAAGAAACGGTAGATCTTGGGTGCATTAGGGCATCTCCAATACCGCTACCTAAATTGGACACAAAATGTGCCAAAATTTGTTTGTTTGGGTCCATGCTAGCCGAGATGGACACATTGTCCCACCTTGTCATTTTGGGTCGTTGATTGCCCAACGTGGTCACCCAAAAAAGTTGACGCAATTTTCTTTAAATCAAAATTTAGAAGTAGTTTAACTAGATCTGTATTAAAATATGCCAACCTTCCCCTTTACCTAGGTGGTGCTGGCGGCGGAAGGTGGCTCGCGCAGCGCCGTATGCGACACGAAGTAGTTGTGTCGTCGCGTGTTTTGCTCGAAGGTGAACCACATATCCCATTGGATCGATCGCTTGACCTATGATTGGTTGCCGAGGAGGTCTGGAGGTAGGAGCGTGCGGCCACTGGATCTCGTTCAGGCGTGCGCAGCCGGACACGGTCTGGTCTTAGGTGCCACCCGTGTTGGAGGTGGCCCCCCCCCTCCCATGACATTGTCGCGCCGGTCTCCCAAAAGGTATGCGGCACTGTCGGCGGGGTAAGGCGAAACGGAGCAAGGATGGCAGGCGCGCGGTCATCCCGCAATGAGGTCTCATGGTTGTTCTTCCCGAACCATTTCTTCATGGCCATGGAGGCTAGCTCGTGTCCACTGAAGTTCAGTGGCGAGTGGGGACTATGGGGATAGGGTTCGCACGCATGGAGACGACGCGAACCCTCAGTCCCATTTAATAGGACCACAAAAGTTCGTTGAGCATTCGACAGTTAGCCCCTATGAGGGTAACATGCGGACATGGGAGGATACGCTGCATGTCCGTCTCCTATCCATGTGCACGCAAAGCATACCCAGATGTTGGCAAGCTTTGGATCGTCGCAGAGAGCCAGACGGATAGACCTCTAGATACGACATGGTGTTGGGCCACATCTTTTGTCCGCGACAACCCATTCAAAGTCGCGCCGCGCGGACCTAACCTAATGCATCCACACGTTGGAGATGCCTTAGAGCATCTCCAGTCGTTGGCGCTCTCCACGGCCAAATCCGTCGCTAAATAGTGCCGGATTGGACGAAAGTTTCGACCGGGAGCGCCGTAGTTCCAGCCGTATCCCCGGTGGACACCCGGTATTCGGCGTTTTTGAGAAAAAAAACGTCCCAGGAAACGTCCAAAATCAAATATCCAGAATAGTTCGGTGATTTTGATCAGTTTTGCCAACATTTGGCTTATTTTTACAAATAAATGTTACAGTTCAACAAAACAAGACAAATTTTCAAACAAATCAAATGGAAACTAGTTGGTGTTGCCTCGAAGCGTCCATATGTCTGCAGCTGTTGATGCATTGTGGAGTCTCGGATCTCCTGACGCATAGCGATGAACGCAGCCCATGATGTCGGCACCTGGTGGTTAGGCTGTGCAAGAGGATCCTCTCTGTCATATGGTGCAGCTTGTTCGCTCAGAGGAATCGGATACTTCCGCTCATTCTCGATAATTCTGTTGTGTAAGCACACACAACAGTTCATCACCTCCCACATCTGATCTTTCGACCAAGTCAAAACGGGGAACCGGACAATAGCAAATCTCTGCTGGAGGACACCAAATGCACGCTCGACGTCCTTTCGGCAACCTTCTTGTTCCTTGACAAACTGCTGCTCCTTCGGAAGGGCAGGGTTTGAGATAGTCTTCACAAATGTTCCCAATTTGGATAGATACCGTCTGCAAGATAGTATCCCTTGTTGTACTACCGGCCGTTGATCACAAAGTTAATCGCGGGAGCATGATCCTCAACAAGCTTTGAGAAGATCGGCGAGCACTGCAAGACGTTGATGTCGTTGTTGGATCCCGGTATACCAAAGAAGGAGTACGAAATCCAGAGATCATGGGTAGCCACTGCCTCAAATATCACAGTGTAGCTTTTTTCGTGACCCTTGTACATTTCCTGCCAAGCAAATAGACAGTTCTTCCATTTCCAATGCATGCAGTCAATGCTTCCAAGCATCTTGGAAATCCTCGAGCTTCATTGACAGCGAGGATCTTAGCAGTATTTTCGACAGTGTGTGATCTCAAGTAGATGTCCCCGAACACTGCTATCACCGCCCTGCAGAACCGGTAGAAACAATCAAGGGTGGCGGACTCCGCCATCCGAAGATAGTCATCGACAGAATCATCAGGAGCTCCATATGCCAGCATCCGCATAGCCACCATGCACTTTTGGAGGGCGGAAAACCCTGCCATGCCGGTGCAATCCAACTTGCATCTGAAATAGGAGTCTGATACGTCTCAAATGTATCTATAATTTCTTATGTTCCATGCTACTTTTATGATGATACTCACATGTTTTATACACACTTTATATCATTATTATGCATTTTCCGGCACTAACCTATTGACGAGATGAAGAGCCAGTTGCTGTTTTCTGTTGTTTTTGGTTTCAGAAATCCTACAAAGGAAATATTCTCGTAATTGGACGAAATCAACGCCCAGGGTCTTATTTTTCCACGAAGCTTCCAGAAGACCGAAATGGAAACGAAGTGGGGCGACGAGGCGCCGTACCCATAGGCCGGCGCGGCCAGAGGGGGGCCCATGCCGCCCTATGGGGTGGGCCCCTTGTCAGCCCTCCGACTCCGCCCTTCCGCCTACTTAAAGCCTTCGTCGCGAAAACCCCAGTACCGAGAGCCACGATACGGAAAACCTTCCAGACGCCGCCGCCAATCCCATCTCGGGGATTCAGGAGATCGCCTCGGCACCTGCCGGAGAGGGGAATCATCTCCCGGAGGACTCTTCATCACCATGATCGCCTCGGATTGATGTGTGAGTAGTTCACCCCTGGACTATGGGTCCATATCGTAGCTAGATGGTTGTCTTCTCCTCATTGTGCTATCATGTTAGATCTTGTGAGCTGCCTATCATGATCAAGATCGTCTATTTGTAATGCTACATGTTGTGTTTGTTGGGATCCGATGAATATGGAATACTATGTCAAGTTGATTATCAATCTATCATATATGTTGTTTATGTTCTTGCATGCTCTCCGTTGCTAGTAGAGGCTCTGGCCAAGTTGATACTTGTAACTCCAAGAGGGAGTATTTATGCTCGATAGTGGGTTCATGCCTCCATTGAATCTGGGACAGTGACAGAAAATTCTAAGGTTGTGGATGTGCTGTTGCCACTAGGGATAAAACATCAATGCTTTATATAAGGATATTTGTGTTGATTACATTACGCACCATACTTAATGCAATTGTCTTTTTGCAACTTAATACTGGAAGGGGTTCGGATGATAACCTGAAGGTGGACTTTTTAGCATAGATGCATGCGGATAGCGGTCTATGTACTTAATGCCCGATTAAATCTCATAGTAGTCATCGTGATATGTATGTGCATTGTTATGCCCTCTCTATTTGTCAATTGCCCAACAGTAATTTGTTCACCCAACATGCTATTTCTTATCGGAGAGACACCACTAGTGAACTGTGGACCCCGGTCCATTCTTTACATCTGAAATACAATCTACTGCAAACTCTGTTCTTTACTGTTCTTCGCAAACAAACATCATCTTCCACACTATACATTTATTCCTTTGTTTACAGCAAGCCGGTGAGATTGACAACCTCACTGTTAAGTTGGGGCAAAGTATTGTGATTGTGTTGTGCAGGTTCCACGTTGGCGCCGGAATCCCTGGTGTTGCGCCGCACTACACTCCACCAGCAACAACCTTCACGTGTTCCTTGACTCCTACTGGTTCGATAACCATGGTTTCTTACTGAGGGAAAATTTACTGTTGTGCGCGTCGCACCTTCCTCTTGGGGTTCCCAACGGACGTGTCGACTACACGCCAGCAAGGACTTTTTCTGGCGCCGTTGCGGGAGATCAAGACACGCTGCAAGGGGAGTCTCCCACATCCAATCTCTTTACTTTGTTTTTGTCTTGCTTTACTTTACTTTATTTACTGCTTTGTTTGCTCTCTATATCAAAATACAAAAAAATTAGTTGCTAGATTTACTTTATTTACTATCTTGTTTGCGTTCTCTATATTAAAAACACAAAAAAATTTAGTTACTTGCAATTACTTTATTTAGTTTGCTTTATTTACTACTGCTAAAAATGAGTAATCCTGTAGTTGTTACTCTATCACCTGAGGAATCGATCTTTACTTTTAAACAAGGTGGTGAAGAGAGTTTTAAAGAAGCTTGGTCTAGAATTTTTGATTCTTATAGTAAAACTGAACCTAAAATGACTCTAAATTTGCTTCTTAGTAACTTTTATTTTGGTCTCATTCCTCGCTATAGATATGCCTTAGATGCTGTAGTGGGAGGAGATTTCCTTCACTGTGATGGGGATCAAGCTTATAATGCCATAAAAAAATTGGTGGCATCATCTAGCTCCGCTAATAATTTTGATTCATCTCTTGCTAGCATTCATAATAGATTAAACACTCTCGAAACGAATATATATTGTTTAAAAGAAGGGTACAACCAGATTCGTGAGTATTATGATTATGTTCCAGTAAGCTTTGAACCTTCAATGTGGGTGCCTACTATTAAAGTTGCTATTTGTGGTGAAACTTTTCATGCCCGTTGTGATATTATGTCTGAGTTTTGACTTATGCCTGAAAGAATTTATGAATCTTTGACACTTTGGGAACTTACTAAAGGAGGAGAAGGAATAACTCTTACTGATAACTCTGTTATAATTTCTAAGGGTATAGCTGAAGGTGTGTTCACAACCTTTCTTGGAAGAACGGTATCCACTGATTATCTCGTTGTTGAATGTGTAGGGACAGGACAAATCACACTTGGAAGGTCCCTGCTGAAACTCGTGGGAGCAATCATAGATGTGGGGAAAGGCACTCTAAATTTTACCTCTACGCCCGGATGCGGTCACATATTCCCTAAACCAAAGAGTAAGAATAAGAGTAAGAAGGGTAAGCGCAAAGCCCCTGGTAAGAATGTTAACGTTTCATCTCTCGATAATACTTGATTCACACTTTCTGCGCCTAGCTGAAAGGCGTTAAAGAAAAACGCTTATGGGAGACAACCCATTATTTTACTTCTGCACCTTTGTTTTATATTTGAGTCTTGGAAGTTGTTACTACTTATCTTTATTTTATTGCATTGTTGTGCCAAGTAAAGTCTTTGATAGTAAAGTCAATACTAGATTTGGATTACTGCGCAGAAACAGATTTCTTGCTGTCACGAAATTGAGCAGCCCCTTCTGTAGGAAATTTAGAAAAATCTTCCAATTTACGTGCGTGATCCTCAGATATGTACGCAACTTTCATTCAAATTGAGAATTTTCATCTGAGCAAGTTAAGTGCCCTAGAAAAATTCGTCTTTACGAACTGTTCTGTTTTGACAGATTCTGCCTTTTATTTCGCATTGCCTGTTTTACTATGTTTGATGGATTTCTTTGTTCCATTAACTTTCAGTAGCTTTGTGCAATGTCCAGAAGTGTTAAGAATGATTATGTCACCTCTGAATATGTGAATTTTCGATTATGCACTAACCCTCTAATGAGTTTGTTTTGAGTTTAGTGTGGAGGAAGTTTCCAAGGGTCAAGAGAGGAGGATGATACAATATGATCAAGAAGACTGAAAGGTCTAAGCTTGGGGATGCCCCCGTGGTTCATCCCTACATATTTTAAGAAGACTCAAGCATCTAAGCTTGGGGATGCCCAAGGCATCCCTTCTTTATCGACAACTTATCAGGTCACCTCTAGTGAAACTATATTTTTATTCCGTCACATCTTATGTGCTTTACTTGGAGCGTCTGTTTGTTTTTGTTTGAATAAAATCGGATCCTAGCATTCCTTGTTTGGGAGAGAGACACGCTCCGCTGTTTCGTATGAACACATATGTTCTTAGCTTTACTTTTAATGTTCATGGCGAAGGTTGAAACTGCTTCGTTCATTGTTATATGGTTGGAAACAGAAAATGCTTCATGTGGTAATTCGTATAATGTCTTGAATAATTTGATACTTGGAAATTGTTGTGCTCATATAGATCATGTTTAAGCTCTTGCATCATGTACTTTGTACCTATTAATGAAGAACTACATAGAGCTTGTTAAAATTTGGTTTGCATGATTGGTTTCTCTAGAGTCTAGATATTTTCTGGTTAAGGTGTTTGAACAACAAGGAGACAGCGTAGAGTCTTATAATGCTTGCAATATGTTCTTATGTAAGTTTGGCTGTACCATTTTATACTTGAGTTTGCTTCAAACAACCTTGCTAGCCTAGCCTTGTATTGAGAGGAATTCTTCTCGTGCATCCAAATCCTTGAGCCAAAAACTATGCCATTTGTGTCCACCATACCTATCTACTACATGGTATTTCTCTGCCATTTCAAATTAAATTACTTGAGTGCCACCTTTAAAAATTCTATCCTTTGTCTTTGCAATATATAGCTCATGGGAAAATAGCCTTAAAAACTATTGTGGTGAAGAATATGTAGCTATGTATCTTATTTCTTATAAGTTGCTTGTTGAGCGGTAACCATGCTTCTGGGGACGCCACCAACTATTACACCTTTGTTGAATATCATGTGAGTTGCTATGCATGTTCGTCTTGTCTGAAGTAAGGGTGATTTATCATGATCAAATGGTTTGAGTATGCATATTGTTAGAGAAGAACATTGGGCCGCTAACTAAAGCCATGAATCATGGTGGAAATTTCAGTTTGGACATTAATCCTCAATCTCTTGTGAGAATATTACCTGTTGTTGAATGCTTATGCATTAAAGAGGAGTCCATTATCTGTTGTCTATGTTGTCCCGGTATGGATGTCTAAGTTGAGAATAATCAAAAACGAGAAATCAAATGCGATCCTTCTCCTTAGACCTTTGTACAGGCGACATAGAGGTACCCCTTTGTGACACTTGGTTGAAACATATGTTATGCAATGATAATCCATGTAAATCCAAGCTAATTAGGACAAGGTGCGAGCACTATTGGTAATCTATGCATGAGGCTTGCAACTTATAGGATATCTTCTGCATAACACATATGATTTATTACTACCGTTGACAAAATTGTTTCTATGTTTTCCAAATGAAAAGCTCTAGCACAAAAATAGTAATCCATGCTTCCCTCTGCGAAGGGCCATTCTTTTACTTTATTGTTGAGTCAGTTTACCTACTTCTTTCTATCTTAGAAGCAAACACTTGTGTGAACTGTGTGCATTGATTCTTACATGTTTACTTATTGCACTTGTTATATTACTTTGTGTTGACAATTATCCATGAGATATACATGTTGAAGTTGAAAGCAACTGTTGAAACTTATATCTTCCTTTGTGTTGCTTCAAAGCTTTCTACTAAGAATCTATTGCTTTACGAGTTAACTCTTATGCAAGTCTTATTGATGCTTTTCTTGAATGTATTATTCATGAAAAGTCTTTGCTATATGATTCAGTTGTTTATTCATTGTCTTTGCCATTGTTTCGAATCGTTGCATTCATCTCATATGCTTTACAATAGTATTGATCAAGATTATGATAGCATGTCACTTCAGAAATTATCCTTGTTATCGTTTACCTACTCGAGGGCGAGTAGGAACTAAGCTTGGAGATGCTTGATACGTCTCAAACGTATCTATAATTTCTTATGTTCCATGCTACTTTTATAATGATACTCACATGTTTTATAGACACTTTATGTCATTATTATGCATTTTCCGGCACTAACCTATTGACGAGATGCCGATGAGCCAGTTGTTGTTTTCTGCTGTATTTGGTTTCAGAAATTCTACAAAGGAAATATTCTCGGAATTGGACGAAATCAACGCCTAGGGTCTTATTTTTCCACGAAGCTCCAGAAGACTGAAAGGGAAACGAAGTGGGGCGAGAGCCGCCCATAGGCGCGGCCAGAGGGGGCCCGTGCCGCCCTATGGGGTGGGCCCCTCGTCAGCCCTCCGACTCCGCCTTCCGCCTACTTAAAGCCTTCGTCGCGAAACCCCAGTACCGAGAGCCACGATACGGAAAACCTTCCAGAGACGCCGCCGCCGCCAATCCCATCTCGGGGATTCAGGAGATCGCCTCCGGCACCCTGGGAGAGGGGAATCATCTCCGGAGGACTCTTCATCACCATGATCACCTCCGGATTGATGTGTGAGTAGTTCACCCTGGACTATGGGTCCATAGCAGTAGCTAGATGGTTGTCTTCTCTCATTGTGCTATCATGTTAGATCTTGTGAGCTGCCTATCATGATCAAGATCGTCTATTTGTAATGCTACATGTTGTGTTTGTTGGAATCCGATGAATATGGAATACTATGTCAAGTTGATTATCAATCTATCATATATGTTGTTTATGTTCTTGCATGCGCTCCGTTGCTGGTAGAGGCTCTGGCCAAGTTGATACTTGTAACTCCAAGAGGGAGTATTTATGCTCGATAGTGGGTTCATGCCTCCATTGAATCTGGGACAGTGACAGAAAGTTCTAAGGTTGTGGATGTGCTGTTGCCACTAGGGATAAAACATCAATGCTTTGTCTAAGGATATTTATGTTGATTACATTACGCACCATACTTAATTCAATTGTCTGTTGTTTGCAACTTAATACTGGAAGGGGTTCGGATGATAACCTGAAGGTGGACTTTTTAGGCATAGATGCATGTTGGATAGCGGTCTATGTACTTTGTCGTAATGCCCTGATTAAATCTCATAGTAGCCATCGTGATATGTATGTGCATTGTTATGCCCTCTCTATTTGTCAATTGCCCAACTGTAATTTGTTTACCCAACATGCTATTTCTTATCGGAGAGACACCACTAGTGAACTGTGGACCCCGGTCCATTCTTTACATCTGAAATACAATCTACTACAAACTCTGTTCTTTACTGTTCTTCGCAAATAAACATCATCTTTCACACTATACATTTAATCCTTTGTTTACAGCAAGCCGGTGAGATTGACAACCTCACTGTTAAGTTGGGACAAAGTATTGTGATTGTGTTGTGCAGGTTCCACGTTGGCGCCGGAATCCCTGTTGCGCCGCACTACACTCCGCCACCAACAACCTTCACGTGTTTCTTGACTTCTACTGGTTCGATAACCTTGGTTTCTTACTGAGGGAAAACTTACAGCTGTGCGCATCACACCTTCCTCTTGGGGTTCCCAACGGACGTGTCGACTATACGCCAACAGAGTCGTACTCTCGAAGGGCATACACAATTTTCAGGAAGAGCTTCCGGCTCATCCTAAAACGACGCCTAAAACAGCCTCACCGTGCAATGGATCATCGGCGAAGTAGTTGGCGTAGAGCATGCAGTAGCCCTCTATTCACTGCCTTGGCTTGCACTTCCAGCGACCTGGTGCCGAGCCACCACGGCGACCAATGGCCGACTCGGCGTACAAGCCGGGCAGGCAAGCTAGGATCAGCATGTGTTCCTCGTCTTGGGCGGCGGCTGCCATTTCTTCTTCAAAAGCTCGGCGAACATCTGCTCCTCCTCCTCGTCGGAGTCCATGTCCGGCCAGGCAATTGGACGAACACCTGTCGGGCGTGTCGACGAGGAGAGACGCGAGGGAGCTGCCCGGCGGTGGAAAATAGGCAGAGGGCACGACGGGTGGCGGAATATAGGCTGCTGGGTGGAGGAACGACGGAGGTGAGGCAACCGGCCGGCGGATTGGCGAGGGGTGGTGCCGGCTCCGACAGAGCAACTGGAGGGGAGGGGGATTTGCGTCGACAAAGTGGTGGGGTTCGTGTGTTCTCTCGCCGACAGAGCAGGCCCGTCCCCGCTTTTCTCTTGTCAGGACGCCCCGAGCGCTCCCCGGGGGGGGCGAGGATGACCTGGGCTCTCCGGATGGATGAAATGCGAAATCCGCGAAAACGAGGAGCCAGAGGTGCGATTGGGCCGTTTTCGTCCATCCATATAAAAAAAAATGTCCTAAAGATCTTCCCGGGAAGACGGCTGGAGATGCTCTTATAGCATGTGTACTCTTGCACTAGCATCACCTCGGTTAGGTATTCCAGCGTGAGCACACGTGTGGCAGGGGACATGTAGGTCGCCTATCCCCATACCTCCGGTTAATGCAGGGTGGTGGGGGTGATAGGGCTAACTGGCGGATGTGATGTCGCTTGCCGTCCGCTCAACGTGGCTCCGCGATCCCCCCACACCGCTCCGGTGCCTCGCCGTTGGCCTCGTCAGCGCCGGAGGAACAAGCAATTCCATGCCTCCTGCAGCGGCAGCGGCAGCGACAGAGAAGGACCCATGGCGGCCCATCCCTCCGACGCGCATTCACGCCCGGCCGGCGACCAGCAAGGAGCATGGGAGGCAGGAAGTCAAGCCACCATTTACTCCCTTGTCTCCATACGTTCGGCGCCCAGCTTCCCTTCCGATTCCAGGCCGCACGGTACAGGCCAAAACAGCATTACTGGATAGCTATAATCAGAGTTGGACTACGTACTGATAAATGACGGGAAATCTGGTTGCTGCATCAGTCACTCCATCACATTCACATGCAGCGGGCGGTGGAACCATTAAGAACTTAGCTGCACCGCATGCCACTGTGCGGCGGATTAGAACGCGACGACGTCGTTTGAGGGAGGCCTTGTAATCCTCCATGGATGGACGGGTGGCGCTTTCAGCGACAGTAGCTTCGTCCTGCATTGGCAGCGCGAGCCATTCGTGGGATAGCGACGGTGCCCGCGGCACATTCCCGGCTACGGGCCGGATTTAGCTCACATCTGGTCGCCGTCCTGCCACAGCGGCGCTGCTGGTGATGGTGCGGTGTCTGCCTATCAGCCTAGGGCAACTGTGAGAGGTTCAACACGCTGCACGCCCGCTCCTCTATAGAGGTCGACGTCTCGCGCTGTTCCGGGAGCCGCATGTGCACGAGGTCCAGCAGTACCTGTGCTCTGATCGTCGCACGAGATGGCCCAGCTCCCGCATGTCCCGCTCCTTTGAATTGACGCTCTGCGCGCGACGGCAAGTTGGATGGTCAAACTAGAACTAGAAGAACCTGTTTGTTTGTCACAGACTGCACCGCATGAGTTGCGACCAGGAACTTCCATAACATTGGGGTGAATGCGTGATTCAGTTTGAGCAACAGAATAACAGATCCTCCGACCATATGTTTCTCCGGGGAGAAAGCTCGATCCGTAAACTCTTTCTCGAAGCAAGTCAGTCCTAATTTGTTGATCTGCCGAATCAAGATCAAGCCGGGTTTACGATGTCAAGTGAAATCCCATATAATTTCACTTGTAGTGTATTTTGTTTTTTATGTAAATTTTAACACTAAAATTAAACTAGAAAAGGTAAAATACAGTATAAGTGAAATCCCGCCGGGATCCCACCTTGACACCTTAGCCGGATTCTTATCGACCCCTTTCTCGATGGAAAAAAAAAACAGTAGTTGTCAATCGACGAGTGGTTATCAATCAATCTGACAAAGGTAACAATATTCTCCTTGAAAGTCACAAAACTTATGTTAGGTTCTTGTCTTAGATTTCGTCTGTCTAGACAAGACGGAGTGTAGTTCATCACACGGCCCAGCTAGTTATCATGGTTATCGTCGGTACCTATCGAATGGCGGCACCTGTTTTCATTTCTTGATGCAACCTCGGAATATTTAATCACGGTCCTGCTAAACTTAGAAAAAATCTGAGAATTGAATCCAATTTTTTTTCTAAAAAAAATCCAATTTTTTCAGAACATGGAAATCTGGATCAAATCAAAGTAGCTTAATAGCTATTTGGGCTCTTATGAAGTTTGGTTCATTCAGGTCTGTCACATTTATGCCACGGAGCAAGCAGGAGATAAGGAGCCCTATAAGAAAAAGCACACGAGAACGCCCACAGAAAGATGTTAGTACATGGGCTGCTTAGTATAAATGTCAGTTCGTTTCTTTAAGCCTTTGAGCTAGGCCGAACTTGCTCTCAGATAAGCCCTTGTTCTACCTGGGGTAAGAACACAATAAAGATCATGTCCAGACCACAAGTATCCACCAACCCACGAGGGTACATGGGCCTTCACTTGAACTATTTTTTTTAGCAAATGCGTTCACTTGGACAGTTGGACAAAGGAACAATACTTTATACTATGTAAATGGCTCAAAACATGAAGATATTAGAAACAAACCATCTCTCAAGTGGTTGGAACCAAGAAAATCACAATTATGTGCAAGATCAATGGAAATAAAACAATATTTTGTGGCAGAATTTTGGTATCTGAGAGTAAAACTAGATTGTGGAATATTATATGGCATAAGGGGCATACTTTGGCAGCTATATGTTCCCTACATTGTATGTCATGTCCTTTAAAAAAATGTAGCTTCATTCATATGTAGAAGATGTTTACGTGCGTGTGTGGGTCGGGGTGGGGGCGAAGGGGGGCTATTGAATGGAGTAAATTGTTAGATATTACTTCATAATGTCTAGCTCCAGCAGGGAGATGACATGGTGTCGTGGAGGTTGGGACAAAAAGGTTTAATTTTACCTTGTATAATGCTATGGTGTTTGAACTTCCTAGAAAGTTTTCAATCTACATATATTTGGAGTGTTTTCCAATGTGCTTTCAACACACCAACACAACCAAATCTAAGAGAGAGGCTATCATAGCTCAATTGGTTGTTCTATTCTGGTCCTTGTAGAAAACTAGGAATATAACATGTTTTGATCATATAACGCCTAATGATCTTTGTGATATAGTGTATCATATTTTTCATTGGATTATAACTGGAATGAATTACAGAAAAAGGGTGCAGAAGGTTTTGCAACCGCAAGTATTGAATTCAAAAGGGGAGTTGTTGTGACAGTGGTCGATTTATAGGGGTGGACAAGGGGTTGGAGGAAGAAGAGACCTCATAGTGCACCATGGGAATGAATGGAATGCGTGAAACTGGCGAAAGGATCAGTGAAGGACTTCTTCACTATCTGATACCATGTACTCACTTTGTTCCAACAATTGAAGTTCTAGTATTGTAAGTTAGCTACTTTATGTTTGACCAAGTTTATAAAAAAAGTAGCAACATCTAGAACAACAATTTAGTTTCATTAGATATATGAATATATTTTCATGCAGTATTGATTGGATGTTATAGATATTATTATTTCACCACCTAAATAAGGGAACCTATAGAAGTATGACATATACGAACCTAAATAAGGGGACGGGAATTTGGGCACACCTATATTCATTGGCTTGACAGTTCATTTATACATGTTACAACAAGAAGAGAGAGCGGGGGCAGACCCAAGTGTAGCTGAGTGGGGGCTTAGGCTCCCACTCAAATTTTTGAATCACTTTAATATTCATTTACATTTTTTTCGAAATGGGGGCTGACCCCGGCCTCTGCATCAATTGATGCACGCAGCCCTCTTTTATTACCCAGATAACATAATCTTCAGTTTTACAATTCACGAATCACAAAGCGTGTACACAAAAACTAGCCAATGAAAAATAAGAGAGACTCGCTTATACATCTGAAAGTCGTTTAAAAGGACGCCAGCCATCCTAGTTGTATATAGCCCGTGCCACCGCATCCAGTCGGCGGCATCCAGCATGCATAGGCTCGCGTTGCGTCTCCGGCAGTAAAAGAGATCATTCGTGGATCCAGTGTGAAACCATACGGGTAACCTGTAAAAAATTAGAGTTCGTACTCTTGTTAAAGACAATATCATTACGGCAGTTCCATATAGCCCACATGAGCGCGCAAAACCCAATTCTAATTCTGAACTTGGACACTTTGTCAACTCCGTTTAACCAATTTCCAAACATATTTGTAACATTTTTTGGAGGAACAATATTGAAAGTAAATTGAATAACTCTCCAAATAAGTTTAGCGAAGGGACAATCAAAGAACAAATGATTGATTGATTTCGATGAATCACAGAACGCACATTTCATGCAACCATTCCAATTTCGGCGAGCTAAATTATCTTTAGTGAGTATAACTTTTCTATGAAGAAACCACATAAAAATCTTGACTTTCAGTGGTATCTTAAGTTTCCAAATATATTTGCGAAGATAGATCGTATGTCCATTCATATAATCTTCATACATGGATTTTACCGTGAAAAGGCCAGACATTGTTAACTTCCATACGAAAATGTCCTTCTCCTCTGACAAGGTTACAAGAATAAGGCGTTGGACCAACGCAATCCAAGCATCCCACTTGTTTCCTCTCAAAGTCCTTCTAAATTCTATATTCAGAGGTGTATTTGAAAGAACATCGGCAACTAAAACATTTTTTCGTCAGATAATATTATATAATAGAGGATACTGGGACGCCAAAGGAGAATCACCCAGCCAAGTGTCTTCCCAAAAGCGTACTTGTTGGCCATTCCCAATTGTGAACGAACCTCTTGAAAAGAAATCGTCTTTCACTCCCATAAGTCCTTTCCAAAAGGAAGAGTCGGTGGGTTTCGCAGTCACTTGTGACAAAGTTTTGTTCTTGAGATATTTATTGTGTAAAAGTTCTTGCCAAACTCCTTCTTAGTTAAGAAGTTTATATAGCCATTTACTTAACAAACATCTATTTTTGAGTTCCAAGACCTCTACCCCCAACCCCCTTGCTCCTTAGGTCTACAAATAATGTTCCATTTAGTCAATCTGTACTTTCGTTTTAGCTGATCATTCTGCCAAAAGAATCGAGATCGATAAAAGTCTAATCTTTTCCTAACCCCTTTGGGTATTTCAAAAAAAGATAGCATGAAAATCGGTAGACTTGTTAACACTGAATTTATCAAGACCAGCCTATCTCCGTATGAGAGGAGCTTGCCTTGCTAGCACCCCAATTTACGTTCGAAACGAGTTTCGACAGAACTCCATTCTTTGTTCAATAATCGTCTATAATGGATTGGGATGCCAAGATAATGGAAAGGAAGTGTCCCAGATTCACAACCAAAAATCTGCTTGTATTGATCTTCCACTTCTTTTGACTTGCCAAAACAAAAAATTTCACTCTTGTGAAAATTTATTTTCAGCCCAGTTAAATGTTCGAAGATACAAAGTATGAGCTTCATGTTAACGACCTTCTCAAGATCGTGCTCCATGAATAAAATTGTATCATCGGCATACTACAAAATAGAGACTCCTCCCTCTACTAAATGAGGTACAAGTCCCCCAACTTGGCCATCTTCTTTCGCTCGAGCGATTAAAATAGCCAACATGTCCGCGACAATATTAAAAAGGAGCGGAGACAGGGGATCACCTTGTCTCAGTCCTTTCATAGTTTGGAAATAATGGACAATGTCGTCATTAACCCGTATTCCCACAGATCCTCCCTCAACAAATGTACTTATCAAATGACACCATTTTTGGGAGAATCCTTTCATACGCAAGGTTTGTTGGAGAAAAGACCACTTAATCTTATCGTAGGCTTTTTCAAAATCAATTTTAAAGAGTACACCATCCATTTTCTTCCGATGAAGTTCATGGATGGTTTCATGCAAAACTACTACCCCTTCTAAAATATGTCTCCCCGGCATAAACGCTGTTTGGGTAGGTTTTATCACCTTGGGTGCAACACTTGTAATTCTATTCGTGCCAACTTTCGTAAAAATCTTAAAACTTACATTAAGTAGGCATATCGGTCTATATTGTTGAATTTGTGTTGCATTCTCTTTTTTCGGTATCAACGTAATGATTCCAAAGTTTAGTTTGTAAAGGGGCAGCTCACCGTGTTGCAATTGTACAAATAAAGCCATAAGATCATTTTTAAGCACCTCCCAAAAACATTGATAAAATTCAGCTGGGAACCCATCTGGTCCCGAAGCTTTATTATGTTCCATATCCATAATAGATTCTAACACTTCCTTCTCGGTGAAGGCCGCGGTTAGAATTATATTCTCCTCAGGAGTTACTCTAGTAATATCCGCAACTAAATCCTCTCTCATAATAAAATTATTTTTAGCCGGTGCTCCAAATAACTTTTTATAGAAATCAGATATGTATAATCTAAGGTTTTCCTCACCAATGATTGTCCCTTCTTCTTGCTCTAACTGGAAAATTCGCTTCTTTCTATATCTACCATTAGCCATAAGGTGAAAATATTTCGTATTATTTCCACTTTCTTGGATAAACTTAACTTTAGCACGTTGAGCCCACTTTGATTCCTCATCACGTCTCAGTTTTCCAATCTTATCATTTGCACTCCTTAGCATCTTACTCTCTGCTTCATTAAGGGGTGATGATTCCGCCTTAATATCAAGATCATCAATAATTTTAGTGAGTCTGTCTCTCTCTTTTTTATATACCCCACTTTTATTTTTCGCCCATCCACGAAGAAACCGTCTCAAATGTCTAATCTTTTTTTGCCAAGAACGAGATTTCTTTAAATTCTGCAAATTTATACATGAATGCCCCCAATCACTTTATTTGCCCCAACTCCTATTTTTTTTCTGGATCCGCCACTGGAAAGAGCCGCTAAATAACTCCTATAAACTAGAGTTGTGATCCCCTTCATACCGAGAGCAACAATTGCAATCGCAGCTAGAGATGTTCTGTAACTGGAACAACAGCCGCCTGACAAGGATTGATGACAAAACAACACAGAACAACAAAATTCTGTTTCACTTAAAGTACTCAAAGCAACAAGACTAAAGTTCACCATGCGTGACTGTCCAAAAGAAACGAATTAAACAAAACCGTAGCAATATTAACACTGCATGAACACAATGACGAATGGAATCAGTGGCGCTCCGCGTTGGTGCTCAGGATTACTATGCTGGCCGAGGAGCCATTCAAGCTAGTATTCCTCACATCGACGACGCGTGACTTTTTGAAGAGGGTGGCGACGATTGAGAGGCTGATGTGTCGATCGACGGCGAGCGCAATTGCGCCACCTCGGCGGACGGTGCGCTCGATCTCAGCCGCGAACCGGGACGGGAAGAGCGCGCCCGTGAGCGCCGCCGGGTCGTCTGAGAGCACGAGGTCGAAGGCGTCATCGAAGAACGGCAGGTTGTGCGGGTCAGCGCGGCGCACGAGGGGAGGGAAGTCAACGAGATCAACGCCGGTGACGTCCCCCACGCCGGCCACGCGGAGCGCGTCCACTGCTTGCCCCGCGCCGGCGGCGATGCAGAGAACGCGGGAGGAGTTGCCTAGGAGGCGCAGGCGCCGGAGAGGTTCGACCAGCGACGCGGAGAGGGCCGCATTGTGACGTCGCCAGCGCGGGGTGGATCGGAGCTTGGCCAGGCGGAGGTCGGGGTCGACGACGCGGCGGGATGCGGCGTCGCAAGAGGTGCGGGGGAAGGGCGCCAGCGAGAGGGACGAATAGGCGGGCGAGGTGGTGAAGCAGAAGGTGGATGAGTGGCGGAACAGGTGCATCAGGGCGGCGGTGGCCACGGCCGCCAGGGCGATCGCCACGCGGTTCAGCAGCCGCCGGACGTGCCCGTCCATGGCCGGGGTGGTGACCAGGTAAATGGACCGGTGTGCGTCGGAGAATTTTTTTGTGTGGTTGGGTTTCGTTGCGTTGGGCTGGGCTAACATTTTCATGGCCTGATCTTTTTTTTCGAAATCTTTACTATTAAATGGGAGTTGGTCGTTTGACACTCAACGCACTTTGATGGTCGTCATTAAAAACATCATGTCCATCCAATATCCCGCGGCCAAAATTCACCGTCCGATGTACAAGCAAATCCCACAAACCGTAATCACAGCTGAATTGCCACCGCAGCTGACCACCAAAATGTTTTTTTTCTCATATCTCTCAGCGTCGAAGGTAGTCTCTCGTTTGCTCGCGTAGGGTTTCCTGAAAATGAATCTCCGCCGCCTTGCCAGCCAACGCCGTTCTCGAGCCACCACCACTGCACAACCCCTACCTCCCGGCCGCCTGGATATCACGCCGAGAAGGGAGACTGCCTCCCGCCCGCCTGGATATCACGTTGAGAAGGGAGACACCATCAAGCAGGGACATGTCGAGCGGGTTGAGTTTAGGGGCGGGGTGGATCTTTGACGAGGAGAGGAGCACCTGCGGCCAAATCGTCCTTCCCCAACCACGATCGATCCAAATCGCGCGCCGCCCCCTGCCGGCCAGCTGTTGTAGCTGCGCCCCGCCCCTTCCGGGAGATCCCTTCCTCGTACGGCTGTCCTCGTGCCGCCAGGTTTGCCCCGGACATCCCCACGCGCCTCCACGTCCGGCCACGCTCGTGACTACAACCTCCACGGGATCTCCTCCGTGCGCTGCCCTGACATGTCTACTCAGTACAATAATCCGCACGCCCCCATCGGCCTGGCCTACTACCCCATGGATGGTCCTCACTCCTCACGCACAGATTGGGCCATGAGGTGTGCTCCGGTGTCCCCCCCTTGTTGAATGGGTAAGTTAGCAAAAGAACTCCAGATGTTTCAAGTTTTGACACAACACCCCTCAACTTAAAACTCAACTTAAAACGGCCAAACTGGGGACGAGGAGGTTAAAGAGGTAGCCAGGGCTTCGACATGCTGTCGCCGGCGCGAACAGCAGGAGGCTACTACGGTAGGATTTGCCTGCAAATCGCCATGCTCCCGCTGCTCCGGACGTGGCGCCGGAGCATGCTCTGCTTGTTTCTTGTAGGAGTCGATGAGCCCGGCCGCCTCGCCCAGCGCCTTGCCGATGGGATCTCCCGTCTCAGTATGCAGCAGCCGCAACCTAATGGCGCCCGTCGTCAGCCAATGTAGCTGCACGTGGAGACTGGAGTGCTCGAGCCTGGCGTACTCCTACTTGTTGCTCTATAGCGCCACGAGAGGTCGTGGGCACGGCGAGGAGCATCGCAGCGGGCAGTCTGGACATCTACGCAAGCTTAGTGGCCTTCATCAGCAGGTCCCACGCCGGTGGCATCGTAGGTGCTCCCCTTGCAGCTGGCAGAGGGCTCGTGCGTGCGTTTGTTCCTAGTAACTAATACGTGAACTTGCTAGCTAGCATCTGTCATCTGGTTTTGATCATCAAGCTGCCTGCTAGCTTGGTAGATTGTACGTGCGGCGTATCGCCGAAGGTTTGCCTAGTTTTTTTCCGCGCGACTCCACCCAAAGCCCTATCGAAGGTACTACCCGATCTGGGCTAATAGGCCGTGGCGGTGCCGGAAACTTGCACGCACAGGTCCACGGCAGGCAACCTTCATACTAGACGCGAGCTCCGGGTCCATGGCGTTCGGCGACGAGTACACGCCTTTGACGCGGTCCCGTGCACCGCAGACTTGCTGCCACCCACGCCATCCACCCAGGCTGCCGCTCGCTGCTACTGGTCTGGTGCTTGCCGTCCCCGCGACAAGGACATCATACTATAGCGGGCTGGCAGCAGCATCGTCGTGCAACTAGTCTTCCGCTGAAGTTATGCCAGTTTTAATTTGAGGGGTGCACTGTCGAAAACATAAAACATCTGAGGTTATATAGATTTTTTTCTAAGTTAGTCACGAACAGGTATCAGATGATCCTAGCCGTTCAGTGGGTTCAAAATTTGAAGAGGGGGGGACACCGAAGCACAGCCCTTGGGCCATTTGCTGTCGGACTCCCTTACTCCAGGTCTTTCGTCGCCCTCTTTGGAGGTCTATTGTCGTCCAGTTCATGACTACAGGTCCATCCATCCTGGTGTGCTCCACCAAGGTCGGCTTTCCATTGCATGATTCTGTGATATCTTGAAGCTTCTATAGAGATTTTTGTTGATATGTGAGATGCAAGATTTGGTACAAATTATGCTGAAGATTTTTTGTATGGTTGTGCAGTACGCGAAGTATAGCTTACTGAATGGCGCTGCACTAATCAAATCTTCTGTAATATATGCTTTTCTATTGATCTTTGATCTTTGTATTCAGGTGGATGGGAATAGTTCAAGGGCCTGATGGCTTAGTGGATTCTGTACTGAGTGCTCAACGTGAAGCTGCAGCATCATTTGGCACAAACGCACTCTTGATTGAGAAGTACTAGAAGGACCTTGCGCGCTCTGCTGCGCCGTTTTTAAATTTTAGTAATTATTACTGTGTGTGATATACGTCTATGGCTTTATTTGAGATTTTTGTTGGGTGCCATTGAAATGACTTTGCTTTTTTTTAGAAATGCGAGTAGGTCACACATTTGTGGTGTTTGGTGTGCGTTGTCATACATGTGGCTTTGACCTTAGCACCAGATACAAATATTCGCTTGTTTCTAGAATAATACATTTATAATCTGAATTACTCAATTTCCTTAGATGTGGTTCTTCTGGCATATCAGTATACAAACTTTGAGGTTGAAAAGATCTTATGATCCCACAAACATTGGCGGCAGAAATCAGACACTTTCCTTCGCAATAGACTATCAGGACTGTAAGGTCTAACAAATGTGTGATCGGAAAAGTATACACAACAAGATAAGGGTAATCTTTATAGAAAAGGGCATGTTCATGAAGACAAAATAGGCACATAAAAAGAAAAGCATAATCCACGCCCAGGCCAAAGATGCATATTTATTTTCATATCATCATGTTAATATAGACTCTCTATATTTAATCCAATTGTCAGCTCTGTCCCAAATTAATTGACTTAGTTATGTCTAAGTACGCATGGATGGAGGGAGTACCGAAGATCAAAAAAACTATCAACGCTTAAAGCTAAACATTCAATCTAGCACCTAATCAGATAGTCCTATTTATCGGTGGTGATCAATGATCACCTGGTCATCTGTATGTTGTCTAACCAGGAGCAAACGTCCATCATTTTTCAGCTCTTCAATCACCCTGGCAAATCGTCTGGAGGAGCCGGAGGTGACCTCATCGAAACACTGTAAGTACAGAAATCTGGTATTGGCAATACATCATCTGCCTTTATTGTCATCCGTGATGTTGCGGACTTCTGAGGTTGGTTGACCCTAGTCCTAGTGTATAGCGTCATTGAGATGTTGCAGTACATGGCAGTGAAAACAAAGTTGAGCTCCTTCATTTTTTCCACAAAGTGAATCACCCATCTTAGCCAATAACTCTTTGAAGTAACAACTGAGAAGAGCACCATATGTGATATGAGTTTTAGAAGTTTCTGGAGGTCCATGAAGTACTTATCAGGAGCGGCAATGCCTCTCAATTTGGCAACATGATCCATGCAGATTGCTTAATCGCTGATTTTAGGATCCATGCCTCTTCTGGCCATAACTTCAGTAGGCTGTAGAAATCAACAAAATAAAAAGGGGTAAAGAACCACCACAAGGAGATATTGAACATTGAAAATTATATATGATCTCACCTGGGATATGCTATATGCATTTTGTGTTCTCATTCATTCAGACCACAGTCATAACAAAACCAAGGAATACAGTCCAGAAAAAATTATTTTAAGGAACTTATTCACAACAACTTGAGCAGTGAAAAGAAAAATAGATGCTCCGGTAGTGATGACCCAGGTAAAATAAAAATGAAAGTACAAGGAACATCCGTTGGTTTGAACTCGTCCATGTTCACATAGTAGTAAAATGAATAATACGGGGAAATTTTACAACAACAATTAATAAACATTCACATTCTACTGCTAGTTTGGGAGGCACTCGGATGAGAGGTGGCAGCATAATTAGAATCTTCAATCTAGTAGGAAACTAACCAGATAGTACCAAGCAATGGAAATACCCCTTAACCAAAAGTACTTCAGCCAAATATCAAAAAAACATGATAATAGCATTGTCATGCAGTCCATGAACTTAAAGTAGTACAGACAAAGTAATACATATGATTTTTTTTTCCAATTATCCACCGCCACCAGAGTGTTCCCTAGCCGCATAAAAGTTTTGAGGAAAAGTGAGACCTTTTTCATCTGCCAAGCGACCATGCGCACTAAAGTGAGTGCCTAGTACTGCTTTCTTAACCTTGGAAAAAGTTTTGTCCGAACGGAAAGGCATGTTATAATCCGAAGAATCACTGGAAAACACAATGAATCCATATTTGAAAACCACCACATGGCTATCATTTATGAAATTTGTATTAAGACCACTGAAAATATGAATGAAACATTATTTCTATTGAATCCCAACCTATAGAAAGCACATAAGACATAAGAACTCAGGGATCACTTGCATCCTCCCCATAACAACTACGAAGTAGCAGAAATCGACTTTTCAATTCACATTCTTGCAAGCCCAGTGGGATTTTCACCCAAATTGCATACTAACATGGTCTGCAAATCGCCCAACTTTCATTTTCCAAACCTTGAAATTCAGTAGCCACTTACTTTTGTGAAACTATCTCGCATGTATTTACATGGATGAAATCCAACATGTGCATATGTGTCGTTGTCCAAATGTTGATCAGGTATGTCAGGTTCCAAATCAACAAAGGACCCCAATCAAACATTCAACAGTATATGCAAAAAACAAACCATGCCTAATGAAAAATCAAACCATCAAACTCGCTTACATATCAACTGGATCCAGCAGAAACTCCTCCTTTATATTTCCGCTTTTACCAAATATAAGATTTCGAAAGAAATGCGGTTTGGTGCAAAAAAGTTCATGTACTGGCCATCACGGTAGTTCCTAGCCATCGGGCATCGGTCCACCTTAATCTTCCATCAGGGCCATGCCTCAGCAAACGGCAGTACATGGGACCATCATATACTCGCATGTTATATACGGTCTTCAACACGACACTTACTGCACATCCGTATCCATACATAAACCCCCCACTGCACAGATCACCACACTATGTCAGTCTGCCTAGATTACCAAAGTAGCTGGACCCGGTAGCCACAAAGCCAGTCCCGAAAGTAAGGCTCACAAAAACTCAAAAGGTGCAAACGAATATCCGCTGTTGCTAATGAACATGACAAATCTTAGTGTTTGTGCAGCCCCAAAACATACATCACCTATTACCGATTGTCGAAACTTACACAGTTTTGTAGGATTGTGAAAAGATAAGAACTGCTACATCTGTGAGGCAATTCCCATCAAGTACTTCAGAACTCATTGTGATTCCTATTAGATACGGAGATTTCTGCAACAATAAAAAGACACCTAAAGCAAAGCAATTGGGCTTGGACCAAATAGATTGCAAGGTAAATCCAGTGTTAAGGCACGGTATAATTGGCTTGATTAAGAAAATATATGTTGAAGCATTTCAATTGTTTGGTTTCTTGCAATTCACGAACATGAATGCTTGATTATTCTAATATATTTATTTAAGGATAGTCCAAGGTGAACAGGCGATTGATCTCGTCCATAAGGTTGAAGGAACTTTCCATTACATGTATAAACTAAACTATTGATGCATAGATTAAACAGACACCGAAAATAATCACAGATTCTTGTTCATGAAATAAGCATAGTTTCTTGTTCATGAGTGGTTGTGCAGTGCTTGTGCTACTTGTTTAGATCCAATTGTGCTATCAAGTTGCTATCTGCATTTAAATCTATTTTTTCTGCACACTTGGTGTAGAGAAAGTTGCCTCATGGGTTGCAACTTACAACTACCATTCCGCTACTTAATAATCAGAAATTTTCAGAGCAATAAGCTTTCCGTAATTAAATTTTTGTTTTGTAAAATTAGTGAGTTATCTGTTCTTCACATGAAGACATCAAATTGAAAGGGGATCCATGAATGGACGGAAGATGAGCACCAGATATCTCTACAGTAGGATGTAAAAAAGAGTAGCAAAGAGGTGTAGAAGCTGGCCTCACCTTGCTGCTAGAGGGGAGGGCCAGGATGCTAGAGTCGCAGTAGTTTGCTGCCGTCGACGGAGGAGATGCGGAGCTCATCCCCACGCGGTAACAGTGGGGCCAGTTCGTCCAAGCATTGGGGCCGCGGTGCCGGCGGCAGCGGCCGTGGCTGGTACGTCGGGGAGGATTCGGGATGGCGAGGCCAGGCTGGGGCTCACGTCATCGTAGAGGATGTAGAGACCGGCGGGCGGAGGCGGGAAAGCGTGGATTCAGTCGTCGAACGCGGGACTAACTCGGAGAAGATCGTGAGGAGGCGATGCTGTACTCCTTCCACAGGCTGGAGAGGCAGCTGAGCTTGCGGGCGGCCGCCTTCCGGCGAAAGGGCCAACCGGCCAAACCCTAAACTTCTTTGTGGAGTCGAACAAGACGACCCGAGATGGGGGAGCAGCTTCCGCGTGAGGATGGTACAGAGGACGGGAGGAGGCAACACGTGATACAGAGAACCGACCCAACGCTAAACCGACTCAGAGGAGACGTCGCTGCAGCAACCACAGGGCTCCAATCCTAGGACGTCACTTACACAATCCTGTACATGCGGGGCCCATGAAAGCGACACGCAGAGCTACCAGGGACGCTCCCAACCCTGGGAGCTTAGTGCTCTTAGGGATATTACTCAACCAAGGCACATAGAAGTCCAGGTAACATCGTGATATCAGTCCTTCAACAATGCTTCTCTCAATCTGCATAGGCCCTCTGTTGTTTAACGTGGCACTACTTCAATCTGTGAAGGTATTTGATGACAAACATGGAAATGCTATTCACCCTTATTAGAAAGACTGCAGTCTAACAAAAATCATTAGAAAAATATCGAGGAAGCACTGGCTGAAGGCTTTTTTAACAGTCAATTCCTTGGATTTTTTCTCCGAACCAAATAACATTTTACACTGCAGCCATACCACATAGCTTTGGACTCATATTGGTGAAGCTGCTATGTCTGTTCCGAAGGTGACATACTTGATATTGTTTCATAATATTTGTATGTTGTGATTTAAAAAATTGATTCGATGATCTTATGTTTTTCATATCACTACACTGCGTCGATCTATTTGTTTGTTTCCTACACATAAGTAGCAAATTATTCCATATATTCAGTGCATTTCAAGATTTTGATTTACTATTTGCTTGTTTATAAAGTTGGGTTCATTCACTATTTCTATACTAATTATATGTGAGTTGGTGATGGTGGTACGTCACTCGTCGCACTTTGGGCTCGTCATTGGAACCATCCGAAGCGTTTAATATTCCGCGGCTAAAAACAACCGTACGATCTCGTGTTCTTTTTCGTGTGTGTTAAATTACCCACCTCTCTTACCATGTCCCTGTTGAGGCCACCTCTCTTCCTTGTGCTGTCTCCATCGTCTGCCACTGCCTCGCTAGAAGGTCGTCGCCGCTGTCTTGTACGAAGCCCGATGCCCCTTCTAGAGTGGCGTACTCCCCTGTTCTGGTAAGTACCGCCGCCTCCTAGACCCAAATTTGGTTTCCCACCCAGCGCAGGTGCGGTAACCCTATAGCCGCTGCCCCCCCATAGGATCACCTCCTCGCCATCTCCTCGTCGTCGGTATGGAGGCGCCACACCACACCATCGCCACCAAGGTCGAGGGACTCAACATCACCAACGACATCACCCAGTAAGCAATCACCTCCCGCATCACATAGATCTATTGATTGCCATCCTGTTGTGACATGTCTCATGGGTTTATTTATGTTGAATCTTGATCGGCAGCTCATTGGCAAGACTCCCATGGTGTACCTCCGCAAGGTTGTCAAGGGTTGTGTCGCCAACATTGCCACGAAGCTCCAGACAATGGAGCCCTGCTGCAGCATCAATGACAGGTTGCACCAACCAGAGTCTTCCTCCTTTGTTTCCAATGTTTTCATTTCCTTCCCTCGATGGACCTTCCGACCAACTAAACGTGTGCCCTGGATGTCTTCGTTTCAGGATAGGAATCCGGATGATATTTGACACCAAAGAGAAGGGCTTGATAGCACTCAAAAAGGTGATTTACCGCATCTTCTCTTTGTTACTACATACACGATCATATGCTCAGAGTGTTCTCTGCTCAGAAAAGAGTACACCATATATATAATTATGAAGAGGGGGAGCATATACCGTAACACTATTAATTTGTGCTTCCTTCTCTGAAAGTTTTGGTGGAAGCGACAAGTGCAAACACAGGCAAGAAAAATCCTGATATCACGGTTTCTTCAAATTCCCCCCAAACAAATCTTCTCTATTATATGCGCCGTATATATGTTCCTCATACAGTTTTCTTATTTTCTAGGTTACTGGTGGCGAGCCTACTGGAAGTTACATACTCTCTGGTAGAAAACCTGGTATGCTTCCTATCAGACTTCCTCTGATCTTGTCAATCCTATGGTCTTTGCCTTACACGATTGTTATCCTACTTGTGCAGGTCCACATAAGATTGAGTGCATTGGAGTGAGATTTGTTCCTTGAAATTTGGACGTGATGTTCTCAGTGAAGTAATAGAGGTCAGAGCTTATTTCAGTCTTAATATTTCTTGTACATGATGCCAGGGTGTAGGAGATCACCACATAATGCCTTGTCAGAATCATGTATGAGATGCCAGGGTGTACGAGATAGCATGATAATGATGCATATGTTAACCAACTTAAACTAGAGTGAATGGTGTGCTGCTTTCCTATTTTGTTCCATTCCATGACCGAATTATAAGGCACAAAGAATAAAATTTGCTTCTATTTTTTCTTATGGGAATACACTCGATTAGTTTGTATGTCTATCTAAATAAGGAAAATATTTTTTTACTTACACGTATGGTGTGGGTGTTTCTCTTTTGCTTTGAGACTAGGATAAAATGAGGAGAGAAAAAGGAATATTTCCATCTACCAAGGCGAGCATGGATCTAAAGAAATCAACCAAACGATTAGCTAGAGATTTTTGTGTGTAAGCAATTGTTGAATGGGTTTATTCAGTTTCATGGTTACTATCTTGTCAGTTGTAGTATAGCAGTATAGCAGAGACTAATATCAATGTTTTGATCTCATTAAGTTACATACATTATATCTTCTGCTACAAATAAAGTTATGTGATACAGGTTCAGAAGTATAGTTTAAACCAGGAAACATTGTGGCAAATGGGGACACAAAATCGTGTGATGTGCAATATGCTCAAAATCCACAAACATAGAGCAACATGGATATGAGTTGTTATATTGGCATTTGCACAGTCTGACAAAGAAGTAATCTATTTTGTATTCTATATGATATAGAGATGTTTCCTTAGGTAGAGAGAAAGAGGACAATAATAATATAACATGTAGTCTTGCATGATCTTATGGATGTTTCAAATATGTCTTTTGTTCGCATATCTTGCAAATTATAGGAACACTCGCGTGCATTGTCTTTACATGTATGATGATACAAGAAACTAGGACCCGTAGCAACGCACGGGCATTCAACTAGTGGAGACTTATTAGGGTGTGTTTGGTAGCCCGGGCCAACCCAGCAAGTCCCATCCCAACCGAGAATTCTAAGATTTTAGCTGTTTGTTAGCTCGACTCTCTCGTCTCGACATTTCCCACCTCGCCCAGAAAAGACCTCTCAGACCTGCTCGGTAGAGAAGCTGAAATCTAGCTTCGCACCTGGGCAGGGTTGACCCACCCTCTACATCGATTGATGCATGCGGTCTTTTATTACTTTATTTATTTTCAAATTTTGCAAAAGATTACCATCCGATCGATACATGCATCAACCATCTAAAGAAAAGAGACAACATAAAATGGCTCTCCATCAACATTGCTATTCTAAGATCAAATTGACACCTGCATTGGATGTATATACCTCGTGCAACCCTTTCGAGTTGGCTGCCAGTATCCATGTATTATCGTCTGTCTATGGGCTTCTGCTCCATCTCAATCTGAGTGGCATATGTGTTCAGTTGCGTATGGATTTTCTGAGTGGCCCATGTGCTCCCGCAAGTGGAATAATGGCGAATGCGATGATGTCGGTCTGCACCTCTCAAGAACACTCCTACCCCTCATTGAGTAGAAAATGTAGAGTACTCAAACCCGCACTCCCTCTTGGAGTACGTGGTGAGCTCACGTGCGAAATACTTTGGGCCGTGCAAGTCACCTCGTGCACCACATCGGCCTTCTGCCCTATTAATGTGCTGCGAAATCTCAAGAACATGTCGACCAACGGCCTTCGGCGAGCTATGCATGGTGTCCAACGATCTTCACAAAGTCTCTCTCATCTTGAGAGGCTCTTGCATGGGTTGTTGTTCGTGCTCCAGAATAATGTAGACCTTGGTGCACTACAGTCCAGAGCCCGCTCTCTACGAGATCAGACGCATCGTCGATCGCCCTACCTCCACCTGCAGCTCCGTCCTTGGCATCCACAGGGCGGGAGAGGTGGATGACCTTGTTCTCGTAGAGTTTTAGGGAAAAAATCCAAATCGAGCCTCATGCTCGCCGCCTCAGAACTTAGCAATGCCATTGGCACAAACGGCGTCCTTGATGTACCCAACAACGCCTACAACCGCAGATCTCTCGGCCTTGTCACCACCACGACCACTCCTAATGTTGGGAGCAGCTTCACCGCCATCACTACCTTGGAAAGGAGGACCGTTGCCTCCATGACCCCAGCCGGCTCGGCCCTTATTCGTGTGGACTCTCCCCGCCATCAGAGCGGACTCGTATGATTGGCGACGAAGTAGATCTCGATCTCGGCCCGTGCGCGGTCGCTGCCGGTGGCTTTGGTCTCCGGGTAGTCGGAGAAAACGGTAGGGGAGATGGAGAGTAGCTACGACTGGCGCCATCGTCAGAGAGGAGGGCGTTGGATCGCCCTTCCGCGATTCTCGGATCGGGAGGTTTTTTCATCTTCTATCGGTTAACCTCGAAGAGATGGAGGGTGGTCCTATTTGACGCTTCAAGCGGTGGTGAGCGAGTCGATGCACGCAGCCAGTCATTATGGTAGCGGCCCGTAACGCCACCATCATATTCTTCCTCGGTATACTCGAAACAACCAGCTCCGCACACCTCGTGGCCATTGTCAGTCAGAGCACCTGCTACCGCCACCCGAAGTGCCTCGCCGACCCGTCCTCCTCGACCGCAGCCCACCATCGGTCCTCCGCCGCCCCTCCCCATGGTCTCCCTCTAAATACCCCCACCACCAACGTAGGTGAACCCTTTGCACACCCTAAACCCTAAGCCCAATTCGTCAGCAAATTCCTCACGTCCCACTCGCACCCAAACCCTAAGCCCAACTCATCGGCAAACTCCTCGTGTGTGGTCTTCGTCTTCCAAGCGTCATCCTCTTCCCCTGCCACCATTGTGGGCCAGCCAAAATCAACAACATGAGATGGGGAGGGATACGGGCATACCTGGCCAACGGGCCGGGCTTTGGCGTGCCAGCCCGCAGCACGCGAAAAAAGCCCGTCACGGGCCCAGCCCGTGAGGTGCCGGGCCTGTGCCGGCCCGCGAAATTGAGGTGCCGTGCCTAGGCCGGAGGGCGGGGCATGCGTGCCAGCCCGGCACGGCCCGTTAGGCGCGTGGCCCGTGAGGGCACGCGACCGGCCCGTGGGCACGCCACAATTCACGTAATATTCAGCAAAATAGGGTCCGCGGGGGGGTCGAACCCGCAACCTCTACCCTCTCACGCGACCTCTTGACCAGGGAGTTGCTATACGCCGACCTGGTTGGCTCGTTCGGGGTGCCGAACACCCTAGCGACCAGGTCGGGTAGGCTGGCCGCGGCCCATTAGCTCAGGTAGGAATTTTTTCTCTTTTTTCTATTTCTTTTCTGTTACTAATATTTTTCTTTTTCAAAATCTAACATTATTCATGAAACTATTTTTCCAGATTTTTTTCAAAATATGAACATTTTAAAATTTTGAACAGTTTATATTTTGAACATTTTTCGTTTTTTTTTTCAAAATTTGAACAATTTTTATGTTTGAACATTTTTAAATTTGAACATCTTTTAAGATTGAACATTTTTAAAATTTGAACAATTTTTGAGATAGAACATTTTTTAATTTTGAACATTTTTTAACTCTGAATATTTTTGAAATGTGAACATTTTCTAGGATTGAACATTTTTTGAGATTTGAACATTTTTTAATCTATTTAAAAAAATATGAACAATTTTTTTTAATATGAATACTTTTCAAAATCTCGAAAAAAATAAAAAGAAACAAAAGAGAAAAAAGAAACAGAAAAGAAAAAAAGAAAAGAAAAAACGAAAAAAGAAACAGAAAATGCAGTATACCGTGAACTGGGCCGACCGGGCCGGCCATACCGCGCGAGGGGGTGTGCGGCGCGCGGTAACGACCGACCTGGTCGGTGTATAGGAATTCCCCTTGACCAACAGACCAAGGAAACCTTGCTGGTGTATGCGGGATTCAGTGCTCCTTTAAGGTTACTAGGACACTTGCCCGTGCGTTGCAACGGGAATTAAAATAAATAAACTTATTAGTTGAAGAAATTTCGTACAACCCAATTTTTGTCCCTAGACAGATCAATTACGAGTATTCATGAAGACCAACTAAAGCGTCAATTTTGACTCTCTTGTCATCTTCTTTAGTGGCATCTATCTTACGATGTCTCAAGAGTCGGACAAGAGATGACAGTAGATTGCTAGATACAGGTTCATCGACAAGTGGCTTCATCAGTGAGTATGCTCCAAAAGAACACAAGATCTCTGACCAGGCTACGTCAACGCATGCATGTGTCTTTTCCTTGCTACACATTGGATTGGTTAAATATTATTTATGCTTTAAAAAAAATTAATATTTGATCTTCAATATTTTTACGCCTTGAAGAATTTTAGTACTGGAAATAAGTTTTTTTAGTGGACAAAATAAGATCATTGTCTTTTTGGGAATAGTTTTATACGTATTATGCACCGAGGATTAAAAGAAGAATTTGGGTGGCCGGTGAACATTGATAATGCACACACATTGACCTCCAATCGTGAGCTAGCTTGCTGCCGGTCAGTTTGTCAGAAAGCGTGCAAGCATGAACACAGAGGCGCAGCTGCTCGTGTCATCATTCAGCACCTAGCCACCTATCATCCCGTGAGCGCCACACACACACATATCGATCTTTCCCATCTCTTCTCTCGCGGCCGGGCCTCCACCCTCCGCCTTGCAGATTCGCGACTGGGCGCGCTAGAAAGCTTGCCCATATTACCATATCCATAGTCTTTCAACTCTCTCTTTGCCTAAATTCGTGTTTCCAAGACTCTTAACTTTTCTCAGGGTGGTTCTTCGTCAGCCGTGCAATTTTCTCTTTCAATTCCATCGGAGCCAAATCTCTTTCCAACTTTCCCTTTCTCACCGTGGGTCGCTGCTTGTTGTTTTCCAAGGTGGCTTGTTGATTTCCACGAATCTTTGGTATATATATTAGCCAGTCGGTCTCAGTATAATTGATCGATGTGGGACTATTGATATATATCCACGATCCATGATATGTCGTCCAACCATTGGCTTTATTTTCCGTTGACTCGTTCTAGAAAGATTTTGGCCCATGAAACAAATTTCATTAGTGAAACGTGGCTCGTGGCCCGTGGCCCGTGGCCCAGCATGCATCAGCCCAAGAACGGAGCTTAATCTGTACGCGAGCGAGGACAGTTCCGGACGAACGGATTTTCTACTAACCGGTGGCATTGTATGTAAATTAGTCTGAAAAATAAGGTTAATTTTAAAACGGACGAAAAATAAAGGGAGAAACCTTACTTCCTTTATTAGTAGGTAAAGATTTCGCGGGGCCTTGTTCACTGATTCCTGAGCCCGCGTGGCAAACGGGCCGCCGTGCCGGCCCGCTTAGCTTCTGTGCCGTGCCGGGGCCGGGAGGCGGGGCACGTGGGCCGGCACGGCATGGCTCGCCAGTTCACGGGCCGCCTGCGTGCCAGGCCGGGCCAGGCACGTGAAGCTGGGGCAGGCCAGTGCCGGGCCGTGCCGGCCCGTTGGCCAGGTATGGATATGGGTCAAGTCGATAACGAACACGGGGTACCACTAGAAAAAGACCAACCTTTACAAAGAGAAAAAATCTCACGCGAATTGAACGACAAAGCGACGCGTGTCAGCTAGCTAGCCCCGCGCTGGCGACAGAAAAAGCCGCGCGAGTACAGCGTCGCGCTCACGACCCCGAACCAGCGCGAGTACCCGCATGCATCCGTCGCGAGTACCACGCCTACATGCGTCATCCCGAGCGAACGAGTACACCTGGTGGGCATCCACCGTGAGCCAACGCATGCATTAGAGCATCTCCAACAGGCACGCTATATAGGCCGCGCGGCATAAAAACGTCCGATATAGCGCGCGCGGGACAGAATGTCGCGCTCCAGCAGGAGCGGTAAACGGCACGGCCCTGTAAATTTTTTAGGGCGCGCGGCGTTTTGCACAATCCGGAGCGGCATATCTGGCGCGTCGGCTACAGCGCGCGGCATCGCTCGTCCAAGCGCGAAAAATCCCCGCTGAAACTTTCCGCCGCCGCCCGAGCGCCCAATCCGTCGTCTCCGCGCGCCGCCGGTGAAATCCCGACGATGGAGGACCCCTCCGGCACCCCTCCCTACTCCGTCCCACCCTCCGCCGCCACTTCCGCCGCACCGCCAAACCCTAGCGGCGGCGCCGACGGCGGCAACGCAGTTGCGCGCGCTCTTCATCCCGCCGCGCGGGCACCGCACGCAGCGCCGCCGCGCAGATGGCCGCGCAGGGCGCCGGCGCACGGCCCGCGCCGAGGAGGGGAAAGGCACCGTCGAACAAACGGCCGCACATCGGTCCCGCCGCCGTCGCGCCGCCGAAGAAAGCGAAGGCGCCCGTCCCCCGTCGGCCGCAGCCTCCTCCGACGACGACGAACCAGGCGCCTCGTCCTCCTCCTCCGACGACGACGTACCAGGCGCCTCCTCCTCCTCCTCCGCCGGGCGCACATACGGTGCATGATGAAATGCCCGAGGGGTAAAAAAACACTACTTTTTGTCCAAATTCTAGTTTAGATGCATACCTAGCCGGGAAGTGATGAATTTCATTGCATTGTAGAGGGTCGATGATGCGGCATTCATGGAGACAATGAATGTTGGATCCTCGTTCATGCATCATGAAGCCGCCGATGGAGAGGAGGAATATGAGGATGTAGATGAGGAAGGAGAAGGGTTGATTGAACCTCGCCCTCCCGGTCGGTCCGCCAACTACACCATGGCGGAGGACAAGTTGCTTTGCAAGACGTGGTTGACAATTGGAATGGATCCAACAACCGGTACCGATCAAACAAGAGAAACATATTGGATGAGGATGACGGACTACTTCAACACACACACAAGTGGGAACGAGCGAACCATGCGCTCACTTCGGTCCCGTTGGTCCGGCACCAGCACCGATTGCAAAAAATGGGCGGGCGTGCAAGCTAACATCGATGTTCTCAATCCAAGTGGCACTAATGAGAATGATAGGGTAAGTCATTCTACTATGTTCACCATATGGCTCATATGAGAAGAATACGGTTCTACTTCATATAGCTCATCTATTTTCTTTTCCGCATATGTGTAGAACTCCATGGCTCAAGGATTGTTTAGGGATGTGGGAAAGAAGAACAAGAAAGGCAACAAGATTCTTGGCAAGCCATTCACCTTGCATCATTGCTATGAAGTGCTAGGGAATGAAGAGAAGTGGAAGACGCGCGGCAAGTTGGACGCGGCAACTATGGTGGCCCATGCTACCGGTGATGCAACAATCATCGATGATGATGATTCAAGTGATGAAGGGAAGAAGAGAAGCTCCACTCCTCACTCCGTCAACAATGGGCGGAGGAATGTGCATGGTAGGAAGACCGCCAAGGAAATGAAGGGAAAGAAGGCCGGAGATGATGACATTGCCATGGCTATGGAAAGGATTGCAAATGCAAGGTTGCAAGCAAATGAAGATAGAAAGATGCAACGAAACTTGGAGAAAGAGGCTATGGATGCTATTGAAGCTAGGAGAGCCGCTTTGGAGGAGAGGATTGCCGCCAATGAGGAGAAGAAGTTGGTTTTGGAGGAGAAGAGGCAAGTGAAAGTGCATGGAGCCCCCATGTGTGGTTTTGGTAATTAATGACAATCCCTATGGACTAATGTTTGCATTGAGTTATATTTGTAGGTGTTGTCCATAGGCAATGCTTGAACCATATGTTGGCTTCAAGGTTGCAATAAGAAGAAATTGATGAAGAATATCAAGTGTCAAGTATGTCTTGAAGATGAAGATGAAGTGAGCCCTCAAGTTACTTCAAGACATCAACATGATGAAGTGCAAGTTCAAGATGAGCCAAACTCGAAGAGATCATATGCTCCAAGCTTGCCATGAAGAAATGAAGTGCAAGTTCAAGATGAGCCATCTCTAAGAGATCATTTCCTTGAATCTTGCCATCCATATGGTGATCATGGATATGTGAAGATGTGCCGAAGAAGAAGCTCTCCCATGGTGGATTATGGGGGAGCAATCCACAAGACTTCATCAAGCAAGCACAATCAAGAAAGGCGTTCCATCTTGTTGTGATCAAGATCGTCTTCATCGAGCTCAAGAGGAACGTGCAAGGTTAAGGTTTGCTCTTGATAGGGTCTCTTTCTTACCGGTCTCATGGTGTAGTTGGAGACCGGTTTATAGTTTAGTTGCCGTACTATCAAGAGGGCTCTCGAGTGAGTAACTCGATCGTATCGTTCGGAGAGAGCTCAAACCTTTGCATCCTTGCATCATATTTCTTGGTTTTTATTTGGATCTTATCCATGTGGTGATTTAGAGCTTGTGGTTATTTCCATAGCAAGCTCTAGTTCATCGAAAACGGATTCCGCATGAATCACTTGTTGCGTTTTCGATATTGGAGTTTTTCTCGGTTTCTCGTATTGAGAGGTTTCACTCTAAAATACATAGAAAAACCTATCCCACTTGTTCTTAAGCTTTTCACTCTTCTTCAACGAGCCCAAGATCATCGAAATCGGAGTCCGGATGCAAAAGTTATTAAGGTTTTCGTACCGGGTGTTTGGGTGTAAACAGGGAGGCCGGCAGTGCCGTTGGGAGCACTCCGGCACTGCCGCCGGGACGCGATTTTGACCATAACGGTCAGATATTTTGACCCCTATTTAAGGGGGTCTTCTTCCCCAAAGTTCCTGGTCGTTTTGAGCTCGTTTTGCCCCCATTATTGACCTTCTTTGAGCTTGCTATCTCCCTCTCCCTCCCATGAATCTTGCATCTATTTGAGAGAAAGATAGAGGAGATCTAGATCTACATCTTCACCACAAATCCCTCTCTTTGTGAGGGGAATCCACTAGATCTAGATCTTGGAGAAATTTGGTGTTCCTCCTCTTATTTGTTCTTCCTCTCTTATTCCCCCAATAGCTTTTGTAGCTTTGTTGGAATTTGAGAGAGAAGGACTTGAGCATCTTTGTGGTGTTCTTGCCATTGCATTTGGTGCATCGGTTTGAGTTCTCCACGGTGATTCGTGGTGGTGAAAGCAAGAATGTTGTTACTCTTGGGTTCTTGGAACCCTAGACGGTTTGGTGGCCTTTGTGGCATCTTAGTAGTGTTCTTGGGGACTCCAATTAAGTTGTGGAGAATCTTCAAGGGCAAGGCCTTTGTGGCATCTTTGTGGTGTTTTTGGGGACTCCAATTAAGTTGTGGAGAATCTTCAAGGGCAAGGCCTTTGTGGCATCTTAGTGGTGTTCTTGGGGACTCCAATTAAGTTGTGGAGAATCTTCAAGGGCAAGGCCTTTGTGGCAATTTATTGGGAGCCTCCAATTAAGTTGTGGAGATAGCCCCAAGCTTTGTGCGGGTTCGGTGACCTTCCTAAGGTCCCATAGTGGATCGAGGACATCCCTTTTGGTGGAAATTCTCGAGATAATACGGTGGCCCTCGTGCATTTGGAGTGACTTGTCCTCCACACCGCTCCAACGGAGAGTAGCACTCGCAAGAGTGTGAACTTCGGGCTACATCGTTGTCTCCGCGTCACTTCGGTTATTCCTATACCCGAGCTCTTTACTTATGCACTTTACCTTGTGATAGCCATCGTGCTTGAAGTTATATATATCTTGCTATCACATACTTGCTTGTATTGCTTAGCATAAGTTGTTGGTGCACATAGAGGAACCATTGCTTAGAATAAGTTGTTGGTGCACATAGGTGAACCATAGTATATAGGCTTTGGGCTTGACAAAGTAAACGCTAGTTTTATTCCGCATTTGTTAAGCCCATCTCGTAAAAATTTTAAATCGCCTATTCACCCCCTCTAGGCGACATCCGTGTCCTTTCAATTGGTATCAGAGCAAGGTCTCTCATTCTTAGGCTTCACCGCCTTGAGAGTAAAGATGTCGGTTAGGGGATTAGATCACAATAACTTGTTTATATTTGATGGCACAAATTATGATCTATGGAAAATTTATGTGCTTAATATTTTGCGGGGTATTTCCCCGAACATGGAGCGATTTCTTGACATGGGTTTTTCTTCTCCTAAGGATCCCCAAAATTTATCTTATGAGGAGAAGAAAAACTCTTGTCTCGATGCTCTTGCTTCTCATGTGTTTTCTATTGTTGTGAGCAATGTAGTTACTTCTTCAATCATGCCTTTTGGGAGCGCTCATGAATTATGGACAAAGCTTCAAGACAAATATGATGTGTCCAATATTATTGAGGATGATTGTATTGCTTCCACTTCCGGCCGTGATGAGTTCTCATCTTCATCCACTTCACCAAAGTGTGGTAAGACACAAGGTAATGATATGGTGAGTGGTGATGAAAATTGCAATGTTGATATTGAGCTTACTATTGATGATTCTTCATCTCTATCTCATTGCAATGCTTCATCTTTGGACTTAAACACATCTAGCACTAGAAATGATTTACATGCTTGTGTTGATAGTCCTTGCATATCATGTGGATGTTGCTTGAATAAATCTCATGATGATATGCTTGATTTGTCTTGTGGCCATGATAAAAATGCTTCTATTTCCTCTAGTTGTTGTATGGCTAACAATGTAGAGGAAACCAAAGATTCTATTGGTCAAGACAAGATCTTGAAAGGAGCCTCAAGTAACTCCTCATCGTTATCTCACGGGTCTCATATATGCCTTATGGCCAAGAGTTCCACGGTATCTCCTACCGTGGAACCTAATATTCCTCGTGGTGATAAGGATGAGGATGAGTATGAAGAAGATGATTGGGTTGTCTCTCTACGCGATAAGGGTATGAGCGTTTTCAAGGTTATTTGCAAAGATAAAATTGCTTGCTCTCACTTCTTTGAAATCTTGACTACCGCTATTGAGAGCCAAAAACTTATTTGGATGCATGAGAACACCATTGATAAAAATGGTGCTCTTGAACGAGAGTATGCCGATGATGTAGCATCTTTAAAGAATGAACTTGAAGAAGAACAAACCACCAAGGAAGCTCTTGAGGAGACCTTTGCTCTAGAATTGTCTAGAGAAAAGGAAAACCATGATAGAGCTCTTGAGATGGCAAATGAACTAAAGCTAAAAAATGATAAGCTTGTGTTCGTTAATGCTAAACTCCTTGAGGATTTTGAGCAACTCAAAAAGGGCTCAAGGGTCATTGAGAGTGCGCTCGCCAAACTCACCGAGTCGCATGAGCAACTTAAAGCTTCTTATCTAAAAAAGCATGCCAACTTGACTTCTCCTATTACTACTAATAATGATGCTTGTGCTACTAACACTACTTCTTGTGAAGCATCTATCTTGAAGGAGAATGTTGAGCTAAGGGCTCAACTTGATTTGCTAACTTGCAATTATGGGAAATTGGAAGAAAATCATGGAAAGCTTTCTCGCTCCCATGAGGATCTTCTAGCCTCTCATGATAGGCTAAAGTTAGCTCATGAGGCTATCATATCTAAGGCAACACCTTGTGAGCCTCATGTGGATACTAGCACTACTACTCAAAATGCTATATTGCCATGTGCTAGTCCTAGTAATTCATCCACTCATAATATTGCTAAATCTTGTGATGAATTATCTTCCTTGCCTTGTTGCTCTAACAATGAAGATGCTACTTCCTCTAGTACTTGTGTTGTTACTAACCATGTAGAGGAAATCAAAGAGCTCAAGGCCCAAGTCACTTCTTTGAAGAATGACTTGGTAAAGGGTCATGAAGGGAAATGCAAACTTGACACGATGTTGAGTATGCAACAATCCCCCAATGACAAGAGTGGACTTGGATTCAAATCCAACAACAAGAACAAGTCCAAGAACAACAACAAGAAGAAGGGCCAAGTACAAGTCAAAGACGGCCAAGATTGTTTGCTTCAAGTGCAATATTTAAGGGCACCATGTTAGATCTTGCCCTTTGAAGAAGAAGCAAAAAGGGAAGCGGCCTCAAGCTCAAACTCATATTCAACCTCAAGTTGAAGAAATACCACTTCCCAAGAAGAAACAAGCCAATGCTCCCATTGTGGAGAAACCTAGTGAGAAGAAGGAGAAGAAAATAACTCGCTACATATGCCGTGAGAAGGGCCACATATCCTCCTTGTGCACTATTGGTACCTCATCCAACTCTATCACCATTGATGATGTTTATTCTCTTCGTAAGGATGAGGGTGGCAATGTGTTTGCCAAATATGTTGGTGCTCAAAGTGGTGTCAAGAAAAGAACCATTTGGGTTGCCAAGCCTATTGTAACTAACCTCTTAGGACCCAACTTAGTTGGGGACCAACAATCCAAAATTTGATCAATAGGTACTTGCTGGAGGGCATTGGAGACTTGGCTACATCATGAAGAATTAATAGATCTTCATCATTTATATTATCTCAAGCCAAGTCTTTTGGTTATCTTGCTTCTATCATGTATTCAATGTTCCTCCTTGCGGTAACATGTTCTCAACTCACTTATATTGAAAGTTACTCGCCCCTTTGCATGTGTTAGTTTTGTTTCTAGCATGTGTTTGTATATGTTGTGCTTCCTACTTGCTTTTCTTGAGAAATCAAGTCTATGTATGTTGGGTTGCACACCGTGTACTTGTGTTTGTGTTGGAGCCTCTTTGCATCTTGTTGTATCTTATATGGCTCTTATGAGAGATTAATGGACTATTTTGGGGGAGTGATATTCCTTTGGGAATTTCATGATCCTAACAATGTGTGTACATGAGGAATATCACTTAGAATTGATATTGCAAGATTATCTAGTCTCTATGTGGTATGTCATCTTCATGAGAAATTCAAATTCCAATGTCCATTAATATACCTAGTTGGATCTTATTTGCCTCTTGTGAAAATATATTATTTATCACATTATGGGGGAGTAATAAGCTTTGTGCATATTACAAGCCTAGGAAATGTGAACATTTGAGGTTGTGTCACATAGAATTGATATTGTAAATTATCTCTCATATGTGACATGTTTTCTCAAACAAGTTCCAATTTGCTTAAATGGCTTCATTGTTAATATCTTTGTGGATCTTATTTGTGAAAGTTTTTCTTGGCATGGTTTTTCACAATGTGTCCCTCAATAAATTTTTGGAAAGCCATATGCTTCAGGTCATACTATTAATTACTTTGCATGTTGGTATGAATACTATTGATTGCTTTGCATGTTGGTATGAATACTATTAATTGCTTTGCATGTTGGTATGAATACTATTAATTGCTTTGCATGTTGGTATGAATACTATTAATTGCTTTGCATGTTGGTATGACTAATTGAAGCTATCAAGAAACTCTCTTTGCATGATGGTTAACTCTTATCTTTTACCATATGCTTTATTTGGTGTAAATATGATCTTACATATACTTACAAACTACCACCGGAAATATTTCCTAATACCTCTTGTCCTAGGACAATTGGCAATCTATTATGAGGTAGAAATTTATTGATCATATTTACATTGGCTCTTGTGTTTAAATTGTCTTATTTATTGCCATGAATGTTTTGTGCTTTGACTCCCATGTGTCTTCCTTGCATCTTATGGATCTAATTTGTCTATTCAAACTTTCTTAGCATTTTAGTAGATATAGGTAGCGTGATGATCCTAGTTTTGTGCATTTTGTATTCATATGCAAAATCCTAGATAATGCACTAATCTTGGGGGAGCTCTCCTATATTTGTTAGAATGCTTAACATCTCTTGATCATTATCAAAAATTTGGTTTTGGGAGACATAAACTTTCTTTTTGGTACTTTGTGCCATCATAAAAGTGTTGAGGGTTTGGTTTGTTTGTTGGAACCTTGCTCTCTTGGGAGTTGGTTATCTCATTCCTTTGTGTTTATGTTTAATTAGCTTCTTATAATGAGATAATTCTTTGTAGTCAACCTTGTGTTGATTTGATTCTTTGATATAATTTGGACAACCATTGTCTCTTGATTTATTTGGTGTCTTGTCCAAATTATATCTTTCTTTGGTTCTTGAAAGTATTGTGCATGCATCTTTAATATATGTCGATCTTATGGCATGTGTTACTTTCTTTGATCCAATATATAGGGTAAACTCCATCAAATCCTAATTTGGCTAAGATGTGCATGAAATTCAATTTCATATCTATATGCACATAGTATTGTGGAGTTTGTCCTATATGTTGTAGTGTGTCTAACTACTTTGGACCCAATTAGTTTGGGGACTTTTTTGTACTTACCTTCGTGTTAGGTACAATGGATATGCATTGGATGCTTGTCTCACTCTTGGGGAGAAGTGGTGGCTCAATGGTAACTTGAGGCAAGCTAGGATGGTCAACGAACACATATCTACTACATCCTCATCAATGCTATCTCGGTAACAAGTATCTTCTCATGCATATTTTCTATCATCCAACCATGTGGTTGCATCTTGGCATGAATCTCTTGATTTGCAAATGTTGTGCTTCTTGCTAAAGTCTTAACGAAACCTCTTTATTGCGAATGTGAGTAATTTGAGATGAGTACATATGTTGGGAAGTATATAAAATCATGCTCATGATTCACCCATCCCATCTATGCCTATCTAGCAATTTTATTGCATATCAATTCCTCAAGCCTCTCACATGTGCAATATCGATGAAAGTGCAAATTTAGTTATTTCTTTTGGTATCCTCGTTTGTGATACTTGTTGCCTATCTCAATGCATCCCAACTATCTTTTATCCCTTGTTGATATTTGTGATGTATTTTAGATGTTTGTGGTTGAAGTTCATGAATGTACAATAAGATAAAATTGAGCCTTTGGCCATGCTATTAAGCAAAAAATCTTATTGGTATATTGCATGACTTCCTCTTGGATATCATGCTTTATTTATTATGTATCTATTTTGTGTGTGTATGTTTCTTTGTGGATAAATATCTTTGTGATATTGCTCACTTAGAGAAACTTATACACATAAGAGATGATACATCTCCATTTGATATCTTATTTATTTGTTGCGTGTTGATTGGTCATGCTAAGCAATATAATTCATTGAAGACTATGATGATGCTTTTTGCTCATCCTTGTAATAGTCTTATAATATGCTTTATCATGCCTTTCACATATCCTCTTGGTTGAGCCTTTTATTATGGTGCCTCCTACTTGTTGCTCAACCATTTGTTTGTTGCAAGTGTTAAGCTTAATTTTCTATCTATGATCTATTGCAAATGTTTGTGTTTTAAATGGTAATGAGGGAGTAAGGATTCCATGTTATGCATATTGTATTCAAATGCAACATTTTAATTTATGCATGTACCTTGGGGAGCTTCCTCATTCTATTTAAGGCACTATTTTGTGGTGATCATTAGAGTTTATTTCACTTGGTATCTTTTGTTTTGAATGATATTATGGGAGTGGTGATTCCATGTTTGTGCACTTTATACTCCAATGCAAATTGTCTAGTTTTTTGCACAAACCTTGGGGAGCTTCCTCATATTATTTAGAGAAATTTTCTTGACCTTATCATAATATGTATCTTTCTTTTGGTATCTTCTTTGTGGTTCATTTGGTTGCTTGCTTCATTTGTTGAGGCTTCTTGAAGTTGTTATCCTTTTGCAATCTTTGATCCTATCTATAGTGTGATTCCTTCCGAATATTTGTCATTGGATATGTGCATTTGATTCCACTCAAATTATGAGAAATGCACACGCTATGGAGGAACTCTCACTATATTGGCCTTCTAAATTTTTCACCCATTTCGGCAATTGGTGCCAATGGGGGAGAAGTTTGGAGGGTTTAAGGGAATTTGGTTATGTCTTTGCTTTGTGCTTAAGCATGTGCCTTTATTGCATTGCATCTTGTTGCTTTGCATAGTTGAATATTTAGAGGAAACTCCACTAGGCTTTGAATGCCAATATATGCAATGAAAGTCAAGATCATTCACACATGCATATATTATGGGGGAGTTTGCTCTATATATTCAACTTGTTTGTTACTTAAATTCCTTATATAAACCCTCTCAAAGAGATTGTCATCAATTACCAAAATGGGGGAGATTGAAAGTGCATGGAGTCCCCATGTGTGGTTTTGGTAATTAATGACAATCCCTATGGACTAATGTTTGCATTGAGTTATATTTGTAGGTGTTGTCCATAGGCAATGCTTGAACCATATGTTGGCTTTAAGGTTGCAATAAGAAGAAATTGATGAAGAATATCAAGTGTCAAGTATGTCTTGAAGATGAAGATGAAGTGAGCCCTCAAGTTACTTCAAGACATCAACATGATGAAGTGCAAGTTCAAGATGAGCCAAACTCGAAGAGATCATATGCTCCAAGCTTGCCATGAAGAAATGAAGTGCAAGTTCAAGATGAGCCATCTCTAAGAGATCATTTCCTTGAATCTTGCCATCCATATGGTGATCATGGATATGTGAAGATGTGCCGAAGAAGAAGCTCTCCCATGGTGGATTATGGGGGAGCAATCCACAGACTTCATCAAGCAAGCACAATCAAGAAAGGCGTTCCATCTTGTTGTGATCAAGATCGTCTTCATCGAGCTCAAGAGGAACGTGCAAGGTTAAGGTTTGCTCTTGATAGGGTCTCTTTCTTACCGGTCTCATGGTGTAGTTGGAGACCGGTTTATAGTTTAGTTGCCGTACTATCAAGAGGGCTCTCGAGTGAGTAACTCGATCGTATCGTTCGGAGAGAGCTCAAACCTTTGCATCCTTGCATCATATTTCTTGGTTTTTATTTGGATCTTATCCATGTGGTGATTTAGAGCTTGTGGTTATTTCCATAGCAAGCTCTAGTTCATCGAAAACGGATTCCGCATGAATCACTTGTTGCGTTTTCGATATTGGAGTTTTTCTCGGTTTCTCGTATTGAGAGGTTTCACTCTAAAATACATAGAAAAACCTATCCCACTTGTTCTTAAGCTTTTCACTCTTTGTGGGGTAGCTCTTGTCATCTTCTGAACAACAAAATTGGTTTCACCTAAATCCGAGTTTCCTAACTCAAGTTGTTGCATTTTCCATATTGGAGGTTTTACCGGTTTGCTATTTATAGATAGGTAAAACCTTTATTCATTTGTTTATATCCTCCTTTGCTGGACTATGATGTTTCTATGCATATTGTTATAGAGCTCGTTGTTGTGATTTCAACGAGCCCAAGATCATCGAAATCGGAGTCCGGATGCAAAAGTTATTAAGGTTTTCGTACCGGGTGTTTGGGTGTAAACAGGGAGGCCGGCAGTGCCGCTGGGAGCACTCCGGCACTGCCGCCGTGACGCGATTTTGACCATAACGGTCAGATATTTTGACCCCTATTTAAGGGGGTCTTCTTCCCCAAAGTTCCTGGTCGTTTTGAGCTCGTTTTGCCCCCATTGTTGACCTTCTTTGAGCTTGCTATCTCCCTCTCCCTCCCATGAATCTTGCATCTATTTGAGAGAAAGATAGAGGAGATCTAGATCTACATCTTCACCAATCAAATCCCTCTCTTTGTGAGGGGAATCCACTAGATCTAGATCTTGGAGAAATTTGGTGTTCCTCCTCTTATTTGTTCTTCCTCTCTTATTCCCCCAATAGCTTTTGTAGCTTTGTTGGAATTTGAGAGAGAAGGACTTGAGCATCTTTGTGGTGTTCTTGCCATTGCATTTGGTGCATCGGTTTGAGTTCTCCACGGTGATTCGTGGTGGTGAAAGCAAGAAGGTTGTTACTCTTGGGTTCTTGGAACCCTAGACGGTTTGGTGGCCTTTGTGGCATCTTAGTAGTGTTCTTGGGGACTCCAATTAAGTTGTGGAGAATCTTCAAGGGCAAGGCCTTTGTGGCATCTTTGTGGTGTTTTTGGGGACTCCAATTAAGTTGTGGAGAATCTTCAAGGGCAAGGCCTTTGTGGCATCTTAGTGGTGTTCTTGGGGACTCCAATTAAGTTGTGGAGAATCTTCAAGGGCAAGGCCTTTGTGGCAATTTATTGGGAGCCTCCAATTAAGTTGTGGAGATAGCCCCAAGCTTTGTGCGGGTTCGGTGACCTTCCTAAGGTCCCATAGTGGATCGAGGACATCCCTTTTGGTGGGAATTCTCGAAGAGAATACGGTGGCCCTCGTGCATTTGGAGTGACTTGTCCTCCACACCGCTCCAACGGAGAGTAGCACTCGCAAGAGTGTGAACTTCGGGCTACATCGTTGTCTCCGCGTCACTTCGGTTATTCCTATACCCGAGCTCTTTACTTATGCACTTTACCTTGTGATAGCCATCGTGCTTGAAGTTATATATATCTTGCTATCACATACTTGCTTGTATTGCTTAGCATAAGTTGTTGGTGCACATAGAGGAACCATTGCTTAGAATAAGTTGTTGGTGCATATAGGTGAACCATAGTATATAGGCTTTGGGCTTGACAAAGTAAACGCTAGTTTTATTCCGCATTTGTTAAGCCCATCTCGTAAAAATTTTAAATCGCCTATTCACCCCCCCCCTCTAGGCGACATCCGTGTCCTTTCAGCAAGCCTCCGAGGAGCATGCACGCCTAGCGGAGGAGGAGAGGAAGCTTTTCTTGATGGATACTTCCCATATGGATGAGAGGCAAAAGGAGTACATCAACCTTCTTCGCGATGAAGTGTTGGCCAAAAAGAGATTGTTGGTAGCCAACATGAACACTTCCACTACCGGCATGTTTGGAGGAGGCATGTTTGGAGGAGCCATGCCGACGTTTGGAGGAGGCATGGGAGGCATGGTCGGCATGGGAAGCATGCCCATGCCCACCATGGAGGCATGGCCGGCATGGGAAGCATGCCCATGGCCGGCATGGGAGGCATGGCCGGCATGGGAGGACCAAGCTATGGAGGAGTCTTTGGAGGAACCATGGGAGGCTCGGTGAGTGGTGTGTATGGGAGTATGGGAGCACCACCGGGAGGCTTCGTGTCTTCCATGAATGCTATTATTCCTCCTTCAACCCAAGATGACGAGGAAGAAGAAGAAGGTGTTGACTTGGAAAATGCGGAAGTGTGATATGCATTTGTGATATGTGTTCCACTTTGTCCATTTGAACCATATGTCGTGTGTCATTATTGTTGAACTACGTCATTTTGTGTGTCGTTCTTGAACTATGTGATGTATGTTGCACTTTGTGTCCACTTAAATTATGGTACATTATTTGTTTCATGAATTATGTGTGATTATTTGATCTTTGTGATTGCAAAATAGTATAGAAAACTGTTTTCCGCGCCCACGCGCGCTGTATTTTGCCGCGCCCGACGGAGGATGATTTTTTCCGCCCGCGCACGCGCTGCATTTTGCCGCGTCCGGTGGGGAAAAATACGGCCCAGCGCGCGCTAGCAGAGATTTAGCGCGCCGCGATATAGCGCGCCTGTTGGAGATGCTCTTAATCAATCAGCTAATCAATCATACAATTTCTCTCTCCCAATCTTAAGCTAGCACATCCTTCAATCAAATAACTCACGTACGCCTTGCACCTTGAGCACAAGAACAACCAAATACACCGATAAGTACAGTTACAAACTCACACGAGTAAGTCACGAATAACACTTGCAACACGAGCAGGTACAGTCACGCACACGAGCAGGTACAGTCGTGCACACGAGGAGGTACAGTCACGCACAACACACGAGTACAGTTGAACACACAAGCGAGTACAAGTACAGTCACGCACACGAGCAGGTACAGTCACGCACAACACACGAGTACAGTTGAACACACGAGCGAGTACAAGTACAGTCACGCACACGAGCAGATACAAACGCGCATACGCGAACGCGTACAGTCCCCACACACGAGCGAGTACAGTTAGCGAGCAAAGGGAAAAATTGCACCAAATACACTAAAAAAGAATTTATCAAACACGAAAGACAGTTAAGACACACCAGAGGTACAATCATAATATTATTGGAAGTACGAAAAAAGTATCTTCAAACCTATCAACATGGGATCTAGTTTTGAAGATCTCGACGCGAGGATCTCAAAAGTGGAAACGGTTCGTAATTTGGACTTACGGTTCTCGAGATATTTCATTTTGAAAAAGACGAATCTAGAAAATAAAGGGAAAACGCAGCCCTCTGCCTCTCTCCTCCTCATCCCCCTTTCTCCTCCGACACGTGTCGAGCAGGGAGATCACTTCCCAGGGATTTTCTGGCACCACAGCGCGCCACTTATCGCGCGCGGAGCGAGTTGTCTTCACTTCGCGAAGGTCGGCCTTTTTTTAGAGTTTTGCGTGTGTAGCGTCAATTTTTCTTTTTGTTTTTTTGAGAGAAACGTGAAGCGGCAAATAGGAATCAGCGAGAATGCGCGCGCTAGCTACCCCCATTTCGCACTTTTGATAGTGGGCTTGGCCCGTTTAGCTCCTTCTCCCATTCCTCCTCGTCGACCTCTCAAAAAAGAAAAAAAAAATCCTCCTTTTCTTCTCGCCCCAAACCGGCAAACCCGCATCCCCCGTTTCCCCCCATGGCCTCCCACGCAGCGGCCGCCGCCGCCGCCGCCTCCACCCGGGCGAACACCCTCTCCCGCATCTTCGCTTCCTCCTCACCTACACCACCACCCAAGCCCAGTCTCAAGATCAAGCGCGCGCTGACCCAGAAACCGCCCGCCGCCGACGCTGACTCAATCGCAGCCAAGAAGCCCGCCGACGCTCCTGGATCCGGCGCGGGCCACCACAAGCTTCCCAAGTCCAATCGGGCGATCTTCAAGGGCGTCCTCCGGCAGCGCGACCCTGACAAGCTGGTCTCCGAGTTCGTCGAAGCGTCGTCCGCATCGTCGCGCTTCCGCGACAAGCACCACATGTACAAGGCAGCCGTGAGCCGGCTCGCCGCCTCCGGCCGCCAAGACGGCATCCAGGCCATCCTCGACGCGCAGAAGCGCTTCCTCGAGGCCTCCACCGAGGCGTTCGCCGCGCGTCTCATCCGCCTCTACGGCCGCGCCTCCATGCCGTCCAACGCCGTCGCGGCCTTCCACGAACTCCCCGCGAAGCACAAGTCCACCGGGACATTCAACGCCGTCCTCGCCGCGTGCGACGAAGGTGGAGACTTTGACGCCCTCGCCGCTGCGTTCCAGGAGATCCCAGCCTCCCACCCCTCGGTTGCCCCCAACGCATACTCTTACAACGTACTCATCCGCGCGCAGTGCAAGAAGCCCGACCTTGCTGCTGCTCTTGAAGCTGTCTCCCTCATGGAGAAGCATGGTGTTTCGCCTGACGTTATTTGTTTCAACACGCTTTTGAATGGCTTTTACAAGTGTGGCCGCATGGATGACGCGGAGACGGTGTGGGATATGATGAAGGAGAGGAATTTGGAGGCAGACGCCAAGTGCTACAATGCCAAGCTGCGGGGTTTGGTTGCGGCAGGGAGGATTGAGGACGCAGCTGCTGTGGTTGAGAGGTTGGAGAAGGATGGGCCCAAGCCTGATACAGTGTCTTACAATGAGCTGATTCGAGGGTATTGCAAAGCAGGGAGATTACAGGATGCCAAGAAGCTGTACGATGATTTGATAAAAAATGAGTGTGCCCCAAATAAGGGGACATATGGAACTCTCCTACCACTCCTTCTGCAGGCGCAAGAGCTGGATTGTGCACTGAGGTACTGCCATGATCTCTTAAGTAGTAAAATGACCAACGGAGTGGAGTGTGGTCTCCTGCAGGATGTAGTGAATGCATTGATAGAGGCGTCGAGGGTGGAGGAGGCTACCAAGCTGGTCGAGCTCGGGCAGAAGAAGTACTACCTCCGAAAGGGTTTGAGGATGCCAAATACTGCAGAAGGCAATGAGTTAATAGCTGAAACTGATAAGGAAGAATCAATATCAGAAGAAAAGGTGCTTTAAGTGCAAGACGAGACTGAAAAATAACATTATTTGACGAGGATGTTCCTTCATTGGCTAGGCTTTGATCTATCACACTGATGTAAGCCAGATCTCACCATGACCTGTTTTACCCAATTTCTCGTATTGTTTTGATAGAAAAAGTGCTAGTTAATATAGTGCTTATGCTGGTTAAATGAGACATTGCTTTATCTTGCCCTGTGCTGTAATACCTACCGCAAGTCTTTCTAGCCTCTGCTGATTTTCTCTGTTACATTTTTTTTTTCGAGAAAACGCAAAGGACTCTTTGCATTTCATTTCATTGGAAAGATAGAGTTTTACAGTCCTCCTAAGAGGCAGGGTACATGAGCAGGGACTTAATGTACATCCCAGGTCTAGTTAATATAGTGCTTATGCTGGTTAAATGAGACATTGCTTTATCTTGCCCTGTGCTGTAATACCTACCGCAAGTCTTTCTAGCCTCTGCTGATTTTTCTCTGTTACATTAAAATTAAATATATAAATCTAATATTTTGTGCTCATAAAAATTCTTCAAAGGTTGTGTACTTTATTATTAATTTCATTTTTGGCCTTCGATATTCAACTGTTTGCTCTGTGATGAAGATTTTACCTCCAATTTGACCATTCTTATTGTTGATTAACTATTTTCTCTTTGAAGAATGGAAAATGCAAATGTTATGTAGTTAAAGGGCCATTGGTCAATGATCAGATTCATGCATTACTAGCTTGCTAAGCTAGAGGTGGAATAGTTGTAGCTACATCACAGAATGGGTCCATTGCACTGTCAATTAATTTGCTGTAGTGAGCTTCGTTTATTTTCTTTTATGAACTGATCTTCATAATTGATCAGATAACGAGCTGCTAGAGTTGTAAACCATACAATCACGAGCCATAGGGATTAGGATAGTAGGTGAACTACCCTTTTCTCACATTCAGATTCTTGCTTGGCAGGACTGGACCTTCTTTAATTGTGGGATATGTAGAGAGTGCACTATAGCATTATCTATGTACCCATTTGAGTAAAGGTTTTGTTTTTGTGACAAATTTGACCTTCATTAGTAATGATACTCGGAATTCGTCCAAGAGTTCAAACTATGAAACTAAGCATGAAGTCAAATAACCGTTTTTCTGAGTTTATGTTAAAATACAAATGGCTTTGTGAAATGTTAGTATTAAAATCACATATGGATTATTATCTGAACAACTTAGTTAATGTCACTCTGTCTATATTTTAGAGGGAGTGAACCACCTTGGGTTCTAGGCTTGGTGGGTGGACCTTTTGACGCCACACGCCCACACCTCATCGGCCGAGTGCTGAGGTGTTGTCCACTTGTTCATGTCAATTTAGCATTTTTGGTGGTAGATGGTTACCTTCTCTGTGTTGTTCAGGTAGATCGTCATCATTTATCAGACATTTATTTGGGCAGTGGCACTTGTCTATCCATCTTAGCAATGGAAATGTTTCCTCAATTTCTCTGATACCTAATGAGGTGTCTTTCAGTATTTGTCCAGATATTATGGAGTGCATGTTATTTTCATGTTTCGTTTTGTCATCTGGGTTTATCATTCGTGTAAGATCATTGTGAACCACGAGAATATATCAGCCATCCTGTTGTTCATGCCTTCTCAGTTTTCTGATCTTGATGTGCAAAGCTTACTGCTTACTGAAACATCTTTTGCAACTATGAGACATACTCCTATCAAACATTTGTCCTTAAGACCATTCAGAGGTAAGTTTTCTGACCTACAATTTCCAAAGTTTGTGATTTAACAGTTTCCCAATCTCTGGTAGTTAATCATATCTAGTTGTTGTCACATATAAATTGTACCTTTTCGGTTCATTTTGGGAACTTATTGTTCTCACAGTTTCATTTTGGGAACTAGAGGACCCAGCGATCTCCCTGCTCACCATGACAGATACAAATCTGGGGCGCTCTGGGCCCATCCAACACACACATCATTAGCGCGCAGGCCGTGTTGAGCTAATTCATGTGCAATTTTATAACAGGAACAAGGGCAGTAGCTAAACTTGTAGGATTCAGACGAAACAATGCAGGCGAAACAATACAGACGCTTCTAGCTTCACGGATAAGGGCTCCCATAACAGATCGTATGATGGGTGGCTAGATCTTCTCCGTAAGCGAGGTGGATGGTGATGAACACGCGATGAACATAACACAGCGGAGATAATTTGATGATAACTTGTATGACTCAACGAGATCTCTCGATTGGTCCCTGTCGCCAATGCAACAGCTCTCAACCCTGCAAGATATTCGCAACTCCACACACTCACGTAGCCGTCGATCACGAAGCGGTAAGTTACAACAGTCTAATTCCCAATGAAACAGCAGATCACACAAGAATTTCAGGGATCAACACCAAATCAATGCAATATGGTGTAGAGATTCAATAGAGGTGTAAAGCAAACAACTATGAACTGGGGTTTATCTTAAACGTGGTCTAAAGCTACTTTAGGGGCGTCCTGGGCACTTATATAGGAGTTCAGGACGACCTCAGGTCGAAAACGAAATAACCGACCCGAATAGATATGGTCGCACTGACTCGCCGGTCTGGGCCGGTCGACCGGGCTGGGATCGGGCCGTCCGTTCAAACCGGGCCGGCGCCGGTTCCGATCGGACGCGGGATGTGCTCGAACTCGTCCGGTTGCCATCAGATCGTCCGGTTGGCGCCGGAATCCGGCGTGTCGTCGGTTGGACCGGACCGTGCCCGGCGCGCCGGCGGCCGGTCCGACCGGATGCGGGCCGGCCGGACTTCTTCCTCCTCTCGCGCATGCCTCCCGCTCTCCCTCGCGCGTCCATGAAGTATCTTCATGTCCAACTCCTTGTCCAGCTTCACGTCCATCTTCATGTCCAGCTGCTCCTCTCCTCCTCGTGCGATGCTTGCTCCCTCTTCATATCTGATCATACATAAGTAATAACACTTAGGCAGCATAAAGTTCTCATCAATCAAGGTATCGTTTAGGAACAAGTTTATCTGTTGTTTAAGTAGCTTCGCACGAGCCCTTGTAATAGGTCCAATCCTGACTTCATTGGACTTGAGCTTCACAGCAGGATCATCTTCAACTGGCAATGACGGAGGTAGTAGTGAGGTAGGGATGTCCTCATAATCTCCCCCCCTTCAAAAGGCGTCGACCTCAACGCTCTTAGGTCTTCTCCGTCATATGATGTCAAATCAGCAACATTGAAAGTAGTACTGACACCAAACTCATCAACTGGAAGATCTATCGAGTATGCATTATCATTGATCTTAGCAAGCACTTTGTAAGGACCAGCACCACGTGGAAGCAACTTGGACTTCCGCAGCTTTGGGAACCTATCCTTGCGAAAATGTACCCAGACCATATCACCATGCTTGAACAACATCTTCTTGCGCTTTTTATTCATCCTTGCAGCATTGCTCTTGCTTTTCTTTTCTATCAACTCTTTAGTTTTCAAATGTATCTTTCTCACAAAATCTGCCCTCTTGGATGCCTCCATATTAACTCTCTCATGTATGGATAGAGGCAACAAATCAAGCGGAGTAATGGGTTTGAAACCATACACCACCTCAAAAGGACACAGCTCTGTGGTAGAATGTACCGCCCTGTTGTAAGCAACCTCCACATGCAGCAAACACTCTTTCCACTCCTTCAGGTTATTCTTGATCATGGATCTCAACACGTGACAATGTTCTATTCACCACTTCAGTTTGACCATCAGTTTGGGGATGACAAGTAGTGCTGAAAACCAGCTCCCCCGCTTTCTCCAAAGCGTCTTCCAGAAGTAGCTCATAAACTTCATGTCACGATCAGAAACAATAGTCTTCGAGACTCCATGTAGACGTACAACCTCCCTGAAAAACAGGTTAGCAATATGCGACACATCGTCGCTTTTGTGGCAGGCAATAAAGTGTGACATCTTAGAGAATCTATCCACTACCACAAATATGAAATCATGGCCTCTTTTAGTACGCGGCAAACCCAACACAAAATCCATACTTATATCTCCCCATGCTGTAGTAGGTGCCGGTAAAGGAGTATACAAACCGTGAGGCTTCAGCTTGGACTTGGACTTGTTGCAAGTAATGCATCTCTTCACATATCTATCCACGTCCCGTCTCATCTTTGGCCAATAAAAGTGGTCAGCGAGCATGAGTAGCGTCTTCTCACGCCCAAAGTGACCCATCAAATCTCCAGCATGTGATTCCTACAATAAGAGAAAACGCACAGACGATTCTGGAACACATAGTTTGTTAGCTCTAAATAAGAACCCATCATGTATGTGATATGTTTCCCATGCTTTACCAATAGCACACAAGCGATATGGTTCAGCAAAATCATGATCAGCAGTAGCATACAAATCACATAGTATCTCTAATCCAGGAATTTTAACATCAAGTTGAGTTAATAGCATATTCTTCCTAGAAAGAGCATCAACAACAATATTATCTTTTCCCTTCTTATGCTTAATAATGTATGGAAAAGGCTCAATGAACTCAACCCACTTAGCAAGATGCTTATGCAAAGTAGATTGGGCTTTCAGATATTTCAAAGCTTCATAATCAGAAGAATGTATGATAAATTCTTTTGGCCACAAGTAATGTTGCCAAACCTCAAGAACTCTAATTAAAGCATACAATTCTTTATCATATATTGGATAGTTCAACTTAGCACCAGAAAGTTTCTCAGAAAAATATGCAATTGGGCGACCCTCTTGCATCAACACACCACCAATTCCAATACCACTAGCATCACATTCAATCTCAACTTATTGAAATCAGGAAGTGCAAGCAACGGTGCAGAAGTTAACAATCTCTTAAGTTTATCAAAAGCATGATCTTGGGCTGCGCCCACTCAAAGACAACACCCTTTTTAGTTAAATCATTCAAAGGTGCAGCAATAGTACTAAAGTTGGCACAAATCTTCTATAAAACCCAGCTAGACCATGAAAACTTCTTACTTGACTCACATTCATGGGAGTAGGCCTATTTTGAATAGCTTCAATTCTAGACACATCAACTTCTACTCCATGCTTAGAGACAACATAACCCAGAAATATGACCTTATCTTTGCAAAATGTGCACTTCTCAAGATTACCATAGAGTTGATTATCACGCAACACTTGCAAAACATGTCTAATATGTATAGTATGATCAGATTCATTGCGGCTGTAGATTAATATGTCATCAAAGTACACAACCACAAACTTGCCAATAAAATCACGTAAAACTTGGTTCATCAGTCTCATGAAGGTGCTAGGTGCATTATTTAGACCAAAATGCATTACTAACCACTCATATAAACCAAATTTTGTTTTAAAGGCTTTGTTTTCCATTCATCCCCTTCTTTCATCCTAATTTGATGATAACCACTACGCAAATCAATTTTAGAGAAAACAACAGCACCACTCAATTCATCTAGCATATCCTCTAAACGGGGAATAGGATGACGATATCGAATAGTAATGTTGTTTATCGCTCTACAATCTACGCACATACGCCATGTACCATCTTTCTTAGGAACTAGAATAACAGGAACATCACAAGGACTACGGCTTATGCGGATATAACCTTTGTCGAGTAGCGCTTGTACTTGCTTTTGTATCTCCTTTGTCTCTTCGGCATTTGTTCTATATGGCGCCCTATTGGGCAGCGAGGCGTCGGGGATCAAGTCAATTTGATGCTCAATACCACGCAATGGTGGTAGTCCTACTGGCACCTCCTCCGGAAACACGTCGCCGAATTCCTGCAAAACATTAGAAACACCAAGAGTAAGAGGGGTCATGTCGTTAGAAACCAAAACCGTACCCCTGTACAAAGCACAAGAGGCATGGCTGTAGGATCCTCACTAAATTCTCTCATGTCTTCTTTGGTGGCTAAGGAATTCACTCTCTCACTTTTCGTTATATCACTCACGACATTACAATTCTCTCGCCTATCTAGAGGCATCCTCCAAGTTGACTTCAATCTTCTGACGAGACTCATTGACAATGTTGTGGTGACATAGGCTGTAAATTAATTTTCTTGCCCTTGAACTCCAAGTGATATGTATTGGCACGGCCATTGTGTTGCACAGAACGGTCATAGAGCCAAGGCCGACCCAATAATAGATGACACACCGTCATAGGAACCACATCAAAATCAATAGAATCCTTATACGGTCCAATCTTAAACTCAACACGCACCATGTGGTTTACCTTCATCTCACCATTGTCGCTCAACCACTGAATATAGTATGGATGCGGGTGCGGTAGATACTTCAACTTCAGCTTGGTACACAACTCCTTGCTTGCTAAATTGCGGCAACTCCCGCCATCAATAATGACCTTGCAAGCCTTGTCAGGACCAACTAAAGTCTTTGTTTGGAACAAATTGCAGCGCTGAGTAGATGCATTTGGAAACACATTCAGAGCACGCTGCGACACAACAATAGTGCGAGCATCAGACGGATATGCATCTTCACCATCAATGTCATAGTCATCATCGTCTGGAGCATTTGGATCAACATCATCTCCAGTCTCATACTCATTGTCCTCATTGATAATCATGACTTTGCGGTTAGGACAATCTCTCTTGAAGTGACCCTTGCCACCACATGTATGACAAGCCATATCACGGTTGCGCGCAGTAGACATGCTAGAACCACTCGTACTTGCAGCGGATTCAGACTTCTTTGCGTTAGACACATTGGAGACCGGCTTGCTAGGCGGAGTAGAGTAAGAGGCGAAGCGCGTTGATGGCGCCGGCGTTGTATCTGGGGGCGCGCGAGGCGTGAAGCGCCCAGCTCCCGTAGCACGACCTTTCACCTTTGCTTCTTCAGCCAACTGTGCTTCAGCTTCTCTTGCATGATGTAGCAACCCATTCATAGTGGTGTAACTCTGAAAACGAACAATGCCTTTGATATCATACTTCAAGCCATGTAGAAAACGCTGCATTATCATCTCAAGAGACTCACGGACACGGCCACGCTGTATAAGCGACTCCATCTCCATGTAGTATTCATCTTCACACCTTGTCTCAATAGGGTCAACTTATCATAAATAGTACGCAAATAATTAGTGGGCACGAAACGAGAATTCATCACCTCCTTCATAGCACGCCATGTGGTAATAGGTGGCTCACCATCCTCTTGTCGATTGCGAACAAGTGCATCCCACCAACACCATGCATAGCCATCAAATTCGGAAGAAGCAAGCTTGATCTTCCTATCTTCAGTATAGTTATGTAAGCGCCATAACTTCTCAATCTTTAGCTCCTAAGTGAGGTATTCTTCAACATCAGCTCCTCCTTCAAACTTGGGTATGGAGAACTTGAGCTTACCCAATCCATCTTCTTCATCATGTCCACGACCATGGCAGCCAAGTGGAGCCCAACCACGAGGACGGTCACCACGACCAGGTACTTCATCAGGGTCGTCATCTTGTTGTTGTTGTTGGTTTGCAAGATTTTCAACAGCCAATTGCAAAGCTTGAAGACTGTGCTGGATATCCGTCATTTGATCGGTCATTGTAGTGACGGTCTCATTAGTGGCATCCAGCTTTTGGCAGATCTCTTGGACCGTTCCCCTAAGCTCATCATCCTCAATGCGGAATTCACGTCGCATCTCATTACGAAGAGCCTCATAATCCCTCCATGTTATTAGATCTGCAGCATTCTTGTCTTTCTGATTAACAAGTTTAGCATCACTAGAAGACATGATTAGTAGGTTAGTGCATTAAATAAAAAATATATATGGTGGTACTCTCACAACTCACTCAAAACTGATAAGAAAGAAAATCTTACCGTTCAAAAGTAAATTAGTGTTGCTTACCACTTGTAGTAACAACTAGTGCACGGATGTAGCGAAGCGAATATCAAGGGTACAAGAACAATCACACGACAAAGCAGGATATATGTGGGGCTGTATGTAGGCTACCTATTTGCACCAAAAAAAAGCTCTAGCGCTGACCGTAGACAACCAAAGATACTCACACAAGGCGATAAATGGGCCAATGCAACTATATGGATGAAAGGTTGCAATGCACTTGAGAGACGCTAGCAAAGCTCAACGAGACATGCACAAGATTGCTCAACTACAGGTGCAGTAAAGAAAACTTAGGCCTTCACTTGAGTCAACTAGCACTTCACTTTTCTTTTTGGATTTTTTTTGTAACACACACGCAACTATGTAGCTCTTTTTGCTTCTTTTCTATTTTCTCTTTTTTATTTTTATTTTTGTTGATATTTTTTACACAACTCCTTGATAACACGGCCAACAAGATATGCAAAGCACCAAAACCCTAATGAGCAGCCTGTCGAGCGGTAAAACTAGTCTCTTCGGGGAAAGTTCCTAGTCACTTATATCGATAGGCTGTGTCTATGGTTGGGAACAAGCACACTGTACGCTATGTAGACTCGGAGTAACAAAAACTTGACACTAGAAGATAAAGTAGACGATATAGAGACACAAACCCTAACAATTCTACTAGATGAAAGATAAAGATACGTAAAAACAACTACGAAAAGCAACTAAAACTCGAAATTAGTGCAATCTAAGGCTATGGAAAACCCTAACCCAAACTTTTTTTTTGGCTTTTTCTGTATAGGAAACACTCACAACTCAACTATGGGGTGGATTGTGGATGGCTTACCGAGGAAACGCTGAAATCTGATACCAAGATGATAATGGGTGGCCCGATCTTCTCAGTAAGCGAGGTGGATGGTGATGAACACACGATGAACACAACGGAGATAACTTGATGATAACTTGCATGACGCAACGAGATCTCTCGATTGGTCCCTGTCGCCAATGCAACAGCTCTCAACCCTGCAAGATATTCGCAACTCCACACACTTGCGCACGTAGCCGCCGACCACGAAGCGGTAAGTTGCAACCGTCTAATTCCCAATGGAACAGCAGATCACACAAGAATTTCAGGGATCAACACCAAATCAATGCAATATGGTGTAGAGATTCAATAGAGTTGCAAAGCAAACAACTATGAACTAGGGTTTATCTTAAACGTGGTCTAAAGCTACTTTAGGGGCGTCCTGGGCACTTATATATGAGTTCGGGACAACCTCAGGTCGAAAAAGTACAAAAATAACAGACCCAGAATAGATCTGGTCGAGACAGACTCGGACTCCGCAGGCCCGACCGGCCTAGGACCGGCGTCCGGCTCAAACCGGGCCTGGCGCCGGTGCCGACCGACGCGGGATGTGCTCTGCAGAACCCGTCCGGCTGCCATCGCGATCGTCGGTTGGCGCCGGTGGAATCCGGCGTGTCGTCCGCTGGACCGGATCGGATCGGGCGGCTGCGTGGCGGTCGGTCTGACCGATGCTGGGCCGGCCTGGAATTCTTCCTCCTCTCTCGCGCATGCCTCCCGCTCCTCCCTCGCGCGTCCATGGAGTATCTTCATGTCCAGCTCCTTGTCCAGCTTCACGTCCATCTTCATGTCCAGCTGCTTCTCTCCTCCTCGTGCGATGCTTGCTCCCTTTTCATACCAGATTATAGATAAGTAATAACACTTAGGCAGTATAAAGTTCTCATCAATCAAGGTATCGTTTAGGAACAAGTTCACCTGTTGTTTAAGTAGCTTCGCACGAGCCCTTCTTGTTAATTGGCTTCAACTCTTGACTGGGTAGTAGTTAGAGTCCTCATCATCGTAACTCTCATTCTTCATCGCATTCACCAAAGTCTGGCAATCAGATTCAAAAACAACACGGTGCAGACCTAGAGCTGCTGCTCCTTGTGTTGCAGCTGCACAAGTTTCTGTTTCAGCCTGGAGCACAGTGCGGATATGTCTCAGCTTCCCAGCCTGCTGCCGCAATGAACTCACCCATATCATCTTTTGCAACAAAACCCCATGCACCACACTTGTTGGGGCGTAATGTCGGGAGGTACCCCAAATCATCAACATCTGTTCATTCTCACCCCCACACGTGGCTCACACTGCCACCCTCAATGTACTTCATTTAATAGATGATTGATGAAAATAGCAGGTGATTAAAAGAGAGGGAGAGGGGGGTTACTTTGTTGTTCTCCCCCAGATGCAATCTGAGGAGAAAGAACAGTACGGATATGCATATGCATCGCACCAATCTGCTTCATGGTGATCGAGTACAAGCCATGATCTGTAGGTAACCATGGACTCATGCTTTTTTTTGAATTCGGATTCCACTGGAGCCTATTTGATCACTTCAATTTCTATCTTTAGTTTTATGGCCTACTAAGCAACTTAATTACTCTGCATATATATTTGTATCTGAATGTGGATGCGTTCTATTTCCACGGACCTTTCACTTGGAGTCAAGGTAGCTAATTTTCATGGATTTGTTGCTAATGGATGGATGTGACTTCTCTTCCTGGTTTTCAAGGTATCGTTAAGGCGTTGCTTAGGCGCTTCTTAGGCGTCAGAGCGCCCCCCATGCGCCTTAGGACGCCTTACCGCCTTAAAAACCATGCTTCTCCTGCCTTTTCAGCAATACCAATATAGCTTTACACTCAGAAAGTCTACAATTACAAAACTCCAAAATTTGATGTATGACTATTACAAATTTGTCGCCAGATGGTTATTACTGGTACTATCTGAGTCGGACTTCTTCTGCTTTGTTTCTTAGTGCTATTGATGTTCACAACATTCGTCCCTTCAGTTGGTGGCTCAATGCCCTTTCTGTAACATCTTAATTTTCCAGGTATGTTCATATGGACCACCTTCCAATCTTAATAATAATCAATATTTTCTTTGTACTACTTTTCACATTTGTCATTTCTGCACATATGCGTAGTTATGCTTACATAATTTTTTCTCTCAGTCCACATATGTATCAATTTGAATGAGCTCAAACTTGATCCTTTGTTAAGTGTTCACTAAATAATTTAATCTTCACGTCAACGTCTCTAGAATAATTCTTCCCTTAATGAAAGTTTCACTACTAGGTGCTTTTATTTATTGTTTGTTGAATATCAAATGATGCAACATACAACATGACCAGGTTGCAGTAAACAATTGACCCGGAGAACAACCCTTGCCCCACCGCGTTGCGAGACACGCAGGGGGAGCCCCGATTCCTCCACCACTGGCACCTCCTTGACTGTACTTGTAAGGGGCGAGGAGCCGCCCCGTACCCAAAACTGTAAAAATTCGATACCGGGGGCGGATTTACGGGGTCTGCTAGACGGCCGGGTAGAGCTCTACCCCGTATATCGGCGGTTATTTTACGGGGTTGGGGCTTTTAAGGGGTCTGTTAGCACTACAAGAAAAGTTGCCATGGCCGACGAAGTTGAAGTCGCGCCGTGGTTGCTGGTGTACCATGGCCGACGATTTTGGTCCCTCCGTGGTGCATGTCAAAACTTTTTTTTTTTCTCGTTTTTGAGGCCACCTAGCCCGACGAAAGCGGCCAAAACGTGGCGTATGGTGGCCCGGGACGTCTCGAAATCTCGGGTTCGCCGCCGAGTCAACGCAAATCCGCACCGCCGAGGGATGTAGGGCCCAGATGGCAGCCTCTGTTTTTTTTTTCTACATCGCGCCATCTCGTTCAACGAGCCGTTTACGATGCAGGATCATGGGTCCCGCATGTCATCCTCTATGAACCAAAATTCTTTCTATTCTTGGATTTTTGACCCCCTGATTTCTGGCTACTTCCTTTTCTTTTGATCCCTTGCCGCCTTGGAAACGTTGAGACCGCTTGCTAAATGGGACCCGCATGTCATCCTCTATGTGCAATCAACTTTCTTGGAGTTTTTTTGCACCTCAAATTTGGTCACTTGCCTTTTTCTTTCGATCCCCCGCCGCCTCTCAAACGGTGATACCGCTGCTGCTAACTGGACCCGCATGTCATCCTCTATGTACTATAAAACTTTCTTTTCATGGATTATTTTGGCACCTCAAATTTGGTCACTTGCCTTTTTCTTTCGATCCTCGCCTCTCAACGGTGATACCGCTGCTGCTAACTGGACCCGCATGTCATCCTCTATGTACTATAAAACTTTCTTTTCCTGGATTATTTTTGGCACCTCAAATTTGGTCACTTGCCTTTTTCTTTCGATCCTCGCCTCTCAAAAGATACCCGCTGCTAATCGACCCATGTCATCCTCTATGTACTATAAAACTTTCTTTTCTGGATTATTTTTGGCACCTCAAATTTGGTCACTTGCCTTTTTCTTTCGATCCCCCGCCTCTCAAACGGTGATACCGCTGCTTAAAACCGATGTCATCCTCTATGTACTATAAAACTTTCTTTTCTTGAATTATTTTTGGCACCTCATATTTGGTCACTTACCTTTTTCTTTCGATCCCCCGCCTCTCAAAGGATACCGCTAAATGGGACCCATGTCATCCTCTATGTACTATAAAACTTTCTTTTCTTGGATTTTTTTGGCACCTCATATTTCGTCACTTGACTTTTTCTTTCGATCCTCACGCCTTCAAATGTGATACCACTTCGCTAAATGGGACCCGCATGTCATCCTCTATGTACTATAAAACTTTTTTTCTTGGATTTTTTTGGCTCCTCATATTTGGGCACTTGCCTTTTTCTTTCGATCCCCTGCGCTTCTCAAACTGATACCGCTCGCTAAATGGGACCCGCATGTCATCCTCTATGTACTATAAAACTTTCTTTTCTTGAATTATTTTTGGCTCCTCATATTTGGGCACTTGCCTTTTCTTTCGATCTCATGCCACGTTTGAAACGTTGAGGAACCATGGCTCATGGGACCCGCATGTCATCCTCTATGTGCTATAAAAGTTTCCTTGTTGGATTTTTTCACCCGATTTTTGGCTTGCCTTTTCTTTTGATCCCCCCCCTTTGAAACGTTGAGTAAGCTGTTGGCTCAAGGGACCCGTATGTCATCCTCTATGTCCATCAACTTTCTTTTCTTAGATTTTTTTTCACCCCCTAATTACTAGCTACTTTCTTTTGATCTCAAGCCGCATTACAAACATTGAGACCGCCGCAAAATGGGACCCACATGTCATCCTCTATGTACAATAAATCTTGGATTATTTTTGGCTCCGATATTTGGTCACTTGCCTTTTTCTTTCGATCTCATGCCGCCTTTGAAACGTTGAGTAAGCTGCTGGCTCATGGGTCCCGCATGTCATCTCTACTAACAATAAAAGTTTCCTTTCTTGGAGTTATTTTTACCCTAATTTCTCGGCTATTTGCCTTTTTCTTTTGATCCCCTGTTGAAACGATGAGGACGCTGTTGGCATGTCGGTCCCACATGTCATCCTCTATGAACAATAAAGTTTCCTTTGGTGGATTTATTTTTGACCCCTAATTAATTTCTGGCTATTTCCTTTATTTTTCTTTTGATCCCTGCCGCCTTGGAATTGTTGAGAATGCTCTGCCGCCTCATTTTCTTTTGGTCCCGTGCCGCCTTGGAAACGTTGAGACCGCTGAAAATGGGACCCATGTCATCCTCTATGTACAATAAAGTTTCTTTTCTTGGATTATTTTTGGCTCGATATTATGTCACTTGCCTTTTTCTTTCGATCTCATGCCGACTTTGAAACGTTGAGGATGTTGCTGCCTCATGGGTCCCGCATGTCATCCTCTCGGAACGATAAATGTTTTGTTTTCTTGTATTTTTTTACCAACTGATTTTTGGCTTTTTTATTTTCGATCCCCTCGCCGCCTTTGAAACGTTGACTCCGCTGCTGGCTCATGGGTCCCCGATGTCGCCCTCCCGTACAAGAAACATGTGATATTTTATTTTGCGACAATAAACGTTGTATTTCGCTCCGAGCTATTGCAAACGGATAAATTAAATCTTTATATCTACATAAACAAACTTATATGTTGAATCTCCTTGTTTTTTGTTTTTGCGAAGCATAGGACTTTTTTTTTTTGAGAAAATCCGACCTTTCCGTTTTGGAGTGGGCTGAAATTGTACGAGTCAAAAGGCCCAGAGATAGTTCGAAGGCCCGATGTCCATACGCCCAATTAAAATCTTTCTTTCTTGGATTTTTTCACACCCGATTTCTTACTTCATTTTTCTTTCGGTCCCGTGCCGCCTTGAAGCGTTGAGACCGCTACAAAATGGGACCCGCATGTCATCCTCTATGTACAATAAAGTTTCTTTTCTTGGATTATTTTTGGCTCCTGATATTATGTCACTTGACTTTTTCTTTCAATCTCATGCCGACTTTGAAACGTTGAGGAAGCTGCCGGCTCATGGGTCCCGCATGTCATCCTCTATGAACAATAAAAGTTTTCTTTGTTGGATTTATTTTTTTCCCCTAATTTCTGGCTATTTGTCTTTTTCTTTTGATCCCCTGCCTCCTTTGAAACGATGACGACGCTGGCAAGTCGGTCCCACATGTCATCCTCTATGAACAATAAAAGTTTCCTTTGATGGATTTATTTTTTACCCTAATTAATTTCTGGCTATTTCCTTTTATTTTGATCCCCTGCCGCCTTGAAATAGTTGAGGATGCTGCTGCCTCATGGGTCCCGCATGTCATACTCTCGGAAGGTAAATGTTTCTTTTCTTGAATTTGTTTACCAACTGATTTTTGGCTTATTTTTTCTTTCGATCTCCTGCCACCTTTAAAACGTTGACGACGCTGCTGGCTCATGGGTCCCCAATGTCAGCCTCCCATACTGCAAATCCTCTTTCGCAAAGGTTGTATTTCTAGATAGATAAGGTGGATTCGAATCTGCCATGGTTCAGGCAGCTCAAAGCCTTCTTGCACTAATTAATGGAAGTAGTGTATCGCAAGGTCAAGACATGTGGCTCAGTGTAATGAATCTATATGAATCATGTTGTGGGTTCAATCTGATAGTTCTCAACAGGTCAGCCCAAAATAGAAATTAAGTTTTTTTCTAAAAGGGAAATGCAAATTAAGATGAACACAAACATTAGTTATCATAATAGCTGATCATACATACATACTTGCTAAGAGCAAAAGCTTGCCAGAGTTTTACCACCCATACAATTAATTAGCAGTTCAGATAAGATAACCTTATATAAGTATAACTACAAATGCATTTGCTAAGGGCTCATGGGACAACAGAACTAGACAACCGCGAACTTTATGACCAGCATGTCACAGCGGCATCGAAAGATCTTGACCTTCAACTTTGATCCAATGCGAAGTTTGGCACCGTCAATGAACTTTTTCCACCTGGAAGTAACAGCCAAGCGGCCATCTGTGGGACTGACAGAGTACCGTCCCTCCACGGTGAGACCTTCACTCTCCATGACGAGGGATATCTTGCCCCTTCGGCCAGCATTGAGATCCTTGGAGATACTTTTAGGCAATTTCTGATTCAAAGCAAGAGATACCACCAAAAATTAGTCAATGGCACCAATGCACCGAACCATGTGAGACTTTGAGCAGAGAAGACATCAAGATAAGAGCAGTTATGCTGTCATATACTCACGAACATAGCCTTGAGCGCGTCCCACCACACGGGTGGCCACAGAATGAGCCGAGACCTCGGTGATCCGCTGGGCAGGTGCATGAGCCGGGGCTGTACACGAGCCGGTGCCGATGCGGAGACTGGCAGGTGAAATGGTGCCTCTAGAGGAACCGGGTCCGATGCAGAGATCACAAGGTGCAAGAAACGGTGCAGCTAGAGGAACTAGAGGCGATGGATCAGGGCATGTGTAGTATATGGGGCCTCACAGAACCAATGCTGATGTAGACCGCTGGGTAGATGCAAGAAACTGAGCCGGCATGAACCGGGGATGATGAGAGTGAAGCCGGTGCCGGTGCCGGTGTGGTTGCCTTTGTGACATCCGCTCCTCTTCCATCAGGATCTGCAGCTTTGATCATGTTAAACCCGGCAAGCTAGAACAGAGGGAATGGTTTAGAACAACTGCTCAGGAATGCAGTTATCAAAAGATATGAGTAGAAAAAAGTTACATATTATATATTTGGAAGTGTCTCCAACTCGGTAAGCAGTTACGTATATCGCCCGTTTGAGTTTCTGATCCTCAGCTCGTCGCCCTTCTTCACCGTAGTCAAAAGCAAACTTTCTCCAATCATGTCCATACAAATATGTGATGGCCTGCGTCTTGTAGACATACACCTCATAGACCGTGTAGGTGTTCATCAATTTGCCATTGCCATGCATAGTGAAAGATCCTTCATGCGGACATCTGGTTAATCATTGGACGAAGTTCACAAGGTACAGTCTGCATGTGAAAATTGATACAAATGTAAGAAGCAGGAAGACTAAAAACAAGACTTTACTATATGCCAATTCATGCTAAACCACTGAGAATACATACCCGTAACTCGTGAAGGAGCTACTAGAAAGGTAGATAGAGCCATAGGAGGTGTTATATGCGCGGTATGTACATGGGCCCGCCATATTCCCGCAAGCTCGGCATCGGGATGGTGAAGGAAACATGGGAGGTACTACTGGTGCGTAGCGCTGAACGTAAGTGGAAGAATTAGGTTGTGTAAAGTGCATAGTTCAGAGCAATGCAAATGTTGACAAGCAAGTGCATAACACTATGTTACAAACTGAACAGTGAAAAATTAGTGTATGATGAATATAAGCATGCTAATTTGGTGTTTCCGAATTCCAAAAAGCATTAGACAGAGCCGGTGATAATATCAGACATAAATCATGGCATGTATATGTGGCTTAAGAAAATATACCCGAACCCTTGGATGGTTACGGCCCGGCTGATCCTTGGACTTGAGCTTATATAAGCATCCAAAAGGTGGGGCTGACAGTAACTTGGTGGCAGCCTCTGCAGATGCCTCATCAGCAGCAGTTGCAATCCTTTTGACCAATGAAGGCTTAGCAGTTTCAGTCTGCATATAAAAATTGAAGAGCAACAGACATCAGCAGTGATATATAAAATGAATCTATGAGACACCGATGCATATAGTGCTGGATGTAAGTGGAAGAATAGGTGTGTGTGTTTCGAACTATTGGTAAGCATTAGACAAAGCCGGCACAAACAGACAAAAATCAAATCATGTATGAGGATTAAGAAAATATACCTGCTTACTGAAAAAGGGTACCACCCAGCTGGCCCGTGGCCTTGTGCTTGAGGAGGTTTTCAAGATGGTGGCAGCACCATCGTCTTCACAAGCAGCCTCATCAGGATCATTTTTTATCCATTTGAGTAGAGGAACAGAAGTTTCATCCTGCATATGAATAGCAACACAACTCATCATTGATATTTAATAAATCTATGAGATAGACTGATGCAAATAGTGCGGGGTGTAAGTGGAAGAATAGGGTTGTGCATAGAGAACAGTTGACAACAATGCAAATGATTACAAAAGAAGCCAATGGAAATCAACAGTTTATATACTGGATGAGACAGACTGAAAAGTGAAAAATTAGTGTATGATGATTGTAAGCAAACGCAGTGTTTCTGAACTTTTGGTAAGCATTAGACAAAGCCAACAGTAATTAAACAGATAATAATGAAATCATGTATGTGGATTAAGAAAATATACCAGATTCATTAAAAGGTCACCACCCAACTGGCCCATGGCCTCGTGCTTGTAGAGGTTTTCGGAAGATGGTGCCGGCACCATCGTCCTCAGCAGCTCATTAGCCCCATTTTGCATCCACTTGAGTAAAGGCGCAGCAGTTTCAGCCTGCATAAGAATGGGAACAGATCTCAGCAGTGGATATTGAATGACTCTGAGACAGACTGATGCATATAGTGCTAGATGTAAGTGGAAGGGTATGGCCGTGTATGGACAACAGTTCACAACAATGCAAGGGTGTGTTCGGTTCTGAAACAGGAATGGAATGGAATGGTTCCATTTCAGAGGAATGGAATGGTTACATTTTTGTTCGGTTGGGAAAAATGGAGAGCAGAAGAGATCGAGGTTAAACTAACCAATTGTCTCAAAATTGTAATTAACAATTGCAAATGACATTTTAATCTCAAAGTCGTAATTAACAGCGCCTAATGGTGCTCTTTTAATCTAAAATCGAAATTAACATCATTTTATGTTGGGTTAGGGGAACTGGAGTAGATGAACATTACTATGATGATTGTAAGCAAACGAATTTGGTGTTTCTAAACTTTTGGCTTCGAGATCTTATGGGTTTCAACTCTAGCCTACCCCAACTTGTTTGGGACTGAAAGGCTTGGTTGTTGTTGTTGTTGTTGTAAACTTTTGGCAAGCATAGAAAAAACCGACAATAAACAGAGAAAAATCAAGGCATGTTTGGATTAAGAAAATATACCATATTCATTAAAAGATCACCACCCAATTGTGCGTGGCCTTGTGCTTGTAGAGGCATTTAGAAGATGGGGGCGGCATCAACATACTGGCAGCCTGATCACCATAGTTTTGATCTTCCTTTTGAGTAAAAGTTTCAAATTGCATATGAATAGCAAAACAAAAGGCGGACCTCAGCAGTGATATTGAATTACTGTATGAGATAGACTGATGCATATAGTGGATGCTCTTAGCCTTTTGCAGTGTGAACACTAGCTATGGACAGACAAAATGGTAACTCAGCTTTGTCTAGATATGAATGTACTACCACCATCCAAAAGCTTAAGCCTTATTTATTTTTGAGAAATCAAAACAAGCAAAGTTTGACCAAAATTTTAGAACATTCTATCAACAAATATAATACTGTGTAGATACCGTAGGAAAATATATTTTATTATCTATTTAATGATATTAATTTTGTATTTTGCATGTTACTGATTTTTGGTAAAAGCTTAGTCAAACATGGTATAGTTTGACTTTCTAAAAATAATATAAGCCCAAAGCTTTGGGATGGAGGCAGTATCTAGAGCTAAAACACATCTAGATACATCCGTATCTACAGATAGTTGAGTCAATTAATTTGGATCTGAGGGAGTATCAGATTCAGACTACATCATGGTAAGTTGGTTAAAAAAAATACCCCTGGGCGGTCCCTGCCCACTCGGTGTGCATTTCGCTTCTTGGTTGCAGACGGGCCATGCTCCTGGCAGCCAGGGCGCTATTCTCGTTCCCCATAGCCTCGCACGGAACCTGAGGTACCAACCCGATACAGAGAATATAGAGCATGGTGTCACGAGGCTTTACGCACAAACAGCAAGACATGTGCACTTTAAGCATATTCCAGAACAGGAACAGATTGAGGATGCATAACCAGAGAGACACTTAAAAGGTAAAGAGTGGATACAACCAGTACCTGTTGGGATGACGCAGGCTCAGGCCAGCCAACCGCCCACATGGTGGCTCTTACGCTCCATTGCCCCCACCGCTCGAGGTCTTGCCTTTCCGTACAAGCTGACAAAGATACAGAGAGGAGCAGAAACTACAAAGGTTGCAAATGTCGACAAATAAAGGAAGAACACCCCAATCCAAGCAAAGGTAGCCCCCGCCCCCACCCCCATCAATCCTAGCCTCGAGGGTGACCAGAAGACACCCCTTGCCCGAATAGGAAAGAAAGATATCGAGGAGAGGGAAAAAGAACCGATCTCGAGAAAGGAGAGAACATTACTAGTCCTACCTAATCCGCTTGGGCTAGATGCAGCTTGCCCCTCCAAGCTGGATGCCTGGACGGTGGAGGCGAAAGGAGGGGATCGAGCTACTTGCATCCGTCGGCAATCGGCACTCGATCGGGAGAGAAGGGGTGCTACATAAAGGGGAGGGGTAACATATTTTATTACACAGTGAACCCGATGTGACTAGTCATTACATGTCTCACTGAAACTAGGGCCCATAGTGTGGCACCCCAAATTTACTGAAGCTGCCCGGCGGGACGCATTGGCTCAAGAAACCCCCGAATTGTAGCGAAATGAAACATTTCACAAAAATTCGAAATTCAAGCACACCGCCACGCGCCAAGCACGCGGCTGTTCCTTCCTCTTCCTCGGTTCCTCCTCCCCTCCGAAAAAACCCCAAATCCCAAGCTCAAACCAAAAAAACAAAAAACAAACCAACCGCCATGTCTCCTTTTAACTGCCTGAGATCGTTCTGACGATGCGACCACCCGCCCTGAGATCCAGAATCCGTCCACCTCGAGGCAATGCGTGCTGCTCGCAGCAGCGCCAGGGCGCTCGAAGAGGAAGTTGCTGAAGGCTCATGGGCAACCAAAGCTCACCGTGTCAGATCCCGAGAGGAACTGGTCAAAGCTTTGCTATTCGCCACACAACAAAAACTTGGGGCCAAGATCCTGTCAAAGCTTCGTCGATGGCTTGCCGCGAGGCTTGGAGTCCAGAGTCAATAAACTAGCTGCTCGAGGACTTGGGCGGTTTACACATTCATATTAACTGACTCAAGTTTGTTAGTCTAGTTAACAAATGCATCTAGATACATCCATATCTAGACAGAATTGAGTCCATTAATATGAATCAGAGGGGAGTACCTGAAAGTGTTTCATGCTACCAACTAATGCGCTGGCAGGAATCGCTGTAGAAGTAATTGTGCTACTACTTGTACGATGAACTGATTGTGTGGGTGTCGAATTTTGCAACGCGATCATCCACTGAATGCTTAATCTAGCGCCAAAGGCGTACAAATCATAACATACTACAGCACCAGAACATAAGAGTACGAATCATAAAGTAGCTCAACATTTTGCATCAGGGCTGGGTGGTCCTGAGACTACCGGACGCCCCTGATGATCTCCGGGTGTGCATCCTCTTCAACGCAAAGCTGTGTACTCGGTCCACGGCCTCCTCTGTAGGCTGGATAATCTCAGGTGCAGGACCTTCGTCTATGAGAGGCTCGTCATCGGTTTCATCCACAGGTGCATCTGGGCTGGGTGGTCTTGAGACTACCCGGACGCCGTGATGATCTCCGGGCGTGCATCCACTTCAACGCAAAGCTGTGTACTCGCCCACGGCCTCCTTCGTAGGCGGATAATCTCGGTGCAGGACCTTCGTCTATGAAAGGCTCGTCATCAGTACCATCCACACAGGTGCATCAAACTGGATTCATCTTCAAATCTCCCATCAAACTGAGAGACCTCTTTAACTCTATGCTTCTGCAATTAGTACATCAACCGATTAGACAAACATCTAAGGGATGCAACCTGAACAAATGCCGTTTTACATATTTACCTTCTCATCTGCACAGACATGTCCCAGCTGAAACCCGTTTCCTGCCAGCGCTTTTCTCTCCTTCCCGTCCATCCATCTGCAACAAGTTAAATTTGAGTACAGAACCTTGCACAGCAATGCAAACTATTGATTGAAACAGCGGCAGCATCAATATAAATAATTAACTACATATGCCAGCACACATACAGTGTGAGAAAGATCTGCTTCTCCTGCTAAAGGATCATTATATGGTTCACCATGCTAAACCCGCCTAACATATGTGCGGTCCATCCCAAAAATGTGTAAATGATCTGCCACTACAGGGTGAGGCCTCTTCTCACCATTCATACATGTGCAGCGCGGGCAATACACGTCCAGGTTGTGACCATCATGAGCTCTAATAAACCCCATAAAGGGTTGAACACCATTTATATATGAAGGGGAACATAAGTGTCCATGCGGTTTCCAAGTCTGTCCATCTGTTTAATTATGAGATACAGTGGTTGGTGATTAATTTAAGGCGAAGTAGGAAATGTATATCCATCGAGTACAAAACTATACTACATGATTATGCATTCAGCAATCATGTCGAGTACAAACAAAAAATGCCCATCGACATTTTAGCAAACAGATCGTGTACAAAACTCTGCCATGGCATTTCAGCAAATTAACGGATCGAGTGCAACTGACTCTATATGCCCACGCAAATGAACAAATTGATCGATGACAAATCGAGCGGAAAACTATAAAGTGCCAATTAGTTCGAGCATACTGACGAATTTTTTAGCAGCATCAAGAAAATATAAATCGTTAGGCTGTCTTGCCCGATACATGATTGAGCTAGAGATAGCAGCCCTACCGTGGATCAACTTGACCGCCTGCGCCTCGAGAAGAACGACGGGGAGGGGAAGCTTCTTCTTCGCACGGACGGGACGGGAGGGGAAGCTCTTCGCACGGACGGGGATAAGTTGTGTACGGGTGGGTGGGGGGTCATGCGGCCGGGCCGGGGTGATAATTAAGGTTGGTAGGTGGCGTTTAATGGAGTTGCGTGTGTAATTTGCCGTGCACAAGGTTGAGGAATAGGCGGTTCCCTTTGCCGCGCGCACAAAACTATCCCGCCCATGTAGTTTAAATTCGCCATATTTTCGTTAAATCGACATAAAGTCATGTGAGTGGGGGAAAATTAGCAAAGTTGCTTGAAAAATAGTAAAACTCTGGAATTATCCTTTAAATATGCTCTACTTCGTGTGAAAATCGGGGTGTGGAAGCATGTTGAGCTGTTTTATTTGTACTTTCTTCATTAAAACTCCCATTTTATGCACTTTGGATGGAAAGAAATCATTTGTACATAAATTTTGACAACGCCATTTGCAAACACTAATTGTTTACATGCCAAGATGCACCCATCCACCAAATATATATGTGGCAAAAGTTTATCACAATCTAGCAGATATGCATAATTAGTGAGGGACCCCTTTTGATTTTGTGCAATTTCCACTAATTAGGTAGAGATCGAGAAGGGTTAATTAATTAGGCCATGTTAGGGGTTATGTGTTTTAGATTGGTTGTGTGGATTCAAATACAACTTCTTTATTTGTGTGCTATGATTAATCAAAACTAGATCGATCGACTGCGCACACATTATTAGAGGCGCATGCCTTTGCGCACAAAGTGCATGTGTGTGTTGTTGGCCACCAACGAGAGAGAGAGAGAGAGAGAGAGAGAGACAGAGAAAGAGAGAGAGGTAGAGAGAGCTACATACGAGAGAGCGATTGAAATCCCCAAATTAAACACATATATATGCATGGCACATTTAATTTAATTAGAGGACCGCGAGGCACCCCTGGCCGCTTGATGCATAATTAAGTGTCATTGGCCTATATATATAGGGTTTAATTAGGGTTTAGGGTTTAGGGTTAGGAGGTTAGGGTTTAGGGTTTAATGTTTATGGTGTTTAGGGTTTAGGGATTAGGGATTAGGGTTTATTTAGGGTTTAAGGTTTAGGGATCATCGATCGAGTGCGCACACACACATTATTAGAGGCACACGCGCCTTTGCGCATAAAGTGCATGCGTATATGTGTGTGTTTTTTGGCCACCAACGACATATAGATGATCGAGAGAGAGATTGAAATCCCCAAGAATATGTTCAAATATATATTAAAATATATGCACGAATTAATGCATGCATGGTAGGCCATGCATGCACACTAATTATATATATATTATGAGGAAACTTAATCAAATGTGTTTCATTCGAGAGAACTTGTCAAAATTCAAGTTAATTAATTTATCATCGATAATTATATAATTAATTAATGAATCTCAGGGAGATGTTATACAACATATGATCGATATATAGGCCATATATATTAATTGGTTTTAATCTACCGTTTTTGCTAGCTAGCTGCATGCTATATATAGAGCATGTTTTTATTAGATCGGGTTATAGCTAGTATAGTTTAGGGTTATGTGTTTTAATTAACTAGGGTTTGATTAGCTAGGGGTTAGTTATATATATATGGTTTAGGGTTAATGCATGTCACATTTAATTTAACTAGAGGACCGCTAGGCACCCCTGGCCTGCTTGATGCACAATTAAGTGTCGTTGGCCTATATATAGGGTTTAATTAGGGTTTAGGGTTAGCTAGCTGGGTTTAGGGTTTAGTGTTTTGGGTGTTTAGCTAGGGTCTAGGGTTTAGTGTTTAGTGTTTACTGTGTTTGGGGTCTAGGGTTTAGTGTTTAGGGTGTTTAGGGTCTAGGGTTTAGGGTCTAGTGTTTAGGGTCTATGGTTTAGGGTTTAATTAGTGTTTAGGGTGTTTAGGGTTTAGGGTTTAGTGTTTACGGTGTTTAGGGTCTAGGGTTTAGGGTTTAGTGTTTAGGGTCTAGGGTTTAGGGTTTAATTAGTGTTGAGGGTGTTTATAGGGTTTAGGGTTTAGGGTTTAGGTTTATTTGGGTTTAGGGTTTAGGGTTTAGGGTTTATGGTTTAGGGTTTACGGTGTTTAGGGTCTAGGGTTTAGGGTTTAGTACATGTTTAGGGTGTTTAGGGTCTAGGGTTTAGTGTGTTTAGGGTGTTTAGGGTTTAGGGGATTAGGGATTAGGGTTTTAGGTTGTTTAAGGTTTAGGGATCATCGATCGAGTGCACACACACATTATTAGAGGCACACGCCTTTACGCATAAAGTGCATGCGTATATGTGTGTGTTTTTTGGCCACCAACGACATATAGATGATCGAGAGAGAGAGATTGAAATCCCCCAAGAATATGTTCAAATATATATTAAAATATATGCGAATTAATGCATGCATGGTAGGCCATGCATGCACACTAATTATATATATATTATGAGGAAACTTAATCAAATGTGTTTTCATTCGAGAGAACTTGTCAAAATTCAAGTTAATTAATTTATCATCGATAATTATATAATTAATTAATGAATCTCATGGAGATGTTATACAACATATGATCGATATATAGGCCATGTATATATTAATTGGTTTTAATCTACCGTTTTTGCTAGCTAGCTGCATGCTATATATATAGAGCATGTTTTTATTAGATCGGGTTATAGCTAGTATAGTTTAGGGTTATGTGTTTTAATTAACTAGGGTTTGATTAGCTAGGGGTTAGTTATATATATGGTTTAGGGTTAATGCATGTCACATTTAATTTAACTAGAGGACCGCGAGGCACCCCTGGCCTGCTTGATGCACAATTAAGTGTCGTTGGCCTATATATATAGGGTTTAATTAGGGTTTAGGGTTAGCTAGCTGGGTTTAGGGTTTAGTGTTTTGGGTGTTTAGCTAGGGTCTAGGGTTTAGGGTTTAGTGTTTAATGTGTTTAGAGGGTCTAGGGTTTAGTGTTTAGGGTGTTTAGGGTCTAGGGTTTAGGGTCTAGTGTTTAGGGTCTATGGTTTAGGGTTTAATTAGTGTTTAGGGTTTAGTGTTTACGGTGTTTAGGGTCTAGGGTTTAGGGTTTAGTGTTTAGGGTCTAGGGTTTAGGTTTTAATTAGTGTTTAGGGTGTTTATAGGGTTTAGGGTTTAGGTTTAGGGTTTATGGTTTTAGGGTTTAGGTTTAGGGTTTAGGGTTTATGGTTTAGGGTTTACGGTGTTTAGGGTCTAGGGTTTAGGGTTTAGTGTTTAGGGTGTTTAGGGTCTAGGGTTTAGTGTGTTTAGGGTGTTTAGGGTTTAGGGGATTAGGGATTAGGTTTAGGGTTGTTTAAGGTTTAGGGATCATCGATCGAGTGACACACATTATTAGAGGCACTGCGCCTTTACGCATCAAGTGCATGCGTATATATGTGTGTTTTTTGGGCCACCAACGATATATAGATGATCGAGAGAGAGAGAGATTGAAATCCCCAAGAATATGTTCAAATATACATTAAAATATATGCACGAATGCATTGTAGGCCATGCATGCACACTAATTATATATATATTATGAGGCAACTTAATCAAATGTGTTTTCATTCGAGAGAACTTGTCAAAGTTCAAGTTAATTAATTTATCACGATAATTATATAATTAATTAATGATTCTCAGGGATATGTTATACAACATGATCGATATAGGCCATGTATATTTTAATTGGTGTTAATCTACGGTTTGCTAGCTAGCTAGCTGCTATATATAGAGCATGTTTTTATTAGATCGGGTTATAGCTAGCTAGTATAGTTTAGGGTTATGTGTGTTAATTAAGTAGGGTTGATTAGCTAGGGTTAGTTACATATATATGGTTTAGGGTTAATGGCACATTTAATTTTATTAGAGGATCACGAGGCACCCATGACCCACTCGATCGATGCACAATTAAGTGTCGTTGGCCTATACATAGGGTTTAATTGGGGTTTAGGATTAGCTAGGGTTTAGGGTTAGGGTTAGGGTACGTTTAGGGTCTAGGGTTTAGGGTTTAGTGTTTAGGGTTTAGGGATTAGGGATTTAAGGTTTTAGGGTTGTTTAAGGTTTAGGGATCATCGATCGAGTGCGCACACACATTATTAGAGGCACCCGCGCCGTTACGCATAAATTGCATGCATATATATGTGTGTTTTTTCGATATATAGATGATCGAGAGAGAGAGATCGATTGAAATCCCCAAGAATATGTTCAAATATACATTAAAATATATGCACGAATGCATTGTAGGCCATGCATGCACACTAATTATATATATATTACGAGGCAACTTAATCAAATGTGTTTTCATTCGAGAACTTGTCAAAGTTCAAGTTAATTAATTTATCACGATAATTATATAATTAATTAATGAATCTGAGGGATATGTTATGCAACATGATCGATATAGGCCATGTATATTTTAATTGGTGTTAATCTACGGTTTGCTAGCTAGCTGCTATATATAGAGCATGTTTTTATTAGATCGGGTTATATCAGCTAGCTAGTATATATAGTTTAGGGTTATGTGTTTTAATTAAGTAGGGTTGATTAGCTAGGGTTAGTTACATATATATGGTTTAGGGTTAATGCACGGCACATTTAATTTTATTAGAGGATCACGAGGCAACCATGACCCGCTCGATCGATGCACAATTAAGTGTCGTTGGCCTATACATAGGGTTTAATTGGGGTTTAGGATTAGCTAGGGTTTAGGGTTAGGGTTAGGGTTAGGGTTAGGTATGTTTAGGGTCTAGGGTTTAGGGTTTAGTGTTTAGGGTGTTTAGGGTTTAGGGATTAGGGATTTTAAGGTTTTAGGGTTGTTTAAGGTTTAGGGATCATCGAGTCGCACACACATTATATTATTAGAGGCACCCTTTACGCATAAATTGCATGCATATATATGTGTGTTTTTTGGGCCACCAACGATATATAGATGATCGAGAGAGAGAGAGAGAGATTGAAATCCCCAAGAATATGTTCAAATATACATTAAAATATATGCACGAATGCATTGTAGGCCATGCATGCACACTAATTATATATATATATATTATGAGGCAACTTAATCAAATGTGTTTTCATTCGAGAGAACTTGTCAAAGTTCAAGTTAATTAATTTATCACGATAATTATATAATTAATTAATGAATCTCAGGGATATGTTATACAACATGATCGATATAGGCCATGTATATTTTAATTGGTGTTAATCTACGGTTTGCTAGCTAGCTGCTATATATAGAGCATGTTTTTATTAGATCGGGTTATATCTAGTATAGTTTAGGGTTATGTGTTTTAATTAAGTAGGGTTGATTAGCTAGGGTTAGTTACATATATATGGTTTATGGTTAATGCATGGCACATTTAATTTTATTAGAGGATCGCGAGGCACCCATGACCCGCTCGATCGATGCACAATTAAGTGTCGTTGGCATATACATAGGGTTTAATTGGGGTTTAGGATTAGCTAGGGTTTAGGGTTAGGGTTAGGGTACGTTTAGGGTCTAGGGTTTAGGGTTTAGTGTTTAGGGTGTTTAGGGTTTAGGGATTAGGATTTAGGGGTTTTAGGGTTGTTTAAGGTTTAGGGATCATCGATCGAGTGCGCACACACATTATAGAGGCACCCGCGCCTTTACGCATAAATTGCATGCATATATATATATGTGTGTTTTTTGGCCACCAACGATATATAGATGATCGAGAGAGAGAGATTGAAATCCCCAAGAATATGTTCAAATATACATTAAAATATATGCACGAATGCATGGTAGGCCATGCATGCACACTAATTATATATATATATATTATGAGGCAACTTAATCAAATGTGTTTTCATTCGAGAGAACTTGTCAAAATTAAAGTTAATTAATTTATCACGATAATTATATAATTAATTAATGAATCTCAGGGATATGTTATACAACATGATCGATATAGGCCATGTATATATTAATTGGTGTTAATCTACGGTTTGCTAGCTAGCTGCTATATATAGAGCATGTTTTTATTAGATCGGGTTATAGCTAGCTAGTATAGTTTAGGGTTATGTGTTTTCATTAAGTAGGGTTGATTAGCTATGGTTAGTTACATATATATGGTTTAGGGTTAATGCATGGCACATTTAATTTAATTAGAGGACCGCGAGGCACCCCTGGCCTGTGATGCACAATTAAGTGTCGTTGGCCTATATATAGGGTTTAATTAGGGTTTAGGGTTAGGGTTAGGTTTAGGGTCTAGGGTTTAGTGTTTAGGGTTTAGGGATTAGGGATTAGGGTTTCAGGGTTGTATAAGGTTTAGGGATCATCGATCGGTGCGCACACACATTATTAGAGGCACCCGCGCCTTTGCGCATAAAGTGCATGCGTATAGTTTAGGGTTATTTGTTTTAATTAAGTAGGGTTAGTTACATATATATGGTTTAGGGTTAATGCATGGCACATTACATATAGTTTAAATCTCAAGAATGTTTATACATGATAGGCCATATGTGCAAAGGAATTTTTTTCCTCGTGAACTTGTCAAAATTCAAGTTTATCAGTGCCAATGGAAACTAGTCCAAAAAATTACATAGAGGACCAAAGTACTAGACAATAACTAATAGAACCTGCAACTTTACAAAAAGGACCCCAAACATATAGAAGAAAATCAATCGAGTCCTTCGGACCGCACATCGATCTCTGCCCGCATCCTTTCCAAGAATCCGGGGACGCACCACTTGGGACAGTGTCGCCGTAGTCGCCAGACGAAGGAGAAGAAGGGCTCACAACGGCATATTGGCTCGAGAAGGTCGCAAAGTCAAGATGTGCACGGGCAAGACGGATGACGCCGTCGTATGCCCGAGCTTGTGAACTTTAGCAGCTTGACTTCCCCATTGGCCAGATCTGAAGCACTGACCAAAGCAAGCCTCACCGTTAGCGCCATCACATTGATGGCACCAGATCGGGGTTTGGCCGGCAAGATCCGCCAGATTCACCATAGGCCAGATCTGAAGCCGATGACGAGATCCCACTCCATTGCGCCATTCGCTCATGGAAACACTGGATCTAAGCTTACAACAACACTAACTCCCTCGGATCCAAATTAGCTGACTCAACTTTGCTTATCTAAATATGGATGTATCCACACATGTTTTTACTCTAGATACATACACGTCTAAGGAAAGTTGAATCAATTAATTTAGTTCGGGGGGTGTACAATATACAGAGAGGCCGGCCTTCTCGCCCTCCGAGCCGGCGAGGCCGCCCGAGAGAAGGGGAGAGGAGCCGGGGAGTGGGGAGACTCGAGAGAGAAAGAGAAGAGGGAAAACATGAGAGCTCCCTGGGAAGAACATTATTTTTGTCGTCCTGCTCGTACTGTAGCTTGAAACTGAAAACTTCGGCCACGCGCCAAATCATCCCGCCGCATCCATTCGAAAAATCCCGTGGACCAGTTCATTCTTTTAACCCCGGGTCCTAAGCTACAACCCACTCCACCATGGAGGGCTCATTCGGTAACAATGAAATATCTTGCCTAGATCCCGAACCCTCCCCACATGCCCACACCCACCCACCAACCATTCGCCCCATTAGCTCAAAAATACTCTCACAAGCCAAAGCTCTGAGCTTACAAGATTAGATCTCGTTTCGCCGCCGTACATCCTCCTCCACAGCGCAGCCTTGATCGTGTTGGCTGTCCACCCACTGCATCCGTCCTCGCGCCTCGTCGGTCGTGAGCGGCAGCTGCCCCGCCGACCCGCCACCGACGGCCTCTGTTTCACCGCCGACCTCGCCACCGACGGATCCGCTTCACCGCCGACCTCGCCACCTCGCCGCAGCTGCTGTATCAACTTCACCGAATACCTTGTCAGCCAACCAGATCTGCTTCACTAACGCGCCCGCTTCTACTGAAACAGGGTCCATTCATCGTCTCCCGCGTCTTCGCCGCCGCCGGAATGTGTTGTCATTTCGTCCACCCCGTCGCAGCCTGGTTAGTACGCGGGCTCCGTTAGATCGCGTGTTTCTTAGCCATGTTTTGTAGTTATTTCAGCATCTCATATGCCGTTAACTTTCTTGATGTGTTGCTTCGCATGAAGTTTGTTTAAATACTGTACAGTACAAAAGCATTATCCGGTATCATCCTGTTCATTCTACTGACACCTGTGCATCCACATATTTATAGCCTTGTACCCATTCATTTGCCGGCTAACTCGTTTTTGTACGATGCTATTGTCGCATCGTTTAGTCGTGTTATGGGTATTTCCAATCTCGTTTGTTCTTATACCACGTCATTAGCTCACCGCTAGCTGTTTCTCGTGTCTGCTATTCTCACACTGTTTTTATAATCATGCTATGTGCATTTCAATCGCTTGCTCTTATACTCCTCGTTTCCTAGCTCTATATAGTTAGTTGTCAGCAAGGGGTAATGTCCGTCTCTTGTATTATCGTAGACCGACTTGTCAATGTTATTTTTTTCTCCTTGGGGATTGATCATGTAACCACTTATTAGAACATCCAACATTAACAGCGGGGGCGCTAGGTAAGGTTGGAATCTGAGTTCGTGGTTGGTAATTTTGGCAGTTTCGTTATTATCTATAACCTATACGCATTGTTCCTTATGCAAGAGATTAACACTTGGGACCCTCTGCTATAGCAATGCCATTCATGCTTATTATGTTTCTGCCTATTTGATATGCTTGTCTTGGAGAAACTGAGGGTGATTTGAACCCTTCACATTTGTCTTCTTAATGCCAGTTTACTTTATGTGGAAAACCTTGCATTACCCTACTCTAAATCTGAATACCGAAATTCGTATCTCATGCAAAGTAACATCTAGTTGGTTTTAATTTATATCTGGTAACTATTGGCTTATTCATTTGGCAGCTTTTTGTTATTTGAAACCAGCTGACTTGGTCTTAAATGTGATATCTAAACACAGATTAAGGACAATGGAACAGGAGGATTAGCATTTCACTTGATGGCTGAACCTAAAATGATAGGCATGTTGACCACCACTAGTGCACGCAGAGAAGACCCAGTGAGCCAGTATAAAAATAGTACGCTGATCTTATCTACTTCTGTGCTTATTTCATACATGTTGTTATCTGATCTTTACATCGCGTAATACATGTTTGAATAGTTAATTGTTGGTAACTATGTTTACAATGTTACCAAAATAATGCTGTTTTAATGAAGCAATATCATTAGAAGATAGTCGCCAAAAGAGGATCTGGCGACCCTCTGCAACATTATGATGTAAGTTTGTGCTTAGTACAAGTTCCATACATGTCTTATTTATGCAACTTGTTATTATCTATATCTACATTGCATAATAAATGTTTGCATAGTTCATCGCTTAACTCTTTTTGCATTATTATCAGAATGCAGTTGTGATGAAGCAATCTTCATTAACTGTGAGGCCCACAAAAAGTTCTGATCTTTCTTCTCGATGCATCTTCTCATAGCCGTCAACCTAGACCATTTCTTTCGACAGTAAATATCTCAAGGCTGTACTTTATAAAAGACATGGTATTGTCGCTTTAAGATCTGTAGCGATATGTTGACAAAGAGTACACAAGATTTAATCAAGGCGATTGCCAAATGTCAACCTGTTATTGATGATGCTAATAGAAGTCCTCAATGATTCTATGTAATTTTTTTATTTGGGCACATTAATTGCCTTGTAATTTTCCTATTTGTTTTATTTGTGTATGTAATTGTGTGTATCATTGAAATCAGATTTTAGGCTCATGAAATTTAATGCAAGTTGACTAGTCAAACAAGTAGGGCTCTACAACAGATTGGGCCGGCCCACTAGGCGCAGTGGGGACCCACTTTCATTTTGCCTACCCACTTCTTTAGTAGGCTGCCCGGTTACGATAGTGGGCTCACATGCTTATTGGGCCGCCCACTTGCTCTATGGTGGTCCCACATGGTAAACGGGCCGGCCTTTAATAGGAAGGTGGGACCCACTGTGTTTTGGCCCGCCCACTATCTTGTTGGGCCGCCCACTTTCTAGATGGTGGACCCCACATAATAAATGGGCCGGCCCACATTCTATATGGGACCCTACACACCAAATGGGCCGGCCCTTTAATAGGATGGTGGACCCATCTGTGCTTTGGCCCGCCCACTATCTCGTTGGGCTGCCCACTTTCTACATGGTGGACCCCACATACAAATGGGCCGGCCCATTAAAGGAATGTGGGACCCACATGTGTTTTTGGCGCCCACTTCTTGGTGGCCGACCCACTTGCTATATTGTGGACCCCACATACTAAATGGCAACAGGAAGATGGGTCCCACCCGTGTTTTTGGCCCGCCCATCTTGTTGGGCCTGCCCACTTGATATATGGTGGACCCCACACTAAATGGGCCGCCCTTTAACAGAAGGGTCCACTGTGTTTTTGGCCCGCCCCACTAGCTTGTTGGGCCGCCCACTGCTATACGGTGGACCCCACACACTAAATGGGCCGGCCTTTAAGAGGGGACCCACCCGTGTTTTTGGCCCGACCCACTTGCTTCTTGGGCTCAGCTTGCCGTAAGGTGGACCCCACATGTTAAATGGGCCGCCCATTTAACTTTGACTACCAACATTAGAGGTTAGGCCCGGCCCACGTAACTAATGGACCGGCCCGCTTATAGTTGACCGTCAAACCATGTCATCTCGGCCCGGCCCGCTAAGACGTGGCAGCTCCTCGTTTGGCCTACCATCTACCACGGTTTTCAGCTGTTAACGCTGTTAATCGGCAAGACCTGCTCACATTGTCGCTTGTATGACAAGAATAATCAAGCCTCCCGAAACACTTCCGCAACGGTCCGATTCGTGGCGGAAGGGCGCCCAAGCGCGACGGACCGAAAATTCGTCGTTGGACTTTGCTCGACGTGCTTCATTAACGGAACCCATATCGTCGGGTTAGGCCCATAGGCGACGAAAAATACCCCTTTGCGGACGATTTTGAGACGTTGTCTATCAGAACTTTTCTTGTAGTGTAGACCTGCTCTAAACAACATCAAGGGGCAGCAGCCTGAGCACGAATGTGGGCAACGGCCTGAGCACGAACCGGGGCAGCACCCACTGTCCCGTTTTCTCCTCGAATCGCCTTTTTCGGCCGCCGGTCCGTCCGATTATGTCTCCACGCATGGGACGCTGGTGTCAAGAAGCAAAGGGAGTGGCGACAGTCATGACTGAGACATCCGTACAAGCGTGTCAGAGAGGGCTGACCAGCGTTACAGATGACAGGCATCATGGCACTCCACACCCTGAGGCCCTAACCTCATGCTCCTTCTATCGGCGTGTAGCAGGTCCATCCTCTCTTCCTCTTCTCTTCACACTATTCAATCGAGTATCCATTTGTTTCAGTTGAGATCTTCTGCTAGATGCTTGTGTGGACTCATGTTTGGATTTGTTCCTCCATCACAATAGGAAAAATATACCACTCCAACGTCGAAGAGTGTGATTGAATTCATTGCGAAATTTCTTTCTCGGTTTGTTGTAGGAGTAATGTGCAACAAAATTATGTCAGTGTAGTGTAGTGGTTAATGCTCCAGATATACCATCATACTCTTTGCCTCAAGCAACAAGATAATTTTTTTTGGGTCCGTGCTTCGACAAAATATCATTAGACTAGCTATTCTGGTATATTTTTGTTGGTAACTATATGGCCTTAACCATGATTGACAAACTAATTAATTACCAGAATGCAAAAAATCTTGGGTAGGCTACATCATGGTACAAATTGTACTCTCATTTTTAAATTTGTGGTAAAAAATACTCCTTCCGTTCCTTTCTATAGTGCCTATTGTTTTTTGGCACAGAAATTAGCGCAAGCAAATTTATTGACACAAACCCCCCAGCGCTATTTGAGAGAAAAAAACGGAAACGGAAACAGATCGGAGATGTGATCTGCTCCTACGCGTGGCCACTCCTTCCTAATCTCACGTGATCTGTATTTGCTATTTAACAGACACGTGCGTGATCTACTCCTTCTAATCTCACCCACATTTTCTCTACGTGATTGCATACCAGATTTTCTCAACGTGAACAGATTCGTTCCAGATTTTCTAGACGGAAACAAATCGGTGGAAGGGTTATTTGCAAAAAATACAGCTTTCCTCTTATATTCTGAAACAATTGCGAAAAAACAATAGGCATTATAGAAAGAAACGGAGGGAGTATGACATTTTAATTATCCAAGAAGAATTTTATATAAGCTACTTTCACTACTTCGGGCCATTAGTTCAGAGAAAACACTTTATGGTTTTCCTTCTGATGCTACTCCCGACATTTGTAATTGCTTTCCATTGCGAGTGTTGTTCTGGCATTAGCCACTATCAACACCTTATATTTATGGGGATTTGAATTTAGATCTGTGATGACCACGCTTGGATTCTTCATTTGTGGGCATTAGACACTATCAACACCTTATATATTGTACCCTGGTCTTTCATTTGCATCGGTCTATGTTTGTGGAATCTACAAGCACATTTACTCCTAATTTCATTTCCTGATTCATCGATTTATGGAACTGAGTTTTCGTTTATATAATACAGTCAATTGCTTGTGGATGTGATCTCACAGTCATTGAGAGAATAGCGATGTCAATGGTAGAGATGAATTCACTATAGAAGAAGAGAATGGTCAATTTTCCAGTTTAATATTCAACATATTACAACTGGTTGCATGCACTTGGGAAAAGGGAACTTTGACTAAACCTAAAATGCAAAGTAATTGTAAATAGATAGAGTATGATCACTCACTGATACACCCCATAGGACAGGGCATGCACCAATGACCGACACGGCGAAGCGCGCATACCAATCTAATCATGACTTAACTACCCATGGATATAAAAATATTCGTAACAAAAATGTTCGTAACCTGCCCATACGGGTACTATACCCATGGCTAAAATTAACATCCTTACGCCAGATTGAAAACTGAATTATACTTACACTGCAACCCAGGTACAACCGTAATTGGAAATATAGAAAACAAAACATGAAAACTCTCAACATAGGATCTTGTCTTGAAGATACGGACGCACGCTAGTAGTTCAAAATTGAAAACGATTCTCAATTATGATGAACAGTTAAAAGGATATTTCATTTTGAAAATTCATATCTGAGTACTGTTGGAGATATGCCCAAGAGGCAATAATAAAAGTGGTTATTATATATTTTTATGTTTATGATAAAAGTTTATATACCATGCTATAATTGTATTAACTGAAACATTGATACATGTGTGATATGTAAACAACAAAGAGTCCCTAGTAAGCCTCTTAACTAGCTTGTTGATTAATGGATGATTAGTTTCATAATCATGAACATTGGATGTTATTAATAACAAGGTTATATCATTGTATGAATGATGTAATGGACACACCCAATTAAGCGTATACAAGATCACGCTATTGTTATTTGCTATGCTTTCAATACATAGTTACCTAGTCCTTATGACCATGAGATCATGTAAATCACTTATACCTGAAAGGTACTTTGATTACATCAAACGCCATCGCAAATGGTGGTTATAAAGGTGGGATTAAGTATCCGGGTATGAGTTGAGGCATATGGATCAACAGAGGGGATTTGTCCATCCCGATGACTGATAGATATACTCTGGGCCCTCTCGGTGGAATGTCGTCTAATGTCTTGCAAGCATATGAATAAGTTCATAAGAGACCACATACCACTAAAAGATTAAAAGAGTACTTGTCAGAGACGAGTTGAACAAGGTATAGGATACCGATGATCAAACCTCGGACAAGTAAAATATCGCGTGACAAAGGGAATTGGTATCGTATGTGAATGGTTCATTCGATCACTAAAGTCATCGTTGAATATGGGGAGCCATTGGATCTCCGATCCCGCTATTGGTTATTGGTCGGAGTGAGTACTCAACCATGTCCGTATAGTTCACGACCGTAGGGGGACACACTTAAAGTTGGATGTTGAAATGGTAGAACTTGAATATGGAATGGAGTTCGAATATTTGTTCTGAGTCCCGGATGAGATCCCGGACATCACGAGAGTCCCGAATTGTCCTGAGAATAAGATTCATATATGGATGTCATTTTATGTGAATAAAATGATGCGGAAGGCTCTATGGAAGGTTCTAGAAGGTTCTAGAAAAGTCCTGAAGAAACCACCAAGGAAGGTGGAGTCCCATGGGACTCCACCCATTGGCCAACCAGGGAGGAGTCCCAGTGGACTCCCCTAGCGCCGGCCACCCTCTATGGAAGGTGGAAATCCCGCTCTGGGAGGGAAGGTTTCCCACCATATGGAAGGTTTTGTCTGGTCTTATTCGAAGACTTGTAGTCCAATACTTGGGGCTTCCACCTATATAGAGGGCCAAGGGGGGGCCATGCTAACAGCCTCAAGCTTCTGGCGCCCCCATAGTGGCCGGCCACCCCCTCTCCCCAACCCTAGCGCCCCGCTCTCCCGATATCCCGCACGCTAGCGAAGCTCCGCCGGTTTTCTCCACCCACCGACACCACGCCGTCGTGCTGTGCCGACTCAAGAGGAGCTACTTTCGCTGCCCGGTGAACGGGGAGGTGGACGCCGTCTTCATCAACAACCGACCGTGTGACCAAAATGAGGTGTCGCCCGCTCGTGGCGCTCGTGATCAAAGATCTTCTACGCATGCAAGTTTAAGTGAACGTCTACCGCAGCAACAAGAGCCTCCTCTTGTAGGCTTTGGAATCTCTTCAAGGGTGAGTCTCGACAATCCCCCTGCTACCGCCTTCTAGATTGCATCTTGGCTTGGATTGCGTGTTCGCCGTAGAAAATTTTTGTTTTCTATGCTACGTTATCCTACAAAGTGGTATCAGAGCCGTGTCTATGCATAGATGGTTGCACGAGTAGAACACAATGGTTTGTGGGCGTTGATGCTCTTGTTATCTTTAGTTGAGTACTTTGCATCTTGTGGCATAGTGGGATGAAGCGGCTCGCACCTTACATGACCGCGTTCATGAGATTTGCTCCACGCTTGACATGCAACTTGTATTGCATAAGTGGCTTTGCGGGTGTCTGTCTCTCCTACTATAGTGAAGATTCAATTTACTCTTCTATTGACAACACTAGTATCACTGTTGTGGTTCATGTTCGTAGGTAGATTGGATCTTGCTCGAAAACCCTAAACCACGTAAAATATGCAAACCAAATTAGAGAACGTCTAACTTGTTTTTGCAAGGTTTGGTGATGTGATATGGCCATAATGTGATGATGAATATGTATGAGATGATCATTATTGTATTGTGGCAACCGGCAGGAGCCTTATGGTTGTCTTTAAATTTCATGTTGAGTAGTATTTCAAAGTAGTTGTAATAGTTGCTACATGAGGACGATCATGAAGACGGCGCCATGGACTTTGTGCTCGCCGACGATGATGGAGATCATGCCCGTTGATGATGGAGATCATGTCCGTGCTTTGGAGATGAAGATCAAAGGCGCAAAGACAAAAGGGCCATATCATATCACATATGAACTGCATGTGATGTTAATCCTTTATGCATCTTATTTTTTAGATCGACGTCATTATAAGATGATCCTCTCACTAAAATCTCAAGATAATAAAGTGTTCATCCTTAGTAGCACCGTTATCAAGTCTTATCGTTTCAAGCATCTCGTGATGATCAGTGATAGATTCGATAAGTACATATAACGGGTGCAAGAGCGCTTTGCACATGCGATACTAAGGTGGCCTTGACGAGCCTAGCATGTAAAGACATGGTCTCGGAACACGTGATACTGAAAGGTAGAGCATGAATCATATGATTGATATGATGAACACTTTGAGTGTTCGCCATTGAAATTACATCTTGTCTCGTGATGATCGGGCATAGGTGTGATGATTTGGTTGGGTGATCACTAAGACAATGCGAGGGATATTGTTTTGAGTGGGAGTTCACCTAGATTTTTAATTATGTAGAATTAAAATTTGAACTCAATTTGTCATAAACTTAGTCTAAACTATTGCAAATATGTTGTAGATATGGCGTCCTCAATCAATTTTAACCAGTCCTAGAGAAAGAAAAGCTTAAGAGCAACAGCAACTTTGGTTCCGTCATGTGAGGATCTTCCTCAATGGCGGAAATTGCAATATGTGCTTGATGCACCGCTAGGTGACCCTCCGCAGAACCGAAACCGATGAAGTAAGAATGTTTACATGACTCGGAAAATCTGACTCTCAAGTTCCGTGTGCCATCTTATGCGTCTTGAATCCGATCTTCAAAAACGTTTGAGCACCACGATCCTCATGAGTTGATAAAAGAGTTGAAGACTATTTTTGAGACTCATGCGGCCGTGGAATGCTATGAACATCGAAACACTTTTTCACCGTATGATGGAAGAAGGCAGATCAGTGAGCACATGCTCGTATGACCGGGCATGCGAAGAGTGACTTGGGAATAGTGATTCCTAACAGACTGGGGATTAATCGTGTCCTTCAATCACTGCCACCAAGTTATAAGAACTTTGTGATGAACTACAATATGCGGAACATGGGAGTTTCCTGAACTCTTTGGCATGCTAAAAGCTGCTGAGATTGAGATCAAGAAAGAGCACCAAGTGTTGATGGTCAACAAGACCACCAGCTTCAAGAAACAGGGCAAGTCTAAAGGCAAGAACAAGAAGAGTGGCAAGAAAGCTGCCACGCCTCCCGTGGAAACTTAAGTCCGGCCCTAAGCCCGATGCCGGAGTGCTACACGCAAGGAGAAGGACACCGGAAGCGTAATTGCTCCAAGTATTTGGCGGACCTGAAGAGCGGCCTTGTCAAGAAGAAGAAAGAAGGTATCATTCGATACATGTTATAGATGTTTATCTCACTAGTTCTCGTTTAGTACCTGGGTATTTGATACCGGTTCGGTTCATATTTGTAACTCGAAACAGAACTAAAGAATAAACGACAACTGCCGAAAGATGAAGTGACGATGCGCGTTGGGAACGGATCCAAGGTCAATGTGATCGCAGTCGGGACACTTCCTACATCTACCTTCGGGATTAGTTTTAAGCCTAAATAATTGTTATTATGTACCCAGCGTTGAGCATGAACATTATATCGGATCTTGTTTAATGCAAGACGGTTATTCATTCAAGTCCGAGAATAATGGTTGTTCTATTTTATGAATAATATCTTTTATGGTCGAGCACCACAAAAGAATGGCTTATTTCGTTAGATCTCGATAGTAGTAATAATACGCATATACATAACATTGATGCTAATTAAATTGAATGATAATTCTACTTATATGTGGCACTGTCGTCTTGGTCATATTGGAGTGAAACGCATGAAGAAACTCCATATCGATGGATTACTTGAATCACTTGACTTTGAGTCACTTGATAGATGCGAAGCATGTCTGATGGGAAAAATGACTAAGACTCATTCTCGGGTATGATGGAGCGAGCTACCGACTTATTGGAAATCATACACACCAGATGTATGTGGACCAATGAGTGTAGCATCGCGCGGTGGTTATCGTTATGTTCTAACCTTCGATGATTTGAGTAGATATGGGTATATCTATTTAATGAAACATAAATCCGAAACTTTCGAGAAGTTTAAGGAATTCCAAAGTGAAGTAGAAAATCAACGTAACAAGAAGATTAAATTTCTACGATCTGATCGCGGAGGTGAATATCTGAGTTATGAGTTTAGCATGCATTTAAAGAAATGCGGAATACTTTCACAATTGACACCGCCGGAACACCTCAACGAAACGGTGTCCGAATCGTAATCGAACTCTCTTAGATATGGTTCGTTCTATGATGTCTCTACTGATTTGCCGTTATCATTTTGGAGTTATGCATTAGAGACAGCCGCATTCACTTTAAATAGAGCACCATCAAAATCCGTTGAAACGACGCCGTATGAATTATGGTTTAATAAGAAACCTAAGCTGTCGTTCCTAAAAGTTTGGGGTTGCGAAGCCTATGTAAAAAGTTACAACCGGACAAGCTAGAACCCAAAGCGGAGAAATGCGTCTTCATAGGATACCCTAAGGAAACTATAGGGTACACTTTCTATCACAGATCCGAAGGCAAGATCTTTGTTGCTAAGAACGGAACCTTTCTTGAGAAAGAATTTCTCACTAAAGAAGGGAGGAAGAAAAGTAGAACTCGATGAGATTGAAGAATCTCTACTCGTTGATCGAGTAGCGCGATCGGAAAATGTTTGTACCACCTACACCGGCAACAAGAGGAAGCTAATGATAATGATCATGAAACTTCAAATGAGACAGCTACGAACCTCGCAGATCGACAAGGGATCGTGCCACCAGATTGGTATGATCCTTGTCTAAATGTCATGATTGTGGATAACAATGATGAAGACCCTGCGACGTATGAAGAAGCGATGATGAGCCAGATTCCAACAAATGGCAAGAAGCCATGAAACGAAATGGGATCCATGTATGATAACAAAGTATGGACTTTAGTAGAATTACCTGATAGCCGCAAGGCGTCGAGAATAAATGGATCTTCAAGAGAAAACAGATGCCGATGGTAATATTACTGTCTATAAAGCTCGACTTGTCGCAAAGGGTTTCCGACAAATTCAAGGTGTTGACTACGATGAGACTTTCTCACCTGTAGCGAAGCTAAAATCTGTGAGGATTTTGTTAGCAATAGCTGCATTTTTCGATTATGAGATTTGCAGATGGATGTCAAACGGCGTTCCTTAATGGAGACATTGAGGAAGAGTTGTATATGGTACAACCCAAAGGTTTTGTCGATCCTAAAAATGCTGACAAAGTATGCAAACTTCAGCGTTCAATCTATGGACTGAAGCAAGCATCGAGAAGTTGGAACCGACGTTTTGATAAGGTGATCAAAGACTTCGGGTTTATACAGGGTCATGGAGAGGCCTGTATTTACAAGAAAGTGAGTGGGAGCTCTGTAGCATTCCTGATATTATATGTAGATGACATATTATTGATTGGGAATGATATAGAACTATTAAGCAGTGTTAAAGGTTATTTGAATAATAGTTTTTCAATGAAAGACCTTGGTGAAGCATCATACATATTAGGCATCAAGATTTATAGAGATAGATCAAGATGTCTAATAGGGCTATCACAGAGTACATACCTGGACAAGATTCTAAAGAAGTTTAGAATGGACGAAAGTAAGAAAGGATTCTTACCTATGTTACCAGGCAAGGTCTTGAGTAAGACTCAAGGACCGGCTACGGTAGAAGAAAGAGAAAGGATGAGTCATCCCCTATGCCTCGGCAGTAGGCTCTATCATGTATGCCATGCTATGTACAAGACCGGATATAGCACATGCTGTTAGTTTAACTAGCAGATATCAAAGTGATCCAGAATGGAACACTGGATAGCGGTCAAAAATATCCTGAAGTACTTGAAAAGAACTAAGGATATGTTCTTTGTTATGGAGGTGACCAAGAGCTCGTTGTAACAAGTTACACCGATGCAAGTTGGAACACTGATCCTGATGACTCTAAGTCACAATCTGGGTACGTGTTTATATTGAATGGTGTCGCAGTAAGTGGGCAAGCTCAAGCAAAGGCACGGTGGCGAAATCCTCAACATAATCGGAGTACATAGCAGCTTCAGAGGCTTATCGAGGCGGTATGGATGAAGAGGTTCATTGTAGAGCTCCGGTGTGGTTCCTAGTGCATTGGACCCATTTGTCATCTATTGTGATAACATGGGTGCCATCGCCAATGCACAAGAGCCAAGGTCACACAAGAGGCTGAAGCATATCAAGCTGCGTTACCACTCGATTCGCGAGTACATCGAAGATGGAGAAGTAAAGATTTGCAAAGTACACACTGATCTGAATGTAGCAGATCCGTTGACTAAAGCTCTCCCTAGGGCAAAGCATGACCAACACCAGAATGCCATGGGTGTTAGGTATATTACAAAGTAATCTAGATTATTGACTCTAGTGCAAGTGGGAGACTGTTGGAGATATGCCCAAGAGGCAATAATAAAAGTGGTTATTATATATCTTTATGTTTATGATAAAAGTTTATATACCATGCTATAATTGTATTAATCGAAACATTGATACATGTGTGATATGTAAACAACAAAGAGTCCCTAGTAAGCCTCTTAACTAGCTTGTTGATTAATGGATGATTAGTTTCATAATCATGAACATTGGATGTTATTAATAACAAGGTTATATCATTGTATGAATGATGTAATGGACACACCCAATTAAGCGTAGCATAAGATCACGTCATTAAGTTATTTGCTATAAGCTTTCAATACATAGTTACCTAGTCCTTATGACCATGAGATCATGTAAATCACTTATACCGGAAAGGTACTTTGATTACATCAAACGCCACTGCGTAAATGGGTGGTTATAAAGGTGGGATTAAGTATCCGAAAGTGAGTTGAGGCATATGGATCAACAAAGGGATTTGTCCATCCTGATGACGATAGATATACTCTGGCCCTCTCGGTGGAATGTCGTCTAATGTCTTGCAAGCATATGAATAAGTTCATAAGAGACCACATACCACGGTGAGTAAAGAGTACTTGTCGAGACGAGGTTGAACAAGGTATAGTGTGATACCGATGATCAAACCTCTGACAAGTAAAATATCGCGTGACAAAGGGAATTGGTATCGTATGTGAATGGTTCATTCGATCACTAAAGTCATCGTTGAATATGTGGGAGGTATGGATCTCCGATCCCGCTATTGGTTATTGGTCTGAGTGAGTACTCAACCATGTCCGCATAGTTCACGAACCGTAGGGTGACACACTTAAAGTTGGATGTTGAAATGGTAGAACTTGAATATGGAATGGAGTTCGAATATTTGTTCGGAGTCCCGGATGAGATCCCGGACATCACGAGGAGTTCCGGAATAAGATTCATATATAGGATGTCATTTTATGTGAATAAAATGATGCGGAAGGTTCTATGGAAGGTTCTAGAAGGTTCTAGAAAAGTCCGGAAGAAACCACCAAGGAAGGTGGAGTCCACATGGGACTCCACCTCCATGGCCGGCCAACCCTAGTGGGGGAGGAGTCCCAAGTGGACTCCCCCTGTGGGGCCGGCCACCCCCCCTATGGAAGGTGGAAATCCCACCTCTAGTGGGAGGGAAGCCCCACCATATGGAAGGTTTTGGGTTCGGGTCTTATTCGAAGACTTGTAGTCCAACACTTGGGGCTTCCACCTATATATAGAGGGCCAAGGGGAGGGCCGGCTACACCAAAGCCTCAAGCTTGGCCGCCCCCATAGTGGCCCCACCCTTCCCCAAACCTAGCGCCCGCTCCTCCACCATATCCCGCACGCTTAGCGAAGCTCCGCCGGATTTCTCCCCGCCACCACACCACGCCGTCGTGTCGTCGGATTCAAGAGTACTACTTCCGCTGCCCGCGGAACGGGGAGGTGGACGTCGTCTTCATCAACAACCGAACGTGTGACCGAGCACGGAGGTGCTGCCTTCGTGGCGCCCGAACCGATCGTGATCAAGATCTTCTACGCGCTTGCAAGCGGCAAGTGAACGTCTACCGCAACAACAAGAGCCTCCTCTGTAGGCTTTGGAATCTCTTCAAGGGTGAGTCTCGACAATCCCCTCGTTGCTACCGTCTTCTAGATTGCATCTTGGCTTGGATTGCGTGTTCGCCGTAGGAAAATTTTTGTTTTCTATGCTACGTTATCCTACAAGTACAACCTCCCAGCGTGAAATCTCACCAAGACCCCCGAGACTTTAAAACATGGTGACCCTACACAATCCCAAATGAAAAAATATACATTTAGCGAGACGACGATGTAAGCTTGGAGATGGGGCCTTGGAGACGATGGAGGCTTTGTTTCACAGGTTGGTGCTAGGATTTGGCTTGCGGGACTTTCCCGCCCACATTTGAGTATGGTGTTTGATGACTTTCAAAAGCAGCAGTGGCAAGTGGGGGCGACAGTGTTGGAGGTGTTCATTTTTGTTGGTGCTCATCGAGTTCTAAGTTGTGACTTTTAGGATGAAAGCCTAATGTTTGTTTTTTTAATTGTTTGTGCACGATAATGTCCTTGCCGCATGAATTGTTTGAGGGCCCAGACTTCTCCAGAGTGAAAATCTAAAATCTTGAATCGGGCCACAATGGTGTTGTGCACATTTTCCTTCATGGAGGCATCACTTTTAGAGACCTTTTCTGTATTTCAGGTGTTATCTTCGGTAGTGGTTTGTGTGCTGCTGCTGAGAGGAATTGCTTTTTTTTTTAGTCTCTGTGTATCCTATAGATGACTTTTATATGATATTTAGTGGCCATGCATAATTGATATCGATATCTTCATCATATTAATATATTTTTAAAAAATAAAAAACAGTTCGCATAGAAGGAGACACCACATCCGGCGAGACAGCGCGGCGTGGACCTTTGCAAAAGTCGGCCTAGCTTTTTCTGGAGGTGCCCGTCCATGACCGGGGTGACCGGTAAATGGATCGGGCTGTATGTGGGATTCCTTTTTGTGTCTACCGTTGTGTTCTGTTGGGCTGGGCTGGGCTAACATTTCCAGGGCCTCATTAAGAAGCAGTGAGGTGCGTCTGCCAAAACCCTCCCTCTCCCATTCCTCCTCTCGACCCAAACCCCACCCGCCGTCTTCCCCATGGCCTCCCAAGCAGCGGCGGCGGCCGCCGCCGCCGTCTCGACCCGGGCGAACAGCCTCTCCCGCATCTTCGCCACCTCCACACCAACCGTAAAACCACCACCCAAGCACAAACCGAAGATCAAGCGCTCGCCGACCCCGAAACCCCCCGCCGCCGCCGCCGACACCGTCCCGGTCGCGGACAAGAAGCCCGGGAAACCCCTCGGCGCAAAGCCGGCCGCCGAGGCCCCCGCGTCCGGCGCGGACCACAAGCTCCCGAAGCCCCTCCAGGAGACCCTCAAGCGCCTCCTCCGGCAGCGCGACCCCGACAAGCTGGTCTCCGAGTTCGTGGAGGCGTCCACCCTGTCGTCGCGCTTCCGCGACCGGCACCGCGTCTACGAGGTGGCCGTGAGCCGCCTCGCCTCCTTCGGCCGCCAGGACGGGATCGAGGCCATCATCGACGCGCAGAAGCCCTTCCTCGAGACCGCCACCGAGGGGTTCGCCACGCGCCTCATCCGCCTCTACGGCCGCGCCTCCATGCCGTCCCACGCCGCCGCAACCTTCCGCGAACTCCCCGCGCACCATCAGACCACCATGCCGTTCAACGCCGTCCTCGCCGCGTACGCCGAAGCCGGAGAGTTCGACGCCCTCGCCGTCGCATTCAAGGAGATGCCGGTCTCCCACCCCTCGGTCGCCCCCAGCGTGTACTCCTACAACATACTCATCCGCGCGCTGTGCCAGAAACCCGACCTCGCAGCTGCTGTTGATGCCGTCCATCTCATGGAGAAGAATGGCGTTACCCCTGACGTGATTTCGTTCAACACGCTTCTGAATGGGTTCTACAACCTTGGCCGCATGGATGAAGCAGAGACGGTGTGGGATATGCTCAAGGAGAGGAATTTGGAGCCATACACAAAGTGCTACAACGCCAAGCTCCGTGGTTTGGTTGCGGAAGGGAGGATTGAGGACGCCGTTGCTGTGGTTGAGATGTTGGAGAAGGATGGGCCAAAGCCTGATACGGTGTCCTACAATGAGCTGATTCGAGGATACTGCAATGCTGGGAGGTTACAGGATGCCAAGAAGGTGTATGATGGTTTGATTAAAAATGAGTACACCCCAAATAGGGGGACATATGAAACTCTCGTGCCACGGCTTCTGCAGGCTGGAGAGCTAGATTGTGCACTGAGGTACTGCCATGATTTGCTTACTGGCAAAGGGAGCTCTAGAGTAGCGGTTGGTCTGCTGCAGGATGTAGTGGATGCACTGGTAGAGGCATCCAGGGTGGAAGAGGCTACCAAGCTTGTTACGCTCGGGCGCAAGAAGTACTACCCCCGAAAGGGTTTGAGGATGCCACCTACTACAGAAGACAATGAATCAGGAGCTGAAACTGATGAGGGAGAATCAATATCAGAAGAAAAGGAGCGTGAAGTGGAAGACGAGGCTGAAAAATAAAATTATCTGATGAGGATGTTCCTTCATAGGTCAGGCTTTTGTCTGTCACACTGATGTAAGCCAAATTTCATCATGACCTGTTTTACCCAATTTCTTCTCTTGTTCTGATAGAACAAAAAAAGTGCAAGTTAATGATGTAGTGCTTACACTGGTTTAATAAGGTATTGCTTTATCTTGCCCTGTGCTGTAATACCTATAAAATTTTCTATCCAGTTTAGATGAGATCCACATGGAGTCTTTATTGTTACTACAATATCTAGCTTGGTGCTGGTTTCCCCATTGCATCAGAAAAATTGATTTTATGAATGTAATATTTTATGTTTGGAAAGATTCCTCAACTACTGTGTATTTTATGGCTATTTTCATTTTTATCCCTTGATAATTCAACTGTTTGCTCTGTGTCAAAGATAAACTTATACCATCAAATTTATTCGTTCCTGTTTTTTGATTTAGCATTTTCTCTTTGAAGCATGGACATTGCAAATGGTATATGACATACATCAAGCTAAAAGGCTTTGAATTGATAGAAGTTTCTTAGTTTACTAGTCCTCTAAGTAGAGGTGGATTAGTTATAACTCCATCCCAGAATGGATTCATGGCACTGTCAAGTACTATTTTCGTTTGCTGTAGTGAGCTGTCTTTTTTTCCCCTTTATGAACTGATCTTCATATTTCATTAGATAACGAGCCACTAGAGTTGTAAACCAAACAAGCACGAACGGTATGAATTAGGGTAGTAGGTGAACTACCTTTTTCTCACATTCAGATTCTTGCTTCCTACAAAGATGATAGGAGTGTCCCTTCTTTAATTGTGAGAATATGTTCATAGTGCACTGTAGCATTTATCTATCTACTCATTTGAGTAAAGGCTGTGTTTAATGCGATGAATTTGACCTTCAGTATGACACCGCTAGGTTTTGAAATGATCCTCGAAATTCTTCGAAGAGTTCAAACTATGAAATTTAAGTATAAAGACAAACAACCAATTATTCGGAGGTTATATTAAAATAAATTACCTGATCAACTCAGTTAATGTTACTCTTTCTCCATATCTTTTAGAGGGAGGGAGCTACCCTGGGTTCACACCTCATCGGCTGAGCAGTGTTTTGTGCTGTTCATATCAAATTAGTATTTCTGGTAGCAGCTGGTTACTTTCTGTGTGTTGTTTATGTAGATGGTCATCATTAATCAGATATTTATTTGGGCAGTGACACTTATCTATCTATCCGAGCAATGGAAGTGTTTTCTCAATTCCCTGATACCTAATGAGGTGTGTTTTTGTCCAGGCATTATGGAGTGCAATATATTTTCGAAAAAAAACCACCTGGCTTTGTCATGCATTAAAGATCATTGTGAACTATGAAAATACATCAGACGTCTTGGTTATTCACGCCTTCTACAGGTCACTTTTCCTGATCTTGATGTAGTTTCCATCTCTGTCCACTCGTCTGATCGTTGATTCCCAATATATTATTTTAGCCACTGGAGTTTTTTGACATTATTTGAAGACAAGGTGGGGAAGTAAAATTGTTTGATGATGATGTTCCTTGGCTTTTATTTATCACACTGATGTAAGCCAAATTTCATCATGGCTGGTTTACCAAATTTCTTCTTTGTTCTGATAGAACAAAAAAAGTGCAAGTTAATGTAGTGCTTAACTGCTTAGACTGGTTTAATAAGGTATTGCTTTATCTAGCCCTGTGATGTAATACCTATTGAAAAATTTCTATCCATTTTACGTAGATGAGATCCAGGAAGTCTTTATTGTTACTATACATTATCTAGCTTGGTGCTAGTCTACCTGTTCCATTGAAAAATTGATTTTATAAATATTTCTCAAAAGCTGTGTATTTTATGATTATTTTCATTTTTGGCCCTTGATAATTCAACTGTTAGCTCTGCGTCGAAGATAACTACCTTCCAATTTGTCCATTCCGGTTTTTGCTTTAGTATTTTCTCTTTGAAGCATGAAAAATGCAAATGGTATGACATACATCGAGTTAAGGCTTTGATAGAAGTTTCTTAGGTTACTACTAGTTTTGTAAGTAGAGGTGGATTAGTTGTAGCTCCATCCCAGAATGGATTCATGGCACTGTCAATTACTATTTTCATTGCTGTAGTGAGCTTTGTCTTTTTTATTTCCCTTTTATGAATTGATCGCCATAATTGATTAGATAACGAGCCACTAGAGTTGTAAATCAAACAAGCTCGAACCATATGAATTAGGATAGTAGGTGAACTACCTTGTTCTCACATTCGGATTCTTGCTTCCTACAAAGATGGTAGGAGTGGCACTTCTTTAATTGTGAGAATATGTTCATAATGTACTGTAGCATTTATCTATCTAAGTATATTTGAGTAAAGGTTGTGTTTTCTGTGACGAATTTGACCTTCAGTATGACAAGTATGAAATTTACTATGAAGTCAAATAACCAATTATTCTGAGGTTATATTAAAATAAATTACCTGATCATCTCAGTTACTGTTACTCTTGTGCATATCTTTTAGAGGGAGTGAGACACAACTGGGTTCAATCCTTGGTGGTGGACCGGTTGACTTCCACACCTCATCGGCTGAGAAGTGCTTTGTGCTGTCCACTTGTTCATCTCAATTTTAGTATTTCTGGTAACAGATGGTTGCTTTCTGTGTACTGCTTTTGGGCAGTGCCACTTTAATATCTCTCCAAGCAATGGTAGTGTTTTCTCAATTCCTCTCATACCTAATGAGGTGTCTCCGTCCAGATATTCTGGAGTCCAGGTTATCTTCATTTTATTTTCATCTGGCTTTGTCATCCATGGAAGATCGTTGTGAACTAGGAAAATACATCAGACATCTTATTATTCAGGCCTTTTGCAGGTCAGTTTTCCTGATCTTGCTGTACAAAGCTCAGTGCTTACTGGAGCATCAATTGTAACCATGAGAACATATAATGATATAAAACATTTTGGCCTTCAGGCCATTCAGAGGTAAGTTTCCTGACTTGCAATGTTCAAACCTTGTGATTTAACAGTTTCTCTATCTGTGGTAGCTAATCATATTTAGTTGCTGTCATATATAAATTGAGCCTTTTCGGTTCATTTTGGGAACTTGTCCCTCTCAATTTCATTGTTGAAGGTGTCAACTTAACGTGTCGGAAGCCACAACACTACTCTAATATCCCCTAAAGATTAACAACAACCAGAACATAACCCGGTAGTACAATCTCCATATAACAAGGGCATTTTATTCCCTTTTTAGTTTCTTTGACAGAAGTAGAGGTGCATTGTTGATGATGTTACGGAGTGTTGCTTTCTCTGCTCTCTGCTAGGATGATTGCATATATGCATGCGTCCCCAATAAATAGCCCTGAACCAATCGGCCAGCAGGCTCTGCATCTGTTTAGCTATTTCGATGTCATGGACCATATTTTGCACACAAGCTTCTTTTGCATCTAAAGACATTTTAAATGCCTAGACATTGGTCACAGATCTTGCTTAGTGCAAGTGCTCAACGGTTCCACTGTTGGTTTGGCCTGCCTGTGAAGAACATTTGAGAGATGCAGTGATAGTGCAGACTGTAGAGCGTTGATGTCATTCAGCCCAGGCTCTGCACTTTAAAACTTCAGCATTGTCTTTTTGATGCAAAATATGCAAGCTCGACTGCTCCAGCACTCCATCACTCCACCAGCTACCGTGAAACATCCTTTATTGAGAGATTTTATTTTACACAACGGGCCATTAGGTCAACAACATGTGCAAAGACCATTACATTATGCATAGTACTTAGTGGGTAGAAACGAGAGAGACTGGGTTGACGTTTTCGACCAGCCGCCCTGCCTCAGTGTCCATTTGAAACACATTGGCCTTCAAGTCTGATGTTTTGTGCAATCTCCATCTTCCTCTTCTTGTACTGGTGCAGAGTCTTCTTCTTCAGAAGCTCCCAAACCGCATTTGTAATCCACTCATGAGCAAACTCATTTACCGGCATCACGAGGGATGACTTGCACGCAAGAATCATATTTTTGTTCCAAACCTGACCATGCAATATTCTCCAGGTTCCACAGCATGGACTCGTCATGTCAAGCGTCAACCAAACACATCTTACTGACTTGCGCCAAGGCCGGCGCGAACTCCAACTGACTCTTGATTTAGTTCACACTGCCTTTATGCGAGAAGAGCACTACTAGGACCGTCTACTTATTTGAGCAAAACCAGCATGCCCCGACGCTGCCGGTCAGAGCAGCATAGGAGAAACCAGCCGCAGCACTCCACGAGCATGCTCGTCGGAGAGCATCTCCAGCCGCGTCCCCCAAAACGTCCCCCAAACCGCGTCGGATTGAGCGTTTAGGAGACGTGTTTTGTTCCGCCGGGACGCTCCCCAGCCGCGTCCCCCAAACGCTGCCCCCAAACATTAAAAGTACCTTTTTTGGCTAGAAGAAAACTATTTACTATAATATTCATATTCAAATCGGTTGAACATAAACAAATTATATATAAAACTTCGAAAAAATATAATTAAATTACATATAAATTCCCGTTAAACTACTACTTCTACTTCTTCTTCGATGGCCCCCCTCGTCGTTATCATGTGACGCTTCCGCCGTCACCTCTTCCAAGAGGCGAGTCGGCGCCACGCGTCGGAGTCCTCCTCGTCGTCGCCGGTGCTCGTCGCTTTGCCTTTGCCTTGGCCTTGGCCTTGGCCGCCTCCGCCTTCGCGCCACCGCCGCCGCCGCGTCTCGCTCTCTTCTTCCTCCTCCTCCCCCAGCCCGGCCCATTCCTCCTCCTGCAAGTGGCGGCGGGGAATCGTCGCCGCTGCGGGCGTCCCGGTTTTGTCCCACCACGGCACCCGCCAGCAGGCTTTCCCTCGCTGGAGGTGTCGGACGGGAGCTGGGAGATGTAGCTCATCGTCGCTGGAGGTGTCGGATGGAGGCTTGGATGAATGGCGGCGTACATACGGGTCTTATTGAGCGCGGATGAATGGCGGCGCAGAAGTCAAAGAGAGCAGCGATTGCTCTTCCGAGGAGTCCGCGCTCCATTCCGGCGGGGTTGGCGCATCGTCGACACGGTTGTCAATGCGACGGTTCCGCTTCCTGGCAACTGCACCGTCGCTACGTAGGTGGCGGTTGAGCCCGAGCCGCTGACGCGTCGGGCCCGCGCCTACTCGCCTCTTATTTCGTTGTGTCCGGCGTGCCCGGTGTGTCCCCTGTGGGACGGGGACGGGCTCGGGACGCCGGACACCGTATTCGGCCGCGCCGGACAAAAAAGGCCTTTAGAGCACGCGGCTGGAAACGTTTTGTGTCTAGCGCACCCCAAATCGCTTTGGGGACGCTTTGGAGGACACGTCTGAAGATGCTCTAACCCTACCAGCGCTGGCTGCCGGAAGATCATGCCGCAGGAGCGGCGCGCCGCCCGTCTCCACCTCGCAGCTCCGGCATCAGCCCGGACCCCCAAGACACGCCACCTTTGCATCCCCGCCACCACCGGAGGAGCAACCAAACACACCCCATGGTTTCTCATTTTTCTTGAGAGTAACAATGCCACCACGAACCAAACCAATACTCATTGCAGTTAGGCAGGGCAATGAAGCGAGTAAACAAATATGGCTACGCGCTTAGGCCTTATATCAAACAAAAAAATTGGCTAGGCCTAGGCTATACTCCTAAGTCCTAACACAGTAATTTGTCAAGGTGTGCCAAACTAGACACCGACGTGATTAGCGCGCGATGCGGACGGACACATGGAATTGTAGGCGGGCGTCCATGCGTGAGCGCAGTCAATGCGTTTGAATGCGAGTTCATGGTCAAAGGAACAGAGATTAGTGTCATGCCAAGAAGTTAGCGCCTGTCCTGAAGATCCTTGGGATGGTTAATCGGGATTAAACTTCAGTGACACTGAAGGCGAGATCTAGAGTTCCATACGATTGTCACGGTGCTAGTTGGGGCACAAGGGCATGATAGGAGTGGCATCGAGTAAACCAGAGCAGGCTAAAAATCCAAAATCTGATCTTAATTAGTTGTGTCTAGTAATATCTAAAGGCATTGTTTTGATAGCGGGGATTATTTTCAGGGTGCAAACTTAATTTTTTTTGATCGGACGACGAAGATGTTTATGCTGTTGTGAAGTGTATAAGTAGATGCCATAATTTTTAGCAGGTCAGAACTTTTGGTTCAGTGTAGTGCATGAAGGGTTAGATTCAGGTTTGAGTTCAAATCCTGGCATTAAGCCTAAAAATTGATGTTGCCCGGTTTTCCCCTTTAGCCACCGCTGATGCCCTGTTTCGGTGTGCTCTTCTTCTTTCACGTGTTGACTTTCTCTTCTCCCGTCACACACGAGTGGGGGTGTTGTAAAGTGTATAAGTATTTGAGCTGAGCGGAAGATTCGTATCTCTTTTATCCATTTAAAGTATATGGATTTAGAGCATATAGATCGATCTATTTCTAAGAATCAAATGTGTTTGTTTGTTTTTATGTTAAACTTTTCTAAAAAAGAGGGTGCAACTAACCTAACTAAATTTGACTAGGAAGCGAGCAGGATCGGGCCTTGTCATCCCGCAAGACCTTAGATCATCTCCACCAGCAGCCCAAGAGCGTCCCCAATATTTATATTGGGCCACCGATCACATTTTGGGTTCACACTAGGGCGTTCAATAATGTGCCAGCTAGATCTGGAGCCTAATACAAGCGTCGTTAACCCCTACCGAACCCTTTCCACATGGTGTTGGATGGGCACCCCGTTGCCCCGCCCCACGTCGGATGTAGTCGGTGGGACCAGCATGGCAGTGGCTCAAACATCGCTTTTCTATTTAATGAGCCGCCTCGGATACCATCGGAGTAGGTTGGCGTCTTTAATGGAAGCTCCGGTTCCCCTAGGGTCCGACTCGTATACTGCCGCTGTAAATGCGCACACCGGCCTTATCCACCTATTTAACATGTTCCTGGCTCACCTCCGCCATAGTTGCCTCAAACTTGCCGCATTCGCTTCCGTACTCACCGCGCTTGCGTCCATGCTCACCGCAATGCCGCCCCGGCTCGCCACCACCTACTCTATGCTGGGCCGCAATGGCCGCACACCGCCAACGCCCAGCCTAAGCAGGAGGAGTTCGGTATGGATGGATTCCCGACGACTTCGAGTTGGATGCAATGAGGCGCTCGTAGCGACCATGGAGGCTGAGATCGCAGAGGATGGTGGGCCGCTGAAAGGACACGGATGTCGCCTAGAGGGGGGGGGGTGAATAGGCGATTTAAAACTTTTACGAGATGGGCTTAACAAATGCGGAATAAAACTAGCGATTACTTTGTCAAGCCCAAAGCCTATATACTATGGTTCACCTATGTGCACCAACAACTTATTCTAAGCAAGAGTTCACCTATGTGCACCAACAACTTATGCTAAGCAATACAAGCAAGCATGTGATAGCAAGATATATATAACTTCAAGCACGATGGCTATCACAAGGTAAAGTGCATAAGTAAAGAGCTCGGGTATAGAGATAACCGAGGCACGCGGGAGACGATGATTTATCCCGGAGTTCACACTCTTGCGAGTGCTAATCTCCGGTGGAGAGGTGCGGTTGCTTAGTGCTCCCGAACGCCACAAGAGGCTCACCTTGAGGTGTGGTTGCTCGATGCACACCAACGCCACAAAGGCCTCACCCCAAGATGCGGTACTCACACCACAAACCGAACGCCACGAAGGCGCCTCACCTAAATCTCCGGTGACCCTCACAAAGGCCTAGGTCACGGTTCCACTAAGGGATTTCCTTCGAGGCGGAAACCGGGCCTTACACAAAGGTTGGGGCACACATCCACAACTTAATCGGAGGCTCCCAACAAATCGCCACAAAGGCGTAGAATCCGTCTAGGGTTCCAAGAACCCAAGAGTAACAACCTTCTTGCTTTCACCACCACGAATCACCGTGGAGAACTCAAACCGATGCACCAAATGCAATGGCAAGAACACCACAAAGATGCTCAAGTCCTTCTCTCTCAAATTCCAACAAAGCTACAAAAGCTATTGGGGGAATAAGAGAGGAAGAACAAAGGAATTCACAAAGAACACCAAGATCAAGATCTAGAGAGTTCCACTCACAAAGAGATGGATTTGATTGGTAGAAGTGTAGATCTAGATCTCCTCTCTCTTTTCCCTCAAATGGGGGCAAGAATCATGGAGGGATAGAGGATAGGGAAAGCTCCAAGGAGGAAGAAGGGGGAGATACCCCTCAAGAAAATCGAGCCGTTGGGAAAAGGGCCGGATAATCCGGCCTAAGTAAGGGCCGGATAATCCGCCCCCGGATAATCCGGTCTCAGGGACAAAACCTGGTAAAAATCTGGCCAAATGTCCGCCCCTATCCAGAGCTGCTTTTCGTCTGGTCCTTAGCCAATTTCGAGGGGCCCGGATATTTCCGAAATGTCCGGCCCGGATAATCCGGCCCTGGGACAAAACCGGGACAATATCCGGGCAAATGTCCGGCCCCTATACTGAGCAGCAATTCCTCAGGTCCTTAGCCGATTTCGGGGCGGATATTTCCGAAATATCCGCAAACAACAAAACTAAAACGGGCATAACTTTTGCATCCGGACTCCGATTTCGATGATCTTGGGCTCGTTGAAATCACAACAACGAGCTCTACAACAATATGCATAGAAACATCATAGTCCAGCAAAGGAGGATAGAAACAAATGATGAAAGGTTTGACCTATCTCAAAGAGACATACCGGTAAAACCTTCAATCTTGAAAATGCAACAAGTTGTCCATGCAAAAACCATCCTTGATGAACTAGAGCTTGTCATGAGAATAAGCACAAGCTCTAAATCATCACATGGATAAGATCCAAATAATAACCAAGAAAGATGATGCAACGATGCAAAGGTTTGAGCTCTCTCCGAGTTACTCACTCGAGAGCCCTTTTGAAGTACTAAACTATAAACCGGTCTCCAACTACACTATGAGACCGGTGAGAAAGAAACCCTATCAAGAGCAAACCTTATACTTGCGCATTCCACTTGAGCTTGATGACGACGATCTTGACCTCAACAAGATGGAACGCCTTTCTTGCTTGTGCTTGCTTGACGAAGTCTTGTAGATTGCTCCCCCATAAACCACCATGGGAGAGCTTCTTCTTCGGCGCATCTTCACATATCCATGATCACCATATGGATGGTAAGACTCAAGCAAAGGATCTCTTCGAGATGGCTCATCTTGAACTTGCACATCATTTCTTCATTCTTCATCATGTTGATGTCTTGAAGTAACTTGAGGGCTCACTTCATCTTCATCTTCAAGACATACTTGACACTTGATATCCTTCATCAATTTCTTCTTATTGCAACCTTGAAGCCAACATATGGTTCACGAATTGCCTATGGACAACTTCTACAAATATAACTCAATGCAAACATTTGTCCATAGGGATTGTCACTAATTACCAAAACCACACATGGGGGCTCCATGCACTTTCAATCTCCCCCATTTTGGTAATTGATGACAATCTCTTTGAGAGGGTTTATATAAGGAATTTAAGTAACAAATAAGTTGAATATATAGAGCAAACTCCCCCATAATATATGCATGTGTGAATGATCTTGACTTTCATTGCATATATTGGCATTCAAAGCCTAGTGGAGTTTCCTCTAAATATTCAACTATGCAAAGCAACAAGATGCAATGCAATAAAGGCACATGCTTAAGCACAAAGCAAAGACATAACCAAATTCCCTTAAACCCTCCAAACTTCTCCCCCATTGGCACCAATTGCCGAAATGGGTGAAAAATTTAGAAGGCCAATATAATGAGAGTTCCTCCATAGCGTGTGCATTTCTCATAATTTGAGTGGAATCAAATGCACATATCCAATTACGAATATTCGGAAGGAATCGCACCATAGATAGGATCAAAGATTGCAAAAAGATAACAAAGTCAAGAAACTTCAACAAATGAAGCAAGCAACCAAATGAACCACAAAGAATATACCAAAAGAAAGAAAGATATTATGATAAGATCAAGAAGATTGCTCTAAATAATATGAGGAAGCTCCCCAAGGTTTGTGCACAAAACAAGACAATTTGCATTGGAGTATAAAGTGCACAAACATGGAATCATCACTCCCATAATATCATTCAAAAACAAAATATACCAAGTGAATCAAACTCTAATGATCACCAAAAGATAGTGCTCTAAATTAAATGAGGAAGCTCCCCAAGGTACATGCATAAATTAAAATGTTGTATTTGAATACAATATGCATAACATGGAATCCTCACTCCCTCATTACCATTTAAAACACAAATATTTGCAATAGATCATAGATAGAAAATTAAGCTTAACACTTGCAACAAACAAATGGTTGAGCAAAAGTAGGAGGCACCATAATAAAAGGCTCAACCAAGAGGATATGTGAAAGGCATGATAAAGCATATTATAAGACTATTACAAGGATGAGCAAAAAGCATCATCATAGTCTTCAATGAATTATATTGCTTAGCATGACCAATCAACACGCAACAAATAAATAAGATATCAAATGGAGATGTATCATCTCTTATGTGTATAAGTTTCTCTAAGTGAGCAATATCACAAAGATATTTATCCACAAAGAAACATGCACACACAAAATGGATACTCAAGAAATATAGTATGATATCCCAAAATGAAGTCATGCAATATACCAATAAGAATTTTTCTTAATAGCATGGCCAAAGGCTCAATTTTGTCTTATTGTACATTCATGAACTTCAACCACAAACATCTAAAATACATCACAAATATCAACAAGGGATAGAAGTTAGTTGAGATGCATTTAGAAAGGCAACAAGTATCACAAGCGAGGATACCAAAACAAATAACTAAATTTGCACTTTCATCTATATTACACACGTGAGAGCCTTGAGGAATTGATATGCAATAAAATTGCTAGATGGGCATAGATGGGATGGGTGAATCATGAGCATGATTTTTTATACCTCCCAACATATGTACTCATCTCAAATTACTCACATTCGCAATAAAGAGGTTTCGTTAAGACTTTAGCAAGAAGCACAATATTTGCAAATAAAGAGATTCATGCCAAGATGCAACTACATGGTTGAATGCTAGAAAAATATGCATGAGAAGATACTTGTTACCGAGATAGCATTGGTGAGGATGTAGTAGATATGTGTTCGTTGACCATCCTAGCTTGCCTCAAGTTACCATTGAGTCACCACTTCTCCCCAAGAGTGAGACAAGCATCCAATGCATATCCATTGTACCTAACACGAAGGTAAGTACAAAAAGGTCCCCAAACTAATTGGGTCCAAAGTAGTTAGACACACTACAACATATAGGACAAACTCCACAATACTATGTGCATATAGATATGAAATTGAATTTCATGCACATCTTAGCCAAATTAGGATTTGATGGATTTTACCCTATATATTGGATCAATGAAAGTGACACATGCCATAAGATATACATATATTAAATAGCATGCACAATACTCTCAAGAACCAAAGGAAGATACAATTTGGACAAAACACCAAATACCAAGAGACAATGGATGTCCAAATTATATCAAAGAATCAAATCAACACAAGATTGACTTCAAAGACTTATCTCATTATAAGAAGCTAATTAAACCTAAACACAAAGGAATGAGATAACAAACTCCCAAGAGAGCAAGGTTCCAACAAATAAACCAAACCCTCGAAACTTTTTATGATGGCACAAAGTACCAAAAAGAAAATTTATGTCTCCCAAAACCAAATTTTTGATAATGATCAAGAGATTTAAGCATTCTAACAAATATAGGAGAGCTCCCCCAAGATTAGTGCATTATCTAGGATTTTGCATATGAATACAAAATGCGCAAAACTAGGATCATCACGCTACCAAAAAAGCTAAGAAAATATGAATAGACAAATTAGATCCATAAGATGCAAGGAAGACATATGGGAGTCAAAGCACAACTAATTCATGGCAATGAATAGGGCAATTAAACACATGAGCCAATGTAAATATGATCAATAAATATCTACCACATAATTGATTACCAATTGTCCTAGGACAAGAGGTATTAGGAAATATTTCCCGGTGGTAGTTTGTAAGTATACTTAAGATCATATTTACAACGAACAAAGCATATGGTAAAAGATAAGAGTTAACCATCATGCAAAGATAGTTTCTTGATAGCTTCATTTAGTCATACCAACATGCAAGGCAATTAATAGTATTCATACCAACATGCAAAGCAATTAATTGTATTCATACCAACATGCAAAGCAATTAATAGTATTCATACCAACATGCAAAGCAATTAATAGTATGACTTGAAGCACATGGTTTTCCAAAAAGGTATTGAGGGACACGTTGTGAAAAACCATGCCAAGAAGAACTTTCACAAATAAGATCCACAAAGATATTAGCAATGAAGCCATTTAAGCAAATTGGAGCTTGTTTGAGCAAACATGCCACATAGGAGAGAGATAATTTACGGTATCAATTCTATGTGACACAACCTCAAATGTTCACATTTTCTAGGCTTGTAATATGCACAAAGCTTATTACTCCCCCATAATGTGATAAGGAATTTATTTTCACAAGAGGCAAATAAGATCCAACTAGAGATATTAATGGACATTGGAATTTGAATTTCTCATGAAGATGACATACCACATAGAGACTAGATAATCTTGCAATATCAATTCTAAGTGATATTCCTCATGTACACACATTGTTAGGATCATGAAATTCCCAAAGGAATATCACTCCCCCAAAATGGGATAGTCCATTAATCGCTCATAAGAGCCATATAAGATACAACAAGATGCAAAGTGGCTCCAACACAAACACAAATACATGGTGTGCAACCCAACATACATAGACTTGATTTCTCAAGAAAAGAAAGTAGGAAGCACAACATATACAAACACATGCTAGGAACAAAACTAACACATGCAAAGGGGCGAGTAACTTTCAATATAAATGAGTTGAGAACATGTTACCGCAAGGAGGAACATTGGATATATGATAGTAGCAAGATAATCAAAAGACTTGGCTTGAGATAATATAAATGATGAAGATCCCTTAATTCTTCATGATGTAGCCAAGTCTCCAATGCCCTCCAACAAGCACCTAGTGATCAAATTTTGGATTGTTGGTCCCCAACTAAGTTGGGTCCTAAGAGGTTAGTCACAATAGGCTTGGCAACCCAAATGGTTCTTTTCTTGACACCACTTTGAGCACCAACAAATTTGGCAAACACATTGCCACCCTCATCCTTACGAAGAGAATAAACATCATCAATGGTGATAGAGTTGGATGAGGTACCAATAGTGCACAAGGAGGAGATGTGGCCCTTCTCACGGCATATGTAGCAAGTTCTTTTCTTCTCCTTCTTCTCACTAGGTTTCTCCACAATGGGAGCATTGGCTTGCTTCTTCTTGGGAAGTGGCATTTCTTTAACTTGAGGTTGAATATGAGTTTGAGCTTGGGGCCGCTTCCCTTTTTGCTTCTTCTTCAAAGGGCAAGATCTAACATGGTGCCCTTCAATATTGCACTTGAAGCAAACAATCTTGGCCGGGTCTTTGACTTGTACTTGGCCCTTCTTCTTGTTGTTGTTCATGGACTTGTTCTTGTTGTTGGATTTGAAACCAAGTCCACTCTTGTCATTGGGGGATTGTTGCATACTCAACATCGTGTCAAGTTTGCATTTCCCTTCATGACCCTTTACCAAGTCATTCTTCAAAGAAGTGACTTGGGCCTTGAGCTCTTTGATTTCCTCTACATGGTTAGTAACAACACAAGCACTAGAGGAAGTAGAATCTTCATTGTTAGAGCAACAAGGCAAGGAAGATAATTCATCACAAGATTTAGCAATATTATGAGTGGATGAATTACAAGGACTAGCACATGGAAATATAGCATTTTGAGTCGTAGTGCTAGTATCCACATGAGGCTCACAAGGTGTTGCCTTAAATATGATAGCCTCATGAGCTAACTTTAGCCTATCATGAGAGGCTAGAAGATCCTCATGGGAGCGAGAAAACTTTCCATGACTTTCTTCCAATTTCCCATAATTGCAAGTTAGCAACTCAAGTTGAGCCCTTAGCTCAACATTCTCCTTCAAGATAGATGCTTCACAAGAAGTAGAGTTAGTAGCACAAGCATCAATATTAGTAGTAATAGGAGAAGGCAAGTTGGCATGCTCTTTTAGATAAGAAGCTTTAAGTTGCTCATGCGACTCGGTGAGTTTGGCGAGCGCACTCTCAATGACCCTTGAGCCCTTTTTGAGTTGCTCAAAATCCTCAAGTAGTTTAGCATTAACAAACACAAGCTTATCATTTTTTAGCTTTAGTTCATTTGCCATCTCAAGAGCTCTATCATGGTTTTCCTTTTCTCTAGACAATTCTAGAGCAAAGGTCTCCTCAAGAGCTTCCTTGATGGTTTGTTCTTCTTCAAGTTCATTTTTTAATGATGCTACATCATCGGCATACTCTCGTTCAAGAGCACCCTTTTTATCAATGGTGTTCTCATGCATCCAAATAAGTTTTTGGCTCTCAATAGCGGTAGTCAAGATTTCAAAGAAGTGAGTGCTAGCAATTTTATCTTTGCAAATAACCTTGAATACGCTCTTACCCTTATCGCGTAGAGAGACAACCCAATCCTCTTCTTCATATTCATCCTCATCCTTATCACCACGAGACATATTGGGTTCCATGGTAGGAGGTACCGTGGAACCCTTGGCCATAAGGCATATATGAGGACCGTGAGATAAAGAGGAGGAGTTACTTGAGGCTCCTTTCAAGATCTTGTCTTGACCAATAGAATCTTTGGTTTCCTCTACATTGTTAGACACACAACAACTAGAGGAAATAGAAGCATTTTTATCATGGCCACAAGACAATGCAAGCATATCATCATTAGATTTATTCAAGCAACTTACACATGATATGCAAGGACTATCAACACAAGCATGTAAATCATTTCTAGTGCTAGATGTGTTTAAGTCCGAAGATGAAGCATTGCAATGAGATAGAGATGAAGAATCATCAATAGTAAGCTCAATATCAACATTGCAATTTTCATCACCACTCACCATATCATTACCTTGTGTCTTACCACACTTTGGTGAAGTGGAAGAAGATGAGAACTCATCACGGCCGGAAGTGGAAGCAATACAATCATCCTCAATAATCTTGGACACATCATATTTATCTTGAAGCTTTGTCCATAATTCATGAGCGCTCCCAAAAGGCATGATTGAAGAAGTAACTACATTGCTCACAACAATGGAAAACACATGAGAAGCAAGAGCATCGAGACAAGAGTTTTTCTCCTCCTCAAGAGATAAATTTTGAGGATCCTTAGGAGAAGAAAAACCCATGTCAAGAAATCGCTCCATGTCCGGGGACATACGCCGCAAAATATTAAGCACATAAATTTTCCATAGATCATAATTTGTGCCATCAAATATAAACAAGTTATTGTGCGCTAATCCCCTAGCCGACATCTTTACTCTCAAGGCGGTGAAGCCTAAGAATGAGAGACCTTGCTCGATACCAATTGAAAGGACACGGATGTCGCCTAGAGGGGGGTGAATAGGCGATTTAAAACTTTTACGAGATGGGCTTAACAAATGCGGAATAAAACTAGCGATTACTTTGTCAAGCCCAAAGCCTATATACTATGGTTCACCTATGTGCACCAACAACTTATTCTAAGCAAGAGTTCACCTATGTGCACCAACAACTTATGCTAAGCAATACAAGCAAGCATGTGATAGCAAGATATATATAACTTCAAGCACGATGGCTATCACAAGGTAAAGTGCATAAGTAAAGAGCTCGGGTATAGAGATAACCGAGGCACGCGGAGACGATGATTTATCCCGGAGTTCACACTCTTGCGAGTGCTAATCTCCGGTGGAGAGGTGCGGTTGCTTAGTGCTCCCGAACGCCACAAGAGGCTCACCTTGAGGTGTGGTTGCTCGATGCACACCAACGCCACAAAGGCCTCACCCCAAGATGCGGTACTCACACCACAACCGAACGCCACGAAGGCGCCTCACCTAAATCTCCGGTGACCCTCGCCACAAAGGCCTAGGTCACGGTTCCACTAAGGGATTTCCTTCGAGGCGGAAACCGGGCCTTACATAATTGGGGCACACATCCACAACTTAATCGGAGGCTCCCAACAAATCGCCACAAAGGCGTAGAATCCGTCTAGGGTTCCAAGAACCCAAGAGTAACAACCTTCTTGCTTTCACCACCACGAATCACCGTGGAGAACTCAAACCGATGCACCAAATGCAATGGCAAGAACACCACAAAGATGCTCAAGTCCTTCTCTCTCAAATTCCAACAAAGCTACAAAAGCTATTGGGGGAATAAGAGAGGAAGAACAAAGGAATTCACAAAGAACACCAAGATCAAGATCTAGAGAGTTCCACTCACAAAGAGATGGATTTGATTGGTAGAAGTGTAGATCTAGATCTCCTCTCTCTTTTCCCTCAAATGGGGGCAAGAATCATGGAGGGATAGAGAGAAAGGGCAAGCTTCTCAAGAACAACAATGGAGGAGAGAGAGAGAGAGAAGAAGCAGCCCAAGGAGGAAGAAGGGGGTATTTATACCCCCAAGAAAATCGAGCCGTTGGGCAAAACCAGGATAATCCGGCCTAAGTAAGGGATAATCCGCCCCCCCCCCGGATAATCCGGTCTCAGGGACAAAACCTGGTAAAAATCCGGCCAAATGTCCGCCCTATCCAGAGCTGCTTTTCCGGTCCTTAGCCAATTTCGAGGGCCGGATATTTCCGAAATGTCCGGCCGGATAATCCGCCCTGGGACAAAACCGGACAATATCCGGGCAAATGTCCGGCCCCTATACTGAGCAGCAATTCCTCAGTCCTTAGCCGATTTCAGGGGGCGGATATTTCGAAATATCCCCGGATAATCCGGCCCGGATATTTCCGAAATATCCGGCCAAAGCAAACTGCAGAAACACCAAAACTCAAACGGGCATAACTTTTGCATCCGGACTCCGAGATGATCTTGGGCTCGTTGAAATCACAACAACGAGCTCTACAACAATATGCATAGAAACATCATAGTCCAGCAAAGGAGGATAGAAACAAATGATGAAAGGTTTGACCTATCTCAAAGAGACATACCGGTAAAACCTTCAATCTTGAAAATGCAACAAGTTGTCCATGCAAAAACCATCCTTGATGAACTAGAGCTTGTCATGAGAATAAGCACAAGCTCTAAATCATCACATGGATAAGATCCAAATAATAACCAAGAAAGATGATGCAAGGATGCAAAGGTTTGAGCTCTCTCCGAATGATACGATCGAGTTACTCACTCGAGAGCCCTCTTGATAGTACGGCAACTAAACTATAAACCGGTCTCCAACTACACTATGAGACCGGTGAGAAAGAAACCCTATCAAGAGCAAACCTTATACTTGCGCATTCCACTTGAGCTTGATGACGACGATCTTGACCTCAACAAGATGGAACGCCTTTCTTGCTTGTGCTTGCTTGACGAAGTCTTGTAGATTGCTCCCCCATAAACCACCATGGGAGAGCTTCTTCTTCGCGCATCTTCACATATCCATGATCACCATATGGATGGTAAGACTCAAGCAAAGGATCTCTTCGAGATGGCTCATCTTGAACTTGCACATCATTTCTTTATTCTTCATCATGTTGATGTCTTGAAGTAACTTGAGGGCTCACTTCATCTTCATCTTCAAGACATACTTGACACTTGATATCCTTCATCAATTTCTTCTTATTGCAACCTTGAAGCCAACATATGGTTCAAGAATTGCCTATGGACAACTCCTACAAATATAACTCAATGCAAACATTAGTCCATAGGGATTGTCATTAATTACCAAAACCACACATGGGGGCTCCATGCACTTTCAGCCGCGAAGGAGGAGTTTGTTGGGGACCCAGAGCATGCGGCGATCATGGCCTCCTTGAACTAGGCGCGGGAGCGGAGGATCCAAGCTCATGTCCTCGAGGAGATCAACACCGCCATCTTCGAGCGCGTCTCCGAGATCTCGCGCGAACGGGAAGTGACAAAGGAGGTTGGTTGCCTGGCAGCGCTCAGTGGCGCGCAAGGCCGCCGCCCACGAAATAGCGCGGCTCGCCCAAAATGAGGCCTCCCGCGAGTGGCGTACCGCGCTGAAGGCCCAACGTCGCAAAGACACTCCAGCAAGGCCTGCGGCAATGCTGCACCACTAGATGCGTGAAGCAAGGGCGGAGAGGCGTCCCCGTTGTGTGCCTCCACCGGTGGTGAGTAGGCTAGGATTTACTTATAATTTAGCCCATTTTATTCAACTTTATAATATATAATGAAATCTGAAATCGTCTCGACCCCTAAAAATTATAGAAGTTCCGGTGTTGACAATTCCTACCCAAATTAAGGGAGGAGGTGCTGGCGGTCTAATAAAGCACTGTTGGACACTTGTGGGCACCTATTTAGGAGTTCACACATGGATGCTCTTATTTTTTTCTTTTGAAGATACGTCATGGAAAGACGTATCAGAATCAAGAAAAGAGGTCAGAAGGCCTGAGTTACAACGCGCTCGGGGCACAGACGTTCCCCACTACCCCTAAGAGCAAGTGCAATAGTATAGCCAACGGTTGGCTATAAGAGCAAATACAATAAGGCTTAGTCAGCAGACTATAAGGATTTAAATATAATCATTGTGCTTAGTTGGAGGAGAGAGAAGAGGAGAGAGAAGAGGAGTGGACTCTCATGCAAGAGTCAGCTTTAGCACGTGCTCCTATGCACTTTGTGAGAGTGAAATGTGGGCTATGTATTGATAGACTAGTACATTTCTATAGCCAACTACGTATTGTACTTGTTAGCTATATGTTGGCTATATATGACATGACATCTTGCTTATAGCCAACCGTTGGCTATACTATTGCACTTGCTCTTAGGAGCAGCACACACACCAAGCCGGACTAATATGTAAGTGGGGAGTAACTTAAAGAGAGTTTGTCTCGCTTTTATCTAATTTGACAAATTTTGATGGCTAGCTTTCCAATCCAACTTCAAAAATTAGCACCGCCGCCCAAGACCAAACTTTCTTGTTTTCGGATGAAAGCAAACTTTCTTGTTTTTGGATGAAAGCAAAAATATCCGTAAATAGGAAACGAACAGCGACGTGCAGCCCCAAGTTCCTTGGTTTCTTACGTTGTACAGGGTGCTGCAGCAGCCCAGCTGGTCCATCGCATCGCTCTGATATATACTGTGTCTACAGACGCCTTGACAAAGAAGAGCATTAATGCTGTTCTGCTGTTCAGATGGCTGGTAGCGATCTAGACGTGAAGAGGATCGCCTGCACCTTGGTAAATGATGAGATTTTGTTCAGAGGTTCGCAGCGAGTCAGCACGATTTTGAAAACGGAGAGGTCAGAGCATTTGTTCAGTTCAAGGAGGGCCGCCGAACAAATTTTGAAACAAAGAATGGCCGAGTCCATTCAGAAATATACTATGCAAAAGTCAGATGGCATTCAAGGGAGCGCCGCGGAGCAGATTTGAAACACGAGGTGGAATCGAATCCATTCAAAGACGACTACGCAAAAGTCAGAGAAACATGTGATACCGCCAGTCTACTACCGCTATACGGAAATTTATAATACAAGTCTACATATGTTTCTATTTTTTTTTAGTTTGTCTGTCTCTTAGTCACCTGATAAAAGTGTAACCGTAGTTCACAAAAAAAAAAATACATTTTCTGGTGGACGTGTACTTTTCTGGTGGAAAAGTGCAACTGAAAACCGTTGCATTTTTTCCACCGTGGTTACATTTTTTTTATGTGACTAAGAAATAGCAAAACATTTTTAGGCTGTGGAAGGGACATGCACAAACAGGAAGGTGCACTAACCCTACACGTATAGGCTAATTTATCTCTCCGAAGATTAAGACGTATAAATTTAGTTAGAAGTTAACATCCTATAAATCTGATCAATGTTATAGACAAAAAATATGAAAATTTACGATACGAAATCAATATTGATAGATTCATCGTAAAATATATTTTTAGCATATATATTTTTCATGTTGTAGATGTTTATATTTTCTTCTTCAGATTTGGTCAAACTTTGTAACACTTTTAATTTTGAGTAAATTTATAAGGCTTAATCATCGGAATTGGAACGGGGCAGTCTTTTTGAGAGAACGCCAAAGAATACTATTTTTTTATAAAAGGCAGATTTGCAAGTACAAGGACAATTACAACTCCCTACGAACAACGAGTGTAGTACAAACTCCACAACGACTAGTCCGAAGATAACCACCGTCGATATTATAACTACAACCCAAAACAACCTAACATAAAAATTGAGCAAAAAAGTCACGTCTCAACCGACATCGGTCACCTCCGAAGATCAACAACTCCATCTGAACTCCCCTTGTCAGCACATCGTCCACCTTTGATGCGGAAAAGAGGTGACAAGAAGGTGGCGGGACTTGGTTGGCCCCGAGAAAGACATCACCTTAGACTTCCTGTCGTCTGTTGACGGCATACATTGCGCCCCTATTGTGGATATGCCAACTAGGTATACCACAGTAGGTCCTTGATTCCGGCAATCCGGGTGGCCGACAGATGGTGGTGAGGCCTATGTCCCAACGGGGCGGTGATACGCGTAGATGCACACGTCCGTTGGGAACCCCAAGTGGAAGGTATGATGCATATATAAGCAAGTTTCCCTCAGTATGAAACCAAGGTTTAATCGAACCAGTAGGAGCCAAGAAGCACGTTGAAGGTTGATGGTCGCGAAATGTGATGCGGCGCAACACCAGGGATTCTGCGCCAACGTGGAATCTGCAACAAAACCAAAGTACTTTGCCCCAACGAAAGTGAGGTTGTCAATCTCACCGGCTTGCTGTAACAAAGGATTAAACGTATCGAGTGGAAGATGTTTGCAAAGAAAACAGTAAAACAAGTAGATTGTATGCTATGTAAAGAATAGGACCGGGGTCCACAGTTCACTAGAGGTGTCTCTCCCATAAGATAAAAGCATGTTGGGTAAACAAATTACAGTCGGGCAATTGACAAATAGAGAAAGGCATAACAATGCATATACATGATATGATAAATATAGTGAGATTTAATTGGGCATTACGACAAAGTACATAGACCGCCATCCAACTGCATCTATGCCTAAACAGTCCACCTTCAGGTTATCATCCGAACCCCTCCAGTATTAAGTTGCAAAGCAACAGACAATTGCATTAAGTATGGTGCGTAATGTAATCAACAACTACATCCTTAGACATAGCATCAATGTTTTATCCCTAGTGGCAACAGCACAACCTTAGAACTGTCACTGTCCCAGATTCAATGGAGGCATGAACCCACTATCGAGCATAAATACTCCCTCTTGGAGTTAAGAGTAAAAACTTGGCCTCTAGCCTAATAACGGAGAGCATGCAAGATCATAAACAACACATGAACAATAGATTGATAATCACCATAATCATAGTACTCTCTATCCATCGGATCCCGACAAACACAACATATAGAATTACATATAGATGATCTTGATCATGTTAGGCAGCTCACAAGATCCAACAATGAAGCACAACAAGGAGAAGACGACCATCTAGCTACTGCTATGGACCCATGGTCCGGGGGTGAACTACTCACTCATCACTCCGGAGGCGACCATGGCGGTGTAGAGTCCGAGATGAATCCCCTCAGGGTGCCGAGGCGATCTCCGAATCCCCCGAGATGGGATTCGCGGCGGCGGCGTCTCCGTAAGGTTTTCCGTATCGTGGCTCTCGGTGCGGGGGTTTCGCGACGGAAGCTTTAAGTAGGCGGAGGGTCAACGCGGGGGCCACACGAGGGCCCAGGGGGTAGGTCGGCGCGGCCGGGGCTGGGCCGCGCCGGCCTCCCTCCTGGCCGCCTCGTGGCCCCACTTCGTTAGGTCTTCGGTCTTCTGGAAGCTTCGTGCAAAAATAGGACCCTGGGCGAAAGTTTCGTCAATTCCGAGAATATTTCTTTACTAGGATTTCTGAAACCAAAAACAGCAGAAAAGCGGGCTCTTCGGCATCTTGTTAATAGGTTAGTTCCGAAAATGCATAAATATGACATATAATGTGCATAAAACATGTAGGTATCATCAATAAAGTAGCATGGAACATAAGAAATTATCGATACGTTGGAGACGTATCAGCATACCAAGCTTAGTTCTGCTCGTCCCGAGCAGGTAAAACGATAACAAAGATAATTTCTGAAGTGACATGCCATCATAATCTTGATCATACTATTTGTAAACATATGTAATGAATGCAGCGATCAAAGCAAAGGTAATGACATGAGTAAACAAGCTGAATCATAAAACAAAGACTTTTCATGAATAGTACTTCAAGACAAGCATCAATAAGTCTTGCATAAGAGTTAACTCATAAAGCAATAAATCAAAGTAAAGGTGTTGAAGCAACACATAGGAAGATTAAGTTTCAGCGGTTGCTTTCAACTTATAACATGTATATCTCATGGATATTGTCAACATAAAGTAATATAACAAGTGCAATATGCAAGTATGTAGGAATCAATGCACAGTTCACACAAGTGTTTGCTTCTTAAGGTGGAAGGAGATAGGTAAACTGACTCAACAATAAAAGTAAAAGAATGGTCCTTCAAAGAGGAAAGCATCGATTGCTGTATTTGTGCTAGAGCTTTTATTTTGAAAACATGAAACAATTTTGTCAACGGTAGTAATAAAGCATATGAGTTATGAAAATTATATCTTACAAGTTGCAAGCCTCACGCATAGTATACTAATAGTGCCCGCACCTCGTCCTACTTAACTTGGACTACCGGGTCTTCGCATGCCATGTTTCAACCAAGTGTCACAAAGGTACCTCCATGCCGCCTGTACAAAGGTCTAAGGAGAATGCTCGCATTTCGGATTTCTCGCTTTTGATTATTCTCAACTTAGACATCCATACCGGGACAACATGGACAACAGATAATGGACTCCTCTTAAATGCATAAGCATGTAGCAATGATTATTGTTCTCATATGAGATTGAGGATATATGTCCAAAACTGAAACTTCCACCATGATTCATGGCTTTAGTTAGCGGCCCAATGTTCTTCTCTAACAATTTTGCATGCTCCAACCACTAAAATGATAGACCTTCAGACAAGACGGACATGCATAGCAACTCACATGATATTCAACAATAGTTGATGGCGTTCCCCAGAAGCATGGTTATCGCACAACAAGCAACTTAATAAAATATAAAGTGCATAAGTACATATTCAATACTACGATAGTTTTTAAGGCTATTTTGTCCCATGAGCTATATATTGCAAAGGTGAATGATGGAATTTTAAAGGTAGCACTCAAGCAATTTACTTTGGAATGGCGGAGAAATACCATGTAGTAGGTAGGTATGGTGGACACAAATGGCATAGTAGTTGGCTCAAGGATTTTGGATGCATGAGAAGTATTCCCTCTCGATACAAGGTTTAGGCCAGCAAGGTTATTTGAAGCAAACTCAAGGATGAACAAGTGCAGCAAGACTCACATAAAAGACATATTGTAAACATTATAAGACTCTACACTGTCTTCCTTGTTGTTCAAAACTCAATACTAGATATTATCTAGACCTTAGAGAAACCAAATATGCAAATCAAATTTTAGCAAGCTCTATGTATTTCTTCATTAATGGGTGCAAAGTATATGATGCAAGAGCTTAAACATGAGCACAACAATTGCCAAGTATCACATTATCCAAGACATTTTTAGAATTACTACATGTAGCATTTTCCAATTCCAACCATATAACAATTTAACGAAGAAGAAACTTCGCCATGAACATTATGAGTAAAGCCTAAGGACACATGTGTCCATATGCAACAGCGGAGCGTGTCTCTCTCCCACAAAGTGAATGCTAGGATCCATCTTATTCAAACAAAAACAAAAACAAAAACAAACCGACGCTCCAAGTAAAGAACACAAGATGTGATTGAATAAAAATATAGTTTCAGGGGAGGAACCTGATGATGTTGTCGATGAAGAAGGGGATGCCTTGGGCATCCCCAAGCTTAGACGCTTGAGTCTTCTTAAAATATGCAGGGGTGAACCACGGGGGCATCCCCAAGCTTAGAGCTTTCACTCCTCTTGATCATAGTATATCATTCTCCTCTCTTGACCCTTGAAAACTTCCTTCACACCAAACTTCAAGCAAACTCATTAGAGGGTTAGTGCACAATTAATAATTCACTCATTCAGAGGTGACACAATCATTATTTTCACTTCTGGACATTGCATAATGCTACTGGACATTAGTGGATCAAAGAAATAAATCCAACATAGCAAAAGAGGCAATGCGAAATAAAAGGCAGAATCTGTCAAAAACAGAACAGTCCGTAAAGACGAATTTAGAAATGGCACCAGACTTGCTCAAATGGAAAAACTCAAAACTAATGAAAGTTGCGTACATATCTGAGGATCACGCTCGTAAATTGGCAGATTTTTCGAATTTTCTACAGAGAATTGTGCCCAGATTCGTGACAGACAGCAATGCTGTTTCTGCGCAGCGATCCCAAATATAACATCAACTTTGACATAGAAACTTTACTTGGCACAAAAACATGATAAGGAGAGGTTGCTACAGTAGTAAACAACTTCCAAGACTCAACAAAACAAAAAATTGCTGTAGGTAAAAACATGGGTTGTCTCCCATAAGCGCTTTTCTTTAACGCCTTTCAGCTAAAGAAAGTGCAAATCAAGTAACATCGAACCTTACCTTGGGCTTCATCCTTACCTTTCTTATTGTTTTTCTTTCCTTTTGGTTTAGGAAATATATGATTTCCCCCTGGTATAGAGGTGAATTTCAGAGTGCCTTCTCCCACATCAATGACTGCTCCCAATAGTTTCAGCAAGGATCTTCCGAGTATGATTTTTCCTGTTTCAATAATAAGATAATCAATGGATATTGTTCTTCCATGAATGGTTGTATGCACACCTGCAGCTATTCCCTTAGGAATTATAATAGAGTTATCAATGAGAGCTATTTCTTCTCCCCCTTCATCGACTCCCCAAAGTTTCAAAGATTTATAAATGTTTTCAGGCATAAGGCAAAATTCATACATAATATCACAGTAGGCATGAAGAGTTCGATCACCGATAACAATTTTAACAGAAGGGTCCCATAATGAAGGTTTAGGATTCTCTAAGACTTGTTCAAGACGATTACGAACACAGTGATAATTGTCATTTAAGCGAGATGTACTTATCTCGAGATTGTTCAATCTATTATAAATGCTAATAAGGGCTGAATCAAAGTTATTAGCTGAATCATGTGATGCAACCAATTTCTTTATGGCATTAAAAGCTTGATCCCCATTACAATGAAGGAAATCTCCTCCTACTAAAGTGTCCAAAGCATATCTATAGCGAACCATAAGACCAAAATAAAAATTACTAAGGAGCAAACTTAGAGTCATTTGAGGTTCAGTTTTACGATAAGAAGTAAAAATTCTAGACCAAGCATCCTTAAAACTCTCCTCATCCCCTTGCTTGAAAGTAAAAACTAAGTCCTCAGGTGAAGAAGTAACAGGTTCAGAGCTATACATGGTAATAAAAGTAACTAAATTTTTTGTATTTTAAATATAGAGTGCAGGACAATAAAGCAAACTAGATAGAGTAAATGCAAGTAACTAATTTTTTTGTGTTTCGATATAGAGAGCAAGACAGAAAATAAAGTAAAACTAGCAACTAATTTTTTTGTGTTTTGATTTAGTGCAGCAAACAAAGTAGTAAATAAAATAAAGCAAGACAAAAACAAAGTAAAGAGATTGAGAAGTGGGGACTCCCTTGCAGCGTGTCTTGATCTCCCCGGCAACGGCGGAATTTAGCTTGATACGCGTAGATGCACACGTCCGTTGGGAACCCCAAGTGGAAGGTATGATGCGTATAGAAGCAAGTTTCAGTATGAAACCAAGGTTTAATCGAACCAGTAGGAGCCAAGAAGCACGTTGAAGGTTGATGGTCACGAAATGTGATGCGGCGCAACACCGGGATTCCGCCAACGTGGAATCTGCACAACAAAACCAAAGTACTTTGCCCCAACGAAACAGGAGGTTGTCAATCTCACCGCTTGCTGTAACAAAGGATTAAACGTATCGAGTGGAAGATGTTTGCAAAGAAAACAGTAAAACAAGTAGATTGTATGCTATGTAAAGAATAGGACCGGGGTCCACAGTTCACTAGAGGTGTCTCTCCCATAAGATAAAAGCATGTTGGGTAAACAAATTACAGTCGGGCAATTGACAAATAGAGAAAGGCATAACAATGCATATACATGATATGATAAATATAGTGAGATTTAATTGGGCATTACGACAAAGTACATAGACCGCCATCCAACTGCATCTATGCCTAAAAAGTCCACCTTCGAGTTATCATCCGAACCCCCTCCAGTATTAAGTTGCAAAGCAACGACAATTGCATTAAGTATGGTGTGTAATGTAATCAACAACTACATCCTTAGACATAGCATCAATGTTTTATCCCTAGTGGCAACAGCACATCCACAACCTTAGAACTTTCTCACTGTCCCAGATTCAATGGAGGCATGAACCCACTATCGAGCATAAATACTCCCTCTTGGAGTTAAGAGTAAAACTTGGCCAGCCTCTACTAATAACGGAGAGCATGCAAGATCATAAACAGCACATGAACAATAGATTGATAATCACCATAATCATAGTACTCTCTATCCATCGGATCCCGACAAACACAACATATGAATTACATATAGATGATCTTGATCATGTTAGGCAGCTCACAAGATCCAACAATGAAGCACAACAAGGAGAAGACGACCATCTAGCTACGCTATGGACCCATGGTCCAGGGGTGAACTACTCACTCATCACTCCAGGCGACCATGGCGGTGTAGAGTCCTCCGGGAGATGAATCCCCTCCCGGCGGGTGCCGGAGGCGATCTCGAATCCCCGAGATGGGATTCGCGGCGGCGGTCTCGAAGGTTTTCCGTATCGTGGCTCTCTGGGGGGCGACGGAAGCTTTAAGTAGGCGGAGGGTCAACGCGGGGGCCACACGAGGGCCCCGGGGGTAGGTCGGCGCGGCCGGGGCTGGGCCGCGCCGGCCTCCCTCTGGCCGCCTCGTGGCCCCACTTCGTTAGGTCTTCGGTCTTACGAAGCTTCGTGCAAAAATAGGACCGGGCGAAAGTTTCGTCCAATTAGAGAATATTTCTTTACTAGGATTTCTGAAACCAAAAACAGCAGAAAACAGCAATGGCTCTTCGGCATCTTGTTAATAGGTTAGTTCCAGAAAATGCATAAATATGACATATAATGTGCATAAAACATGTAGGTATCATCAATAAAGTAGCATGGAACATAAGAAATTATCGATACGTTGGAGACGTATCAGGCGGCACAGTTGCTGGAGAACCAAGATGGTGGGATCCGACCTAGAACAAGCCGTCGAGTCCGGCACATGGTGAAAGTCGGTCGGATCCGTGACGTCCGCAACAAGGAATACTTAGCGTAGTCAAGGCTTAGTCATATCTATCTGGATCTCCACCATTCTAACCCTAGATCTAGAGCCTTTATAAGCCGGATCCCGAGAGTCCTTGAGGTATAACTCAACTCATTGTAATCTCGTACTAGTTGCCCAGTAATTCCAGACAAGCAGTAGGGCCTCGCCATTGTTGTGAGGTTTCTAAAGCTAGCTAGCTCTTGTGTCGCCATCTCGGTGACTCCTCGCCCTACCCCCTATCTTTCTCTCCCCTTTGTGAGGATCCCCTCATCGGAGCACTGTCGATAACACAGTGACATCCCCCGAGGATCAACCTTGGATGCGGTGTGGCCCGAAGAAAAAACAAGAAACTCCAAGTCTTGTCTCCAAAGACGATGCTCCCAACGGATGGACATCTACCAAGCCAAAACGAGAGCGAGAGAAAAAGTATCAACTTGTCGTTTTATCGAGAAAAAGGGTGTGAACTGATCAATAGATGGGTGAGACCTCTGAAAGGATCCGATCATGCGAGAACGAGATACTTCCTCTGTTAGGGATTATAACTTATGATGCCAGAGGGCCAATTCGCCAGGACCAAAAAAATCCAGTAACTCCCCTCATTAATTACTGCGAGCACCAATAGTTTCAAATGCATGAAATAAAAAAGATAAAAGAGAACATGAATTGGTGGGAGAAAACGGTAAACGAGAGAGGTCCTATAATCCCTAATAATTGTAAAAAACTTTTTAGCCTTATAATCCTTAACGGAGGTAGTAGCAAGTATTACCTCCATATAGGATGACAAGGCCAAATTGCTACTACCCCCATATAGGATTATAAGGCCAGAGAGATCTTATATATTGTTAGGAATTATAAGGTCTCTCTCATTCATTTTCTTAATTCTCGTGTGTAATTAATGTAGATTACTTTCTTTTCTCACAATCTCTCAATGATGTTGTTTTCTCTCTCAACATGTACCCTCTTTTCTTCATCTCATTCTATGCATGTGAAAACTATCGGTGCATGCAATAATTAAACCGAGGGAGAAATTATGCTTGTTAGTCTAAGCAAATTGGTTCTATGACCTTCCGTTTTTTTCTTATATTCCTTAGTCTAATTAGGATTTATGCCCTACTTAGTAAGGCGTGGTGGTGGCGATTTCTTGAAGATGAAATAAATTCCCCCCGTTTAGCCGTTGTTCCAGTGAGATGTCTATCATTGTCAGAGGGCGGGTGGAGATTTGTCTCCGACATATCTCGCTAGATTTTGTATGAATTTCTTCGAAGCTCGCTTCTCTTTATCGGCGATGGCTACTGCTCTTGGTCCTTTGGATTTAGATCCTTAGCGCAACGATTTTCCATTTATCTAATATAACAAGCTTTATTACGATAAGCTTTGCCTAGCTTCAGGGAAAGAGGAGCAAGCATGACAGCGTGCCTTTGGCTCGTTCAAGTTCGTTAGATGGTCCAAATATCTATTTATATTTTTTAATTATATTTAGTTTTTTTCATACTGTTGTTTGAGGATTAGGAATGATCGATGAACTTTCGAAAAAAATAAGCAGGGTGCTGAGTCCCTTCTCATCGAAATAAAGAAAACACGCTTGGAAAAAATAAGCAGGGTGCCGAGCACTGACCACTTGGAAAATGGTGAAAGCAATCAGTTGTTATACACGTGATGGTACATTCACAGAAATATGGACAAACGCATCGGACCGATGCTAGCAGCTGAGCAGCTACAGTACGTGTTATATAGCTCGTGCAAACGTTAACAGAGTGGCAGCCGAGAAAGACGCACACCGAAAAAGAATGGTTAATTACTCGATTAGCATGGCGGGAATAGACTCTCATCGAGCCTCTCTCATGATCATCAAGGCTTGCATATGACGACGAAGCACGGGAGCAGTGCCCTCGGGTTCAGCAGGTAGAGCTCCTCGATGTTGGCGTAGGGCCCGACCTTGCCGGCCAGCGAGTCGAACCCCGTCTGCCCCACGAACTCCTTGAGGTTGTCCAGCGGCTTGTGCACCCTGCCGGCGATGACCCTGCACACCAGCAGCGCCTTGCGCGCGCCGGCGGCGGCAGGCACCGAGTCCTTGGCGTCGTCGGCGCCGGCCGCGTCGAGGATGATGGACTCGAAAGCCCGGCCGCTGGTGGACGTGGTGAAGACGCCGACGCCCGCCCCGGCCCTGCCCTCCTTGTCTTTGGCGGAGGAGAAGCCGTGGCGGATGATGCGGCAGACGGCGCACCTGTCGGAGGCGCAGAGGCTGCTGCCGCCGCCGGAGCCGAGCGCGCAGGTGAGCGTGGCGCCGTGGAACCGCAGCAGCTCGTTGCCGTCGGCGAGGCAGCGCGGGTGCTTCTTGGGCAGCTTCCCCGCCTTGAGCTTCACCGACTCGCGGTACTCCTCGAAGCGGGACAGCGTGCGCTGCGTGTTGTGCACCTTGAACACGCGCTCGATCCGCACGCAGCTGCTCTCCGACTTGAGCAGGCTCGTCCGGCAGATGATCTCCACGATCTTCCGCGACGAGTCACCCTCAACCAGCTCCGTTACTGACAGAAAACATCGCATCTTAGTGTTAGACATGATTATGTTAAGAAACAGAGAAGATACGCTGCAAGATTTTGAACATGATTGCAGGTATGCGTATTGTCCGGTGAAAGATCGACAGATTGTCCGTGATGTTTGCAATGCAAGCGTGTTTGTGAAGAAACAGAGAAGACACGCTGCAGGACTCTAAACATAATTATACGTAGTACGTATACTGTAGCATAGGTTGATAGCATCTACTTTACATGATGTTTGTAATGCAAGCATGCTATGAATAGCCTAAGCCTAGTGAACTCCATTCAGACAACAATGTGTGCTACACTGCTACTCCACTGTAAATGTTCCATGGGCGCCATACATCATAATGGATGCGAAAAACATGAGAGTAATTATAGGCTACGTACAACAAAATGAAAGATCTTTCAGGATCTGAAGCCACTTGGTCGCAGTTATTGTAAAGAGAAAAGAGCAGATAGCCGTGAAACTGTGAAAGTGATACTGAAATCTATGGCAGCTTAACTTTTTTGACATAAATAAGTGACACTAGTAGTAGTAATTGATGTGAGGTCGGAGGCGGAACTGCATATTGATTGCAAAGACTGAATCTTTATCCGACAGGTGAAATGCGAAAACGACGGGAGTAAAAACATTGGTGAAGATCTACCAACCGGGCGGGTCGATCTGGCACCAGTTGAGTGAGTGTATACTTACCAACAAAAGCAATTCTGTACTTACTAGTAGGAGATGTAATGCAATGCAATGGAGATGTGTGATCCTGACCTGCATGTTTGGATAAGTGGTGCGCCTCCAGCGCCTCCCATTTGGCGAAGTGCTCGCTGCACCTGTGGCAGCTGAGTCCGGCGGCGGAGGAGCCCTTCTTGACGGCGGGGTCGGCGGCCTCGCAGGACGCCCGGTGGGCCGTGGGCGGGGCGGCGGCGCCGTCCCTGACGTCGAGCAGCGGGTTGGGCGACCTGGGCGGCGTGCACCGCATGCTGCCGCCCCGGCAGGAGCCGCTGTACTGCAGCCCGCCGCCGTGCGCCCACCCGGGGCCCGGCGTGCCCGGGCGCAGCGTGCCCACGAAGGACGACGACACGGCGCCGCCGTCGGCGTCGTGCGCGGGCGCGGCGAGGCCGCCGAAGCCGGTGATCTTGAGCTCGCAGCGGGAGTTGGTGCTGAGGACGACCTCGTGCGCGATGGGGTTGAGGAACTCGCTGCTGCCGATGGAGCGCGGGCTGCAGCTGCTGGGCGGCTGGCCCGGGTGGCGCTTGCTGCCGTGGATGACGTCCCGCAGGTTGGCTATCGAGCGCGAGCACCCCGACCGCGGCGCCGCGCGCTTGGTGGCGATGGAGGAGAGGTGGCCGTGGCCGGCGCTGCTGGACTTGGGCTTGGGCACGTGCACCTCGGAGGGCTGGGAGCGGCACTGCAGCGACTTCTTGAGCGCGAACCAGACCGTCGGCGCCGGCGCCGCGGGCTTGTCGTCGTCGGCCCGGGCGGCGCCGGCGGCCCCGCGCCTCCGCCTCTCGCCCATCTCCAGGCCGGAGAGCCGCGCGGGGAGGGAGGTGGGAGCGGGCGTAAATGCTTCGTCGGTCGGTCGGTCACCGCGGAGTGCGCATTACTTATGGCAGGTGCAGGCAGGGGCGCCGCAGCAGGGCATGGCGCATCCGAGCGAGAGATAGCGAGGCAGAGGCAATTAAATCTTGGGGCTGGGCTGGGCGGCAGTAAAGGCGCGCCACCAACACCAACACCAGCACCAGCACCAGCTGCTCCTCTGCTCGGCGTGGCTAGCCTGTTTGTTGCTATGGCGACTTGGCGAGGACCATGGATTGATGCTCGCGAGATTAGTTTTTGAGACTCGGAGCACATGAGTGAGAGACGGGGACCAACAAATGGGGAGGTCGCGCGAGTACGAACAAATTTGTTGAATTGTGAATGGGGACGGAGGCGGCAGGTACATCATACATGTGTGGCACTCAAGACAAGGGCGGCCATTATCACGAGCAACCCAGCGAAAATCACCCGGCACCGTGATACCATGGCGCACGGCACGGTTCTGCGTTTCCATGCTCGATCGTGTCATCTCGTTTCCGTGCTTGGTCGCCACGGAAAGGTCGCGGTTCCGGCGCTGATGCCGCTGGGATGCTGGATAGTCTCCGGCCGGGTCGACGACTTGCACAGTGTGAGCATCCGCATTCACGTCCAAATTTGAAACCAACCGCTCTGTTGCATGAGGAAAAACGTGACCAAATCTATTTCGCACTTCTGAACTTTTAATATCCCTCCTCCGACGAGAACAGACCGTCGGTCTGATGGCTAGGCGTGCGAGAACAGACCCGGTTCTGCGTTTCCATGCTCGTGCCATCTCGTTTCCATGCTTGGTCGCCACGGAGAGGTCGCGGTTCCGGCGTTGATGCCGGTGGGATGCTGGATAGTCTCCGGCAGGGTCGACGACTTTCACAGTGAGCTTCCGCATTCACGTCCAAATTTGAAACCAATCACTCTGTTGCATGAGGGAAAGCGTGATTTATATTTATTTTTTGCGAAACACAGTATAGACGCAGATGCTCACACATACATAAATACATACACTCACTCTTAGAGCAATTCCAATAGCATAGCCAACTGTTGGCTATAACAAGATGTCATGTCATTTGTAGTCATCATATAGCTATAATAGTTGGTATAAATGAAACTACTTTACTAACGTATTACCTTTTACTCTCACAAAGTGCTTAGAGCACGTGCAAGTTGCTATTGCATAGTAGCCCACCTCTCTTCTCTCCCCTTCTCTCTCCTCCAACTCATCTAAGATATATTATTTAATGTCTTATAGCCAGCTGACTGGACTCTATTGTACTTGCTCTTATGAACGCGCACACACCCTACCTCTACGAGCACCTCCGAGAGACTAAGAGCATCTCCAGTCGCGTCCTCCAAACCGTCCCCCAAAGGGATTTGGGCGCGCCGGACAGAAAATGTTTTCCAGCCGCGTCCCCCAAAGCCTATTTTTGTCGACCCCGATATAGTGTCCGGGCTCGAGCCGTCCCCGTCCCACGGGGACGCTCGGACGCCGGACACAACGGAGACGAACCGACGCGGGCCCGACCCGTCGGCGGCTACGAAGGCTAAAACCCCGTCGCCTACCTTTGGTCAAGCGATGTTAATGGCGTCCCGGGCGACGCAGAACGCGTCTCGTCGTGGAAGGCCGCGTGGCCGTCCGCGCCGACGTTATTGCGTGCAACCACCCTGCCGCCGGCTGTTTAAGACGCCCTGCAGTTCGCTGCTCACAAACCTTCGTCGCCGCCGCCTCCCCCTCCTAGATCTTCTCCTCCGCCGCTCCAAAAATGTCGAGCTCTTCCTCCCGCAAGATCGCCGCGCGCGGCCGGCCGCAGCAGCCTCACCGTGGCGGAGCGTGGCGCGTACCACGCCCGGTATCCGATCCCGCGGACATGCGGCTGCCAAGCAGCGGCGGCTAGAAGATGGCCGTGAACGGCATTGGCGTCCCGCCGCCGCCGAAGCCGGGCTCAGACCAATGTAGGGACACCATCAAGGGCCGGAGGGCTCAACTCACCGCCGAGGAGCGGTTGGATCCAACGTGGCGGTCGACGACAACGACGCCGGTGGACGACGTACTTCAAGGCGAAGTACGACGTCGAGATGTGCAACACCGACGGCCTCGTCGCGGCCCCAACACTGGAACAAGGACGGTCGCGCCCTGTTCTGGGCGTTACGGGGCGCACCCTCGAGAACGTCATCCGCGGCATCCGCAACGGCGCTCCAAGGTTGGAGATGCCGTCGTCACCGCCGCCGTCTCCTCAATGGCAGCCGAGGAGGACGACGTGCTCGTCCTCCTCGCACTCTTCTTCCTCGGGACCGGCGCGATCGACGCCGTCGTCACCGTCGGCGCCCTACACTGTCCCCAAACGGGAGGTCAAGGAGGAGCCGGCGACACCCGTCAACACGAGGCGTGGCGGTAGCGGCAGCCGGCGTCGCAAGGGAGGCGCGGCGCCCTCCTCATCCCGAAGCGGAGGTGAAGGAGGAACCGAGGAAACGTCGCGGCGGCGCTGGCGGAGTACGAGCGGCGGCAGCTCATCGCCGACCGACGACCCGAGGACTGCCAGGCTGCGGGCGGCGTTCTTGGCGTCCATGAACGACAAGGACGCCGGAGGGGCGACCTCGACGTGGCGATCGCCATGTCCATCCGCGACTCCGCAAGCCGCTGGTGGACCTCACCGACGACGGCGAGGAGGACCAAGCGGCGGTGAAGGACGAGCCCGTCGACGAGCCCGTCGAGGAGCGCGTCAAGCAGGAGGTCGTCACCGACGCCATGTACAACTTCCAGCAGTACTACGACGCCTCCGGCCGCCGCAAGTGGTTCTAGATTAGGTTTAGTTTAAATTTAGTCAAATTTCGTTCGAATCTATGTAAGTTTGGACGAATCTTAATCGAATCTCGTTAAGTTTAAAATTTCCGAAATTTTATTTGGGGGACGCGACTGGGGAGCGACGTCCCCAAACGCGGCACGAACGAAACACGTCCCCCAAACGCTCAATCCGGCGCGGTTTGGGGGACGCGACTGGAGATGCTCTAAGTCCAAGAAATTGATCCGGCGAATGTTGAAATTGATGAAGTCACCACGAGCGCCTCACAATGGGAACATCGCCTCCCTCTTGAAAATATTTCGTTTTTTAATAAGACACCAAAGTGACAAACTGGAATTTGAACTCTGGTGGGCTGGAGATGTCAGTGTCCTCCTAACCACCCAACTACAGATTGGGTCTCAAATGTGACCTAGATCTATTTCTGCACTTTTGTACTTTTAATATTTCTTCTCCAACTAATATTGAAAATATGTTTAGGAAATGGATAAACGGGATAGATAAACTAACCAAAGCAAGGATACGGATTGGAGTGTCCGCGTTGAGTTGGTCTATTTGGAAATGTCGAAATAATGTGGTTTTTCATAATGCTACTACTTCCAAATTTTTTTTCAGGTTATCCATATGGCTACACATTAGTTCCAATTGCTACCGGAGGATCAACGAGTGCATATAGTTATTGGGTGTAGCCGCCTATGGACGGTTGCCTGGGATTTCTACAACCAGCCTGGACAGCAGCTTTCTAGGCAACTGGTTGATGCTTAGCCTACTTGTTTCTCTTGTATTTCGTTGGTTGATTTATTTATCAACAATTTGTGATCCTTGACATTGTAAACTCTAAATACTTGATTTTTTTCAGTAAATGACCGTGTGCATAAGATGATGCAGAAGACGAGTTTTCATCCTATTTCGAACAAAAGTTCTGTTTCTGCATTACTAGTTAGTATGCACGTGCAACGCACGTTTTGACAATACAACAACTTCTTTTGAATCATATATTTCGATTCATTAGTTTCCTTTTTCCTACAGTTTCTATTTGTCTCTATCATTTTAAAGTAAAAATATGAAATTTGGGCCTTAACCAGCGATGAGCCGTGCTGTAGACAACTTAAATACAACCAAAATGTACTCTTAATCAGATAGAACCGGTACCTTTAAATAAAAATAGAGGGACTTAGGTGCATCCCACTGAAAATTATTCGTCAGATAACTACAAGAAAGTGTCTCTAGCCTGGCCTGCTCCAGGATGCTAATTAATGAAAAGATGCAACGTACTTGCTTGGAATTGAGCCAATACATCCATAACAGGATCCAGAAATTGAGCCATGAATCAAATTGGCAATCGTTAGGATACCTCAAGTCCTCAGCCAGGCCAGCACGTCTGCATGTACAGCCAATCCAAATCCTTGCACTCATCGACACGGACTCAACCTTTATCAGCACTGATCCAGCGCAGGCACACCCAGAAGATCCCCCAACACACATTACCGCCGATGCCATCTCTGGTTGGGAGTTAATTCGTGTGTCTCACAGGCCACACAAAAACTTGGCGGGGAGAGGAAATCGGCTGCAGGGGAGGTGGCGTTGGAGCACTGTGTTGGGCTTGAGGAGGGAATGAGCTTCTCATCGAGACTCGAGAGGGCATCTGGATTCTGGAGGAAGCTTCATCGAGGGATGATGCCGGCATGGTGAGCGGTGGTTCGAGGCGGAGCGCACACGATTGTGTGAGGAGACGTGCGGACGATTAGGAAGACAATCCGGGATTAGCGGGAGGTGAAACTGATTAGGAAAAAACGGAGCACTGTTAGCAGCATGGACGGAAGTCAGGGAAGCGCAATATCATTGGAGCAACGCTGTCCGTCGAATCTGTAAACATGGATGGCTAAGATCCAATGTTCCTGCCAAGTTCTTGTCTTTATAAGTAGTTGTAGATGATTGGATGCTAACAAAGTCTCATGCTACACGAGAGTACCATTTATGCCAAACTTGTTTGGTGTGCCACAAAGCGTGTTTTAGGCGGACCGATGCAACGTACAACGTTTGCGAGTGCGCATAAGACCCGATATGGTCAATCAACACCTCTACTTGGTGACTTTACCATCTACCAATTCATGGTTCTAGGTATTATAAGTGATCACACATGGTTAAGGTCACAACAAATACATGATTCAGATCCAAAGGCCGATGATGATGTAGTCTGCTAACTCTGATCTTCGGAGAGCCATCACCTATGATCTTCGGAATGCCATGAACTGCAATATTAGGAGCTACATCATAGCCATGTTGTTCCACTAAAAGCTTAGAGTAAGCTTGTTCTGCCTCTTCTTTAGTCTTATACACTTTCTAGAAGTTATTCGGATAACCTATCACCTGTGGGTGGACGTCCTCCCATGAACTGTAAGCACTTAGAACTTTATCGTAGAACATCATCGTACCACTTGTATTTATACCAAGACAGGGGATATGAAACATAAGGTGCAGACTTTGGCAAATAAAGCTTAGAGCGGACGCATGCATGATTAAATAGGCAAAAGCATCGAAAGATCAATCTGCCAGCTAGTGTGATCCTACCACCACATCAAAAGAGGGTATAATCCTACCACCACAAGTTCAATATCATGTGAGGAGTTAGTATATACCTCCTCATAAAATATATAGGCCTTGATAAATATTTTCGTCAAGTCCTAGCTACCTCAAAATATAGAACCAACATCATCATCACATCATTCATCACCACCACCCATCAAGCAACGGACAACTACATGTAGTAGTGCCCAGAAAGGAAGGTCCTCGGCCATGGTCTTCTGCCATCTGGACAAAGCCGTTGCTCTGTGCCCTAATGTTGAATAGGTGGCTCAAAGCCACCATGATAGCCTCTTGGCTCAACCCACAAGCATCCATGGCAGCATTGTAGAGGGAATGGTGCACATCTCGAGGTGAAGCATTGCTGATGGCGACCACCACAACTTTCATGGCCCCAGTCATGAAGGACATGTGGACGACGTCCTCCTCCGCAAGACTGACCTCATCCTCTTATTAGCATTGATGGATGTAAAATGCATACATGAACTTTATAGTTTATTGATACATATTCCCACATATTTGCATCTTATATAGTGTTATATCCATGGTTTATATTGATTTTGGAGATTTACCAATGATCCTCCTTATTTTGGTTATAAGTTTATAACTATGCAGAACATGAATTCCTTGTTTTGTGTATTTTTAACTTTTAGGGACCTAAACGAAGTCAAATTGACCTGGGATTTTTCGAGGATTATTATTTCACGAACATATGACCTAGAGCATTGGAACCTCACGAGCGGGGCCGGGAGGCCTGATACGTCCAAAACGTATCTACTTTCCCGAACACTTTTGCTATTGTTTTGCCTCTAATTTGTGTATTTTGGATGCAACTAACGCGGACTAACGATGTTTTCAGCAGAATTGCTCTGTCTCGTTTTTGTGCAGAAATCCAACTTTCAGGAAAATCCTCGGAATTTATGCGAAAGGCCCTATTTTCCCGAATACTGCGGAGCCAGAAGGGCAAGCCAGGTGGGGGCCCGAGGCCCCACAGGGGCGGCGCGCCGCCTTGTTGTGTGGGCGCCTCGGCGGCCCCCCGACGCTCTTCTTCGGACTATATACGCCTTTCGACCTAAAAACGCCGGGGGTACGTCGATATTTCAGAGACCATCCATGCGCCGCCGCCATCGCGAAACTCCGCCTCGGGACCGGAAACTCCGTTCTGGCACTCCGCGGGACGGGGAATTGGAGGGGATCTTCACCGCCATCACCACCGACGTCTCTCCATCGACCAGCCATGTTTCCCCCATCCACGTGTGAGTAATTCCCCCGCTGTAGGCTGAAAGGGATGGTAGGGATTGGATGAGATTGATCATGTAATAGTCACAAGATTGTTAGGGCATGGTGCCTAGTATCCGTAGATGTTACTTTTATGATATTGTTGCAACTTGTTATGCTTAATGCTTGTCACTAGGGCCCGAGTGCCATGATCTCAGATCTGAACATGTTATTGTTTCATCATGATATGCATTGTTTTATGATCTTACTGCAAGTTGTATACACATGTCGCTGTCCGGAACCAATGGCCCCGAAGTGGAAATCGGGACAACCGGAGGGGATGGTAGTGATGTGAGGATCACATGTGTTCACGGAGTGTTAATGCTTTGCTCCGGTACTCTATTAAAGGAGTACCTTAATTTCCAGTAGTTTCCCTAGAGGCCCGGCTGCCACCGGCTGGTAGGACAAAAGATGTTGTGCAAGTTTCTCATTGCGAGCACGTACGACTATATATGGAACACATGCCTATTGATTGATTAGTACTTGGATACCGCTTTATTATTACCTGCAAATGCCCTACCATGATTGTTACATGAATTCTCTCATCCATGCAACGCCCGTTCATCCGTCCCTGTGCCTACGTGTTTTAATCCTGCGTTTACTATAATCACTACTGCTGTCTTTATTTCACCTTCTTTGTTATTTCACTATTCCTACTGCTATAAAACTGTTGCTACTGATAAACTCTTGCGAGCAAGTCTGTTTCCAGGTGCAGCTGAATTGACAACTCCGTTGTTAAGGCTTACAAGTATTCTTTGTCTCCCCTTGTGTCGAATCAATAAATTGGGTAATACTTCCCTCGAAGACTTGCGATCCCCTATACTTGTGGGTCATCAAGACTATTTTCTGGCCGTTGCCGGGGAGCATAGCTTTATTTGCAAGTTCACTTGGATTGATATTGTTCGCTGCAAATTCTCCATCATGGGTAAACCTCGCGATACTAAAGTCGCCATATTACCATCCACTACAAGAAAAGGTACAACTCTGAGTACCTCTGCTCTTGATTCACCATCTGTGATAAGTCAACTTGTTTCACCACCACAAACTTCACGTGTTGGTACTTCTGCTGAATCTGAAAATTCCTCTGATAATTTTGATGATGCTTCTACTGTGCTTGATAATACTGGTTCATTAGGTCCTTTTCTAGATGCTACAATTGCTAGGTCTAGACAAATTGAAATTACTGAAACTCCTAATGAAAATATTGTTACACCTGTTAATTCACCTGAGATTGATGATCTTGATGAAGATTATGTGGAACTTGATGATGATTTTATTGATAAATGCAATGCTACTACTAGTACAACTAACCTCAAAAAGCTTATTGCACAACATGCTGTTAGATATAAACCGTCTCCTGATCCTAAATTTGCCACATCTCCTATAAACATTAAGGATAAAGATTATGATTTTTCTCTTGATTTATCTCATATATCTATTGTTGAGAAAACACCCTTCTGTGGTACTGAAAAAGAGAGTGCTGTAGAACATATGAATGGGCTTTCTACTTTAAGTAGCTTGTTTTCTGATGATGTTAAGATGCGTACTTATTTTGTTGCTAAGATTTTCCCATTCTCATTAAAGGATGATGCTAAGATTTGGTATAATAATTTGCCTCTGATTCTATTAATAGTCCAAGTTGTTTGCTTGATGTTTTCTTTCGAAAATACTTTCCGCTAGTGCTCAACATATGGCTTTGCAGAGAATTTATAGTTTTGATCAAGAAGATGGAGAGAAATTGCTGAAGCTTGGGCAAGATTTTGCTCTCTTATTAGAGCTCGGCCTGGACATGATTTGGAAAAGCATGATTTACTTGATATATTTTATAGTGGACTAACCATTGAGTCTAGGGCATACCTGGATAGTTGTGCTGATTGTGTTTTCAGGAAAAGAACTCCGGACGAAGAATTATTGGCTAAGATAAGCAAAAATCATGATGATTGGTCTACACCTGAACCAACCCCTACACCTATATTGAAGAAGAGGGATATGATTGAATTAAATGATGAAGATATGAGGGAAGCCAAGAAATCTCTTATGGAGAAGGGTATTAAATCTGAAGATGTGAAGAATTTGCCTCCAATAGAAGACCTATGTAAGATAATTCCCCCTTCATCTACAATCGAGGTACATTCTCTTCAACGCTTTGATAGAGGAGATATTCCATATTCAAAACCTCCTGATCAATGTTTAGATGAATTTGATAATTATATTGTTAAGCAAAATAATTTTAATATGAGAGTAGAGAATCATCTAATGGAAAATTCTCAAGCTATTGGTAAATTGCATGATATTGTGGAGAGAACCTCCAATGATGTTAAGATGCTTGTTAAACATTTTAATATGATTCAAACTCAAATTGATCAACTTACTAAAGTGCAAAATGACTTGTTAAAAAATAATAATGAAGAGAAACAAGTTTATGAATTAACAACTAGAGGCGGTGTTTCTACCCAGGATCCTCTATATCCTGAAGGGCACCCCAAAAGAATTGAACAAGATTCTCAACGAACTAAAGAAATTAGTAGTCCTTCTAAGAAAAAGAAGAAGAAACATAAAACTGTTATAGAATCCTCTGAACCTGTTAATGATCCTAATAGTATTTCTATTTCTGATGCTGAAACTGAAAGTGGTAATGAACATGAGGAAGATAATGATAAGATGCTCCTGATAAAGAAGAAATTGAAAAAGAACCTGAAAAGCATGATAAAAATAAAAAGTACACTAAAGAAGATTTTATTACAAAGAAACATGGTAATGAAAGAGAACCTTGGGTTCAAAAGCCAATGCCTTTTCCTGCTAAGAAACTAAAATCAAAGGAAGAGGAACATTATAACAAATTTTGTGATTGGATGAAACCTTTATTTTTGCAAATCCCTTTGACTGATGCTATTAAATTGCCTCCTTATTCAAAGTATATGAAAGATATTGTCTCTAACAAAGGAAAATTCCCAATGAGGAGATTTCCACTATGCTCGCTAATTACTCCTTCAATGGTAAGGTTCCAAAGAAGCTGGTATACCGACTATTCCTTGTTCCATCAAGAATAATTATGTTAGAACTGCTCTATGTGATTTGTGAGCAGGTGTTAGTGTAATGCCTTTTTCTCTTTACAAGAGACTTGATTTAGATAAGGTGATACCAACTGATATATCTTTGCAAATGGCTGATAAATCTACTGCTATTCCTGTTGGTGTATGTGAAAATGTTCCTGTTCAAGTTACTCAGCATTGCTTGATATTAACTGATTTTGTTGTGTTGGAAATGCGAAGATGATAATATGTCTATTATTCTTGGAAGACCATTTCTTAATACTGCAGGGGCTGTTATTGATTGCAATAAAGGCAAGGTTACTTTCAATGTTGACGACAAGGAACATACTCCCTCCGTTCTCTTTTAATTGACTCAGATTTAGTACAACTTTAAATTTGAGTCAATTATACTATTTTCCCAAGAGGATTGATAAAGTATATGGAGTTAATACAATTTTTAATATGAAAACTATCAAAGTGGGATCCATTGATTGTCCTATATATGAGCCTAAAGAAGAATATCAAACTCTTGTGATTGGATCCATATCAATTCAATATAAGGTAACATGATTGATTTGAGGTTTATTTCTTCTTATGTCATATAAAATTTATTTGGTAGCAAGACTTGATCAACCTTGTTAACAAGTATATTTTAATGCATAAGAGAGTGATACGTCTCCAACGTATCGATAATTTCTTATGTTCCATGCTACTTTATTGATGATACCTACATGTTTTATGCACATTATATGTCATATTTATGTATTTTGGAACTAACCTATTAACAAGATGCCGAAGAGCCAATTGTTTTTCTGCTGTTTTTGGTTTCAGAAATCCTAGTAAGGAATATTCTCGGAATTGGACGAAACTTTCGCCCAGGGTCCTATTTTTGCACGAAGCTTCCAGAAGACCGAAGAGATAAGAAGTGGGGCCACGAGGCAGCCGGGCTAGGGCGCGGCCAGGCCCCCGCGCCGGCCTGCCCCCGGGCACCTCGTGTGGCCCCCGCGTTGCCCTTCGCCTACTTAAAGCCTCCGTCGAAACCCCCACCCGAGCCACGATACGGAAAACCTTCCAGACGCCGCCGCTGCGAATCCCATCTCGGGGGATTCGGGAGATCGCACCCTGCCGGAGAGGGGATTCATCTCCCGGAGGACTCTACACCGCCATGGTCGCCTCCGGAGTGATGAGTGAGTAGTTCACCCCTGGACCATGGGTCCATAGCAGTAACTAGATGGTCGTCTTCTCCTTGTTGTGCTTCATTGTTGGATCTTGTGAGCTGCCTAACATGATCAAGATCATCTATATGTAATTCTATATGTTGTGTTTGTCGGGATCCGATGGATAGAGAGTACTATGATTATGGTGATTATCAATCTATTGTTTATGTGTTGTTTATGATCTTGCATGCTCTCCGTTATTAGTAGAGGCTCTGGCCAAGTTTTTACTCTTAACTCCAAGAGGGAGTATTTATGCTCGATAGTGGGTTCATGCCTCCATTAAATCTGGGACAGTGACAAAGTTCTAAGGTTGTGGATGTGCTGTTGCCACTAGGGATAAAACATTGATTCTATGTCTAAGGATGTAGTTGTCGATTACATTACGCACCATACTTAATGCAATTGTGTTGCTTAGCAACTTAATACTGAATGGGGTTCGGACGATAACCTGAAGGTGGACTTTTTAGGCATAGATGCAGTTGGATGGCGGTCTATGTACTTTGTCGTAATGCCCAATTAAATCTCACTATATTTATCATATCATGTATATGCATTGTTATGCCTTTCTCTATTTGTCAATTGCCCCTGTAATTTGTTCACCCAACATGCTTTTATCTTATGGGAGAGACACCTCTAGTGAACTGTGGACCCGGTCCTATTCTTTACATAGCATACAATCTACTGCAATACTTGTTTACTGTTTTCTTTGCAAACATCTTCCACTCGATACGTTTAATCCTTTGTTACAGCAAGCCGGTGAGATTGACAACCTCACTGTTTCGTTGGGACAAAGTACTTGGGTTGTGTTGTTCCGCGTTGGCGCCGGAATCCCTGGTGTTGCGCCGCATCACATTTCGCGACCATCAACCTTCAACGTGCTTCTTGGCTCCTACTGGTTCGATTAAACCTTGGTTTCTTTCTGAGGGAAAACTTGCTATTGTGCGCATCATACCTTCCTCTTGGGGTTCCCAACGAACGTGTGAGTTACACGCCATCAAGCTCTTTTTCGGCGCCGTTGCCGGGAGATCAAGACACGCTGCAAGGGGAGTCTCCACTTCTCAATCTCTTTACTTTGTTTTTGTCTTGCTTTATTTTATTTACTACCTTGTTTGTTGCACCTAAACAAAACACAAAAAATTAGTTGCTAGTTTTACTTTATTTATTGTCTTGCTCTCCATATCAAAAACACAAAAAAATTAGTTACTTGCATTTACTTTATCTAGTTTGTTTTATTTACCGTTGCTAAAATGAATACTCCTGAAAATACTAAGTTGTGTGACTTCACAAATGCAAATAATAATGATTTCCTATGCACACCTATTGCTCCACCTGCTACTACAGCAGAATTCTTTGAAATTAAACCTGCTTTACTAAATCTTGTCATGAGAGATCAATTTTCTGGTGCTAGTTCTGATGATGCTGCTGCCCATCTTAATAATTTTGTTGAACTTTGTGAAATGCAAAAGTATAAGGATGTAGATGGTGATATTATTAAATTGAAAGTGTTTCCTTTCTCATTAAGAGGAAGAGCTAAAGATTGGTTGCTATCTTTGCCTAAGAATAGTATTGATTCATGGACTAAATGCAAGGATGCTTTTATTGGTAGATATTATCCTCCCGCTAAAATTATATCTTTGAGAAGTAGCATAATGAATTTTAAGCAATTAGATACTGAACATGTTGCTCAAGCATGGGAGAGAATGAAAACTTTGGTAAAGAATTGCCCAACCCATGGACTGACTACTTGGATGATCATCCAAACCTTCTATGCAGGACTAAATTTTTCTTCGCGGAATTTATTGGATTCAGCTGCTGGAGGTACCTTTATGTCCATCACTTTGGGGGCGGCTACAAAGCTTCTTGATGATATGATGATAAATTACTCTGAATGGCACACGGAAAGAGCTCCACAAGGTAAGAAGGTAAATTCTGTTGAAGAAACCTCTTCCTTGAATGATAAGATTGATGTGATTATGTCTATGCTTGTGAATGGTAGATCTAATGTTGATCCAAATAATGTTCCTTTAGCTTCATTGGTTGCTCAAGAAGAAAATGTTGATGTGAATTTCATTAAAAATAATAATTTCAACAACAATTTATAGGAACAACTCTGGTAATAACTATAGGCCATATCCTTCTGCTAATGGTAATGGTTATGGTAATTCTTATGGGAATTCTTACAACAATAATAGGAGTGTACCCCCTGGTCTTGAAGCTATGCTTAAAGAATTTATTAGTACACAAACTGCTTTTAACAAAGCTGTTGAGGAAAAGCTTGATAAAATTGATACTATTGCTTCTAGAGTTGATAGGCTTGCCTCCGATGTTAATCTTTTAAAATTGAAAGTTATGCCTAATAATGATATTGATAATAAGATTACTACTACAGCAAATGCCATCCAAGTTAGAATTAATGAGAATATAAGATTAATGGCTGAATTGCGTGCTAGGTGGGATAGAGAAGAAAATGAAAAACTAGCTAAAGAGAATAATGTAGCTAAAGTTTGGACTATTACCACCACTAGTAATGCTAATTCTTCACATGTTGCTGCACCTCCTACTATCAATGGTAAAATAATTGGTGTTGGCAATGTTTCTACTCCTAGTGCAAAGCGAACAAAACTGCCTGAAATTGCTAAAACTGAAACTGCTTGTGATAAAACTGCTGAAATTTTTTCCAACCTTGGGAACAATGATCCCATTGCTGTAGCTCATAATGATTTAGATTTTGATGATTGCCACATCTCTGAAGTTATAAAGTTCTTACAAAAACTTGCTAAAAGTCCTAATGCTAGTGCTATAAATTTAGCCTTTACAAAACATATTACAAATGCTCTCATAAAAGCTAGAGAAGAGAAACTAAAACTTGAAACTTCTATTCCTAGAAAGTTAGAAGATGGTTGGGAGCCCATCATTAAAATGAAATTCAATGACTTTGAATGTAATGCTTTATGTGATCTTGGTGCAAGTATTTGTTATGCCTAAAAAGATTTATGATATGCTTGACTTGCCACCATTGAAGAATTGTTATTTGGATGTTAATCTTGCCGATAATGTTAAAAAGAAACCTTTGGGGAGGATTGATAATGTGCGCATTACGGTTAATAATAACCTTGTCCCCGTTGATTTTGTTGTCTTGGATATCGAATGCAATGCATCTTGTCCTATTGTATTGGGAAGACCTTTTCTTCGAACCGTTGGTGCTGTTATTGATATGAGAGAAGGTAATATTAAATATCAATTTCCTCTCAAGAAAGGTATGGAACACTTCCCTAGAAAGAGAATGAAGTTTCCTTTTGATTCTATTATTAGAACAAGTTATGATGTTGATGCTTCTACTCTTGATGTTACTTGATTTGCACTTTCTGCGCCTAGCTGAAAGGCGTTAAAGAAAAGCGCTTATGGGAGACAACCCATGTTTTTACCTACAGCAATTTTTTGTTTTGTTGAATCTTGGAAGTTGTTTACTACTGTAGCAACCTCTCCTTATCATGTTTTTGTGCCAAGTAAAGTTTCTATGTCAAAGTTGATGTTATATTTGGGATCGCTGCGCAAACAGCATTGCTGTCTGTCACGAATATGGGCACAGTTCTCTGTAGAAAATTCGAAAAAATCTGCAATTTACGAGCATGATCCTCAGATATGTACGCAACTTTCATTAGTTTTGAGTTTTTCCATTTGAGCAAGTCTGGTGCCAGATTTAAATTCGTCTTTACGGACTGTTCTGTTTTTGACAGATTCTGCCTTTTATTTCGCATTGCCTCTTTTGCTATGTTGGATTCATTTCTTTGATCCATTAATGTCCAGTAGCATTATGCAATGTCCAGAAGTGTAAAGAATGATTGTGTCACCTCTGAATGTGTGAATTATTAATTGTGCACTAACCCTCTAATGAGTTTGCTTGAAGTTTGGTGTGAAGGAAGTTTTCAAGGGTCAAGAGAGGAGAATGATATACTATGATCAAGAGGAGTGAAAGCTCTAAGCTTGGGGATGCCCCCGTGGTTCACCCCTGCATATTTTAAGAAGACTCAAGCGTCTAAGCTTGGGGATTCCCAAGGCATCCCCTTCTTCATCGACAACATCATCAGGTTCCTCCCCTGAAACTATATTTTTATTCAATCACATCTTGTGTTCTTTACTTGGAGCGTCGGTTTGTTTTTGTTTTTGTTTTTGTTTGAATAAAATGGATCCTAGCATTCACTTTGTGGGAGAGAGACACGCTCCGCTGTTGCATATGGACACATGTGTCTTTAGGCTTTACTCATAATGTTCATGGCGAAGTTTCCTCTTCGTTAATTTGTTATATGGTTGGAATTGGAAAATGCTACATGTAGTAATTCTAAAATGTCTTGGGTAATGTGATACTTGGCAATTGTTGTGCTCATGTTTAAGCTCTTGCATCATATGCTTTGCACCCATTAATGAAGAAATACATAGAGCTTGCTAAAATTTGATTTGCATATTTGGTTTCTCTAAGGTCTAGATAATATCTAGTATTGAGTTTTGAACAACAAGGAAGACGGTGTAGAGTCTTATAATGTTTACAATGTGTCTTTTATGTGAGTTTTGCTGCACTTGTTCATCCTTGAGTTTGCTTCAAATAACCTTGCTAGCCTAAACCTTGTATCGAGAGGGAATACTTCTCATGCATCCAAAATCCTTGAGCCAACTACTATGCCATTTGTGTCCATGATACCTACCTACTACATGGTATTTCTCCGCCATTCCAAAGTAAATTGCTTGAGTGCTACCTTTAAAATTCCATCATTCACCTTTGCAATATATAGCTCATGGGACAAAATAGCCTTAAAAACTATCGTAGTATTGAATATGTACTTATGCACTTTATATTTTATTAAGTTGCTTGTTGTGCGATAACCATGCTTCTGGGGAACGCCATCAACTATTGTTGAATATCATGTGAGTTGCTATGCATGTCCGTCTTGTCTGAAGGATCTATCATTTTAGTGGTTGGAGCATGCAAAATTGTTAGAGAAGAACATTGGGCCGCTAACTAAAGCCATGAATCATGGTGGAAGTTTCAGTTTTGGACATATATCCTCAATCTCATATGAGAATAATAATCATTGCTACATGCTTATGCATTTAAGAGGAGTCCATTATCTATTGTTCATGTTGTCCCGGTATGGATGTCTAAGTTGAGAATAATCAAAAGCGAGAAATCCAAAATGCGAGCATTCTCCTTAGACCTTTGTACAGGCGGCATGGAGGTACCCCTTTGTGACACTTGGTTGAAACATGGCATGCAAAGATCCGGTAGTCCAAGCTAAGTAGGACGAGGTGCGGACACTATTAGTACACTATGCATGAGGCTTGCAACTTGTAAGATATAATTTACATAACTCATATGCTTTATTACTACCGTTGACAAAAATTCATGTTTTCAAAATAAAAGCTCTAGCACAAATACAACAATCGATGCTTTCCTCTTTGAAGGACCTTTCTTTTACTTTTATTGTTGAGTCGGTTTACCTATCTCCCTCCACCTTAAGAAGCAAACACTTGTGTGAACTGTGCATTGATTCCTACATACTTGCATATTGCACTTGTTATATTACTTTATGTTGACAATATCCATGAGATATACATGTTATAAGTTGAAAGCAACCGCTGAAACTTAATCTTCCTATGGGTTGCTTCAATACCTTTACTTCGATTTATTGCTTTATGAGTTAACTCTTATGCAAGACTTATTGATGCTTGTCTTGAAGTACTATTCATCAAAAGTCTTTGTCATATGATTCACCTGTTTACTCATGTCATTACTTTTGTTTTGATCGCTGCATTCATTACATATGTTTACAAATAGTATGATCAAGATTATGATGGCATGTCACTTCAGAAATTATCTTTGTTATTGTTTTACCTGCTCGGGACGAGCAGAACTAAGCTTGGGGATGCTGATACGTCTCCAACGTATCGATAATTTCTTATGTTCCATGCTACTTTATTGATGATACCTACATGTTTTATGCACATTATATGTCATATTTATGCATTTTGGAACTAACCTATTAACAAGATGCCGAAGAGCCAGTTGTTTTTCTGCTGTTTTTGGTTTCAGAAATCCTAGTAAGGAAATATTCTCGGAATTGGACGAAACTTTCGCCCAGGTCCTATTTTGCACGAAGCTTCCAAGACCGAAGAGATAACGAAGTGGGGCCACGAGGCAGCCGGGGGCTAGGGCGGCCCGGCCCCGGCCGCGCCGCCCTGCCCCCTGGGCACCTCGTGTGGCCCCCGCGTTGCCCTTTCGCCTACTTAAAGCCTCCGTCGCGAAACCCCCAGTACCGAGAGCCACGATACGAAAAACCTTCCAGAGCCGCCGCTGCGAATCCCATCTCGGGGATTCAGGAGATCGCCTCCGGCACCCTGCCGGAGGATTCATCTCCGGAGGACTCTACACCGCCATGGTCGCCTCCGGAGTGATGAGTGAGTAGTTCACCCCTGGACCATGGGTCCATAGCAGTAGCTAGATGGTCGTCTTCTCCTTGTTGTGCTTCATTGTTGGATCTTGTGAGCTGCCTAACATGATCAAGATCATCTATATGTAATTCTATATGTTGTGTTTGTCGGGATCCGATGGATAGAGAGTACTATGATTATGGTGATTATCAATCTATTGTTTATGTGTTGTTTATGATCTTGCATGCTCTCCGTTATTAGTAGAGGCTCTGGCCAAGTTTTTACTCTTAACTCCAAGAGGGAGTATTTATGCTCGATAGTGGGTTCATGCCTCCATTAAATGGACAGTGACAGAAAGTTCTAAGGTTGTGGATGTCTGTTGCCACTAGGGATAAAACATTGATTCTATGTCTAAGGATGTAGTTGTCGATTACATTACGCACCATACTTAATGCAATTGTCTGTTGCTTAGCAACTTAATACTGAATGGGGTTCGGACGATAACCTGAAGGTGGACTTTTTAGGCATAGATGCAGTTGGATGGCGGTCTATGTACTTTGTCGTAATGCCCAATTAAATCTCACTATATTTATCATATCATGTATATGCATTGTTATGCCTTTCTCTATTTGTCAATTGCCCGACTGTAATTTGTTCACCCAACATGCTTTTATCTTATGGGAGAGACACCTCTAGTGAACTGTGGACCCCGGTCCTATTCTTTACATAGCATACAATCTACTGCAATACTTGTTTTACTGTTTTCTTTGCAAACATCTTCCACTCGATACGTTTAATCCTTTGTTACAGCAAGCCGGTGAGATTGACAACCTCACTGTTTCGTTGGGACAAAGTACTTGGGTTGTGTTGTGCAGGTTCCGCGTTGGCGCCGGAATCCCTGGTGTTGCGCCGCATCACATTTCGCGACCATCAACCTTCAACGTGCTTCTTGGCTCCTCGGTTCGATTAAACCTTGGTTTCTTTCTGAGGGAAAACTTGCTACGTGCGCATCATACCTTCCTCTTGGGGTTCCCAACGAACGTGTGAGTTACACGCCATCAGAGAGCTAAACAACATTTCTTTCTTTCTTTCTCCCTCCATTTGTTTTACTTGCTGTAGCACTTTTTGTTTTGCAATATGCTTTAGTTGTTTAAGATTTTGGAAATCATTTTCCTGCGCAGTAATAATTAATTTAACACCCGAAATGTTTTTTTCTCAAAATTTACAAAAATTATAATTTGGTAGTCTTATTTTTCGAAGAGGCACAGGAGCACGTGGGGCTGACAGTGGGGCACCCCGGGTGGCACCCCACAGCCGGCGCGGCCAGCAAGGGGCGCGCCACCCTGGTGTGTGGGCCCCTCCTTGCCCCACGTCATCATCTCTTTCACTCATTCTCTTCTCTCTCCCGAAAAAACTCTTACTCACTTTCTCTCACTCGCGTTTCTGCTCAAGAACTCGCGATTTCTCGATCTCTTTGCTCAGCCCAGATTTCTGTCTGAAATTTGGCACATTTGCTCCCTGGTATGTGACTCCTTTGATTGTCCAACTAGAATTTTGTTTGGTTGAGTATATCTTGAATATTTTGCTGCTGTAGATAACATCTTTAGTGAGCTTGCATGCTTGTTCTAAGTGGTAGAAACTAGTTTTGATGCATGTTTAGTACTCTAGCAAGTTCCTATAGTAGTTCCCCTCAATTATATACCTTGAAATCAAATTTTATAATGATTGTTGAAAATTTTCAGAAAAGGAAAATGAACAACTACAACTTTGGAGAGGTGTTCGAAGGAGAGACGACGAGCACGGGGAGGCCCTCGAGGGCATCCACTCGGATTATACGATCCTATAATGAGGACGTTATTGCACCAAGCTTCGATGAGGGCAATGGAGACCCTAATGCTTCATCTTTTCCATGCTATGAATTTTTGAGCAATGCAGGGTTATTGGATGATTTCTTGACTCTCATCGGAAAGGCGGGTTTAACCACCTATATGGAGGATGAGAGGAAGCAATACTACATGCTCACTAAAATCTTTGTAGAGAGCTTCAAGTTCAACAACAAGCACTTCAACCCGACGGTTGCATTCAAGATCTATGGTACTCCTGTCACTATGAAGTTGAAGGATTTTTGTGCTGCATTGGGTATTGCCCCTAGGTACAGCGAAGAAGATTGAGGACAACCCCGGGTTTTGCTGGAGCTCTATCGAGAAATTACAAATGATGATTGCCGCACCATTCAGCGTGGCAAGATAAGAAACATTCAACTCCCCGCCATTAAGTATTTTGCTTATTACCTTGCTACTAGCATTCTTGGTAGGGAGAACACTAGTATATTTCTAGTTATCATCTTGCTTTCTTAATTGCTGCACTCACTGGGGAGACACCTTATCATCTTGGTTCTGTTATTGCTCGCCGTTTGTCTAACAAGGGGCCTATTTATGGGGGAATAATTGCATCGCGTATTTTGGCACGCCTAGATCTCCCTCTTGACCCTAATGATGTAGAAATATCACCTGTTAAGTTAGATATTGCTGCTATGAAGAGTCACCAATTTGTTACAGTTGACTCTAGTATGGATAATATTGTTTATAGAATGTTATTTGCGGACGGGGATGAGAGGGAAGTCCTCTTACCCCAAACAGATTTGTTCAGTATTGGCAGGAAACCATGGTCGCGCTCTAAGGAGGAGGTGGATGAGCAACTGAAGATACAAGGCTTCCACCAGCAACATGACTCCGAGGACGCTGAGCCCTCCTACGACTACACCGTCGCATACCCTGTTGCTTCTTCCAGCACATACCTGGAACCGGGTCGTTCTTCGTCGTACTACGGAGACACCACTTCATGGGGACCGTGGGAATGAACTCCACTTAGGCCAAAAGCCTAAGCTTGGGGGAGGTATACCGGCATCACTCATTCTTTGCATATTACGGTTGCTGGATACTTGTACATACTTGTTTAGTTTCTTAGAGTGGTTTTCTAATGAGAGGGAGATGATATTTGGGGAAGTGCTGTCCAAAAACAGATTCTGGGCTGTTACCAAAAAAATTCTTACACACAGCCAGAACGTTATTTTGAGTTGCAAATTTTTGAGCATGTGCCCCAGGTTGTTATCTAAATTTCATTAGTTGAACACTTTTGAGCTGAGCAATGGAAGATTTTTGTTAATTTCGATTTCTGTACTGCTGTCAGGTTTTGGCAGATTTCTGCCATCCTGCTTTTCTGTGTTTCTGTTAGTTTACATTCTCTTGTTTTCGCTTCTAAAACACAAAAAGACCAAAAATATTTCTGTTGTTTCTCTTCACCATTTGTTTATTTGGTTCTTTGCTCTTGTTTCACTTTATTTGCTATCGTTGGTTTGCTATGAGAAAACCCAAAAAGATTTTGCTTTGTTTTCTTGTTTCCTTTTGTTCTTGTTTCTTACCCGAAAACACCAAAAATATTTGTTGTTCTTCTTTGGTTTTGTAAAGTTCATTAGGGAGTTCAGAGGTCTCCGGTGGTTGAAGCTTGGTTTCATTTCATATTATTATTCAAGCTGCACAAGTGAAAGGCAATAATGACGATACGACAACTTGACTGTGGTGAGAGGCTTGTATGAACTCTATTTGTTTTCATTTTTGTACATATACTCATCCATGTGAGCATGCTTAGTTGGTTCATATGAGGTATATGTCATTTAATGAAAGTCTAGTAGTTTACGATCTCTCATAATTAGTTCCAATTTATTAATAATGAGTAGCATGTCATGGATATTAGCTTGCATTGTTTTATTCATAGATCGGTATGACATTTTGGTATCCTCCTCTGAATAATTCACTTGAATCGACTTGGCACATGCTCACGCATGCATATGACTAAAACAAAAGTCAATTAAGCCTCGATCTATTTGCTTCAGAGTTCTTGTATCACTTTTATGCCTCCGTTAGTTTTATTTTGTCGCAAGCATGATTATGACAGTTATTGCTCTCTTGATTGTCGCTTCCCAGTCTATTGCTAGCCTCCACTTGTACTGAGCGGGAACGCTGCTCGTGCTTCCAAACACCTGAAAACCAAGTATTCCAAAGTGTCCACCATAAATACCTATGCATGGCATTTCAAACCATTCCAAGTAAATTCTCATGTCCTACCTTTAAACCTTCAAACTACTTCTCAATTTGTGTCAATGTTTTATAGCTCATGAGGAAATATGTGGTGTTTTACCTTTCAACCTTGTCATTTAATCCGGACAGACTTTCACCAATGGACTAGTGGCACATCCGCTTATCCAATAATTTTGCAAAAAGAGCTGGCAACGGGGTTCCCAACCCCAATTAATCAACCTTCATTAATAATTCTCTTCACGTGTTTTGCTCTGATTCATCAGTAAGCAACTTAACCTGCAAATAGACACTTCCCCATGGTATGTGAATGTTGGAAGGCACCCGAGGATTCGGTTAGCCATGGCTTGTGTAAGCAAAGGTTGGGGGAGTGTCATCCATAATAAAACTAAAATACATGTGTAAACAAAAGAGAAGAGGGATGATCTACCTTGCTGGTAGAGATAACGTCCTTCATGGGAGCCGCTCTTGAGAGTCTGGTTGGCGAGGTGGTTAGAGTACCCACTATCATTCGTTGACAACAACAAACACTTCTCAAAATAATTTTACTTCTGTCTTTGAAAAATAAAAAGCTCTAGCACATGTTAATCCCTGCTTCCCTCTGCGAAGGGTCAATCTTTTACTTTTATGTTGAGTCATCATCCTTTCTTTGAGCACTTTCTTGAGAGCATGATTGTCATTCTTAGTATAATATGCTTGTCCCAAAATATGATCAGCTGTGGTATAACTTTGATGCTTTTATCTTTGACAAATTTACTTCTAGTCTTTCTATGAACTTCAGAGGTGCCTGGGCATTTATGTTTTGCTACAAATACAGGCAAGCGAGATACCACTTTATCATATCTTTCTATGAACATTGCAATCCTGCTTATTGAAGTGTTTCATGATGCTTGTTATTAGTTTGTTGGTATCTCTTTTATGATTGACACAGTTACTAGATGACTTTATTTGCATGTACCTTATTATGAATTGCTTAAGCACTTTCCATATCATGAGAATATTTACATCATATGAACAAATGTGTTCGTGAAAGTTCTTTTATCGCACTCGGTTGTTAACTGAATTGCTTGAGGACAAGCAATAAGCTAAGCTTGGGGAGTTGATACGTCCAAAACGTATCTACTTTCCCGAACACTTTGCTATTGTTTTGCCTCTAATTTGTGTATTTTGGATGCAACTAACGCGGACTAACGCTGTTTTCAGCAGTGGTGTCTCGTTTTTGTGCAGAAATCCAACTTTCGGGAAAATCCTCGGAATTTATGCGAAAGACCCTATTTTCCCCAATCGACGGAGCGGAAGGGCAGCCAGTGGGGGCCCGAGGCCCCCACACAGGCCGGCGCGGCCCGGGGGGGCGCGCCGCCTTGTTGTGTGGCGCCTCGGCGCCCCGACGCTCTCCTCCTTCGGACTATATACGCCTTTCGACCTAAAAACGCCGGGGGTACGTCGATATTTCCAGAGACCATCCATGCGCTGCCGCCATCGCGAAACTCCGCCTCGGGACCAGAACTCCGTTCCGGCACTCCGCCGGACGGGGAATTGGAGGGGATCTTCACCGCCATCACCACCGACGTCTCTCCGTTGACCAGCCATGTTTCCCCATCCATGTGTGAGTAATTCCCCTGCTGTAGGCTGAAGGGGATGGTAGGGATTGGATGAGATTGATCATGTAATAGTCACAAGATTGTTAGGGCATGGTGCCTAGTATCCGTAGATGTTACTTTTATGATATTGTTGCAACTTGTTATGCTTAATGCTTGTCACTAGGGCCCGAGTGCCATGATCTCAGATCTGAACATGTTATTGTTTCATCATGATATGCATTGTTTTATGATCTTACTGCAAGTTGTATACACATGTCGCTGTCCGGAACCAATGGCCCCGAAGTGAAAATCGGGACAACCGGAGGGGATGGTAGTGATGTGAGGATCACATGTGTTCACGGAGTGTTAATGCTTTGCTCCGGTACTCTATTAAAAGGAGTACCTTAATTTCCAGTAGTTTCCCTAGAGGCCCGCCACCGGCTGGTAGGACAAAAGATGTTGTGCAAGTTTCTCATTGCGAGCACGTACGACTATATATGGAACACATGCCTATTGATTGATTAGTACTTGGATACCGCTTTATTATTACCTGCAAATGCCCTACCATGATTGTTACATGAATTCTCTCATCCATGCAACGCCGTTCATCCGTCCCGTGCCTACAGTATTTTAATCCTGCTGTTTACTATAATCACTACTGCTGTCTTTATTTCACCGCTGCTGTTATTTCACTATTCCTACGCTATAAAACTGTTGCTACTGATAAACTCTTGCGAGCAAGTCTGTTTCCAGGTGCAGCTGAATTGACAACTCCGCTGTTAAGGCTTACAAGTATTCTTTGTCTCCCCTTGTGTCGAATCAATAAATTGGGTAATACTTCCCTCGAAGACTGTTGCGATCCCCTATACTTGTGGGTCATCAAGGCCCGAAAAAGACTAGGTGGTGTGGCCCAGGAAAGGGCCCACGCCACCCATGCTCTTTCCCTGCTCGGCATCTTCAACCGTCCATGCAAAGCCCTACAGGTCTTGACCTAAAAATGCCTATATAAAGGTCCCCCGATGAATCTCGGAAAGGAGATGGGGCATAACACATAAACATCGAAATAGAGTCGAAAACCAGCGACGATTAGAGAGATCTAGGTGATATGACCATCATCAACAATAGTGGAGAGAGAGTGGAAAGATGTTAAACTCTTTCGGGGAAGAAGACTCACTCTTATAGGGCCCCCACGGTTCCAACTATTACCTCACATTTTATGTGATGATTGGTACGGCCACTTGGGCGAGCGGTAGTACCATCCCGGTGTTACTGTTGGCAACAAACAAACATAGAAACGCGCACAATGTACTACCGTTACTGGGCACGGTAGTATCGCTTCAGTTTAAATGAATAAACTTGGGCGGTACCTTCAAGCTCGTTACCACCTGGTACCAGTGCGTGTACTGAACCCTTTCCACCCTTGGGAGGTACCAAGGCAGCACCACACCCGGTACTGGCACTCCAGGAGAAGCATCGATAGTACCGTGTCAGGGGTTCCAACGCCAGTATGCCGACCACATGGGCATAGGTATTGCCTCCTTCATGGAGACAATAGTACTATATCCACACCGGTACTACCGGCCAAACGGATAAACTATTGGTAACTTCAGAAATTGAAGGTCTATTCAACCATTATCTTTTTAGGAGGGTTTTTCCAGTGCATTTGGGTTTGTGAAAGTGAAATTGACTCCATCCAAAACCTTCCATATAGGCCCCCCTCTTGATAGTACGGATTTCCCTAATTTTCTTTTCAATGCAAGAATATACATTTTACAAATAAAAGCAGGGGAATCGGATTCCATTGTTGCCATTCATCGAGAACCAATGTTCCCTTAGATCTTATAACCCAACAACCATTTGCATTTATAGATATAAGGAATTATAGCATAAAAATGCACACAACCCATGTGGTGAAGCAGCAAGGGAGGGAAAATATAAAATAAGCTCCACCGAGCATGATATCTAAGACAAGACATACAATATAAATACAAATTTCTTAATAAAGATTAAAGGTCTGATGTCTTAAACCACACAAGAGTGAGGTTCACGAATCGAGAAATAGAAGTTCACAAGTCATAATAACGAAAAGGAAATTCTCGCATAACCTGCTAGAACTCTCTTCTCCCCATTTGGCTTCAAGCCACCAAAAAGGATGAAGAGCGATGCTAACGTTCCAAGGAATCATTCCTTAGCCTCATTATCATCTTCACCATCAACAACAAGTGGCGACGTGGTCCACGACTCGGTTCCTTGGGAATAGACTCCTCAGAACTAGGCCATTTGTTATGCGCGTAAATCCACTTCTCCCTCGGAGTGATATACCAACTTCATGGCCCTTGTCATCTCCTTCTGGCGCTGACGGCTCTTCTGGCTTGCAAACGCTTATAGTACATCTTCTCCTGAAGATCAATCTTGAGGCAAAATGATTTCCTGATCCTTGCTAGAAGCTTGGCAAGCATCCCTCTTGGATGACAGAGGCAACTCAAAGTATGAGTCACTAGCGCCATCAGACTTTCCTGCTTCAGCTCCTGGACCAAAACAAGGCTTATTCTAAGTCTTAATCAAAGGTCCTTCATAGGGTGCAATGGTCAGTGAGGCGACCACACCGTGTCACCAAGTCGCCAGGATCACGGTCAACCCATTTCTTGCAAAGCATCCTCATCACATGTGGTGCAAAATGAGTTACCTTCCGCATAACTACTTCATAGTGTATGTTATGCCATATATAGTTCATAACATCCAGTTGTAGCCTTTCCCCTTGTTTTCGCGAGTCAAGACAAGAAGATCAACAAGAAAACCATGCACTTGTTAAACTTGCCACTTTGGGATTGAGCACGACCCTGTATATGGGAAACATGATGTTATAGGTGGACAGGAGATCTCTAGTTTGTCATTGGAAGATGTTTGGTCTCTAAATATCAAAATGCAACACAACTATTAGACTGCATCCCTGCATCCCATTGAGTTGTGATATTTGGAGATCTCTAGCTGTTAGTAATTTTGGTCTTCAATATTATCTTGTTGATCTCGATGATCATACTCACTACGTTGTGGATTTTTTCCTTACATCGCAAACCTAATGTCTTGCTATTCTCACTTACTTTCGTGCATATGTTCGCACGTAGTTTGGAAAAACCTATTCTCTCTTTGCAACAAAAAATGATTCTAAACTCACATGTTCATGCACCTCCCCCACCAAAATGGCCACACTGGACACATCACTCGTCGTTCGTGCTCAATTTATTACTCCATCCTTCCCAAACTAGTATATCAATAATATTTCGATAATTCAATTTTAAGTTTGATGAATTATATAAAAAGTGTCAACATTTATAATCTCAAATCATTATTTTTAGAACCTTCATGGATTCTATTTTCATATTAGATGGATTTAAAATTGTAGATGTTGATATTTTTTATATAGTTTCTCAAATTTTAAAAAGTTTGACTTTGACCAAATATCATAGGCATCCTAATTTAGAAAGAAGGGACTACTTGGCGTTTACACACTGAGCTTTATGAAATACCGAATGGTGATGCTATACAACTCACAACTAGACTCAAAATAAACATAAAATTGCAAACCAATCCCTGGTTATTGCAAAGAGGACTCGAAACAAAAAAAAACTATGGATTTCAATTGGTTCCAAAACAGCTAGAGCATGGAACCAACCTTGTCATCACCGGGACGAGAACACTTGGGATGAGCCGAACTCTATAGCGCCTCCTCCGAAAGCAAAAGGCCATGAACACTGCACGGAAGTTCTTTTTTGAATGGAAACAAGAGAAAGAGGAGAAGGTCAAGATGACCGGTTGACCCTGTTTATAAGAAAAATTAGATCCAAAACACATACAAAACGACCCTATTTATGAGGGAAACCACCAGGACAGGAAACTGCACCAACAATCAGAACCTCGTCACCCGCACGACGCAAGGACACCATTGCACAATACAAACACATCCGCATTTGGAGCCGCCACTCCGGCTTCCAACTCTCGGAGGCGAGCCATAACGCTGCGTGGTACAGACGTCTCGTAGCCCAAACTATACGAGACAACCACCCGTAGACCACAAACGTAGCGCCACCTCATTTGTCTTGCTAGGCCACGACCACTACCTATAGAGCCGTAGTTGCAAATCCATCCAAGGCCACTGTGTCGACGCACATCCACCCCCGGAAACGATGTTCCGGCCTCCACAACCCTCTGCCACAAGGCAGCCCCGTGCACCACTGCGACAAACCAGCCACGCAGCAAGTGTCAAGGAGTCCAAAGGCGACGCCTTCAAGAAAGCAGCAGAGGGTGGTCGACCCGCTCTGCTACAAAGGAGTTCGGGTTCGCACCCGAAGATCAGTTGACAACCATGGCAGGCCGAAAGCAAAAGGCCATGAACACTGCACGGAAGTTGGACTGGCTTTCATTTGCCATCCAGGCCACCGGTCGGGAGAAATGATAACCGCCGCCATTTGGCTATAAGAATCTACGGGGTGTCGAAGACTGGCAGCCATCGCCGCCGGATGAGGTGTGGAAGACCGGGGCGGAGGACTCCCCACGATGAGTCCATGCTACAGATCTGTTCTCATGTGCTTCCGTCGGAAAATCGAAGGAGCAACCCTGCCAATTTGTCTGTATGGTGGAGTGCACTGTTTGCAATATTATTGTTGCAATCATCATGTTCATTTATGGATATAATGATACTACTGCCATTTTTTCGCTGCCATGTGCGCCCGGTGGCAAGATGAAGACCCCAGTACTCCGGATTTGCTTCTTCTATCTAATCAAAGGCTCAAGCTCCGTCCTTATGTCTAGTATGTATTCCATCGATACGGTTTTACTGCCTCGCCTAGCACTGAATCGATCACGCCCCATATTCAAGCCAATGGGACCCCAACTGTGCACATTTGCTCCTACGATTCTACAGTATTGCTCTGAACCTGTCGAAATATTTCACTGGCTAAAAAAGAGATCAAGTATATATGTGCCTTTTAAACTGCTCAACCGAAACGAATCAAGATTTGCCAGGAACACATCCGTGAAAACTCAACAGAAATACTGCAGACATTGCAGTTCACTACAGTACGTACATTGATTTAGTACCACAGCCGTAATGCTGTTGGAGTGGTCCATGGACGAAGGAGCATCCGTGATTATGTTGGCTCTAACGACACAACTTTTCAGGTTCTTCGTGCCATTCTCCGTGCCAGACTCAACTTCCGTGCTTTCCCGCCAAAACCCAATATCTGTAATTATTCCAAGTTCAGCTCCCATTTGCCGTTTAAAAGAAATGAACAGCGGCCGGTGCTCGTTACTTGTCAGAAGACGTCTAAGGATGTATACCCGCTGTCCCATGAAACATGTCTGAGATTTATCTAAATTTAGATATATTTGTACATTAAATAGTATCTAGATACATCTAAATTTTGATAACCCCTGACATGATTAACGAGACTGAGGAAGTACTTAACTCGTGAGATGGAAATAGTTCATACCCGGTTTTGTTGGTGATGCAGTACTGTCACACTGAAGCGCAAAACCTCGGCATTAAGTTTTCTTCAGACAAAGAAGGGCACTCAGATGCACCTATACCCACTTATGCCAGTTAAATGCGGCCTGCTTTTCGTGCATGGTGCTAGTACCAGTCTAGCTGAGCAGCAGTATTAGTGATAAATTAGCCTGATGACTTCTGCAGACTACACCTATATGGAAACATTTGGCACTATATGCAGGTTAAATGATGCAGGCGTCTTGTTTTCTTCAATCACAAGCGACCTGCCTGTGAATGATAGGATTGTACGCACGGAGCTCTGATAACCTCTGACTTTTGTTCGTAGTCCGGTTCGCCAATTCAATTAGTATATAGGACGATCATATATGCTTTACTTCCTTTGAGAACTGAAACCGAAATATGTCCCGAGGTAAGATGCTGAACTAAAATTGGTATGCTAACACCAATGACTGCAATGGTTTGGAAGCTTGGGCTCCTCAAAAAAGGGGTCAAGGAATGAAGTCTTTGGCCTCACTAGTGATGCTAGTGTTATGGGAAATTCGGAAGGAACGCAATGTTCGTGTCTTTAGGAACCCCAACATGATCACGAAGACCGAAGAGGAGGCGGCTTTGTGGAGCCTCGGGGAGCTGAAGCGCCTAGTAATATTATGCCGCGAGAGTAGGCTTTTATATGCCCTTGGCTTTTTTTTGCCAAGGTGTGGTTTGTTAGATCTCCAACAACTTCTTAATCAATAAAAATGGAAAATCTTTTATTTTGTTTCAAAAAAAAAATGGTACACTAGAGTACAAGTGCATCAAAGAAGAAGGGTGTGATTGTGTGTGTTCAGACTTTTTTTTCCGCCAGATCAGCATTGCACTTTCATAAGATAATTAATAACACTCCCCTACATGATATTTACGAAGTTTGTGGATTACTATATTGAAACCTGCCAGTTTATTTTTTATTTCCTTAAAAGCGGAAAAAGACCCCAACATATGTATCGAAAAGATACATGCAACTTTTATTTTATTATTAAGAAACTGGTCATGAGCACTCAAAAGTACACCTGTATTACATCTCATGGATTTCTTGAGGTCGATATATATATATCAACAATCTAAAGAAAGACCAAATAAATATGTCAATGGATCAACATGCAATCTTACGATCAAGCTGCCAGTTTATTCTTCATGCTAGAGCTCATGTTTTATTTTCTGCCTTGGAAATATTTATGCAGGTGGTGATACTCACTACAAAAATCCGATTGGATGTATTTAATTTTGGTGTTGAGTAGGCGTTCAACATGGGCTTGAAAGCATAGAAAACAATTTCAACATCAGATGTGTTTTAATAAATAAATCCAGCAAAAACGACTATCTATGAAACTCACATAGTATCGTCTTCCCCTAGAGGAAGAAATGGTAGGACACCACACATCAGTATGAACAAGCTCAAGAGGCATAGTAAACACACGATAAGAATTATTATAAGGTATCCTCTTGACAAGCATCACACATGAATGATTGAACTACATTATTCGATTGATGGCTAAGATGATGATGTCATTGACGCGAGGAGACTACCTTGCTGCTTGGTGAAGTGTGGTGATTAGTGGAAGCTCGAGCAAACTTGATGGGGTAGATACCTTTTTGACTTCTACCGTTTTTTTGATAAAGGAGCATAGCCCCAGCCTCTGCATCAATAGATGCATACTTCTTGATTTATTAAAACAAAGTATCAAGTCACAAAGATTCATCATCACTTATTACAATCACGAAAAAGCTAGGGTCGATACATGAATCAACCAGCTGAAAATATAGCACTCAAAAAAGTTATATATTTGCTATTCTATTAAGATGTCGCCACCCAGTAGCCTGGAAAAAGAAATCCTGAGCAACCACTAGCATCCGGTTGCATCCAATAACCATATCCTCCCGCTGCTCCGCTGGGAGAAGGAAAACCCATTGCTGAAATGAATGAGCAGCTCGCCGGATAACCTGCAAAAAATTAGTTACACTTTGCTTGTTAAAGATAATATAATTTCTAGTTCTCCAAATAGCCCAACAAATGGCCGAAACACCAATTCTAATTTTTTGTTTATCATTCTTCCTCACACCATTCAGCCATCTACCAAACATATTAGTAACATTAGCTGGCGGCGGAATGTTATATGTAAGGTATATCATTCGCCATATTATCTTCGCAAAAGGGCAATGAATAAACAAATGATTAACGGTTTCCATGGAATCACAAAAACAACACTTTTGATATCCTTTCCACTTTTGTTTAACTAAATTGTCCTTAGTCAGAAGAACCTTATTGCTCATGAACCACATAATTTTTTTAATTTTTAAAGGGATCTTTAACTTCCATAGATATCTACGGAGGTAAATAGTATGCCCATTCATCCAATCAAGGTACATAGACTTAACCGAGAAAATACCCAAATCAGTAAGCTTCCAAATAAACTTATCAGGTTCAGATGTTAGGCTAATTGTAATTAGTCGTTGGCATGGATGTAACCATTGCACCCATTTATTGTCATTCAAACCTCTTCTAAAAGAAATGTTGATAGGTTCACTAGAAAGCACAGTTGAAACTAACACATTCTTATGTTGAACAATATTATACAATGTCGGATATTGATGAGACAAAGGAGTATCTCCCATCCACACATCCTCCCAGAACCTAACAGATGTTCCATCCCCTACTCTGAAAAAACCTCTCTTGAAGAAGTCCTCTTTAACATGCATAAGACCCTTCCAGAAAGGTGAATCGGTCGGCTTGACCTCTACTTGTGCTAGTGTTTTATTTTCAAGGTATTTGTTACATAAGAGCTGCTGCCACATACCCTCCTCTGAGAGAAGTTTAAACAGCCATTTGCTCAGTAAACATTTTTTCTTCAATTCCAAAACCTCAACTCTCAACCCCCCTTGGTCCTTCGGTCGACACAAAATATTCCATTTAGATAATCTATATTTCCTCTTGTGCTCATCAGATTGCCAGAATTTTTTTGATCTATAATAGTCTAAACTCTTTCTTACCCCAATTGGTATTTCCAAGAAGGAGAGCATAAACATAGGAAGACTTGTAAGAACCGAATTAATAAGCACCAACCTATCTCCATAGGACAACATTTCACTCCGCCAACACCCCAATTTGGAGGCAAATCGATTTTCTATAGGATTCCACTCCACATTCCGCAGCTTCCTATAATGTACCGGAATCCCCAAGTATTTTAAGGGTAAGGTTCCAGACTCGCACCAAAAAATATGTATATACTAGTCCTTCATATCCTTGGCCTTACCAAAGCTAAAAATTTCACTCTTGTGAAAATTAATTTTTAAACCCGATAGTTGTTCAAAGATGCATAAGATTAGTTTCATATAAATAGCCTTAGCAATATCATGTTCCAAAAACAAAATTGTATCATCCGCATATTGTAAAATGGAGATCCCCCATCAATCAAGTGAGGCAACAAGCTCCCCACTTTAGCCTCATCCTTAGCCCTAGCAATAAGAATCGCTAACATATAATTCTCCTTGTGCCCTTGTCCTTAATAAAGGAACATTTAGGATGAAATTCAATGAACACATGATTGGATGGTCTAGAGCAAGATCAAGTCTGTGACATGTGTTCACAATTGGTCCTTCTTCTTCTTCCAGAAGTTTTGGGCTCGAGGTGCAATTTATCCCTTTCCTTTTCCCTTAGTTTGACCTGTGTTCACAATTTTTCCCTTAGTTTGACCTGTGTTCAAAATTTTTCTAGAAATTCTCTGATGTGGCCTGTAGGCAGAGCCTCCCAGGCAGCACCACATGCGGCACTGGTACGAGATGCCACACCAAGAAGCCTCAAACGGCTGCACATTAGCAGCAGCAACAACAAGCAGCTGGACGCCATTCAGATGTTAATTCCTTCCCTTTTGTCTAGTTATATCACATCCACAATACTCCCATATCATGCCATATTTAGAATTAAACTTTTGCCTGCAATGATCGATTTGTTTTTTTCTCCATAGTATTAATATTTTAAAGCTCATGCTAAAGTCACCTGCTGAATGGGTATTAGTTCAATTCAGGTCATGCGCACAGCTCAAGGAATGCCTACTGAACATACCCGTGGTAGAACTGCTTGTCTTGATAGCAAACGGGTTGTTCAAGTCGTTGTATCTGATCCAAGGGAACTACAGAAGATCTACAAGAGATATGTGCATTTTTCTATTAATTCAGTATCTTCAGAAGCTGTTTCTGTTCCTATTGAAATAGATTATACAGTACGGACTGTTTATGCATTTGGTTTAAATGGCCTATGCTAGTATTGAAATATTCTGCTTAGCTGATGGTAGTTTTGGTGGGTGCCACTTACAAGATTTGCCTTATAAGAATTAACGTTATTGACTTAAACTAGAAATTGTAGTTTGTTCCCTCTCATGACCAACAAGTATTAATTTCTCCCTCGCGGTTATTTGTATGGCTAGAACTTATTATAAGCTATGACTATATAATCACACTTGTGATGCGACTTCAGTTTTTTTTTTTTTTTTGCTTCATGTGATAAATGGCTCACTTGAAATGGGAATAGCGCTATGGCAACCAATAGATTATCAAGCGACGGGAATAGTTTTTTAAGCTATTTCCATAGTTTTAGTACATGTTGTTTTCTTAAGAAGACATGTATCTATTCCTTGAAAGAATTTAGACTTTAAATGTCTGTATCCTGCAAACTTCTGTTTCCTGAATGGACTTCTACTTATGCCCATGAGATAGTTTAGCTTTATGATGATGCGATTGACTATTCTATCATTTATTTGATTAAAAAGTTTGATCTGTTGTTAGATGGACAATATAGTATATTGAAGTGTTTTGATCTTATGTTTGATAGATTTGTTCATATCCCGTCATGGTTATTTCTTATCCAGATACCGTTTCGTATATTTTTGTATGTGTCTGATGGGCTATTTCAAATGCAGATAATAGCGAAAATATCTTAAGCGCTTACTTAGTTGAGTTCATTATACCATAGGCTATCTTTTGTCACTTTAGTACTGAAAACAATTTTTTTGTATTTGCAGGTTCCATACATCAGCAAGACTTTCTCTATTTGGATATCAACTCTGAACATGCATGTTGGGCAAATAGTAGAATGAATACATAGAGCTTGGTAGATTATCATGTTTCGATCCAATAATGTAACTATCTACTCTCTATATGTAGGACTTGGTAGAATATTATATTTTTTATGGTAGATTGTAAATTGTATAATCCACAGATTTTTTATATGATTACTCATAGTGCAAGTAACTTCAGGAGTTACTTCGTGTCCAACTCAACAAATTTGCTCATGTGACAGTGAGTTAACGAGGAGAGAGGAGGATAGAGTAACATAGCTAGTTACTGTAACATCACTCTTCCGAAGATACAATGAATCTACAAGCTAATTAATGAAGCTATCTATGATACTACTCCCTCCATACCGGATTACAGGGCAAATAGAGGTTTTGAAGATACACCGAGATATTAGGCTAAATTATGTATTAATTACCCCCATTTACTCACCTACGTGGCTCCTTTTCTCCTAAAAATCCTCCCAGCCGGTCGTTCTTCCCACAATTTCCTCTCCATTACTTTGGATGTCGTGTGAAACCAATCTGGAGTAGTAAACTAACCAATGCATGCAGGGAAATGAGTAAGAGAGAGCGGTCATGCATGCGCTGGTCGTGAGCCTAAGTAGCTCCTTGGGCTTCCTAACATAATGACTGCAACAAATAAGGCTAAAGGCATGCATGAACCACCTCCAATCAGGAGGAACCTAGGTCCCAGCACTGAGCTAATTTTGCCTAACAATCCATTATGGAGGGAGTACTTTGATGTTGTTACTAACCACTATGAAGATAGTAACATAGAGTAGTAACATGCACATGTTACTACTCTATGTTACTTTCCACTATGACTAGTCTATATGAGATGGTGATTCCAATTATTGAATTCTTTATCACACAATGCATTTATACTCTATGATTTGTGTGTTGTTGTATGTCACGCCTGAACTATGTTCTCATGTTGAGAAAAAAATCTATCGCTTGCAAGAGTGATCAAACCATCACGTCCTGAAACTAACATTTGTACACAAAATTTTCAGTATGTGTAGGATCCCTTGCAAAGCATGAAATTGTTGCTTGATATTTGTAGTTATTTTGCAACCTTATCCTACTGGTTACCAACGCATGAATATGTGTTGCATTGTGTCCTTACAACACCCAATAACGCAACACATTATTATCCGTTGGTAAAGCTGATTGCAACGCTCATATTAGCATGTAGATACGCATAAATGTGTTTCTGTAGGGGTACCTCTTGTAGTGTACCTTGATTATCCCATAGGATCTCCCTCTCATTGCACCGGAGTACTACATGTGACGAGATAATATTTTTACAAGTTAGGCAAGATACCACCATAATGATCCCTTAATATTTGGATCGGTGGAGTATAACCCAGGATACGGGATATACTTGTCCTATGTTACCAACTCTACACATTAACACTGCATGTCTACTAGTTTTGGTGGTCCCGTTCTACCATATGAAGTGGCGTGATTAATAAACTGGTGTATTAAATGATGATGACGGGTTAAACTCACATATGGGTATCATTTTTGACGATGAGTCTGAACTATAGTTAACAAATTTTTAGCTTAGCTCGGTAACGACCCAACAATTGCAAATCAAATATAGGCAAACTCTTTTGCCAAATTTTTGGTAGGTAAAATGGTTGTGGCAAGAAGTTGCTAGGCCTAATTAAGAATCAAACGAAACACACTCCGAGGTTCTTAACTTCTGAAGAAAGCGCACCGTCAAAATTATTATTTTACATGAGACTAAGTTTTGCTATTATTTTTCTAACTATAGATGTTAAACAAAAAATTATTCTAATCCATTTTCCTTCCTTAAGTAAATCATTTAGATTTAGTATATTCTTTAATTCTTACCTTTTCTTGTTAATGGATTAAACTGGAACAACATAGGAGATTATAATGCTATATCGGGGTTCTATTTCTTCTACGAAACGGTCTCAGAGCACTGTCGTTTACCAAGCCCATTTATGTTGCATTGTTATTGCAGCTTGTTTACCAAGCACAATTATTTTACAGTATATTGGTTGGTTTGAAGAGGAAGACGTAGAGGGGAGAGGAGTTGTCCCCGACCATGCAAACCCTATAACATGAAATATGTACTAGATTTAGATGTGCGCCTTGGCGCACGACCCCGTAGATTTCGCACCAATATTAATACGTGTTTTAGCTTTTAAAAACCAAAGTGAATAGGAAGATATTAGGATAAAACAAACAAAATCACAAACGGAGTAGCACAGACATATACATTCAAGGAAAGAGAGAAATATTTTGGGGCTCGCTTTGGCTCATGGCCCCAATAAACAGATTGTAAAACACTCTATTAAGCATCTGCAGAAATCAAATGAAAGACTATCTGATGGGCGAAACAATATGTAAATCTTTATTAATACATGTCAGTGAAACAATATGTAAATCTTCATTAATACAACATGTCTTACTACGAACTAAAGTCAACAACCTATACACTGCTTGCTCGAAGGAAGTAGTCTGGGACTTCTCCAATAGAATGATGCATATGACAGAGAGAATGCCATGGCTTAAACCTAGTAAGAAAGGACGGAAGATCATATTAGCTAAGGGTGAAAGGTATCAGCCTTGCCTGGTACATAAATAACATTTGTGCTTTCTTGTTTGTAGTCTGAGAAAGTGAATCATTTTTATGTATCATTCTGATTTAGTTCCAAGTCAGCTGTAGCTACAGATGCTCACTCAAATCTTACTTTAGTTCGATAACATATTTTATTTCACAGGGTTCAATAGAATATTTGGTCAACTTGGGTTTCAGGTTTTGCATTGGCTTCTAAAATTAAATTGGATAACAAAACCTGAGTTAATCTATTAGTTCAGCTAAATGCCACTGTTTGTAAAGAAATAACCTGCTAGTTAACTCATGTGGCTAAACCATTCATACATGTTATACTGTTTAAAGTGAAGTATTACTTTGTTGTTCCAAACTACACAGTTCAGAAATAATGTGAATTGGTAACATGGAGCTACACGTACACGTACAGTACATGGCTTGTTAGTTCGGATGTCACATTGAAGACTTCGCGCTACAACAAAACTACTCGGAACCTAAGTAGCCTGAAGGTTTCATGGCAGGGGATCTACTTTGAGCCACCGAAAAAAGTAAGTGCTAAAGTAAGCTTTGTGAGCCATGCTTCAGTTTAAAACAGTTGGTACTATTTGATATATATGTAACCGTGATGATATAATTGCAACATTGACATATAATAGTATCAGGACTCTGAATACCTCTATAATGAGGATACGCATAACACCAAGGAAAGGGTGGTACACAAAACCAATAGTAAGTGAGTACTGGTTCGTACCAAAAAAAGAGGCACACAAAATAATCTGTTCTCAAAATTAGTGATCACTTGGAAGCAATAATACTCAAATATCATGGTTTTGATGCTATTTATTATCCATGGGAAAGAATACCTGATCATGAAGTAAAGGAAGATCATTTTTTTCTATATACTGCAACAGCGACTCCCCGCACCACTTATCTCTTAGACATATACTATAGCCGTAACAAAAAATAGAAGTATCTGCTAAAAGTTTCATAATCATTCTTGAAATAATATCTGGTAAGTATCTAATTAGCTAAGCTAAGCACATCATCAAGTATAAGAATGGCCGGCCAAGATTGGCAGAATTGGTCACGAAGTTAATATAAAATGTAGCATGCTTATTGTACAAATATTATGGTGAAGATGCATTAAGCAGAAAGTCTGCAGACCACAACTCATAAGTGTCAACTTGGAAGGTTTCCGCAATTACAAACTGAATCCTATACCCAAGCAAAACATCAGGTATCAGATTTCAGTTATGTTACTTAATTACATCGTAGTCGTGCGCCCTTTCTTACCATTTAATTTAAGGGAGGTGTGCTTTCTTAAAATAATCATGAATAATGCACCAATAGCTAGGAAATCAGAGGTTATGGAGTATTTGGAACTCACCTGAACTTTCTGACACCTCCGCTATATCTTGGCCTACATATGATTAGGCATAATTCATGCATATAACATGATAGCTAGCGCACAAAAATTGCCTAGCGCAACACTTAATTTGTCAGACTTTCACCACTCGCTTGATGTCAGTACATCTTGCAAAAGTTCAGTTCATTGTTTAATGTACCTAGAAGAATGCTTCCGGGCAGCATCTTCACCACCAATCCTAATTGACCACCACCCAATATCCTAAGATGCCAATTTGGAACAGTTCTACCTCGCTCGCTCTACATCAACAAGCACCCTCTTGTTGTCCACTTATCTCCCATCAGCTTGGTTGTAAGCACATGTGAGATGTGACAACAAAGAAGGGGCATAAAAATGGTCACACGTCAATATAGCCAAGCCATGGTCAACGACCTCTCCGGTGATCTCATGGCCAACAACACAAGGGCTCAAGAAAGGGAGTTCACCTTTCATGACAAGGAGATTAGAGTGGCAAACTCCAGAAGCTGCATAGTAATTTTGAATAATTCAACCAACACCTGGACAAAAAAATATAGAATCATATGGCACACAACCAAGAACAAAATCAGATCAACACTTGTAAGAAATAATATAGTTCTGTACTGAGGTAAATAGTGCTCAAAGTTAACTGTGAATACATCTCACTTTCTTACATGATAATACAAGCAATGAGATGTGTGACACTTCAAAGAAAACAAATACAGAGGTCAACCATGCTGTAACACATGATTCTTATACCTAGGTCAGCGACATTTATATATATGGAAATGACCAGAAGTATAAACAGTGCAATCAACCATTAATTCTGTTGTAGCACAAAAGCGAAACAAAGTAGTATTTATGTGCATTGATTAGAAGCTGAAAAAGGAACAACTCTAAATGGAAGATGAATGAACATGTCTTTAAAGTTGGGACACACCAGAAGACAGAATGAAACAAGAAAAGGAATGAAAGCTATGATGTTGGTCAAAATGTTAGAGAATATACATCATGCCCTCTAACTACAGGAATTGATCAGATCCATAAAGTCCCTTCGTCAACTCCAAAAGAACTATCGTATTTGCATTTAGCATAACTGAAGAATGAGCTAGTTATTTAACGAACGTAGTAGAACCACTCAACCAGTAAGACTACAGGAGTAGGTAGTGTATCAGTATTTTAATTATGTATAGAACTTTGTGGCCTCATTGCTGATGCTCTGCAACCGGGGCTCCTGACCACACCAGTCTGCATACTCCCCTGCAAGGAAAGACATCGGGGCCAACATAAGAATGCGAAGTGTTGTACATTCAGATAAGCTGGAAAAAAACATCTAATGTGACTGCAAGTATTGTATAGTTAGATAGGCTGAAAACCAATCTCATATGACATAATGCATAGATTCACCTGAAATAGACTTCACCGAAATGAAAGTCCAGCCTATGCCACTCTAAACTGATGAAAAACACAGACTGAGAGTTTTCCCAGGAACAACTCCACTGACAGGAGAATGGGAAAACGATCAGCTACATATATAGCTACAAATACTCATGAAATTTGCTCAATTCGTACAGATAGAAACATGACAAAAATACCAGGTTGGTCTAAAATAACATCAGAAGTACAGGCACATGACATTGGAAGCATCAAGATACAATGCTAAAGGGCAGAGAGATATTACCAACATATATTCTATATCATGCTTGCTTGAGAGACGCTACTTTGTTGCCCAAATTTTTCTGACAGATGAGTCTCACCGGAGAACTGTCATGATCACTGCCACTAACAAACCACCTCATAATCATGAGTTTTATGTTGGTCATATGTCTGATTCTTGGAGATTTCCGCAGCCTTTTTTTGCCCAAAGCTTTGTAAAAGCATGCTTATATTTCTACAAAACTACGAAGAGCTCCGAGAACATCCTGGTTAAGTAGAAACAATATACCGGGTTAAAGGATTCAAAAAATTTAGTGCTACTGGATTATAAGCTGAGGCAAGTATTGCCAATTCAGAAGCCCAAAAATGGAGCAACCAGATGATATAGATAAATTTTCTTAATATATCTTTCTATTTAGAAAACACAAATTTAAAACATTACGGCTGATTGTAAAGTCACGAGTCAGTGACAAGTATCACCTAACCGGCTTGCATTGTCCAAGAGTAAAATAACAAGCAACCTTGCAAGTAGCAAATCCGTTAGCTTGTGCTTAAACCAAAACAACCTTGAAACATAAAGCATTGATATTTCTTTTGCGCATTTTGTTGCACCAAAATTATTTCTTCTCTCTCTTGACTCTTACCTTCTCCTTGAAATACTCCATGAAGCTGGTGCCATGGAATTGAAAAAATATTGGTCCACCTAATCTAAGTAGACAAAAGCATAATAAATTAAGTTCTATCATTATCCAGGCATGAATAATTGATGGAAAATGCGCCAACCACAAGAAAATAATGCAGTACAAGATGTCACAGGACAATAAACCTCTGTTAGATCTGTGAATACAGGCATAACATAGTTGCCCAAAAAGAATAAGTTAATAGCACGCGTAGATAACATGGAATGGAGAAAACATCGCATCAAGTCAGTAACTACGTCACTCGCAAAAAAAAGTCAGTAACTACGCAAGCCTGAAAAGAGAACATGAAACCACCTACATAATGAACCATGACCTGTACAGAAAAGTGGGTATTGCAACAACAAAATTTCATCTATCAAACCATGACCTGTACAGAAAAGTGGACATTCCTAAGATAAAAAATGGATTCGTAGAACTGGTCAACAACTGTAATTGGTTCAATAGGCAGACAAGCAAAGCAGGATTAGAGAATTAGCTGGCCTTGAAAGCATGTCCAACTTTTGAACTCAAACGTTGCAAATAAATACATCTTGGTGTGTGCTCCACTCTCAGTGGACACATCTCTAATAGTAAGAAACTTATATGGAGCACCATTAAGAAAGCTTTTTATAGGGATGCGATTGTAGGAGCATTTGGCATATTCAGGAAATCATAAGACTAAGATAAAAAAACATGTCAAAAAAATAAAATTATATTATGAACACCACATATTGGAAACAGCTGAAGTCTAACACAGATAACTAAAACGAGAAGGTGTGTGGTCTGCATCATTATCCATCAATAATATATCAATCCACGAATGTAATCTAAAAGTCTTTCATGCATAGTCCATCAAAAGATAAGGGTTTGTAAGCATCATCGTTCCAAACATATAACATCAACTTAGGCTGCTATTATTTATGAATTAACATGTAGAAGTCTTCACTAATTTAGAATATCAAATAATGTTGCAAATACACCAAGAAATGGAAAATGTAGAGAAATATCACGTGTGCTTACAGTAGTGCAAAATCTGGAAGGAATAGAAGCAAATAACTCCAGTGCCATATGCGCATGGCATGCTGTGACCGTCCTCCTCATCTGTGAGTGCCATCAAGCTAAATGTGGTTATTTAAGATATGAATATCTTAGCGATCATATATAGAAACCAATTCAGAACAAGGTTCTAAGAAATTATACCTATGTTCAGTTAGATTGAAAGAATACATTCGAGATAAAGTCAAAGAGACTATCATCCCAACACAATAAAAACCAATCTGTAACAATCATATTGATAAGAAGACATTGACCTAAAATTATTTCGCAGGAAGCAAAATATGAGAAGAAGAGAAAATAGTTGAGAAAATACACAAACGTACACGACGTATCCTTCAACAAATGCATAGAATACATGCAAAAAAAGACAGTAACAAATAAAAATTAAATTCCCTGTAACTGTAAATGGGGTAACATAATTTGGCCCGTTTTCTGTATAGATGATGAACAGCTAACACTACATGGCCAAAAGTAGAAACCACAAATTCTCAAATAAAATTCTACAATCTGACAGCATGTACATGGCTATATTTGATTTGACTTTGTAGACCTACAAATTCTCAAGTAAAATACTGTTTTACGATGCAGATAGCTGCAATGCTTCAACTTTAAAACTGGGGACAGAGGCCCTAGTAGATTACCTCCGTAAAGGAATCTGCTTGCCGTGCGACCCGGGCTTGATTTACCCATTTACTCCCATGGAAAAACGGGCATTAAATCGAACCTGAAATCATAATGATTTATGCAAACATTAAGTAATAGATGAAACGCAATTAAATTGGCCAAACATAAACTATATAAACCAAGAAAACAGCTGATACGGTCCATACGTAGGTACAAACAGTCATAGCAGGGGCTAATTATTCAGGAAAGAACGAAATTGTTGAGTAATCAGTGGAGAAAGATATGGAACAAATTAATCTTCCCATGCATGAATTATGTCAAATACCTTCTGAGCATAGATAAAATATATTCTGCTAAGATAATTTTTAGGATTGTGGGGATTAATAGAGAGAAAGAAAGAGAGATGACAAAAGGGAGAAGATCCTTGGGGCTGCTCATGGAGGGACGAGGACAACCAGGGCGCCACGCTCCACCGCGTTGAGGACGACGGCACGATCTTGTTCCATTGAGCCATCTCCCAGCCACCATAAGCAGAACTGCGTCATTACCTGCTTCAGGTAACATTGGGAAATATAAGTTGGGAGTAGCACCCAGTATTAGTCGGCTGAGAGCAATAATCTAATAGAGAAATCAGATTATAAGTAAAAATAGCTCACATGAGAGTGGCTCAATAATTGCAATAGTCAGTTCTGATAACCTGTGCGACAAAATACAAACACAAAATAGAGGTAGTAAGTAGGTGGATCAGAAAAACAGTAACGAATTAGAACTAAAATGGTACAAAACTATTTTTTTCAACTGGCTCACAGTATTATTGTATGCTAGGTAGCTGTATAAATCCGTGACCCACTAAACCATGTCAAGCAAATGGCAATTTAATGGCATGCTTTAAAGTAAGAAATTAATGAAAAAATATATCTTTGCGTACAGCAGATAGTTGAGTGATTTCAACACGCCAACACATTTACATTGCAACTTCCGATCTAAAAGCAACATGAAGTGACTACAAAAGGTAAAGATAAGTGATTTGGAAATAAATCCATGAATTCATAGATAAAAGAACTTGTCATGACATACATGAATGGTTAAAAATTACATCGGGCATGAAATAGAAATATACCTGCTTTGCTGCTTTAGTATATGAATCTATGGAAACAATATCAGGAGTAATATTTTAAAATAAGGGGTGGTCAGTCCACCTATACAGGCTCTTTCTGTAGATTAATTCAGGCTAAGTACAAAAATAATGGAGAAAAAAATTGCTTATGTTTCCAAATACGAATACATTTACTTATTTTTTTTTTTTTGAAAGAAAGGCAAAAGATTTGCCTTAATTCATTAAATAAGAAGAAGTCATGGAACACAGTTTTAGAGTTACAACCACACCGAGGGAAAAAAGTCTATTCTCCCGCAATCAAAAGACCCAAATGTTTCGCACCGGCTAGAACCCAAGTTCTAGCTTCCGTCTTAATTCTATCAAAGATGATGGTTGGCATAGTACTCTTGTTTTTGAAGGTTCTCGCATTCCTCTCATTCCAAATCTCCCAAGCGACAAGCATGAGGAGTGAGGCCATAGCCTTCCTTCTACCGCCATGAGCAAGAGCGATGGAAGTCCACCAATGTTCCACGCTATCAAATTCATCCCATGATGCGGGGTCAAAGTCATTGTGATGACCCAGCGTACCACTGCATGGTGTAGTACACAAGTCGTTGACATAACACAAGTGAAACACCGTTCCACTCATATTATATCTCTCAGAGTGGTACAACAGAAACATATGCGAGTCCAAGGTATGTCTATAGAAGGATACACAAACTGCTTACAGAAGATCAACACAGCCTCCTACTTTACAATGAGGTAAAACTTCAAATAAAGCTCCAGAAGAACGACTCGTAGTCTAACTTATAGCTAACTCAAGCTTTAGAGATATCTGGCTTACTATAGAATTCTAGCTACTTAGGTGCTAGGATTAGGGAAAGGCTCCCTTCTATTACTAGTCTAAGTTTCCACTATAGTTGCTGCAGTAGTTGACTTCATTGACTTCTTTGCTTGGATTCTTCGTCTTGTTGCAGTTGACTCCTTTGTCTTCTAGTTCCACGGTAGTCTCTCCTCCGGTGCCTCCATAGCTAAGCAGGGGATTTAAGAGTGGGATGAGTACGAGCGTACTCACAAGTTCATATTAGGGAATAAGTGTATCATGCACTAGCTACAGCCACAGACCAGAAAGTCATAGGCGAATGCAAGTTTTCATAATCATTTCTTCAAAAGGTTTATTTTATTCTGAAAACTATGCCCGTCTTCACAGGTTGACTAGAACTTCATGGAGTTCCTTTCCGCGCCGCAGTTCCTTCCCGACAGGAGTGACACAATTCAGTATCCTCTGCAGAGGTGCGTTACTTTTCCCATAAGAGAACTTATCCTTGATACCTTTCCGAGATGCATGCTCGTCCACACTTCCTTGGTGTGGGGCCAGGTGTAAGATCCAAGCCAATCACTGCCTTCTCCGCGACCCTGCAAACCCACCCTTTTGTCCAACCGTACATCCCCGGTAGACATCTCCCGATCATACGGCTTTACCCCCGATGTACGTCGGACAATCCTTCATAGATGGTAGAGCCTCTCATCCAAACGTCCGGGGGATTTTAAAGGCTATCCCAACCTACGGCAGTGCCTCCAGCACCCCGCCGGCTCTATCAAGTCCGTTGGCGTGCAGGAGGGAAAAGATACAGCTGACTTCCCCAGAGCCATTATAGATCTTATGGTTAACGCGATTTGTACGGCGCTAGAATCACTGGACGGCATTGGTACTTAGTCCTAGATGAATAGTACCCGTGCAATGGAACCTCCACCAATCATCACATACCATGGTTCCATTGCCCACCACATAGTCATATTCATAATTGTAAAATAATATTTGTTTTTCAATGCAAGAGTGATAAGTATAGTACTTTGCATATAATTTGATAAAAATAATCAAATGACATGAGCAAGCGATGAACTTGCCTTTCTTGACTGCAAGATTATGCAGGCAAAAGCTTCGATATGAGAGAACTCCAACTGCTGAAATACCATCATCGTCCGGTAAGGACAATGTTTAAAGAACTGGCAAAGATGCTATAATGCATAGTATGAGATGCAATCGTCCCGAGCGTAACCTAACCTCGATGATTTAGGATGGATGAGTTGTAAAGATTTCTTTAGGGTGTGTTCCACTTTTAGGATGATTCTCAAACAAGGTTCTTATTAGGGTTGGTGATATAAATAGCATAAGCAAGTAATATGATGCAACATAACAAGCATATATTCAAAGGATAGTAGTGGAATAGTATGTAAAGAACAATTGTCAATTTTATGTTCTATTGGACATGGTTGATGATTATTTATACTATATTTCAAAAGAATAACTTTTGAAGAACATGTTAATTAAGAAGTAATAAGTATCTCAACTAAGACTAGGACTCTAGGGTTTGATTGACCTTTGTTCTTCAAAAGAATAACTTTTGAAGAACAGGTTAATAAGAACGAGAACTACTATAAATAGAAGCAATGGCTTCTAGGGTTTACTATTGGATTCATTTAGTTCTCTAATAAAGACTAGTTGGTTTCTTAAGTTGGATTAGTTCTATATACAACAAGTATTGGCAGGTTTATTACTATGGTTGATTATGGTATCATATCAAAGGATGATGGTCAAGGTGGTGCTATGAGTTAGGGTTTACTATTGCTTCATATTTGCTTCACTAAGTAATCACTAATGGTTTCTAAGCTAAGTGGTGTATTACTCTCTAAGTAGGGTTTAGTGGAATAAGAGCATGTGATGTGCATTACTTCACAAAATTGGTGTTAGGGTTCATCACTAGGATTCTACTAGGGTTTGATGGTTGAGGTTGATCCTAATGGGGTGGTATATAGGAGTGGTGATCAATGACACTACTCTAATTATCAAGCTAGGGTTGGCATCTAGGTGGCACTAGTGGATCATATAGGTTTTAATTAAAAAGAAAGACATGAGATGATACTCTTATGTGAATTGGTTTTATTTTAGTGGATCATGAGCATGCATTCATTGGTTGCTTATCAAAGTTCTATATGTAAAGTGAGTGGGTATGATCACATGGGCTAAACCCCTAGGGTTTTAGGATTGCAACTATTAAGGATGAGCATATAAAATAATGGGTTCAAGGTCTTACTTATATTAGAACTAAGGTTTCTAATTATGATACAATTCTTAAAGTAATAATTAGTACTAGAATTAATGTGATTAATTACTTTGCACAAAATTAATAATAGTTTGACATTTTATTAATTTTCACATGAATTAATAATTAGAGTAACTCCTATTTAGGTTTAATTTAGAACTCAGGGTTTAATTAGGAACTAGGGTTTTATAATTATTAGGTTCAAAAATAATAGCTTGCTAATTAAAAATGTTTGAGTTCAAAATATTTAAGCTACCAATATAATATTGGCTTTTACTATTTTCTTGATTGATTATTATTTGAAGAAAATAAAAATAGTAATTTGCAAATTAGGGCTTATAAATTACCACTAATAATTAAATTAATGCAAATATGGTAAATAAAATTAATCTTAACATTTTACTTAGTTACTGAATAGTTAAAATTTAATTTTTATAACTTAACTATTTATTGAATTCAAATTGTGTTTTTAAATAAATGAAATGGCATAATTAATAAGGTTAAAAATAAGTGAATTTTTATTTTGACACACATTTTTTGTTTTATATTTTATTTGAATAGAGTTTATTTTTGTGAGCATTTTGATATATTATTCATATTTTTCTGAGCTAATATGAATTTTCTATAATTTTGCAAAGTTTCAGTATTATTCTGGAATTTGAAATAACTAGAAATACTAAGCGTACCGGTTTGGACTCTAGTCACTGCGACCGACAGGTGGGTCCATTGACCAGGTCCAATGCCACGAGGGCGAAGACCAGTCAACTACACCCTGAGGTCCCACCTGCCACGTCAGTCTCGCCGGAGACGCGCCGGTGAACCACGGCGACGGCGTTCTGGCCACTCCGCGAGCACGCGGAGTATACCAAACGAATCGCATCGCCATACTGAGTATGATAGTGAGAACGCCGCCACGAAAAGGTCACCGGAGCTAGCTCCGGCGAGTGTCTCCGCGGCGGTGAACTCCGGCGATAAAGCAATCGAACGATATAAGTCGATTCAGGAAGAAATAGAAGGTGTTGGAGATGCGCACGATTGACCTGAGGCTGATGAACCACTTGCCGATGCTCGGGGTGGTCGGAGACGATGACAATCGAGCATTTTCCGGCGAACCTGGGTGAAAGGGAATATCAAAATTCTCCCACCACCCTGCTCCCCTTGATGCTGTACTCCTCCACGATGCTCCTGGTGATGATACGCGTCGCCAGGGTTGCTTGGTTGATCCGGGGATGACCTCAATCGACGGCGGCATGATGGTCGCCGGCGACAGAAGCTTGTGGAATGTGTATGAAAGAGAGAACGAGAAAGGATAAGGACGGTCTGGAATGATCAAAGGCTTCATGGAGGTTCTCCTCGAGGCTTTATACGTCGGGGGAAGCACTGTGGCTGCGACACGGCGACGGCGACGGTGGAGAGGTGGCGGTCTCTGGAAGGTTTAGTTCGGCGAAGATCTTTTCGCCCGTGGATAGGCTCGGACGCGAAACGATTAGGGCGAAATTCTGGAACCTTCTGGCGCGCCCGGGCAAACTTATCGTCGACGAGGATCGTGGCCTACTGGCGCAAGCTCGCTGTCGACGCCGGGGAAGACGACGGTTGTTTTTTCCTCTCGCACGATTCTTAAAGCAACCCAAACGGTAAGTGGTTTTGGGCTGGGCTGATTCTGGGCTGCTGCTGGGCTGCTGAGGCCTGCTTCGGCTGTCCAGCAAGGTAAGCTTCCTCTCTCTCTTTTCTATTTCTGTTTTATTTTCTAGTTTCTATTTTCTTGTTTGAATTCAAATTTGAATTCTGTTTTGCTTAGCAGGTTTTAAATTATTTGAGTATCAATATAATTTGATAATCATGCTTACTGCATGGTTTAGTTGTTTTAAAAAAAAATTTAATATTAGATTAAATTTGTTTTCTTGTGGGGTGCATTCTAAATTTAAAAATGGGTATGATTTAAGTGTTTATCTCAATTACTTTTTATTTAGAAATCAAATCTATTTAAAGGGTTTGAAAATTGATAACATGTGCATGGTGAACACATTATTAACTTTTTCTAGGGTGCTTAACACAATAGTGATTACTCTCATATAGTTTGATTATAGCTAGAGTTTAAAATAAGTGGCAATTAGAATGGGATTGGTGCATGATTTTATGTAGAGAATTGTTTCCAAGGTTTAAGAAAATGGTTTGATAAACTCTATCTTTAATAATCCTGCTTAGCAATTCTGGCTTGGCTTACTTGAAATAGATCCTAAGCTCATAATGGTTAATTCACTTGCTAAGGTGATGGTCCAACTATGATATATTTTCATCTTTGTTTAACTAAATATTTACTTGGGATACCAAATAGAATTGAATATTGGTTTTACTCTTCTCACCAAATGACATTTAATTCTAAAGTATATATGAATTGGCTTATTACTTGTGTTCCATGATTCACCAGTTAGGACAATATTTCATGTGGGGTGAATCCTATGTGGAAGGGTTTAGGTTTTTGCATATGCTTCACTAATTGAAGTAGGAAACAGGCATAAGGCATGGCAAGGTTCTAATTATAATCCAAAGTAATACTTGGATTGAATCTCAAATGGGGTTTAGGGTTTAAGTAATGATCACCCATGTGACACACAACTAGGATTAGGCATGAGCATAAACCTGGCTATGTTTAATTGACTAGGGTTACTCCTCCTCACTTAGGTAGAATTCTTGTAGCAAGGCAATGCTAGGGTTTTCTCAAAGGTTTGGATAAGCAAAGTTTAAGCATAATATTATTACTACTCTACACAAGGCATGAGGATTGGTTTGATTAACTACTAGTGATTTATTTATTATTTCATGATAAGAATGAGATCTATGGATCACATATATAGGTTTAACTTATCTGCTCAATTTATAAGGTAAGATCATGCATTAGACATGATCCACTTATTCCTCACTAATCTCTCTTCTTTAATACTTCTGTCCACACACTCACTTAGATTCTTAGGGTTTATGATCATCACCCAAAATGTAATGATCAATATTGGCCTCATAACAATTCATTGGTGAATTATGGTTCTCTCTCCAAGATCAAGTATAAGTCAATATACTTGAGTATACCTCTTTAGGTTAAGCTCTTTTTAATAGGTAGGTTTCTCTAGGGTTTATGATCATTACCAAGGTGTAATGATCACCACACTTGCCTCTCTCTTGGATCACTAGTAAAAGAGGTTCTTACTTACTATTAAGTATTAGCTAGGTCAAGTAGGGTTTAGTACTTGACTTATATTTCTTGTATCATTGGTTAGTATCAACAAGTACCTCACTTGGATAAGGTTTAAATATTAAGCTAGGTTCTATTGAATGCATAATCTAAGCATATGAATGGTACTCTCCTATATCTGAAGTTTAATGGAAATGAGTTTGGAAATAAGGTTGGAATGGTCAAAGTTAATGAAGAATAAATATGAGTGTTCTTGACTTGGTTCAAGTAGTTGAAAAGATATACCATGTGACTTATGGTAGGAACATTTATTTAGTAGAAGACCTAGATAAGATAAGTATAGAATAATGTCTTAATTAATTGTGTTCTATGATTTAGGATTGAATAATTATTCATGTGTTGTTGTAAGGAATGTCATGTTGAGATCTTTTATAAGATCTTGTAATTGACCCTTACTTAAGGTGTTGTTTGTTGTAAAGCTAATTCCATTTGATCTAACTCATAGATCAAATCATCTCTACCCAAAACAGGGTTTTAGTAAAGATCACAGTTTATAGCGCTTGACTTGATGATCTACTTCAATTCCAGCAAGTCAAGTGAAACTTCAGTTACTGTGGTAAGTTTTATTTGAAAAAAATTCCCGGATTTTCTATGCATGAATGCAATGCACACTTTGGTGTTCTCTCATTTTATAGCCTCTAAACCTGGGATATTACAGCCTTCTCCCTTAAACTGAACTTCGTCCCGAAGTTCGAACGCTCTTATGTTTCGGAATGTTGAACTGACTTAAACAGATCACAATCCTTTCAAACTCCCTAGTGATCTCATTAGATATAATTGAATATATCCCTTGTCTCGATCCTTCATGAAGTCTTCTGAGGTCTGGCACTGATACTTTCTTCAATTATATGATTTCTTCCAACACTCTAAGCTTATAGTCTTACTCTTCAAAGATCCTTGGATTAGGACATCTTCTTATGCTAATGGACTTTACTAATGGTTGTGGTGACATCTTCCTATTTGGGTACTCAAAGCTTGGTTCTACCAGCTGCGGTAATCCAGCTGCGGTGCCCAAACCTTAAGTCTAAAGGATTGGTTTAAAGTAAGGTATTGTTTTTCCCTTACTACCATAACAAATGTAATGGTACTTCGTAAGTTATTTATAATAGGCATGGTCCTGGTTGTTTAGTCCTACGAATGGATTAGACTCATTTAGTCCATCCAATCATGGCTTCTAGTTCATACTAGTTATCTTCCTTTTGGTTACTTTAGGTTCCATGAAAGGAATCTTTATAATAGGCTTATGTTTTGGTATGGTCAAACCCTTCGGTCTTTTGTTTTCTTAGACTTTGATTGTCCTCCAACATCTTCTTCATCCAACTTCATTAACTTAGACTTACTTGAGCTCTTCTGCTTCTGAGTAATTATCCATTACCCACTCAAGTTAAGGTATAACCCTTACTTCCTCGAGATATGAACCTCGGCTTCTGGTCTGACAACCTCCTGAGAGTACTATTATATGGATACTTCCACCAATCTTATGAGAATAGGATCGGACTTCCTCTCGTTCAGACCTTCTTCTTCGTCTTTCATACTCCAAATCATATCTTAATACTTCCCCTTCAATCTTCCTCTCCCCCTTGGAGTTTACTAATGATCTTCAACTCCTTTTCTTCTAATCATTAAACTCCAAGGTAGAAGATTGGTTTAAGTCTGGTTTATATTTTGTACCTTTCTAAGATCTCACGAAGAATTCTTTGCGGTGTATCCACCCAGTTGTGGGTATCCGATGTGAATCCTCCGACTAAATATCTATTAGCTACAGAATACCAGCTACGGAATCCCTCTTTCCTTTAGAGTGAAAGAACGATTAAGCTGTGGACTATTTGTTACCAGCTGCAGACTATCTAACACAAGATGTGGCTTATTGCATACCAGCTGTGGCTATGTTACGGTTTTAGGCAATATCTACCTACCAGCTGTGGCTTCTTACATAGTTTTAGTTAAGATATACCTCACTTCACATACTTCCTCTTCATGATTATCCTATATCAGCTGCGGTCTTATTATGCCAGCTGACTTCACTTGTCTATTTTCCTTCTTCTAGGGTTTGTTTTGCAAGATAACCACTTGTTGATACTATGAAAATAGTATTGTAAGTGACTTCACTTGGATTCCCTTCTTTCATAATGAATATGGCTCCACTTCTACTGCTCCATATTCACTATTTTCTCACTTTCATGGTACTTCTATGTTGAAGTACTCCTTGATTAAGGATAGAAATGAGTTTGGATTGGTCCTTCCTTCAGATTATTGTGGTGGCTTCCCACAACTTTACATCCTTCTTCTAGTGAACCTTCCTCTTGTCTTCAAAATCTTCAGAATTCGTCACTTCCTCACACGAATACCTTTACCCTCTAGACCTATAACATCAAGTAGGAGCTTGATATTGCAACATGCATTTGCATATCAAAGTCAAACTTCATGTATGGATCTAGTCAAGCAATGAAAATCCAATAAAATCCAAGAAAATCCAGCTTTGTGCTTATAATACACATCTTATATGCCTGAATATAGTAGTTGGGTATGACATCCCTAAACATCAGGCTCAGATGTGTAGTATATAACACCACTTAAGATAGGTCTTAGTTGTGATACTTAGCACAAATACGTGAATTTCTACTATTTGTCTCAACATTTATCTTAATTGCACATTTGCAATGAGACAAACTTGAAACAAAATGGCTTGGGATAGTTGAAGTTAACCTAGTTTTCTTTGGAAGTACTAACAAAATAGGATATCATATATATGTGCTATTGAGGACTACTTCCTATAATACAATTAGTTCTAACATGTCTACTCTAAACACATGTTTGTTTAGAATATACCACCTATAACTCCAGGATTTCTCTATGTGATATGCTCTAAATAAGCCTTCTTTAAACTAAGGATTATGGTTCTAGCATATTTGACATAGTTAACATGATTTTAAGGCCTAAGTTTTCGAACTATTCCTTAAATCCTACTCCTTATCATACTTCTGTTATCGTACTTATGATGTTCTACTCCATCACATCATGACTCTCAAGTGAATCATATATGATTACCAACTCTACCATGAAAAGTAGACTTATATGACTCCTATCACTCTTCCTTACCTCCTATGATTGACTCATCATTGGCATATACTACCTCATATTACTTATCTACATTAATTAACATTAGTCATTTGACATTTTAAATGACTCTTACTTAACCATAACTTGCGTTGGTATACTTCTTCCAATAGGATATCTTCCTTATGGTTGTATCCTCTCTTTGGACTACCATGTATTGTATACCAACTGTGGTCTACTACCACCCATTATCTTAAGCTCCAATGGTGTTCTAATTATTTGGAATGAAGCAAGATAACTAACTAACTCTACTTAAGAAAAATAGATAAGAAAAATTGACTCAAGTGTGTCAGGATTATTCTCTAGTGAATACCCATCTCAAGTCAAAAGAACAATTGGTTTAGCATAGTTGGCTTAGCTAAGACTACTTCCTATAGACACTACCAAACCTATAGGTCTCCTTTAAAGGGTTTTAATCCTAGGGTCAAAGCATTTGCTCTGATACCAACTGTGATGACCCAGCACACTGCATGGTGTAGTACACAAGTCGTTGACATAACACAAGTGAAACACCGTTCCACTCATATTATATCTCTCAGAGTGGTACAACAGAAACATATGCGAGTCCAAGGTATGTCTATAGAAGGATACACAAACTGCTTACAGAAGATCAACACAGCCTCCTACTTTACAATGAGGTAAAACTTCAAATAAAGCTCCAGAACGACTCGTAGTCTAACTTATAGCTAACTCAAGCTTTAGAGATATCTGGCTTACTATAGAATTCTAGCTACTTAGGTGCTAGGATTAGGGAAAGGCTCCCTTCTATTACTAGTCTAAGTTTCCACTATAGTTGCTGCAGTAGTTGACTTCATTGACTTCTTTGCTTGGATTCTTCGTCTTGTTGCGTTGACTCCTTTGTCTTCTAGTTCCACGGTAGTCTCTCCTCCGGTGCCTCCATAGCTAAGCAGGGGATTTAAGAGTGGGATGAGTACGAGCGTACTCAACAAGTTCATATTAGGGAATAAGTGTATCATGCACTAGCTACACCCACACCAGAAAGTCATAGGAATGCAAGTTTTCATAATCATTTCTTCAAAAGGTTTATTTTATTCTAAAAACTATGCCCGTCAGTCTTCACAGGTTGACTAGAACTTCATGGAGTTCCTTTCTGCCGCGTTAGCCTTCCCAACAGGGAGTGACAGTCACAATTCATCCTCTGCAGAGGTGCGTTACTTTTCCCATAAGAGAACTTATCCTTGATACCTTTCCGAGATGCATGCTCGTCCACACTTCCTTGGTGTGGGGCCAGGTGTAAGATCCAAGCCAATCACTGCCTTCTCCGCGACCCGCAAACCCACCCTTTTGTCCAACCGTACATCCCCGGTAGACATCTCCCGATCATACGGCTTTACCCCGATGTACGTCGGACAATCCTTCATAGACGGTAGAGCCTCTCATCCAAACGTCCGGATGGGGATTTTAAAGGCTATCCCAACCTACGGCAGTGCCTCCAGCACCCCGCCAGGCTCTATCAAGTCCGTTGGCGTGCAGGAGGGAAAAGATACAGCTGACTTCCCAGAGCCATTATAGATCTTATGGTTAACGCGATTTGTACGGCGCTAGAATCACTGGACGGCATTGGTACTTAGTCCTAGATGAATAGTACCCGTGCAATGGAACCTCCACCAATCATCACATACCATGGTTCCATTGCCCACCACATAGTCATATTCATAATTGTAAAATAATATTTGTTTTTCAATGCAAGAGTGATAAGTATAGTACTTTGCATATAATTTGATAAAAATAATCAAATGACATGAGCAAGCGATGAACTTGCCTTTCTTGACTGCAAGATTATGCAGGCAAAAGCTTCGATATGAGAGAACTCCAACCTGAAATACCATCATCGTCCTAAGGACAATGTTTAAAGAACTGGCAAAGATGCTATAATGCATAGTATGAGATGCAATCGTCCCGAGCGTAACCTAACCTCGATGATTTAGGATGGATGAGTTGTAAAGATTTCTTTAGGGTGTGTTCCACTTTTAGGATGATTCTCAAACAAGGTTCTTATTAGGGTTGGTGATATAAATAGCATAAGCAAGTAATATGATGCAACATAACAAGCATATATTCAAAGGATAGTAGTGGAATAGTATGTAAAGAACAATTGTCAATTTTATGTTCTATTGGACATGGTTGATGATTATTTATACTATATTTCAAAAGAATAACTTTTGAAGAACATGTTAATTAAGAAGTAATAAGTATCTCAACTAAGACTAGGACTCTAGGGTTTGATTGACCTTTGTTCTTCAAAAGAATAACTTTTGAAGAACAGGTTAATAAGAACGAGAACTACTATAAATAGAAGCAATGGCTTCTAGGGTTTACTATTGGATTCATTTAGTTCTCTAATAAAGACTAGTTGGTTTCTTAAGTTGGATTAGTTCTATATACAACAAGTATTGGCAGGTTTATTACTATGGTTGATTATGGTATCATATCAAAGGATGATGGTCAAGGTGGTGCTATGAGTTAGGGTTTACTATTGCTTCATATTTGCTTCACTAAGTAATCACTAATGGTTTCTAAGCTAAGTGGTGTATTACTCTCTAAGTAGGGTTTAGTGGAATAAGAGCATGTGATGTGCATTACTTCACAAAATTGGTGTTAGGGTTCATCACTAGGATTCTACTAGGGTTTGATGGTTGAGGTTGATCCTAATGGGGTGGTATATAGGAGTGGTGATCAATGACACTACTCTAATTATCAAGCTAGGGTTGGCATCTAGGTGGCACTAGTGGATCATATAGGTTTTAATTAAAAAGAAAGACATGAGATGATACTCTTATGTGAATTGGTTTTATTTTAGTGGATCATGAGCATGCATTCATTGGTTGCTTATCAAAGTTCTATATGTAAAGTGAGTGGGTATGATCACATGGGCTAAACCCCTAGGGTTTTAGGATTGCAACTATTAAGGATGAGCATATAAAATAATGGGTTCAAGGTCTTACTTATATTAGAACTAAGGTTTCTAATTATGATACAATTCTTAAAGTAATAATTAGTACTAGAATTAATGTGATTAATTACTTTGCACAAAATTAATAATAGTTTGACATTTTATTAATTTTCACATGAATTAATAATTAGAGTAACTCCTATTTAGGTTTAATTTAGAACTCAGGGTTTAATTAGGAACTAGGGTTTTATAATTATTAGGTTCAAAAATAATAGCTTGCTAATTAAAAATGTTTGAGTTCAAAATATTTAAGCTACCAATATAATATTGGCTTTTACTATTTTCTTGATTGATTATTATTTGAAGAAAATAAAAATAGTAATTTGCAAATTAGGGCTTATAAATTACCACTAATAATTAAATTAATGCAAATATGGTAAATAAAATTAATCTTAACATTTTACTTAGTTACTGAATAGTTAAAATTTAATTTTTATAACTTAACTATTTATTGAATTCAAATTGTGTTTTTAAATAAATGAAATGGCATAATTAATAAGGTTAAAAATAAGTGAATTTTTATTTTGACACACATTTTTGTTTTATATTTTATTTGAATAGAGTTTATTTTTGTGAGCATTTTGATATATTATTCATATTTTTCTGAGCTAATATGAATTTTCTATAATTTTGCAAAGTTTCAGTATTATTCTGGAATTTGAAATAACTAGAAATACTAAGCGTACCGGTTTGGACTCTAGTCACTGCGACCGACAGGTGGGTCCATTGACCAGGTCCAATGCCACGAGGGCGAAGACCAGTCAACTACACCCTGAGGTCCCACCTGCCACGTCAGTCTCGCCGGAGACGCGCCGGTGAACCACGGCGACGGCGTTCTGGCCACCCCGCGAGCACGCGGAGTATACCAAACGAATCGCATCGCCATACTGAGTATGATAGTGAGAACGCCGCCACGAAAAGGTCACCGGAGCTAGCTCCGGCGAGTGTCTCCGCGGCGGTGAACTCCGGCGATAAAGCAATCGAACGATATAAGTCGATTCAGGAAGAAATAGAAGGTGTTGGAGATGCGCACGATTGACCTGAGGCTGATGAACCACTTGCCGATGCTCGGGGTGGTCGGAGACGATGACAATCGAGCATTTTCCGGCGAACCTGGGTGAAAGGGAATATCAAAATTCTCCCACCACCCTGCTCCCCTTGATGCTGTACTCCTCCACGATGCTCCTGGTGATGATACGCGTCGCCAGGGTTGCTTGGTTGATCCGGGGATGACCTCAATCGACGGCGGCATGATGGTCGCCGGCGACAGAAGCTTGTGGAATGTGGATGAAAGAGAGAACGAGAAAGGATAAGGACGGTCTGGAATGATCAAAGGCTTCATGGAGGTTCTCCTCGAGGCTTTATACGTCGGGGGAAGCACTGTGGCTGCGACACGGCGACGGCGACGGTGGAGAGGTGGCGGTCTCTGGAAGGTTTAGTTCGGCGAAGATCTTTTCGCCCGTGGATAGGCTCGGACGCGAAACGATTAGGGCGAAATTCTGGAACCTTCTGGCGCGCCCGGGCAAACTTATCGTCGACGAGGATCGTGGCCTACTGGCGCAAGCTCGCTGTCGACGCCGGGGAAGACGACGGTTGTTTTTTCCTCTCGCACGATTCTTAAAGCAACCCAAACGGTAAGTGGTTTTGGGCTGGGCTGATTCTGGGCTGCTGCTGGGCTGCTGAGGCCTGCTTCGGCTGTCCAGCAAGGTAAGCTTCCTCTCTCTCTTTTCTATTTCTGTTTTATTTTCTAGTTTCTATTTTCTTGTTTGAATTCAAATTTGAATTCTGTTTTGCTTAGCAGGTTTTAAATTATTTGAGTATCAATATAATTTGATAATCATGCTTACTGCATGGTTTAGTTGTTTTAAAAAAAAATTTAATATTAGATTAAATTTGTTTTCTTGTGGGGTGCATTCTAAATTTAAAAATGGGTATGATTTAAGTGTTTATCTCAATTACTTTTTATTTAGAAATCAAATCTATTTAAAGGGTTTGAAAATTGATAACATGTGCATGGTGAACACATTATTAACTTTTTCTAGGGTGCTTAACACAATAGTGATTACTCTCATATAGTTTGATTATAGCTAGAGTTTAAAATAAGTGGCAATTAGAATGGGATTGGTGCATGATTTTATGTAGAGAATTGTTTCCAAGGTTTAAGAAAATGGTTTGATAAACTCTATCTTTAATAATCTTGCTTAGCAATTCTGGCTTGGCTTACTTGAAATAGATCCTAAGCTCATAATGGTTAATTCACTTGCTAAGGTGATGGTCCAACTATGATATATTTTCATCTTTGTTTAACTAAATATTTACTTGGGATACCAAATAGAATTGAATATTGGTTTTACTCTTCTCACCAAATGACATTTAATTCTAAAGTATATATGAATTGGCTTATTACTTGTGTTCCATGATTCACCAGTTAGGACAATATTTCATGTGGGGTGAATCCTATGTGGAAGGGTTTAGGTTTTTGCATATGCTTCACTAATTGAAGTAGGAAACAGGCATAAGGCATGGCAAGGTTCTAATTATAATCCAAAGTAATACTTGGATTGAATCTCAAATGGGGTTTAGGGTTTAAGTAATGATCACCCATGTGACACACAACTAGGATTAGGCATGAGCATAAACCTGGCTATGTTTAATTGACTAGGGTTACTCCTCCTCACTTAGGTAGAATTCTTGTAGCAAGGCAATGCTAGGGTTTTCTCAAGGGTTTGGATAAGCAAAGTTTAAGCATAATATTATTACTACTCTACACAAGGCATGAGGATTGGTTTGATTAACTACTAGTGATTTATTTATTATTTCATGATAAGAATGAGATCTATGGATCACATATATAGGTTTAACTTATCTGCTCAATTTATAAGGTAAGATCATGCATTAGACATGATCCACTTATTCCTCACTAATCTCTCTTCTTTAATACTTCTGTCCACACACTCACTTAGATTCTTAGGGTTTATGATCATCACCCAAAATGTAATGATCAATATTGGCCTCATAACAATTCATTGGTGAATTATGGTTCTCTCTCCAAGATCAAGTATAAGTCAATATACTTGAGTATACCTCTTTAGGTTAAGCTCTTTTTAATAGGTAGGTTTCTCTAGGGTTTATGATCATTACCAAGGTGTAATGATCACCACACTTGCCTCTCTCTTGGATCACTAGTAAAAGAGGTTCTTACTTACTATTAAGTATTAGCTAGGTCAAGTAGGGTTTAGTACTTGACTTATATTTCTTGTATCATTGGTTAGTATCAACAAGTACCTCACTTGGATAAGGTTTAAATATTAAGCTAGGTTCTATTGAATGCATAATCTAAGCATATGAATGGTACTCTCCTATATCTGAAGTTTAATGGAAATGAGTTTGGAAATAAGGTTGGAATGGTCAAAGTTAATGAAGAATAAATATGAGTGTTCTTGACTTGGTTCAAGTAGTTGAAAAGATATACCATGTGACTTATGGTAGGAACATTTATTTAGTAGAAGACCTAGATAAGATAAGTATAGAATAATGTCTTAATTAATTGTGTTCTATGATTTAGGATTGAATAATTATTCATGTGTTGTTGTAAGGAATGTCATGTTGAGATCTTTTATAAGATCTTGTAATTGACCCTTACTTAAGGTGTTGTTTGTTGTAAAGCTAATTCCATTTGATCTAACTCATAGATCAAATCATCTCTACCCAAAACAGGGTTTTAGTAAAGATCACAGTGAAGTTTATAGCGCTTGACTTGATGATCTACTTCAATTCCAGCAAGTCAAGTGAAACTTCAGTTACTGTGGTAAGTTTTATTTGAAAGCGCGAAAATTCCCCGGATTTTCTATGCATGAATGCAATGCACACTTTGGTGTTCTCTCATTTTATAGCCTCTAAACCTGGGATATTACAGTCATGGATGTGAAGCCAATCCCTAATCATGGTCCACAGGCGAACGGAGAGGCGGCATTTGAACATAAGATGGGCCGCCGACTCGTCATGGCAACGACAAAGGGGGCAAATCCTCCCATTGGGCCACCCGCGTCTCGCAAGGCGGTCCGCCGTCCAAACCCGATTTTGAATAATAAGCCAAGAGAAGAGCTTGCATTTTGGGGGCGCCCAAGCCTTCCAAACGACCGCCTCCATGGATGAGCGGATGGTGCCGGCGAATTGCGCCTTGTAGGCCGACGAGCAAGAGTATGCTCCATTCGCGGTGAGCTTCCAAACGATAGAGTCCGGCACGTCGTCTTGTAGAGTGATTTGCGAAGTATGTTGCCAAAGCAAGGTAAATTCATGTAGGTTTTGGACCGAAAGGCCCGCGGAAATGTCAAGGTGTAGGATCCACGCTTCATTGTTGATTGACTTCCGGACGTTCCAAGTTTTCCTCTTGGAGATAGCATAAATGGAAGGTGCAATGTGCTTGGGGCAAAGGCCATCGGCCCACGGGTCATTCCAGAAGCTAGCCTTGTTGCCATCGCCAATGGTGACTTTGGTCAAGGAGGCGAAGAGCTCCAAGTCCTCCTTGTTGCACGGGTCCTCCATACCAACCCAAGGCTTTTCCGGCGAAGTCCAAGCAAGCCAAGGCCAACGTAGGCGAAGAGCTCTTGCAAATTTATCCATGTTAAGGATACCTGATACGTCTCCAACGTATCGATAATTTCTTATGTTCCATGCTACTTTATTGATGATACCTACATGTTTTATGCACATTATATGTCATATTTATGCATTTTACGAACTAACCTATTAACAAGATGCCGAAGAGCCAGTTGCTGTTTTTGCTGTTTTTGGTTTCAGAAATCCTAGTAAAGAAATATTCTCGGAATTGGAAACTTTCGCCCGGGGTCCTATTTTTGCACGAAGCTTCGAAGACCGAAGACCTAACGAAGTGGGGCCACGAGGCAGCCAGGGGGTGGCCGGCGCGGCCCAGGCCGCGCCGACCTATCCCCCGGCCCCTCGTGCCCCCGCGTTGACCTTCCGCCTACTTAAAGCCTCCGTCGCGAAACCCCAGTGAGAGCCACGATACGGAAAACCTTACAGAGACGCGCGCCGCGAATCCCATCTCGGGGGATTCGGAGATCGCCCGGCACCCTGCCGAGAGGGGATTCATCTCCCGGAGGACTCTTCATCGCCATGATCGCCTCCGGAGTGATGAGTGAGTAGTTCACCCCTGGACCATGGGTCCATAGCGGTAGCTAGATGGTCGTTTTCTCCTTGTTGTGCTTCATTGTTAGATCTTGTGAGCTGCCTAACATGATCAAGATCATCTATATGTAATTCTATATGTTGTGTTTGTCGGGATCCGATGGATAGAGAGTACTATGATTATGGTGATTATCAATCTATTGTTCATGTGTTGTTTATGATCTTGCATGCTCTCCGTTATTAGTAGAGGCTCTGGCCAAGTTTTTACTCTTAACTCCAAGAGGGAGTAATTATGCTCGATAGTGGGTTCATGCCTTCATTGATACTGGGACAGTGACAGAAAGTTCTAAGGTTGTGATGTGCTGTTGCCACTAGGGATAAAACATTGATGCTATGTCTAAGGATGTAGTTATTGATTACATTACGCACAATACTTAATGCAATTGTCTGTTGCTTTGCAACTTAATACTGGAGGGGTTCGGACGATAACCTGAAGGTGGACTTTTTAGGCATAGATGCAGTTGGATGGCGGTCTATGTACTTTGTCGTAATGCCCGGATTAAATCTCACTATATTTACCATGTCATGTATATGCATTATTATGCCTTTCTCTATTTGTCAATTGCCCGACTGTAATTTGTTCACCCAACATGCTTTTATCTTATGGGAGAGACACCTCTAGTGAACTGTGGACCCCGGTCCTATTCTTTCCATAGCATACAATCTACTTATTTTACTGTTTTCTTTGCAAACATCTTCCACTCGATACGTTTAATCCTTTGTTACAGCAAGCCGGTGAGATTGACAACCTCACTGTTTCGTTGGGGCAAAGTACTTTGGTGTGTTGTGCAGGTTCCTAGTTGGCGCCGGAATCCCGGTGTTGCGCCGCATCACATTTCGCGACCATCAACCTTCAACGTGCTTCTTGGCTCCTACGGTTCGATTAAACCTTGGTTTCATACTGAGGAAAACTTGCCACTGTGCGCATCATACCTTCCTCTTGGGGTTCCCAACGGACGTGTACATCTACGCGCATCAAGCACTTTTTCTGGCGCCGTTGCCGGGGAGATCAAGACACGCTGCAAGGGGAGTCTCCACTTCTCAATCTCTTTACTTTGTTTTTGTCTTGCTTTATTTTATTTACTACTTTGTTTGCTGCACTATATCAAAAACACAAAAAATTAGTTACTTGCATTTACTTTATCTAGTTTGTTTTATTTACCGTTGCTAAAATGAATACTCATGAAAATACTAAATTGTGTGACTTCACAAATGCAAATAATAATGATTTCCTATGCACACCTATTGCTCCACCTGCTACTACAGCAGAATTCTTTGAAATTAAACCTGCTTTACTGAACTTGGTTATGAGAGAACAATTTTCTGGTGCTAGTTGATGATGCTGCTGCCCATCTCAATAATTTTGTTGAACTTTGTGAAATGCAAAAGTATAAAGATGTAGATGGTGATATTATTAAATTGAAAGTGTTTCCTTTCTCATTAAGAGGAAGAGCTAAAGATTGGTTGCTATCTTTGCCTAAGAATAGTATTGATTCATGGACTAAATGCAAGGATGCTTTTATTGGTAGATATTATCCTCCCGCTAAAATTATTTCTTTGAGAAGTAGCATAATGAATTTTAAACAATTAGATACTGAACATGTTGCTCAAGCTTGGGAGAGAATGAAAACTTTGGTAAAGAATTGCCCAACCCATGGACTGACTACTTGGATGATCATCCAAACCTTCTATGCAGGACTAAATTTTTCTTCGCGGAATTTATTGGATTCAGCTGCTGGAGGTACTTTTATGTCCATCACATTGGGGCGGCTACAAAACTTCTTGATGATATGATGATAAATTACTCTGAATGGCACACGGAAAGAGCTCCACAAGGTAAGAAGGTAAATTCTGTTGAAGAAACCTCTTCCTTGAGTGATAAGATTGATGTGATTATGTCTATGCTTGTGAATGGTAGATCTAATGTTGATCCAAATAATGTTCCTTTAGCTTCATTGGTTGCTCAAGAAGAAAATGTTGATGTGAATTTCATTAAAAATAATAATTTCAACAACAATGCTTATAGGAACAACTCGGTAATAACTATAGGCCATATCCTTCTGCTAATGGTAATGGTTATGGTAATTCTTATGGGAATTCTTACAACAATAATAGAAGTGTACCCTCTGGTCTTGAAGCCATGCTTAAAGAATTTATTAGTACACAAAGCTTTTAACAAATCTGTTGAGGAAAAGCTTGATAAAATTGATACTATCGCTTCTAGAGTTGATAGGCTTGCCTCCGATGTTAATCTTTTAAAGTTGAAAGTTATGCCTAATAATGATCTTGATAATAAGATTACTACTACAGCAAATGCCATCCAAGTTAGAATTAATGAGAATATAAGATTAATGGCTGAGTTGCGTGCTAGGTGGGATAGAGAAGAAAATGAAAAACTAGCTAAAGAGAATAATGTAGCTAAAGTTTGGACTATTACCACCACTAGTAATGCTAATTCTTCACATGTTGCTGCACCTCCTACTATCAATGGTAAAATAATTGGTGTTGGCAATGTTTCTACTCCTAGTGCAAAGCGTACAAAGCTGCCTGAAATTGCTAAAACTGCTGAAACTGCTTGTGATAAAACTGCTGAAATTTTTTCCAACCTTGGGAACAATGATCCCATTGCTGTAGCTCATAATAATTTAGATTTTGATGATTGCCACATCTCTGAAGTTATAAAGTTCTTACAAAAACTTGCTAAAAGTCCTAATGCTAGTGCTATAAATTTAGCCTTTACAAAACATATTACAAATGCTCTCATAAAAGCTAGAGAAGAGAAACTAAAACTTGAAACTTCTATTCCTAGAAAGTTAGAAGATGGTTGGGAGCCCATCATTAAAATGAAATTCAATGACTTTGAATGTAATGCTTTATGTGATCTTGGTGCAAGTATTTCTGTTATGCCTAAAAAGATTTATGATATGCTTGACTTGCCACCATTGAAGAATTGTTATTTGGATGTTAATCTCCGATAATGTTAAAAAGAAACCTTTGGGGAGGATTGATAATGTGCATATTACGGTTAACAATAACCTTGTCCCCGTTGATTTTGTTGTCTTGGATATCGAATGCAATGCATCTTGTCCAATTGTGTTGGGAAGACCTTTTCTTCGAACTGTTGGTGCTGTTATTGATATGAGGGAAGGTAATATTAAATATCAATTTCCTCTCAAGAAAGGTATGGAACACTTCCCTAGAAAGAGAATGAAGTTGCCTTTTGATTCTATTATTAGAACAAGCTATGATGTTGATGCTTCTACTCTCGATGTTACTTGATTTGCACTTTCTGCGCCTAGCTGAAAGGCGTTAAAGAAAAGCGCTTATGGGAGACAACCCATGTTTTTACCTACAGCAATTTTTTTTTATTGAGTCTTGGAAGTTGTTTACTACTGTAGCAACCTCTCCTTATCATGTTTTTGTGCCAAGTAAAGTTTCTATGTCAAAGTTGATGTTATATTTGGGATCGCTGCACAGAAACAGCATTGCTGTCTGTCACGAATCTGGGCATAATTCCCTGTAGAAAATTCAAAAAATCTGCCAATTTACGAGCGTGATCCTCAGATATGTACGCAACTTTCATTAGTTTTGAGTTTTTCCATTTGAGCAAGTCTGGTGCCGTTTATAAATTCGTCTTTACGGACTGTTCTGTTTTTGACAGATTCTGCCTTTTATTTCGCATTGCCTCTTTTGCTATGTTGGATTTATTTCTTTGATCCATTAATGTCCAGTAGCATTATGCAATGTCCAGAAGTGAAAATAATGATTGTGTCACCTCTGAATGTGTGAATTATTAATGATGCACTAACCCTCTAATGAGTTTGCTTGAAGTTTGGTGTGAAGGAAGTTTTCAAGGGTCAAGAGAGGAGAATGATATACTAAGATCAAGAGGAGTGAAAGCTCTAAGCTTGGGGATGCCCCTGGTTCATCCCTGCATATTTTAAGAAGACTCAAGCGTCTAAGCTTGGGGATGCCCAAGGCATCCCCTCTTCATCGACAACATCATCGGGTTCCTCCCCGAAACTATATTTTTATTCAGTCACATCTGGTGTTCTTTACTTGGAGCGTCGGTTTGTTTTCGTTTTTGTTTTGTTTGAATAAGATGGATCCTAGCATTCACTTTGTGGGAGAGAGACACGCTCCGCTGTTGCATATGGACACATGTGTCCTTAGGCTTTACTCATAATGTTCAAGGCGAAGTTTCTTCTTCGTTAATTTGTTATATGGTTGGAATTGGAAAATGCTACATGTAGTAATTCTAAAAATGTCTTGGATAATGTGATACTTGGCAATTGTTGTGCTCATGTTTAAGCTCTTGCATCATATGCTTTGCACCCATTAATGAAGAAATACATAGAGCTTGCTAAAATTTGATTTGCATATTTGGTTTCTCTAAGGTCTAGATAATATCTAGTATTGAGTTTTGAACAACAAGGAAGACAGTGTAGAGTCTTATAATGTTTATAATATGTCTTTTATGTGAGTCTTGCTGCACTTGTTCATCCTTGAGTTTGCTTCAAATAACCTTGCTAGCCTAAACCTTGTATCGAGAGGGAATACTTCTCATGCATCCAAAATCCTTGAGCCAACTACTATGCCATTTGTGTCCACCATACCTACCTACTACATGGTATTTACATTCCAAAGTAAATTGCTTGAGTGCTACCTTTAAAATTCCATCATTCACCTTTGCAATATATAGCTCATGGGACAAAATAGCCTTAAAAACTATCGTAGTATTGAATATGTACTTATGCACTTTATATTTTATTAAGTTGCTTGTTGTGCGATAACCATGCTTCTGGGGAACGCCATCAACTATTGTTGAATATCATGTGAGTTGCTATGCATGTCCGTCTTGTCTGAAGGTCTATCATTTTAGTGGTTGGAGCATGCAAAATTGTTAGAGAAGAACATTGGGCCGCTAACTAAAGCCATGAACCATGGTGGAAGTTTCAGTTTTGGACATATATCCTCAATCTCATATGAGAATAATAACTTTGCTACATGCTTATGCATTAAAGAGGAGTCCATTATCTGTTGTCCATGTTGTCCCGGTATGGATGTCTAAGTTGAGAATAATCAAAAGCGAGAAATCCAAAATGCGAGGACCTTTGTACAGGCGGCATGGAGGTACCCCTTTGTGACACTTGGTTGAAACATGGCATGCAAAGATCCGGTAGTCCAAGTTAAGGACGAGGTGCGGGCACTATTAGTATACTATGCGTGAGGCTTGCAACTTGTAAGATATAATTTACATAACTCATATGCTTTATTACTACCGTTGACAAAATTGTTTCATGTTTTCAAAATAAAAGCTCTAGCACAAATACAGCAATCGATGTTTTCCTCTGCGAAGGACCATTCTTTTACTTTTATTGTTGAGTCAGTTTACCTATCTCCTTCCACCTTAAGAAGCAAACACTTGTGTGAACTTGCATTGATTCCTACATACTTGCATATTGCACTTGTTATATTACTTTATGTTGACAATATCCATGAGATATACATGTTACAAGTTGAAAGCAACCGCTGAAACTTAATCTTCTTATGTGTTGCTTCAACACCTTTACTTTGATTTATTGCTTTACGAGTTAACTCTTATGCAAGACTTATTGATGCTTGTCTTGAAGTACTATTCATGAAAAGTCTTTGCTATATGATTCAGTTGTTTACTCATGTCATTACCTTTGCTTTGATCGCTGCATTCATTACATATGTTTACAAATAGTATGATCAAGATTATGATGGCATGTCACTTCAGAAATTATCTTTGTTATCGTTTTACCTGCTCGGGACGAGCAGAACTAAGCTTGGGGATGCTGATACGTCTCCAACGTATCGATAATTTCTTATGTTCCATGCTACTTTATTGATGATACCTACATGTTTTATGCACATTATATGTCATATTTATGCATTTTCTGGAACTAACCTATTAACAAGATGCCGAAGAGCCAGTCTGTTTTTGTTTTTGGTTTCAAAATCCTAGTAAAGAAATATTCTCGGAATTGGACGAAACTTCGCCCAGGGTCCTATTTTTGCACGAAGCTTCCAGAAGACCGAAGACCTAACGAGTGGGGCCACGAGGCAGCGGGGTGGCCGGCGCGGCCCAGGCCTGGCCGCGCCGACCTATCCCCCGGCCCCTCGTGTGGCCCCCGTTGACCTTCCGCCTACTTAAAGCCTCCGTCGCGAAACCCCGCAGAGAGCCACGATACGGAAAACCTTACGAGACGCCGCCGCCGCGAATCCCATCTCGGGGATTCGAGATCGCCTCCGCACCTGGGAGAGGGGATTCATCTCCCGGAGGACTCTTCATCGCCATGATCGCCTCCGGAGTGATGAGTGAGTAGTTCACCCCTGGACCATGGGTCCATAGCAGTAGCTAGATGGTCGTTTTCTCCTTGTTGTGCTTCATTGTTAGATCTTGTGAGCTGCCTAACATGATCAAGATCATCTATATGTAATTCTATATGTTGTGTTTGTCGGGATCCGATGGATAGAGAGTACTATGATTATGGTGATTATCAATCTATTGTTCATGTGTTGTTTATGATCTTGCATGCTCTCCGTTATTAGTAGAGGCTCTGGCCAAGTTTTTACTCTTAACTCCAAGAGGGAGTAATTATGCTCGATAGTGGGTTCATGCCTTCATTGATACCTGGGACAGTGACAGAAAGTTCTAAGGTTGTGATGTGCTGTTGCCACTAGGGATAAAACATTGATGCTATGTCTAAGGATGTAGTTATTGATTACATTACGCACAATACTTAATGCAATTGTCTGTTGCTTTGCAACTTAATACTGAGGGGGTTCGGACGATAACCTGAAGGTGGACTTTTTAGGCATAGATGCGGTTGGATGGCGGTCTATGTACTTTGTCGTAATGCCGGATTAAATCTCACTATATTTACCATGTCATGTATATGCATTATTATGCCTTTCTCTATTTGTCAATTGCCCGACTGTAATTTGTTCACCCAACATGCTTTTATCTTATGGGAGAGACACCTCTAGTGAACTGTGGACCCCGGTCCTATTCTTTCCATAGCATACAATCTACTTATTTTACTGTTTTCTTTGCAAACATCTTCCACTCGAATTTAATGTTACAGCCGGTGAGATTGACAACCTCACTGTTTCGTTGGCAAAGTACTTTGGTTGTGTTGTGCAGGTTCCTAGTTGGCGCATCCCTGGTGTTGCGCCGCATCACATTTCGCGACCATCAACCTTCAACGTGCTTCTTGGCTCCTACTGGTTCGATTAAACCTTGGTTTCATACTGAGGGAAAACTTGCCACTGTGCGCATCATACCTTCCTCTTGGGGTTCCCAACGGACGTGTACATCTACGCGCATCAATACCCAAACCGCCGAGGTAGGTAGGGCGACAAACGGCGGTCCAATTGACTTTACACTTCCCGCCGGTGGCACTCTCATTGCCCGCCCAAAAGAAGCTTCGGATTAGCTTAATGATGGCTTGAAGGGGCTTGGCGGGGACCTCAAGGGCTGTGAGGGGGTAGATGGCTTGAGAGGAGAGGACCGATTTGACAAGTGCCATCCTCCCGGCGTTGTTGAAATATCTTCCATGGAGAGGCGCGAGACGCGCCGCCGCTTTGTCTTCGATGTATTGGAAATGTGATCTTTTGAGGCGCTTGACCGCAAGAGGGAGCCCAAGATATTTCATTGGGAAGGTCGTGGTAGTAGCCGGAAGGTGTTGTAGGACATGTGTAAGGTCGACCTCGTTGCACCGGATAGGTGCCACAAGGCTCTTCTCGAAGTTAGTAAAGAGGCCGGTGACATTGCCAAAGTTGTTCAAGATATGCGCAAGGTTGGAAACCTCCGCATGGTTGGGGGCCATAAAGATGGCCGCGTCATCGGCGTATAAGGATGTGCGGAATCTTGCTCCTCTTCCGGGTAGGCGACTAAGAAGTCCATGGTCAGTAGCTACATGAAGGATGCGTTGTAGAGGGTCAATCGCAATATCAAAGAGCAACGGAGATAACGGGTCCCCTTGCCGAAGTCCGCGCCCATGCTTAATAGGATCCCCCGGAATGCCATTGAGGAGAACTCTTGATGTAGCGGTGCCAAGAAGGGCCGTGAGCCAATCACGGAAGCGGGGAGGGAACCCAAGGCGTTGAAGAAGATCAAGAATGTAGTCCCAACGAACATGATCGAAAGCCTTTTTGATGTCAAGCTTGAAGAGAAGAGTGGCCTTCTTTCTTCGGTGAAGCCATCTCGCATAGTTGCGGACAAACATGAAGTTGTCGTGTATGCTCCTCGACTTAATGAATGCACTTTGGGAGTGGGAAACAATGTCGTTCATGTGAGGGGCCAAGCGACGGGAGAGTACTTTGGCGACAATCTTAGCAAACCCATGGATGAGGCTAATGGGTCGAAAGTCGGTGATGTCCTCCGCCCCATCTTTCTTTGGAAGAAGGACGATGTTGGCGGTGTTAAGCCAATGAAGATTCTTGGTATGGAGGTTGGAGAAACATTGCATAACCGCCATGATGTCATGTTTAGTAATTTCCCAACAAGCCTTGAAGAATTTGCCATTGAACCCATCCGGTCCGGGAGCCTTATCGGAAGGCATGTCCCAAATTGCATCCTTCACCTCCTCCTCCGTAAAAGGAACATCCAAACCGTCCAAAGTAGGCGTTGGGAGGTCAATGGCCTCCCAATTGAAGGAGAAGTTACGAGGGGTTGGCCGACCATACGCCGTGGAGAAGTGAGTTTGGGCAATTGATTGTTTTTCATCATGGGATGTGGCCCAACCATTGTTACGTCTTAGCTTGACAATGAAGTTCTTCCTTCTTCGAGCATTCACCTTCCTATGAAAGAATTTCGTGTTTGCATCGCCTTCCTTAAGGTTCTTGATGCGGGCCATTTGTCTCTTTCTAGTCCTCTCAAGGGCCGCCAAGCCAATCACTCTTCTTTTAAGCCTTGCATAAATATTCCTTTACATGAACAAAACACAAAAAAAAAACGAGATGCTTCTTCAGATCTGGATACATCCATACCAGGGCAGTTCATGCCTTGCTTCAATAAAATGGATCTAGATCTGACGGGAATAAATTCATGGATATTGTAGATGAGAGAGAGAGAGAGAGAGAGAGAGAGAGAGAGAGAGAGAGAGAGAGAGACAAGGAGGAGAAACCTGTAGGTCTCCAACGAGGAACCTGTAGGTTTCCAACCAACGAAGAAGAGGACGGGACGGGCATGGTGTTGTGCTTCTAGCCGGTATCCTTGAGAGAGGAGGTTGAAGAAGGTTGGACGAGGGGATTGGGACGCTCCTCCGCGACCGCAGCTTCCTCGCTGGGGTAATGGAGGTCCTCGCGACGTCCTGCCGGGGCTCTCTCGCCTGGCCCCTGGCGAAGGTCGCCCGCGCCGCCCTGCCGCGCAAGCCCCTGTGGAGGTCGCCCGACCGGCCGCGCCGCTCCTTGCCCGCGCCGGCGGCCCCTGCCGGAGGTCGGCCACGCCGCCCGTCGCCCGTGCCGGCTGTTCCAGAGAGGACCGGGTGGAGGCAGAGGGGTGGAGAGGCTGTGAGGTGAGGGATTGGGGGAAAGGCGTGCGGGGACTGGGAGGAGGACGGGCAGAGGAGGATGCGCGCAGCGATTTGGCAAAGGCGGCTAGGGTTTCGCTCCGTTGATCTCGGTTTTATATGGCAGGCAATAAAATACCGAAAGTAACCCTGCGGGTGGAGACCTCCACCGGCTGACGCCAATGCGAACCGAAATAGATTCCAGCCACAGTGGCTGACGTGCGGGGCCAGCGAAGGTGGGGCCCACATGCAGCCGGAGGCGAGTAACAACCGGCCATTGCATGGGGACAGCTAGTGAGAGGATGCTCTGTCTCTTCTGCCCAGAATAAACGAACCAGATGCGTTGATGGGGTGATCCAACGGCCACAAAGCGAGGATCGCTGTGAAGCCCCCATGGGGGGCAGCTATTATACCTTTAGATTCTAAAAAATTCAATTATACAACATCATGCCTCTAGCTAGAACGTTCCACTTGGTATATCTAGCTTAAAGTTTTCCTATTTGGCATGAATCATTGTATCTAGCTTATTCTAAAACTTTTATGGCAAATATCTAGCATCTTTTAATTTTAGTAACATTTGTTTACTCTTCACATGTATGCATTGCATATTTTTCATCATGCACAATCGAATGTGCTAACTCGTGTGCAAATTACTTTAAATTTTGAAGTTAATAGTTACTTTGTTTGAAAAATGTAGAAGCATATTTTAAGGCTATCAGTGAGAGGGTAATTTTTGTTGTTGGAGGAAAATGTTCTATAAGAGGATGTAGACTTGAAGCTTCACTTGAAGTTTCAGTTACATGGTGATTGCAAATTTATCTTTCAAGGGGTCACATAGGCTTTACCAACCACAAAAACCAGCGAGCGAGGCTTGGAGCCCGGTGTTGGTGGCACTCAGCGGACCCTTTTTATTTTCCGTTGTTTAACTTTGAACCCAACCTGATAGTGATCCTATTAGTATTTTGAAAAACTTATGAATATATTTGTTAAAAGTAGCAATAATCATAGTAATTCATTACGCAATGGTTTACCAATAAACCATTACCAAAAAATATCCCCATGTGGGCAATTGGAAATAAACTAAGAATGTGTAAAAGGGTGCAATTATTTGATAACATTTTTTAAGGAATAAGCCAAAATTATGTTAAATTGAAGTTTTGGTTTTGTTTCAGTCTCACGCGTGATAAATGCTTAATTGTATGGACATATCATAAAGTAACTTTCTCAAAAATGGGATGTTAAAAATTATTGTCACTAGTACACTGGGTGTTGTCCGCTGGTTGCAGCCAGCCCCGGTACGGACACTTCCACTAGTGGCCATTGCCTGAACCCCTACTGGTTGCGCCATTGAAGATGCTCTAATTCGTACCATATTGTTATCTTAGAGATTAGGGATGAGATGGATCAAGATTTTTTCAATTGTTGTTTTTTTGCCATCCGCTGTTTAAACCAACAGTTTCTTCTTTGTTTGGTAACGAAAGAGATATTTTGGTGAGTCTGCTAGAATTCCTCTAACTCTCTACATGTAAAAGAACACGGTGAAAATATCGCACGGAGGACGATAGTTCAGGGTACCAGCTATCCCATCCGAGACAGTGCGTAGCTCGCTAAGACAAGCAATTATTATCAACTCTTAACACAAATCTGAACACGCAATACAGTGGACGTTAACAGGGATGCAACATCTGACGGCCTCATGCAGGCCTATCGAAAACCTCCCTTAGCTCACAGCGGCAGCACCGCAAACCAAAGAGCGAGAAGCCCCAGCGTGGCGCCGCCCCACTTTGAATGCCACACGGCTACAGCATCCGACGACATGGGCGCCGGCGGAGTAGGCGACGACATCGGCGCAACGGCCGCGAGCGGCAGATACGACTCCGACGACTGCACCACGGGAGTCAATGCCGGCGCAGGCTTAGGCGGGGAGCACCACTTCTTGTGCCTCTTGTGCCCCGCATGTCTTGGCGGTTCAGCGAAGGGCGCCGGAGCTGGTGGCAATGGCGAGGGTGGCAGCTGCGGCGGGGAGCTGGGCGCCGCGGGCGCAGGGCGGTCGGCGACGTCCACCTCCACTTTCATCCCGTTCTGACAGTGGCCCGGCCCGCCGCAGATGAAGTAGCGCTTCCCCGGCGCGGTGAGCGCGACAGTGGTGAGGCCGCTGTTGTCGAACGAGACGGGGTTGGCCGTGGAGCACGCCTCGTAGTCGTCGGCGGTCACCTCGACCACGTTGTGGTACGCGCTGTACTTGAACGCTGCGTAGCGTTTTCGCACGAGAACATGGATTAGCAGGATGAGTATGAATTGAACGATCAGAGCATTTGGCTGTTTAGAACAATCACGCGCTTATGAGTCCGGTACAGTGGCACTCATGACTTACTTAGGGTATCTCCGGGAGCAAAGCTCTGGGCCTCAGCCCAGGACTTGTAGTCCGTCCTCCCCTGCCAGCCGCCGGTTGGGTCGCCGACGATGTAATCGGCGGCGGTGACGACGTGGATCAGTGCTGCTACTGCGGCGATGCAGATCGCCGCCTTCGTCTCTGCCATCTTCGTCGCAGAAGGCATGTTCTGGTGTAAAAGCTGCATTCTGAGCCGCTATATATAGAGGAATCAGCGTGCACACTCTGGCTCAGCTACAGAATTTCGAGCGACAGACCAAACCAGGCAAGGAGCTGGTAGGTGTACACTCAGAACAGAACAGAACAACCGGTAGAGCAGATCAAGTTTTTGGAGCATGCAGCAGCACCTGTATATACGTCCGTTTGCTGAATCGGGAAACATTCCGTATAATTCCCACTGAGCCGGCAGGCCATGCTGTTCATCAGGTCCAGCCGATCGAGCAGCGCATCTCGGACGCTCGTCGACAAGCGTTTCCGGCCACGACGAGGGCCAGCTCACCGGTAACGGCGGCAGCAGCACGTTCAGGGCGGCGTAAAAAGAATGTTAAACCCAGCCGCAGTTCGCGCGTGCACCGCCCGCAAGGCACCTTTTCACCGCTGCGTATAATGGTCACCTACATTCCCTCCGGGACGCGCAACGCTACAGTTCACGCCGGAATCTGCTCGGCGGTGGATACGGCTACATGGACTGTCCAAGAGCGTAGGGCCTGGACCGAACACTCTCGGCCGTCGGACCATGGACCGGTCCAGCTTGCACATGTGCCAACGGCTGCCAAATCGGTTGAACACGAGGGAGATGGCGCCAACTGATACATCCCAAAGTGTGCACAAAAGTGACCCCAAGTTTGCTCAATTCTCCCAGAAGCCAAGGCCAGATCACGTTACAATTCATCAGGCGGGCTACAGTGTCCACAACTTCAGAGTTCAGATTCTGTTGACGCAAGAAAATTACAGGGGATTTCGTGCAGCCTGAGGATTTCTTCTGTTTCCTTCCTAGCAGGGGAGCTCGAAGCCCATGTACTGCCCGCTCGTGTACTGCGCCCAGACACGAACTGCGCCGGAGTAAGCTATGCCGCCTTTGCTGAGAGCCAGGACGGCAACAACCAATAGGACGATGAGCGAAACCCTGCCCGACTTCCTCATGGCGCCCTCGATCACGACCAGTCCGAAGATCGAACCTACGAAGCAGGCGGCGGCATAGACCAAAGCCACCACGATCCCGTCAACCCCCAGGATTATGCACTCGCAAAAAAAAAAAACCCCAGGATTATGAACTGGACCATCGACATGGAGGCGCAGAAGAGAACCATAAACATCGTCGTCGCTGACGCCGTCTGAAAAAAAAAATCAGTTCGGATTACCCATCAGCTAGATGATTGCTGCTGAGCTTGCCATTGCTTCTTGACTTGGAAAAAACAGGAACACGACCGAGGAATTACTTACTTTTGGAGGTACTCCAGTTTGGAGTAGGACAGGGTTCAGAAGCAGGCCTCCTCCAATTCCAAAGAGACCACTCATGACACCGGTCAGCAGAGCAGCCACTGAGAATACGTACACCGGCATAGCGTCCAGCCTGCTCTTCACTGCAATTGCCTACGGGTTTTGTCATCGAAGACATACAAATTTGCCTCAAGCTAACTGAAAAATCCTCGCTTAACGAAGTTAACTGAACGAAATTATAGTTCGCTGTAGCGTACCAGCTCAACCACCTGGCTGTTTTGAGTTTGTAGTTTTTTTTTCTGGTGCACAATACACGCCGTGAAAGCCACGGCGATAGGGATTTGGGCCACGGTGATGAGCCAGTATGCAACTCCACATGTCTTCATGTCAAAACCCCCCTGAAGAAAGGATGTTTCCTCACAATCTTCAGTTAAGAACATACTATTTGGCATGATATACATGTATTTGCTCGCAGTACTTTGCGTAATTCAGGAAGCAATGGCGTTATTAAGAATGAACTAGCAAGCTGGCCTCATAAATGCGAGTGGCAACATCTGAATATGTCTAGAATAAATTATGGTTTAATAAATATTTGTATTATATAATTATAAATATCATAGTTCTATAGTCACCATAGATATCACAATAAATAAAATAGTACAGTACTTCTGTGGGAGGCATCTTTAATCATTTTAACTTTGTGGGAGAATAGTAAATGTTGCCATAACAACGAACTTATTAATGACTATATATGATTTATGCACGTGTTAATATTAGATGTATACATAAAATTAAATTAATATTGCAAGCAAAATATGTAGTTTTTATCAATTCTATATGTTGATGTGTAAATAATGATTTCTCGCTCGATGATGTGTAAATAATATAATATCGCTCGATGATGTGTTAATAAAAAATTCTCACGCGATGAAGTTTTTCTCTAGCTACTATAGATTGCGGCCAGCTTGCTAAATATTTTGGTCTACCATGAAATTGTCCGGACTATTTCTCTCTTTTTTTTCTGGAGTCATCATATGTTTTTTATTAGAAAAAATAATGGTTTCTTATGAACATGAATGAGGATGACTTATTAACGTTTAATTAGACTACTAATATAATTCCAAATAGAGGAAAACCGAAGAACATAGTCAAGAGAGATTATCATACCTGGGCGCCCTCACCTCCGATGAACATGTGCATGATGAAGAAGAAAAGCCAGACCGTGCCAAGCACCACCAAGTCCATCCAGTGACACCCGTGGCCCTTCCGGCCGATAAGCGGTTCCTCGATGCCCTCTCCGGCGCTCACACCCTCAAGCCACTACTACACGGTAGGGATTTAGGGGCACTTTGCCCTGGGGCACTTTTCAAAGTGCCCCTAAATACCCCCCTTTAGAGGCACTTTGGCCAAAATGCCTCTAATGCCCTACCTATTGGGGCAGTTTGGAGAAGTGTCCCAATTGGTATATACCTATTGGAGCAGTTTGGAGAAGTGCCCCAATTGGTATACACCTATTGGGGCAGTTTGGAGAAGTGCCCCAATTGGTATATACCTATTGGGGCAGTTTAGAGAAGTGCCCCAATTAGTATACACCTATTGGGGCAGTTTGAAGAAGTGCCCCTGTAGGTGGCTACCTTTTGGGATAGTTAGGAGAAGTGCCCCTGTAGGTGGTTACCTTTTGAGGCACTTTGATAAATGCCCCAATAGGTAGCAAGCTACTAACGCACTTTCACAAATGTCCAAATTTGTACCTATGTAGTTAGTCAAATTGAACTAAAATTTGAGAATTCTACTAAACAACGAACTCCATGCGGAAACAACAAAAGCATACAACACCACCTGCTAATAGAAGTAATTTAAAGCCAACACTAGCAAATGCAAACACATCAAAATCCAAACTAATTGATAATCTAAACAAATCCGATGTAGAAACCTTCACCTAGCAATCTAGCTGGCTTCACGCCAGCTCGCCACGCACCTCTACAGGTTCGGTTTGAACAACCAGTTGCAGCCTCAAAATAGCTCCATCTCCAAAACCACCACCACAGTAGGACTCAATAGCTCACCATGATCACGACGGAATAGACAACACGACGGCATCGGAAGGGTCCTTCGATTACCAAGACTTCTTGGTCTGGTCCTCTTGGCCTCTTTCTCCTTGGCCTTCTTCTTCCTTGGTTATCAAATCACAAATCCTCGGTGAGGTATCTGCACAGCGTCTAAGTTACTTGAACTTCTACTTGTCCTTTAAATCAAGAAATAATTTTAGAATAATCATCCCATGCAAGAAAATTATACTCCCATCAACCCAAAATGGGACTAGATATCCCCGTGCAAGAAAGAAAATGACCATAATCACTCTACTAAACAATATATACAGATAGTACATACAAGCTCAGTTGAGCTCCTTGAGATCAACTTTGCTAGGTGTGATTTTTCTAACTCACATGACATAGTGGCAGAAACTTTGCTAGATGTGATTTTTCTAACTCACATGACATACTGGCATATGCAAGTCAGTGAAACATACTGGCACATGAGTACTGATCAACTAACAAGGTGATACTGTACTAGACGAACAAGCGAGCTTCGCCTCGCCGCCTTAATAGCGTTGTCTCGCATTGTAACCGTTGCAACACATTCACAGGTTGACACAGTCAGTCGTAATTCAGTTTGACTTTAATTATGAAAAAAAGCGTTTCTCTTGGTTGAAAAAAACGGTAATTGTAGCCATGAATAGTAATAATGTGAGATATAAAATGAAAAGAAAAATAGAATAATGTAAGAACATGTATTTCAAAGCATCTTCAAATAATATAGTCTATCTTGAATAGTACACTACTAGGAAAAGCTTTATTACTGGCGCACCACTAATTTTGGCTATCAGTGGCGCACGGTGCGCCACTACTATCACGCCAGTGGCGCACCACTAGTGCACCATTGGTATGTCACGTGCGAGTGGCGCACCACTGATAACCAACTCAGTGCGCCACTAGGACACCAGTGATGTGCTCCAGTGCCTAATAAATGATTGGACATGAATGGACCACGTGGGCCTGGGTGGCAGGTGCTAGATCTGATTTTTTGTTTGTTTTTGAAATGGCTAGATCTGAATCTTGACGCGTAAAAAAAACAACTTTTATTTATTATATTATAACAAATCAGAGGTATTACATGCCAGTTCAAACAAAAAGAACTATTACAGGACCCAAATAAAAATATAAAAGCAAAATTCCTAAATTTTGCATCTAGGACCCCAAAACAAATTACAAAAGCAATCAAATCTTGCTCGTGGAGGAGCTCCTGGTCGCAGACGCAGCCGAGTGCGGTGGCGGCGTCCATGGCTAGCGCGACCATGAGCTGCACGCACTGGCCCTGCTCCTTGTCGCGCGGGTGGAAGACGGCGCTCCTGGTCGCGGGGGTGGTAGGCGGCGACGAGCGCGAGGAGGCGGCAGAGCGATCCGGTCGATCTGGACCTTGTCTGGCTGAGCACCAGCATGACATCCACCGCGTGGCGGCTGGCGACGATTAGATCCCCGAGCAACTCGAGACGCTTCAGATGCTCTAGGGTCTGCTATTGGATCCACTAAGTAAAGAGTAGTTGGTTCCTAAATAGGATGGTTCATAAATATCTAACTAATAATAGTAGGGTTTAGTGGGTATGAGCATGTAAGGTCCAGTACTAACATGGTTACTATTAGGATGGATCACAGTGGTTTGATACTAAGCATGGATGGTTAATGATGATGACTTTGAGAATATGAATTAGGGTTTACACTTAATTGACCCTATTTGATCATCTAGGTTTTATTAGGATGAGTACATGAAATACCAACTTATTAGTAATATATGGCTTCTACTATTTTATGAGAACAAGAATATTTATTTAGTTGCTAATTATAGATCTATGAGTGAATGTTAAGTTCATATGATCACATTTCACAATTCCTAGGGTTTTAGAGTTTCACATAAAATGATGGAGTTAGTGTTTTATTCCTAATAGAATTAGGGTTGCATTTGGAATTATGGAATTAGGATTTCCAATTTGTCATATAATGAATTGATGAGCAAATTGAATTCAGTAAATCCTAAGTTCAAGTATTGAGTCAGGCATTTATATTATTTTTTTATCATTTAAAATAAATGATAAATAAGGTAAATGCAATTTAGGGTTTTAAATAGTAGTTGAAATAAGGGTATATATTTTAATTCTTTTCTAGGTTTTGAAATTATATGTAGAAGTAATGATCAATTAGGGTTTTCATATGATTAAACATAACCACAAAGAAACAATTGTTGTATTATATGAAATTTAATACAAAGCAATATTTACTTTCTTGATGTGAAAAATAGAAACAAGAAAATTATATTTTTAGTATTTAGGTCTTAATAGTTTAAGATTTAAAATTGGTCTTCTAAAATTTAGAGGAAAATTCATATTATTGTTCTTTTGATTTTAAATTATTTGTTTTCTATTATTTTTATTATAGAGTTCATTTTCTGATACTCACTTTTATTTATTGGTTGTGTTTTTTTAAACAACTTAAATGTTTAAAAGGTTTTTCCTAAAAAAAAAATAGACCGAATGGTCTGTTGGGCTGGCCCAATGGCCTGGCAACCAGGCCCGGCCCAACCTGGTCCGACCGAGTCGGTCCGGCTCGGTCGGGTCAACCCCGAGTCTCGTCGCCCTCTCCTCCTCTCGTTCTCACGCACGCGCCGCCATGGCCTGGCCGCGCCGCCGCTCTCCATGGCCTGGCCGCGCCGCCGCTCTCTCCTGGCCGCCTCCGGCCCTCTACAGCGCCGGCGAGATGGGGCTTTCGTCCGCCTCGATGAGCTCTGTATCCTTCCCCAACTCGATTTAGTTTTCCAGCTCTACCTCGTCCGCCCCCAAACCTAGAAACCCTAGCGGTCCCTGGTCGGTTTGGCCATCGCTGGCCAACCCCCGCGCCGCCGCTGGTCGCTGCTGCTGCCCGGTGAGGCTTCGCCCTCACCCGCCGCCTCGATGCGGCCCTACGCGCGCGCCGCCCTGCTCCTGCTCACGCCCGGCGCTCCCTGGCGTGGCTCCGCCCCCATCTTCTCCCGGCCGTTGATGTCCGCCTTCGGCGCCGCTGCTGTCTGACCGGCTGCTGCTGGCCGCATCCGTCGCAGCTGTTTTCCGATTCATATATGCTCGGGTATCCTCCCTCGACTCCCTGCCGCCGCGACGCCTCTCCTCCCTCTCTCGTGCACCCAAGGCTAACCCTAGCCCGCCACAATTCGGCTCGCCTCCGGCATGATTCCGCGCCGCTGCGCCTCCGGATGATTCCTCCTCGGCGACCTCGACTTCCACCTCGAGCCGCAGCTCGACCTTGCTGTGTCGGCCTCCTCGATTCTATGGTGGTCTGATGGTGTGGTGTGGTGTTGCTGCTGCTCGCTGACCGTGGCCTCTCGCACCATGGTGCGGTCGGCCGACCCCTGCTTCGACGACCTCGCAGGCTCCCTCGACTACGACTTCGCCTGCGCCTCCGGTCAGGTAGTCCCTCGGTGAGCTCATTCTTCTCCTCTCTATTCCTCTCACGTGTTCTATGATAAATTGGTATAGGTGATGTGGTTGTAGTTTTATGAATATGTGCTCAGCGATTGTGATGTTGTTGGTGGGCTCCTAGTTGTGGTCTATAGGTTGTAGTGGTATAGATAACATGGTCTCAAGTAAATTTGGCTATAAGCCTCTGCCCAAATATTCCAAACAGTCTGTAAGTAATCTGCTGTCGTGCACATAGGGATTACACACATTATTTACCTCATATAAAGGTGTAAGTGATGTGCGAGAGTGTATGCATACAAGAAATATGTGCTGGAACATATACGTGAGTTATAAATGTTTGATTTGTTGTCTAACTAAAGATATGACAATAAATCTTGTTATGCAAGTATGAGTGTGTGAATAATATGCTTGAGCTGATGTTAATTTCCTGCTTCATACATAGGCATGATATAAGTAGCTATTTGATATTTTCTTGATGGGATTTATTCCTGGTGAGGTTAGTTAGTGTTTTTAGAGTGTTTACTTGCTGTAATTAATGGTCTGGATTCGTTTTTTTTTGATGATCGCAAGATAATAGTAGCATGTGTAAATTAGTTCTTGGTCAATTAAATACTTATTCAGATGGTTTGGGTATCCAGAGAAATTTTGTATACTTATTTTGCCAGGTTCATGCTTTATTATTTTTTATAGAGGTAGCAGCATCTCTTTGTCATGCCAATGAAATCATGGTCGGAGTAGTGAATCAGTCTTGTTACAAACCATCGCCCATCATATGCAATAACTCAATTAGAGTTGCAGTAATTCAGACTTGGAAAACCAGTAGTAGTGAATCACTTCTTTTAACTTACGTTTTATTTCTCTGGAGAAAGAAGTCTAGATAACCCCCCTAAGTTTCAGGTTTGGGACAGTAAACCCCCCTAAGTTTCAACTGGAGCACTTGACCCCCCTAAGTATCACTTACCGGTTAAATTACCCCCTCACTCCCTCAGGCCCAACAATGGTTGTTTTAGCTGAGTTGGACACTGGTTTTGACCACGTAGGTTGGGGAAAAATCAACTCCCATCGCTGTTAGGTAAGGAAAAAATCCACTCCCGGTTGAGCTCGCACTCTCCCCAAGGCCCTCCCGTACTTGTGACCGCCGCATCGCCGGCGACTCGCTCGGTGGCGCTACCCCGGATCCTCGGGTCATATTTGTTTGATCAAGCCCCGGATCCTTGGGTCATATTTGTTTGATCACGCGAGAAGGAGCTTGCCACCGAATCCGCGAGTAGAGTCCCCAAAGAGATCAATCGGCGCTCGCTGTCGCCGGAAGCGATATGCCCTTTGAAGGCGCCGATGTGATCTTCCATGGCCTATCAAGGTCTTTGGCCGCCACCACGCAGATCCTACTCTCGCAGGTCCCTGATGGCGAGGCCGTCGACGTTCGCACACTCCGCCCATCAGCATTGACGACCTACTCCTGGCGATACCCGCCTGCTAGAGACTCGCGTGACACTGGCCTGTTACATACTCTGAATTTTGCCAGGTTCTGTACTACAGGATCTTTTTTGCACAGGGCCAACTCTAATTCTTTCTAACTCTAATTCTTTCTGTTCCTTGTCCCGCTATTGTTTTTAGATGATTGGCTCTATATTGGCTTTTCCCTGGAAGTTTGAGTATTGTTTACCTTAGTGCAGAACTCTTTTATTTCAATAGAGTATTTTAATTTTATTCTCGGTTGTCTACCATATCATTCTTTTTTTTCTTGACTCATTCACGTGTTTGAATGCTTCAGATTTTATAGAGGCCATTACACAGGGTCTGATTCCATATATGATTTTGCTAGCGCGGATACAACGAGGAGAAGTAGTTCAAGGTAAAATAAAAGTCAAAAGATACCCTTGCTGCCTATTTGTAAAGTCTATATTTGTTTTGTCCTCTAGAAATAGTACATCGATGATCGATCAGTATTTAACATTATAAGATAATCATCTGTAGGATCATGACTTGAAATGACGTGATTTCACCATGTTAATTTATTTGGGGTCAGCTTTAATATTAGATAAATGATCATGGTGCATCTTATATATATACGTATTACATAGATGAGGTTTTTGTGAGATTTACTACACCTGTTACATAACTTGTGCCCCTCTCTGATTTTGAAGTAGACTATACATATAAGAATGTGTAGGGCAGGTGCTAAAATATTATAGGAAGCATAGTTTCATAAACAATCATTTATGTGCTCTCATTAGAAATCTTTCTAAAGATGTTTATGTTCTTCCAAGTCTGACTTGGCTCTCCCTAACCCCTTCTCTACCTCTTTTGTTTATTCTAGGATTACCTTACTGATCATGCTAGCAGGATTCTTAGTGTTCAATGCACCATTGGATGCTTTTCTCGGGTCCATGCACCATTGGATGCTTGTCTCGGGTCCTCCTTCCTTTGTCAGTTTTTCTTATCTTGCAAGGTCATAGAAAGATGTGAATCTACTGTCTTGATTTTTCTGGTACCTGAAGGTGTATACTGAACTGAGTGTTGCATGTCAGTGGAGTAGTTACACCTGGTTTCTTATGTGTGAGTTATTCAATCCCTAACCCCTTCTCTATCTCTTTTGTTTATTCTAGGATTACCATATTGATCAAGGAATGCTGGCTGGATTCTTAGTGTGCAACACCATGAGATGTTTGTCTCAGGTCAAGGTCTTTTGAGTGTTAAGATGCGACTTTGATTTTAATGTATCCTTTCTTAACTGCTATGTAATATAAGGATGTTTCTTGATCGTTTTAGATTATTATTTTGATATGTACTTGTTCCGATACCACTGAAGCAATACCTTATGACACTTGTGCTGTACAGAAAAATTGTTTGAAAGGGTTGATGATGAGTTCTGGTAGAAGCATTGTCCTGGTCTTTCAATAACTGGAAATGCATCGACAAACATGTGAGTTATCCTACTCTATTTTTTTGGCTTGCTGATCAGGGAGCCAGTTATTTTTTTATATATCGCTTCCTCTTAGATCCTGGAATAAATTAACTCTCTTATGTTCATTACTTCTACCATACATTTTGGCGAGAAACTTTTTGATAGCTTAAAAATGGCAAGAAAATTTGTTCTCTGTTCTACATTTTACTTAACAGTGATAATAATCATGTTAATGCCTCGTGAACCATACATTGAATTCAGTTTCACCCTATCAAAATATGTAGCGCAATTGTTTTAGTTGCTACGAACTCTGAATCTAGAGGTGACATACTGACCATTGTGTTTTTATTCTCTTTTTTTCTTAAAGGGTGTCGGTAATGTGAGAATTTTTTGTTGAACTATAGATTGGAGTGCCTCCTTAATTCAGATCTTTTATGTAGTTGTAGAATCTCGTGTGAGTTAATTTCAGACAAGTTGATACCACTGAATCTCGCGAATCAGAGACATTGTCATACTCCTCACCTGAAATCAACTGTTTTGCTCATTTATGTTGGTCCTTAGACATGTATCAACTAGCTGATGCATGGTATGCGTAATGCGCTTGTCCGGATTTTGCCCCTGTAAATACTTGTGCGGATATTATTTAAATCATAAACTGCGATGCATGCCTTTCTGCTACATTACAGAGTTTTGTATAGAAAAATTGTCAAATGTGCTCTGCTCTGAGCTTTGCAAGTTAGGTGCTTTGTGGTCATACTAAGAATTAACTTAAGATGGATGGCCCAGGCTGGAGTAGTTCATGCTTCATGCAATATCATCGTCTCTTAAATTGGTTACCTATAGCTATGGACCCTTGCAGCTCTTGTTCTTAAGACCTTTTAAATGTTCATGTAGCCTCTGCTGTTAAAGTTAAAAGTAGCGGCTGAGCCACTGGCTCGAAAGATCCATCTTAATGAATTTCACATCCATTTTCGTAGTGCAAGATATCAATCTACATAAACCTCAAATATTAAATAATCTGAATAGTTGTCTGTGCACACACTAGACAAATAACAGCTTGTGTCAAATGATTATCTATATATTATTGGAATCATCCTTCCGTACTTGATATTCATTGGCACATTTATTCTTGACGTCCTACAGTTATGGTGATAGCTGGACTTGATATCTTGAGTACAAATAAGGTATTTGTTACATGCAGTTCTGTTGACGCATGCCTAGGCTGACCCCGACGTTCTCCGCACTGGACCGGCCGCCGGCGCATTCGATGCGGAGACCCGGTTTCGGACCGGCGGGAGAGGAGCCGGTCCGAAACCAGGTCTCCCGCATCGAATGCGCCGGCGGCCGGTCCAGTGCGGAGAACGTCGGGGTCAGCCTAGGCATGCGCCTCCCTCTCCCCTTCCAAGTGTTGGACTTGTTTTAGCAGAAACCATGGTTTTGTTTCCGATATCTCAAAGTCTGGTGTATCACTGTAAAACGAAACTGAATTCATATGTTACCCATGCAATGTTCCTAGAATTCTGTAATCTTGATGATGCCATATTTGGGTGGAGTACTACAGTTGAACACTAGTTTTAGCTCATAATAAACCGTGGTACGCAGTGCCTCTGTTTTACACATCTCAACTTGTGTTTTCAAGTAACTACAGTGACAGTTAACATAATTTGTGACAGTAGCAGTTAATAATAAGCTTTTTAGCACTATAGTTAATGTGATCTATGAATGGAGTAGAAATGTCTGAGTGGGCCAAATGGACAACTGAATTTTAACCCGTTCTCTTCTTCTTTCATTGGTTTCTGACTGAACTTTGTTATTCATTTTGTAGGGAAAGCTGAGACTGAGTTCAGTCTGGTAAAACATACAGTCTGATGGATAAATGCAAATGTGTTGATTTGTGTAACATGCTTAAGGTCCTATGTAGCAGATCGATCCCAGTGCTGTGATAACCTTTTCCAATAGCCATTTCCTCATTTGGGTACGTTCCTTCATGAACCAGGATAGTTTTCAATTACATGATCTACACAAAAATGCGTTGTCTGTGGTCTCTGTTCAATGATAATGAAGTTGAATTCTGATTATTTTCTGGGATGCTTAAACACTAGATCAGTTTATGTGCTGTGCATAGTGATCATGGTGCATTCTGATATTTTCTTCCTATATGCAAGGTGCATAAGTGTGTGCAGTGTGCGTGCTACTGGGGCCGGTGGAGGTTTCTTTTCAAAACGATTCTCCTGTGACATTACTTGCACATGTGATGGGCATGATTGGTTCCATAGAACAATGCTCGCACAAGGGAGTGGTACTAACAAATGGGGAGTCAGGTTTGAACTCTTCAGTTACGTTTCTGTTTTAGTAAGGCAAACCAGTTTCAGGTTCCTCCTTAAAATGTTATCATTTCTAAATTATGTTGCATTTGATTGTGCTTCAGGAAAGTAGCAGGCTGGACGGTGTGCCATACTTGCGCTAGGTGGACCTCAAGATGTAAAAGACCTACCAAGGCCTCTCCAAGGTGCTCGGGAAGATGTTCAGCTACTTCACCATCGGTATGCGTTTACCAAACTGTATCCTATCCTGAAAATTAAGTATGGATGTCTTACTATTCTTCAGAGGACCATTGCATTATTTTTCTACTACGTCTTATAAAAGAGAGTGGAGGGAGTATATAATTGCAGTGGGAAACTGTGGCCTCTATCGATCCGTGCGAGGACAGAAGTTTAACCTGCTTGCTCAAGCATGAAGCCAGGCATGTGTCCTTTTTCGGCCAAGCATATGTCCAAATGTTAAAACCATGTGTTTCTAGTCTTGTCCACCCACTCAGTACTCTTATCCAGTATGTTTATTGTACTCATCTTGTGCAAAGCACACAATCATGCTGTAAAATCATATACTCACACCAACCTTTGATGTTCCATTTTTTTCTCGCTGGTATTGATAGTATTGCATATCTTACTATACATTCAAACGAATTCAGTATGACTTCGATAATATTGCATATCTAATTGTACATTCAAACGAATTCAGTTGACCTTCAGGTATATGGACGTCGTCTTCTTCGGGTCGGGTAGATAATGTGTACCTGCATGTTCTCCTTCTGGTATATGGACATTGTCTTCTTCGGGTGGAGTGAAATTCAAGTCTAGGAGAACCATATTGATTCGATTGCTGCTTCTCCTGCTCCTTGTTCAGGTACGGGGATGCTGCTGCCGTGATGTGCTCCTACTACTATATTTGTTCAACATATGTTCTAATGTATGCTGCCGCTTCTCTCTGCGCGAGGAGCACCTGTGCGTGAGGCGCCTGGTGAGGAAGAACCTGGGAGCCGGTCTTCAACAAAAAGGCGATGAGCACCTGGCAAGGAGATCGTCGTCGAGGAGGAGGCGAAGTGCACCTGGGCGAGGAGCCGGAGGAGATCGTCCTCCAGTATGCTCCTGGGCGAGGACCTGCCTGCGCCAGAGGAGATCGTCCTCCAGGATGCTCCTGGACGAGGACCTGCCTGCACCGGAGATCTGTCCTCTAGTAGCACTGGGGGGAGGAGACCGTCCTCTAGGAGCACCTTGGCGAGGATCTGCCTGGGGCGAAGGTGCATGAGACAGAGAAGTTGCTGGGACCGGAGGAGGAGCTACTGGGGCCGGAGGTGGAGGGCGCAGGGCGAAGGCGGATGGCGAGGGCGGAGGCGGATGGTGATCGATGGTAAGCGATTCTAAATCTGGGCGTACCGATTCGGGATCTGGGAAGGGTAGTTTAGTCTTTTTCTACACGGAGGGAGTACTTCAGAAGCAATTCAGTTCGCTCTAGGCCTTACTGATAGCATTGTTTATGTCATGATTGGAAGCTTGCAGGTTTTACTTCAACGTTTAGTTGAAAACCCGTTATTTGGAATGTTGTGAAGTTACATGTATTACAGATTTGTTATGATGTGATATATTGAATTCTGGATTATGTATATGTATTACAGGGTTGAATACTTTTTGGTACATTTGTACATTTGGATTATGTGCATACATTGCTTATATTTGCCTCTATTATTGTATTGAAGATTTTTTCTAGATTTGCCTCTAATTGTGTTTTGGGGCAATTCTTAGAGTTGCCGCTAATTGTGTTTTGGGGTAGATCTCAAAGTGCCCCTAAAAGCTTTTTTGGGCAGTTCTCAAAGTGCCCCTAAAAACTTTTAGAGGCAAATCTCAAAGTGCCCCTAAAAACCTTTAGAGGCAAATCTCAAAGTGCCCCTAAAAACCTTTAGAGGCAAATCTCAAAGTGCCCCTAAAAACCTTTAGAGACAAATCTCAAACTGCCCCTAAAAACCTTTAGAGGCAAAATTCAAACTGCCCCTAAAAACTTTTAGAGGCAAATCTCAAACTGCCCCTAAAAACCTTTAGAGGCAAATCTCAAACTGCCCCTAAAAACCTTTAGAGGCAAATCTCAAACTGCCCCTAAAAACCTTTAGAGGCAAATCTCAAACTGCCCCTAAAAACTTTTAGAGGCAAATCTCAAACTGCCCCTAAAAACCTTTAGAGGCAAAATTCAAACTGCCCCTAAAAACCGTTAGAGGCACTTTTCAAACTGCCCCTAAATGTATTTGGGGCATTTCATTCAAAGTGCCCCTATTTCAATTAGAGACACAACCATCCGGGGCACTTTTCATAGTGCCCCTAAAAGTAATTAGGAGCACTTTGGCTACCTATTGGGGCACTTTGAAGTGCCCCTAAACATAGACCGTACAGTAGTGAGCACCCTCCTCCTCGCCTCCGTCTCGCCGCGCCACCGCCTCGTCCCGGTGCCATACGTCTTGAGCGTCGCGAAAGACAGGAACACAGAGAAAAGCGCGAAGATGAGCCACTCGGGGAACATGACGCCACGCCACCCTGACGCTCACTCCGAGGAGGAGGCACGGCTGCGAGACCACCGCGATGTCGTAGTCGATCAGCGGCTGGCCATCCGGCCTGGACCCGCGGACCAGTAGGGTGTAGAGCACATTGGATAGCGTGCCGCCGGTGACCATGAAGGTCGAGAACGCCGTCGACGTCTTGATGCTGAGCCCGGCCACGACGTTGAGGATAGGCACGTACAGCGAGCCGCCGCCGACGCCCCCGGCGCTGGAGATGGCCGCGGCCACGAAGGACAAGACGCACGGGAGGACCGTGCGGAGGTTCCTCTGCAGCTGTAACGAGGATTCCATGGCCGTCACATGTGAGCTCCATGGGGACTGGTAGATTGTTGAGTTGATCGCTCTTGCAGCCGTGAGCAACTGCGAGGAATTCATCTGGTCAGTGTGCTGGAGATGAGTTCTACGTCAGACTTCAGTGTTGGCTTCTTCCTAATGTACGACAAGAAAATAAGCACGAATCTTGGGAAGAGACTTGTATAGGATCTCTCCATTAGGTAGGATCATAGGATCAACCCAGAAAAACATACTTTGAACAGGCGAAAAAATCTGAAAATAATAAACAACATGCATATAGGTTGTATCTACAACTCCAAAAAAATTCAGCTTAAAATCTGATCTACACTTGGAGAAACAAAAAAGACAAATTCTATTGTGAATAGTGTGATCTGGTTGAGTAGTATTTCACACCATTCACACTCAGATTTATCTTTTTTATCTCTCCAAATGTATGTCGAATTTGAAGTTACAAATTTTTGGCGTTGCATATATAACATAGATGTGTGTTGTGATTTTTTTTCAGATTTTTTGAACTGTTTTGTCTTTGCAAAAAAATTATTCTCATAGATCCTATCTAAGACCTGATCCTACCCAAGTCTTTCCCACGAATCTTGGGTTGTGTTTGTCCACTGAAATCTGTTTTGGCAAAATGTCAACTAAGCTGCGTCTCTGCAAGTCGTCAAAACGGACAGAACTAACTATTTTCTAAGACTTTGGCACAAAATGAATCAGATCCCTAAATAATCACAATCTAACATTTTTTACATGGCCCACTAGTTAGGCGACATGCTTACATTGCATGGCTCTCGAGGGGTAGGGTGCCATGGTCTTGCGCAATGCAATATAATGCCCTACCCCACAACGAGAATCATAAAAAATAATGATCAGATTTGGAAATAATTTCAAATTAGTTTTATTTTGTGTTGGATTTTTCAAAAAGGATTAAATTTGTCCAATTTCACAAACAAGCGTGCATAATGCCAACATCGTGCAGTATGCTATAGCAAAAAAAAATCGTGAACTTGTTTTTGCAATGTGCTAATGGGCACCAAGAGTTGAATCTATATATAATACGATCTACTTGTTTGTTCTGGTATTTGAATGAAAAAAAATGAAAGAGGAGTACCTTCTAGCTCGTGCGCTGATTAAAAAAGGGGCCATCAGGAGATGAATAGGCTTTCCCCTCGACCCCCCCCCCCCACCCATGGGTCCCCCTGTCCATCTACTACGGTGGCGGAGCGTGGGGACTACGATTTTTTGTCTCCGGTGAAGGGGCATCAGCGGCAATGAGAATAAAAGTCATTCGGCTTGCCCTAGATCAATTTTCTTTCTCGGAGGGACGTCGACGGGATGAAGGTTGTTGTTGATTGTCGGGCATTAGGCTTGGTGTGATTAATGTCTGTCTACATCGAAGGCATCCTGCAGAGGGGATGATGTCACAATGTATTGGTGTCCTCAAGTTTCTTCTCCGCCAAATGAAGCTCATCCAGGTAAAGCACCTAGCAACTATTATTTCACCCATCTTTTTCTAGACAAAATTGAGATTACCTACCATTCTACCTTGGTACTAGCTTCTCTGGGAAGGAAATCTCTCAAGATCGTGGTTGCCGGTGTCTTCTCGTCTACATCAACGGCTTACTGACCGCTACTTCTACAACCACACGTGATTTTTCATGCTTTCTGTGGTATGAGCCTTGCTACGTCAGAGGTCCAGAAGTGGAAACGAGCTTTGCTCACGGTGCAACGTCGAGGGATGCTGAAAGAAGATGGTGTTGATCTTTTCAAAGCCTTGTGAGTAATTTGCTATTCTTGTAAGGATGTTCTTGCGATGGTTTGTTTTAGTTAAGATTTCTCATTGGCCCTTTCTCGCAAAAAAATACAACCAGTATGTGAATTGGTCATCAAACGACAACCATATAGGTACCAGAAATAAAATACAAGCACACCGGTCACAATGCTTCAACAATGACGAGGCGCTTGTGTTCCCGTTATGTGGCGCACCCGTGGCTCAGATGATTTGTTAGGGGACTAGCACTTCATCGTGGCATGGTGATGCTCGCCGCCTTCTGCAGCCTTTCGTCATCCTTCTTTCAATGCACAGGCCTGTAGGGATTCGTAGCATAGAAAACACAAAAATTCCTACCGCAAGAACGAATAACAAGCCAAGATCTAATCTAATAGATGGTAGCAACGATGTGAAGATCAACGTACCCTCGAAGATCGCTAAGCGTTAACGAGATAAATCTCGTGGTGGATGTACTCGATCACTTTCCGCTTTCAAAAGTGCGTAGAAGATCTTGACGGTGCCACAATCGGGCAACACCTCCGCACTCGGTCACACGTACAGTGTTGATGATGACGTCCTTCTCCCTGTTCCAGTGGGCAGCGGATGTAGTAGATCCTCCTTGGAATCCCGCCAGCACGACGGCGTGGTGACGGTGGTGGTGGAGATCTCCGGCAGCGCTTCGCCGTAAGCACCGCGGGAGAGGATAGAGGAGGGACTAGCTAGGGTTTGGGAGAGGGGGCACTTGGGCGCCGGCCTTGGGTGCCCTTTGGTGGTGCGTCTCAAGAGGTAGCCAGCCCCGTCCCTCTCCCCTTCATTATATAGGTGGAACCCCTAGGGTTTGCCCAAAGATTCGAATAAGAGTCCAACTCAAAAACTTCCATATTGGTGAAACCTAGGGGAAGTGGGACTCCTCCCTTTCCTTCCCCTATGGCCGGCCATGGTGGTGGAGTCCATGATACGTGATGACCCACAAGTATAGGGGATCGCAACAGTCTTCGAGGGAAGTAAAACCCAATTTATTGATTCGACACAAGGGGAGCCAAAGAATACTTGTAAGCCTTAACAGCGGAGTTGTCAATTCAGCTGCACTGGAAACAGACTTGCTCGCAAGAGTTTATCAGTAGCAACAGTTTTATAGCAGTAGGAGTAGTGAAATAACAGCAGCAGTGAAATAAAGACATCAGTAGTGATTATAGTAAACAACAGGATTAAAATACTGTAGGCACAGGGATGGATGAACGGGCGTTGCATGGATGAGAGAATTCATATAACAATCAAGGTAGGGCATTTGCAGATAATAATAAAGCGGTATCCAAGTACAAATCAATCCATAGGCATGTGTTCCGTATATAGTCGTACGTGTTCGCAATGAGAAACTTGCACAACATCTTTTGTCCTACCAGCCGGTGGCAGCCGGGCCTCTAGGGAAACTACTGGAAATTAAGGTACTCCTTTTAATAGAGTACCGAGCAAAGCATTAACACTCCGTGAACACATGTGATCCTCACATCACCGTCTTCCCCTCCGGTTGTCCCAGTTTCTGTCACTCTGGGGCCTCGGGTTCCGGACAGCAACATGTGTATACAACTTGCAGGTAAGATCATAAAACAATGAATATCTTCATGAATCAACAACATGTTCATATCTGAAATCATGGCACTCGGTCCCTAGTGACAAGCATTAAGCATAACAAGTTGCAACAATATCATAAAAGTACCATCTACGGATACTAGGCACCATGCCCTAACAATCTTATGACTATTACATGATCAATCTCATCCAATCCCTACCATCCCCTTCAGCCTACAGCGGGGGAATTACTCACACATGGATGGGGGAAACATGGCTGGTCGATGGAGAGGCGTCGGTGGTGATGGCGGCGATGATCCCCTCCAATTCCCCGTGGTGCCGAACGGAGTTTCTGGTCCCGAGGCGGAGTTTCGCGATGGCGGCGGAGTTCTGGATGTCTTCTGGAAATATGGTCGAACCCCCTGGTGTTTTTAGGTCGAAAGGGTTTTGTAGTCCGAAGGAGAGCGTCGGGGGGCCGCCGTGGCGCCCACACCATAGGGCGGCGCGCCCCCCTCCCAGGCCGCGCCGGCCTGTGGTGTGGGGGCCATGGGCCCCCTGGCTCGCCCTTTTGGCCTCTCATCTTCACGGTGAAAATAGGCCCATTGCGATTATTTCCGGGATTTTCCCGAAAGTCGAGTTTCTGCACAAAAACGAGACACCAGTGCAATTCTGCTGAAAACAGCGTTAGTCCGTGTTAGTTGTATTCAAAATACACAAATTAGAGGCAAAACAATAGCAAAAGTGTTCGGGAAAGTAGATACGTTTTGGACGTATCAACTCCCCCCTAAGCTTAGCTTATTGCTTGTCCTCAAGTAATTCAGTTAACAACTAAGTGCGATAAAAGAACTTTCACGAACACATTTGCTCATATGATGTAAATATTCTCATGATATGGCAAGTGCTTAAGCAATTCATAATAAGATACATGCAAATAAAGTCATCTAATAGCTGCGTCAATCATGAAAGAGATACCAACAAACTAATAACAAGCATCATGAAACACTTCCATAAGCAGGATTGCAATGTTCATAGAAAGATATGATAAAGTGGTATCTCGCTTGCCTGTATTTGTACAGCAAAACATACCAACACGTGAAGCTTGTGGTGGTGAAACAAGTTGACTTATCACAGATGGTGAATCAAGAGCAGCAGAGGTACTCAGAGTTGTACCTTTTCTTGTAGTGGATGGTAATATGGCGACTTTAGCATCGCGAGGTTTACCCATGATGGAGGATTTGCAGCGAACAATATCAATCCAAGTGAACTTGCAAATAAAGCTATGATCCCCGGCAACGGCGCCAGAAAATAGTCTTGATGACCCACAAGTATAGGGGATCACAACAGTCTTTGAGAGAAGTAAAACCCTATTTATTGATTCGACACAAGGGGAGCCAAAGAATACTTGTAAGCCTTAACAGCGGAGTTGTCAATTCAGCTGCACCTGGAAACAGACTTGCTCGCAAGAGTTTATCAGTAGCAACTTTTATAGCAGTAGGAGTAGTGAAATAACGGCGGTGAAATAAAGACAACAGTAGTGATTATACTAAACAACAGGATTAAAATACTGTAGGCACAGGGATGGATGAACGGGCGTTGCATGGATGAGAATTCATATAACAATCAAGGTAGGCCATTTGCAGATAATAATAAAGCGGTATCCAAGTACAAATCAATCCATAGGCATGTGTTCCGTATATAGTCGTACGTGCTCGCAATGAGAAACTTGCACAACATCTTTTGTCCTACCAGCCGGTGGCAGCCGGGCCTCTAGGGAAACTACTGGAAATTAAGGTACTCCTTTTAATAGAGTACCGGAGCAAAGCATTAACACTCCGTGAACACATGTGATCCTCACATCACCGCCTTCCCCTCCGGTTGTCCCAATTTCTGTCACTTTGGGGCCTCGGGTTCCGGACAGCAACATGTGTATACAACTTGCAGGTAAGATCATAAAACAATGAATATCTTCATGAATCAATAACATGTTCATATCTGAAATCATGGCACCCGGGCCCTAGTGACAAGCATTAAGCATAACAAGTTGCAACAATATCATAAAAGTACCATCTACGGATACTAGGCACCATGCCCTAACAATCTTATGACTATTACATGATCAATCTCATCCAATCCCTACCATCCCGTTCAGCCTACAGCGGGGGAATTACTCACACATGGATGGGGAAACATGGCTGGTCGATGGAGAGGCGTCGGTGGTGATGGCGGCGATGATCCCCTCCAATTCCCCGTCCGGCGGAGTGCCGGAACGGAGTTTCTGGTCCCGAGGCGGAGTTTCGCGATGGCGGCGGAGTTCTGGATGTCTTCGGAAATATGGTCGAACCCCTGGTGTTTTTAGGTCGAAAGGGTTTTGTAGTCCGAAGGAGAGCGTCGGGGGCCGCCGTGGCGCCCACCATAGGGCGGCGCCGGCCGTGGTGTGGGGGCCATGGGCCCCCCTGGCTCGCCCTTTTGGCCTCTCATCTTCACGGTGAAAATAGGCCCATTGCGATTATTTCCGGGGATTTTCCTGAAAGTCGAGTTTCTGCACAAAAACGAGACACCAGTGCAATTCTGCTGAAAACAGCGTTAGTCCGTGTTAGTTGTATTCAAAATACACAAATTAGAGGCAAAACAATAGCAAAAGTGTTCGGGAAAGTAGATACGTTTTGGACGTATCAATGGGAAGCACACGTCCGTTGGGAACCCCAAGTGGAAGGTATGATGCGTATAGAAGCAAGTTTCCCTCAGTATGAAACCAAGGTTATCGAACCAGTAGGAGCCAAGAAGCACGTGAAGGTTGTTGGTGGAGGAGTGTAGTGCGGCGCAACACCAGTGAAACCGGCGCCAACGTGGAACCTGCACAACACAATCAAGATACTTTGCCCCAACGTAACAGTGTCAATCTCACCGGCTTGCTGAAAACAAAAGATTAAACGTATCGAGTGGAAGATGATGTTTGTTTGCAAAAAACAGTAGAGAATAATGATTGCATTGTATTCAGATGTAAAAGAATGGACCGGGTCCACAGTTCACTAGTGGTGTCTCTCCAATAAGATAACTAACATGCTGGGTGAACAAATTACAGGTGGGCAATTGACAAATAAAGATTCAATACATATCAATGATGATTACTATGATATTTAATCAGGGCATTACGACAAAGTACATAGACCGCTATCCAGCATGCATCTATGCCTAAATAATCCACCTTCGGGTTAGCATCCGCACCCCTAGTATTAAGTTGTAAACAACAGACAATTGCATTAAGTATGGTGCGTAATGTAATCAACACAAATATCCTTAGACAAAGCATCGATGTTTTATCCCTAGTAGCAACAGCACATCCACAACCTTAGAACTTTCTGTCACTGTCCCAGATTCAATGGAGGCATGAACCCACTATCGAGCATAAATACCCCCTCTTGGAGTTACAAGTATCAACTTGGCCAGAGCCTCTACTAGCAACGGAGAGCATGCAAGAACATAAACAACACATATATGATAGATTGATAATCAACTTGACATAATATTCTATATTAATCGGATCCCACCAAACACAACATGTAGCATTACAAATAGATGATCTTGATCATGTTAGGCAGCTCACAAGATCTAAACATGATAGCACAAGCGGAGAAGACAACCAACTAGCTACTGCTATGGACCCATAGTCCAAGGATGAACTACTCACGCATCAATCCGGAGGCGGGCATGATGATGTAGAGCCCTCCGGTGATGATTCCCCTCTCCGGCAGGGTGCGATCTCCTGAATCCCCGAGATGGGATTGGCAGGCGTCTCTGGAAGGTTTTCCGTATCGTGGCTCTCGGTACAGGGGTTTTCGCGACGAAGGCTTTAAGTAGGCGGAAGGGTAGGTCAGGAGGGGGCACAGGGCCCCACCCCATAGGCCGGCGCGGCCAAGGGCCAGGCCGCGCCGCCCTATGGTTACGGCCCCTCGTGGCCCCAGTTCGTATCTCCCTCGGTGACAAAGGATTAATTTGTCAATGCCTACAGATCGTATACTAGGGTTTTGCTGAAAGTAGAGGGCAAGTAGATCTCGAAGGTTTCAGCCGAAAAGTACTCGCTGATTATGAAAACTAGGTTCTGTTGACAATAGTTCGGTCCTTTCTTTGTCCCTCGACTCCCCCTTATATAGGAGGTGGAGCCGAGGGTTTCGTAATACACAAGTTACGAGTTCTGGAGGGTTTCGTACCCATCCTGTAAGATTACAAGTCTCTATATTTCCTAATACAATCCATCTTTCCTTAACACTAAATGGGCTTCCGAATCTTCTTATTCTTCGAGTCCTGGGCCTTCAATAAACCTCGGGTACCACCTTCGGCAGGCCCATTGGGGATGCCTATGTCATTAGCCCCCGAGATTTTTCTTGAATCGAAGAATCAGGGAAAATCTCCAACTTTAATCATTCAATAATCTTGTCGAATTTAATGCATAAACTTTCGATATGCGAATATTATTTTGTACAGGGATAACGGTAGTTGGGGCTAGTTCATCGGACGGATCAGGTACTAGTTAACTGCTCTAATGGCAATCCGCAAAAACCTACTTTAAGATCACGTCCCTGGACATGATCTCGGGATACTGGTGTAAACTTCGACAGGTGCCGCTTAAGGTCTTACCATTCTGTCGAGTCCCAGTCATATTTTATCGGGTACCTAACGCGTCCGTTAGGATTTTTCTTCGTATCTGTTGATACGGAAAAAGTAGCAATCCGCCGTCGAGACGGTGCCACGCCGCTCGAACGGATCTGGGTCTTACCTTCGCAAAGTTTTGCGGCATTCAGAGATTTATTTGCGACTTCTAGCGCTCTGAGAATATATTGTCGAGTGCTTTTCGGCTGTTGGAATAGCACATTTTATTGAGTCATATTTGATGAATTATTTTGTCTTCCCGATGGGAGTATATGTAGAGTTATCTGTATAACTCGAAATATACTCACTTCTTTTTCTTTCTTTTGGTCTAAATTCATCGGGCACGCGAACAGCGTTTCCGATGGGAGTAGCCCCGAGGCTACAGCCAAGGACTTGTGCTTGGTTGTAGGCTCCACAGATTAATATCTTCTGCCACTATATTGATAATCCTTCCCGAACTTTTTCATATATATCGGGTGCGCGACCAGCGCTCCCGATGGGAGTAGCCCCCGAGGCTATGAACAAATGCTTGCATTTGGTCATAGGCTCTCGCCATTTCTATTTTGTCATACTCGAAGTTTTCTCTTTTTCCAAAGTAGCCCCCGAGCATTTGGGCAAAAACTTGTATTTGATCAAAGGCTCTCGAAATAATCTTGCGTTGTCGATATTTTCACCAGGCTTCTTATTCGAGTTTTTCTTTTACCCCAGTGACGTCTGATACGTCCAATTTGCATCACTATTTTATATCATAATTTGCTGTTATTCATTGATATATTTCATATTTGGACACAATACTTATGTTATTTCATCTATTTTGCATGTTTCATCATTATTGGAGGATCAAGCGCCGGAGCCAGGATTCTGCTGGAAAAAGCACCGTCAGAATACAATATTTCGGAAGATCAACTGTGGAAGGAAATTATACCAAAAACCCTATTTTTCCAGATGACGAAGGAAGCCGAAGGGGGAGCAGAGAAGACTCAAGGTGGGGCCAAACCACAGGCCGGCCCATGGCCTGGCCGCGCCACCCATGGTGTGGGGGCCCCACACCCCTTTCGCCTCCTTTTCTTCGCGAAACCCTTCGTCCCAAAAACCTAAGCCACAGAGGGTACGTCGCGAAGAGTCACAGCCGCCTCGCGGGCGGAGAACACCGAGAGAAAAGAGCTCTCCGGGCAGGAATCCGTCGGGGAAATTCCCTCGGAGGAAATCGACGCCATCGTCATCGTCATCGAGCTGGACATCATCTCCATCACCATTGTCATCATCATCATCATCATCATCACCACCATCTCCACCGCTGCACCTCGTCACCGCTATAACGATTTGGGTTGGATCTTGATTGTTTGATAGGGGAAACTCTCCCGGTGTTGATTTCTACTTGTTATTGATGCTATTGAGTGAAACTATTGAACCAAGGTTTATGTTCAGATTGTTATTCATCATCATATCACCTCTGATCATATTCCATATGATGTCTCGTGAGTAGTTCGTTTAGTTCTTGAGGACATGGGTGAAGTCTAAATGTTAGTAGTGAACTATGGTTGAGTAATATTCAATGTTATGATATTTAAGTTGTGGTGTCATTCTTCTAGTGGTGTCGTGTGAACGTCGACTACACGATACTTCACCATTTATGGGCCTAGGGGAGTGCATCTTGTATTCGGTTGCTAATTGCGGGGTTGCCGGAGTGACAGAAACCTGAGCCCCCGTTGGTATATCGATGCAAGAGGGATCGCAGGATCTCAGAGTTTAAGGCTGTGGTTAGATTTATCTTAATTACTTTCTTGTAGTTGCGGATGCTTGCAAGGGGTATAATCACAAGTATGTATTAGTCCTAGGAAGGGCGGTGCATTAGCATAGGTTCACCCACACAACACTTATCAAAACAATGAAGATTAATTAGCTGTATGAAGCGAAAGCACTAGACTAAATTCCCGTGTGTCCTCAAGAACGTTTTGTCATTATAAGTAAACAAACCGGCTTGTCCTTTGTGCTAAAAAGGATTGGGCCACTCGCTGCAATTATTTCTCTCGCACTTTTACTTACTTTATTCATCGGTTACATCAAAACCCCTTGAATACTTGTCTGTGAGCATTTACAGTGAATCCTTCATCGAAACTGCTTGTCAACACCTTCTGCTCCTCGTTGGGATCGACATTCTTACTTATCGAAGATACTACGATACACCCCCTATACTTGTGGGTCATCAAGACTATTTTCTGGCGCCGAGTGAAGCGCTATTGGTAAGTGGAATTGGTAAGGAAAACCTTTACTGTTTGTGCTGATTTTATTTCTGCCTGCTGCTATAAGTCATTATGGAGAGATCTTCTCTTCAATTTCTATTTGGGAAATCTACTACTACTGCAACGGTAGTGGATGAGCGCCAGGTGAGGAAGTAATACCGTATAAAATACCTATGAAAATTATTGAACGTGTTATGGATAACCGCTATGAAGGGGATGGAACTGTTCATCCTGGTGATCATTTACTGTTTTTACATGAATTATGCGGGTTATTCAAATGTGCAGGTATTGCTATGGATGAAGTTAGAAAGAAACTATTCTCTATATCGCTGTCTGGTAAAGCGGCGCACTGGTATAAATTGCTGAAGAATAGGGATTCTCTTGATTGGGAGGACATTGTGCCTTTATTTTATTCCAAATTCTATCCTCCAAGTGAAATTCACAAGGATCGGAACCGCATATATAATTTCTGGCCTCATGATGGAGAGAGTATTGCCCAAGCTTGGGGAGATTGAAGTCTTTAATGCTCAAATGCCCCATTCATGAGCTTCCTGGTAATGTTATTATTGATAATTTCTATGCAAGACTTTCTTTTCAAGACAAGACCTTGCTGGATACTTCTTGTTCTGGATCATTTACACGCAACAAAGAAGAGTTTAAAAGGGACCTTCTTGATCGGATCCAGGAGAATACTGAAGGATGGGAGAACGACAAAGATAGAGAGTCAGGTATAATCTTTGATTATAAATGCATTGAAGCTTTTATGGATACCGATAAATTTCGTAATATGAGTGCTACTTATGGTCTTGATTCCCAAGTTGTTGCAAATCTTTACAAAGCTTTTGCCTCTCATTATGAATTGCCTAAGGATTTTTTTGATAAGTATCATGAACCGTATAAAGATAAAATTGATTCATCTGTAAACAAATGTGTAGTGATTGAAACTGTTGATTATGTTATTCCTGAAGCTTATATTGAAAAAACTCCTTTTCCTGCTAAAATGAAAGAGTACTCTGTTATATCTAGTGCGGTTAATAAAAGTGAAAAGAAACCTATAGAACCTGAAGAACAAATTAAGGTTGAACCTGTTGTTGCAATAGTTAAAGATCTTGTGACTGAAAATGTGGAAGATGGTCATATTATTTTCTGTGAAGATGCTTCTAATATTGTTTCGCATCCTAATAAGTCTAGAAAAACTAGTGTTCCTATGCTATCTGTCAGAATTGGGGATCATTGTTATTATGGTTTATATGATATTGGTGCAAGTATTAGCGCTATTCCTTATGAGCTTTATACAGAGATCATGCATGAAATTGGTTCTTGTGAACTTGAAGATATTGATGTGGTTATTCGGCTTGCTAATAGAGAAACTATCTCTCCAATTGGTATTGTTCGAGATGTGGAAGTTTTATGTGGTAAGACTAAATATCCTGCTGACTTTCTGGTACTTGGTTCTGCTGCTAGTAAGTATTGTCCTATTATTTTTGGTAGACCATTTCTAAATACTTGTGGAGCTGTTATAGATTGCAAGAAGGAAAAGATTGTTACTAAATTTGCTGGTGAATCTTATGAGTTTAATTTCTCTAAATTTGCCAAAACTCCTTATAAAGCTGATTTGCCTAATAATGATTTTAGAGTTGAACAGTGTGCATCTATTGCTCTTGCTCCTACTAATCCTTTGCAGCAACATTTGGAGAATAGTGAGAGTGAAGTTTTTAGGGAAGAAAGAAATGAACTTGATGAAATTTTCCTTCGTCAACCTATCCTTAACACTACTAGAAAACAGGCTATCAGTGGCGCACCACTTTTTTACCATCAGTGGCGCACTAGTGGTGTGCCACTACTATCACGCCACTGCTAACTGTTAGCAGTGGCGCACCGATGGTGCGCCACTGGTAATCCAAATACCAATAGCGCACTAGGTGGTGCGCCACTGCTAATAGGATACTAGTGCGCCACTACTAAGAGGATGGGTGCGCCACGGAAGCCATATATGGAGATGCGCCACAATTCTCCTACACGGTGCGCCATAGGTAATGTTCAAGGGAGAAAAAAAACAAAAACCGTGCAGGCTCTGGGTCGCCATTTCCTTATTTTTATATTCAACATTTATTTTTTACAACTCAGGTCCGAATACAACTCAGTCTCCAAACTCAGTACATATTTTTATAAACCAGAGTCAATACAAAGTAAAAAAATACAACTCAGTCTCCAAACTTTGCAACTACAACCCTAAAAGAAAACAAAAAAAGCAATCAGGTCGCCGGATTACTGCAGGCTGACGGCGGAGAACTTCGGGAACGAGATGAGGTCACCGAGATTCACGGGTACTGCAGCACCAATTACGCGGGTAGTGGATGGAGGGGAAGATGGGGAGGCGGATGTTGGCGGAGGGTAAGAGGCTGGCGAGGCGGATTAGCTGCTGTTGGCAAAGGGCAAGAGTTCATCGTGGAGGTCGCCTATGGCGACGAGACGGAGGGGGAGGGAAGAAGGTGGCGGTGGTCGACTCCTCCGCCGGCTTTGACGCGAGCATGACGGAGGTGGTGGTCGACTCCGCCGCAGCCGCCGCGCACCACCTGCTTCGACGCGAGGACCGGGGCGGTGGTCGATTCCTCAGGCGGCGACCCCCTGGGCCGCTCGCCTCCATCGTCGGCTTCAACGGGAGCAGAGGTCGGGGAGAGGACCAACCGACGGGAAGAACCTGGAGCACGGCAGGGGTTGGGGAGAGGACCAACCGACGGGGAGAGGTCTGCGCGAGGCAGGGGTTGGGGGAGAGGACCGTCGGTGGTTGGGGCGACCACGAGGATGGGCGCGATCTCGACGAGCGAGGAGGGCATGACCTCGCTGTCGAAGATGGACTCGCCGAGGTTGCCCGCCGTCTGCGTGCGCAGGATCCTCCTGCCGCCGCCGCCTGCCGAGGCCGAGGCCGGCGTCCCGCCCGCCGCCAGGGCAGCGGGGCCCGTCCGCCTCCCCGAGCGAGGACGCCATGCGATGCGGTCCGAGTGGGTGGTCCTGCAGCCCGAGGGTTAGTCGAGTAGCATGCCAATGGCGCGCGGGCGCTCCGGCCGGGGAGACGGTGGGTGGGGGGAGGTCCGGCGGTGACGAAACCCTTGATCAGTTGGATTTGGTTTGGGGAGTGATGGAGGTGGGTGCAGCAGTGGAGAGCAGAGCAGGGCCAGGGGAGCTCCTCGAAGCCAAGGAAAGGGAGAGTGGGAGAGGGCGAGCTGATCGATAATTTCGGCTTTTACTTTCCAAAACGAGCGAGGAGGAGCGTCTGGTGTGGTGAAGTGGTGTGGTGAGTGGTGGGGATAAGGTTGGGAGAGAGAGGAGGAAACGTGTGGCTGCAGCTGGTGGGACGTGGTGGGGTCGTTCCACGCGTGTGTTGGCTGTTCGGTGCGATGCGTTGCGACATATACTCACAGTGGCGCACTGCCTAGGTGTGCGCTATTGTTAACATGAGCATGCAGTTATGAATGATGCACTACATAGAGGTGCGCCACTCTTAACATATATAGCAATGGCGCACCACTAAGGGGTGCGCCACTGCTAAGTTTGAGGAGTGGTGGGATCTGGCTGACCTTTAGTGGTGGCGCACCTCAAAAGCAGTGCGCTACTGCTAGGTTTGTATCGAGTGGAGCACCACTTTTTGGTGCGCCACTGCTAACTAGTAGTGGCGCACCAAAAAAGGTGTGCGCCACTGATAGCAATATTACGGCTAGGCCTTTTCCTAGTAGTGTAAACATGACTTGCCAGTTGAAGATTTAGGTACAACACCACCACCAAAGGAAGATCCTGTTTTCGATTTAAAACCATTGCCTGATAATCTTAAATATGCTCATATTGATGATAAGAAAATATATCCTGTTATTATTAGTTCTAAGCTTTCAGAGATTGAGGAAGAAAGGTTATTGGAAATATTGAAGAAACACCGAGGAGCTATTGGCTACACTCTTGATGATTTGAAGGGGATTTCTCCCTCTATTTGCCAACATGCTATCAATATGGAAGATGATGCAAAGCCTGTTGTTGAACATCAACGTCGTCTAATTCCGAAAATGAAGGAGGTGGTAAGGAATGAGGTATTAAAACTTCTTGAAGCAGGTATTATATATCCTATTGCTGATAGTAGATGGGTTAGTCATGTGCATTGTGTTCCTAAGAAAGGAGGAATGACTGTTGTGCCTAATGATAATGATGAGCTCATCCCTCAAAGAGTAGTTGTAGGGTATAGAATGTGCATTGATTTTCGAAAAGTTAATAAAGTTACTAAGAAAGATCATTACCCTTTACCCTTTATTGATCAAATGCTAGAAAGGTTGTCTAAAAATACTCACTTTTGCTTTCTTGATGGTTATTCTGGGTTTTCACAAATTGCTGTTAAAACTAAAGATCAAGAGAAAACCACTTTCACTTGTCCTTATGGAACTTATGCTTATAGGCGTATGCCTTTTGGTTTATGTAATGCTCCTGCTACTTTTCAAAGATGCATGTCTGCTATTTTTCATGGCTTTTGCGAGAGTATTGTAGAGGTGTTCATGGATGATTTTTCTGTCTATGGGAATTCTTTTGATAATTGCTTGCGAAACCTCGATAAAGTTTTGGAGAGATGTGAAGAAACTAACCTTGTTCTTAATTGGGAGAAATGCCACTTTATGGTTAATGAAGGAATTGTATTGGGACATAAAATTTCCGAGAGAGGTATTGAAGTTGATAGAGCTAAAGTTGAAGCAATTGAGAAGATGCCCTATCCGAGGGATGTTAAAGGTATTCGTAGTGTTCTTGGTCATGCTGGGTTTTATAGGAGATTTATTAAAGATTTCTCCAAGATTTCAAAGCCTCTTACTAATCTTCTTCAAAAAGATGTACCTTTTGTTTTTGATGATGATTGTAAGGAAGCTTTTGAAACTCTAAAGAAAGCCTTAACAACTGCTCCTGTAGTTGAACCTCCTGATTGGAATTTGCCTTTTGAAATTATGTGTGATGCTAGTGATTTTGCTGTAGGCGCTGTTCTTGGACAGCGAGTAGATAAAAAATTAAATGTTATTCATTATGCTAGTAAGACTCTTGATGCTGCTCAAAGAAATTATGCTACAACTGAAAAGGAATTGTTAGCTGTAGTCTTTGCTTGTGACAAGTTTAGACCCTATATTGTTGATTCAAAAGTCACGATTCATACTGATCATGCTGCAATTAGATACCTTATGACAAACAAAGATGCTAAGCCAAGGCTTATTAGATGGGTACTTCTTTTGCAAGAATTTGATTTACATATTATAGATAGGAAAGGTGCTGATAATCCTGTTGCTGATAATTTGTCTAGATTGGAAAATATTGCTTATGATCCTGTTCCTGTTAATGATAGTTTTCCAAATGAACAATTGGCTGTAATAAAGGTGAACTCGCGAGATAGCCCTTGGTATGCCGATTATGCTAACTTTATTGTATCCAAGTACTTGCCTCCAACCTTTTCAGCTCAGCAAAGGAGGAAATTCTTTTATGACTTGAGGCATTATTTTTGGGATGACCCACACTTATATAAAGAAGGAGTGGATGGTATTATGCGAAGATGTGTTCCTGAATATGAACAACAGGAGATATTGAGTAAATGTCATGGTAGTGCTTATGGAGGACATCACGCCGGAGATAGAACCGCGCAAAAGGTTCTACAATCAGGTTTTTATTGGCCAACTCTCTTCAAAGATGCAAGGAAGTTTATTTTATCTTGTGATGAATGTCAAAGGGTTGGTAACATCTCCAGACGCAATGAAATGCCTATGAATTATACTCTTGTTATTAAACCATTCGATTGTTGGGGATTCGACTTCATGGGTCCTTTCCCTTCTTCAGAAGGTAACACTCATATACTTGTCGCTGTTGATTATGTTACTAAATGGGTAGAAGCTATACCCACAAAAAGTGTTGATGGTGAGACCTCTTTAAAAATGCTTTTAGATATTATTTTTCCTAGATTTGGAGTACCTAGATATATTATGACTGATGGAGGCTCTCATTTTATTCATGGAGGTTTTAGAAAAACTCTTGCTAAGTATGGTATTAATCATAGAATTGCTTCCGCTTATCACCCCCAAACTAGTGGTCAAGTAGAATTATCAAATAGAGACATTAAAGCTATCTTGGGAAAGACTGTCAATAAATCTAGAAAGAATTGGGCTAGTAAGTTAAAGGAAGCATTGTGGGCTTATAGAACTGCTTATAAAAATCCTATGGGAATGTCTCCTTATAAAATGGTTTATGGAAAAGCTTGTCATTTACCTTTAGAACTAGAGCACAAAGCTTATTGGGCTGTAAGAGAACTTAATAAAGATTTTAAACTTGCCGGTAAGAAGAGGTTGCTACAATTGAGTTCTTTAGATGAATGGAGAAGTGAAGCTTATGAAAATGCTAAACTTTTTAAGGAGAAAGTTAAGAAATGGCATGATAGAAGAATTATCAAAAGAGAATTTAATGTTGGGGACAAAGTCCTATTGTATCGGTCTCGTCTTAGATTCTTTGCAGGGAAATTACTCTCGAAATGGGAAGGACCATATGTTATTGAGGAAGTTCAGGAGCAATAAAAATTAGCTCTTTGGAAGGTAACGCCACACAAGTAGTGAATGGACAAAGACTCAAGCATTATATTTCTGGAGATTCTTATAATGAAGATATTGATATTATCCAAGTGATAACTCCGGAAGCTTTCATCAAAGATCAAATTGACAGTTCTGCAGAGTCCGACTTTGAATAGGTAACAGTTTTAGTAATAAAAGTCCGCGTTTAGCTTTCCGAACAATATTTTTGCTGTTTTTGGAAAATATGAAAAATTACGAGATCGAAACGGAGTGGAGGAGACGCACGAGGGTGTGCCCCCATAGGCCGGCGCGGGCCCCAGCCTGGCCGCGCCGCCCTATGAGGACACCGCCTCGTTGTCCCCCTCCGACTCTTGTTCGATCTGGAACCTTCCTTTTGTTGTAAAAATATTTGCTATATAATCCCCCGGACCCCTGGAGGTCCGTATATCGTCGTCGTGTTTTGTTTCGAGCTGTTTTCTGCCAGGATCTGCTTCGGATCTAGATCCACCATGTCTTCGTCGGGAACTCAGAAGGACAGCTTCTTCGAGGACGTCGTCAACCCGTACATGAACGAGCTGAAGATGCACCCCAAAGAATTGCTGCTCGTAGATGGAGAGTTGCAGATCAAAGATGTCCAGGGTCCTAAAGGAGAAGGGAGCTTGGAAGACAGGATGGAGAAACTGGAACATGAGGTCTTCAACTACAAGAAGATGGCTGAGCGTGAAGTGGACATCTTTCACAAGATTGTGTCTGAACTCATTGATGGACACAAGAGGGAGACTGCAAAGTTGTGGGACGATATCTTCTCACTTCACGACACCACCAACAAACTCCAAGCTCAACTCTATGATGTTCATAATCAAAACTGTGAGTATGAAAACAGGTTTAAACGCATAAGTCATGCTGCTAGTTTCAGGTTTCCGGAGACCAAGATGTCTTTTGTTGATGGAGAGCCTCTTCCTTGGAAGTCTGATGATGGCAAGGATTCGCCATCATCACCGAAGGAGTAATTCATCATCGGTATTGGCATCCCCTTGGTTTGTTCCAAGCTTGGGGGAGTGCCGCGGTATCACATCATCACTACCTTTATCTTTTACTATCAAGTAGTGTCATATCATGAGTAGGGAAGTTATCATATGGAATAGTTTGCAATGTGGAAGTATATCTCTTAGTTGGTTATCTATGTATCCGTTGGTGTGAGGTATCATTATGGAATATTAATGAGAAGTCTTGTCATTTACTTTTTGCACACCTTATTTTAGTTTGCAATCTCTATTATATGATCACTCTTGACATTAGTATTGATATCACTTTGGGAGCATCAAGTAAATCTATTTGGTTTTGGAAAACTTAGCATTGGTCAATAGCAACAACATCTTGATGTTTAAATAGAAAAGGGAAATACATGTAGATATATTACTCTATTATCTTTATGTTAGTGAGTTTAGTATTCTGAAGTTAAAATTGCTTGTGCTTATGAGAAAGATGCATGATTGTTTCTATCATATGTATATTTGTTTGTTTCCCTCAACCTTTATGCTTGCTATCAAACCTTGCTAGCCAAAGACCTGTATTGAGAGGGAATGCTTCTCATACATCCATAACCTTAGACCAAACCCATGCCATTTGTGTCCACCATATCTACCTACTATGTGGTATTTTGCGCCACTCCAAGTAAATACTTCATGTGCTACCTTTAAATAATTCAAACTATATTACTCTTTATTTGTGTCAATGTTTTATAGCTCATGAGGAAGTATGTGGTGTTTTATCTTTCAATCTTGTTGGGCGAACTTTCACCAATGGACTAGTGGCACATCCGCTTATCCAATAATTTTGCAATAAGAGCTGGCAACGGGGTTCCCAGCCCCAATTAATAACTTTCATTAATAATTCTCTTCACATGTTTTGCCCTGATTTATCAGTAAGCAACTTAATTTTGCAATAGACACTCCTCCATGGTATGTGAATGTTGGAAGGCACCCGAGGATTCGGTTAGCCATGGATTGAGAAAGCCAAGGTTGGGGGAGTGTCATCCATAATAAAACTAAAATACATGTGTAAACAAAAGAGAAGGGGGATGATCTACCTTGCTGGTAGAGATGCCGTCCCTCATGGGAGCCGCTCTTGGAAGGTTCGTTTGGCAAGGGGGTTAGAGTGCCCGCTACCATTCGTTGACAACAACAAACACCGCTCAAAATCTTACTTTTATGCTCTTTATATGATTTCAAAACTTGAAAAGCTCTAGCACATGATTTAATCCCTGCTTCTCTGAAGGGCCTATCTTTTACTTTTATGTTGAGTCAGTAAACCTATTTCCCTCTATCTCAAGCAAGCAATTGAGTTGTTGTGAACCAACCATTTATGCTATGATTCAGTTAATCATGTCATTTATACTTTCTTGTTTAGTACAAATTTTATCTGAATGAATATGACTTTGAAAGTTATCAATGATTATGAGGAGATTGTTATGATTGAGAATGAAAGCCCTGCTATATAAATTCTAATATGAAAGCCTTGCTTATTAAATAAGAGCAATCCGTTAGTAGTTCTCTGACCAAGAACAAAGTTTGCCATAACCATCTATGATTTCCTATGCACCTTTACTTGTGATTTCTCTTTACTTATTTCAAGTTGAGTTATATGAAGAGAATGTGTATTAGAATATCTTGTGTGAATCAATATGATGCTTCTTGTCCGTATTTTATTTATCGACTCTTCACTCCATAAACATGTGGTCCTGTTTATCGAGTTCAGTTTCGCTTGGGGACAAGCGAAGTCTAAGCTTGGGGGAGTTGATACGTCCAATTTGCATCACTATTTTATACCATAATTTGCTGTTATTCATTGATATATTTCATATTTGGACACAATACTTATGTTATTTCATCTATTTTGCATGTTTCATCATTATTGGAGGATCAAGCCAGGATTCTGCTGGAAAAAGCACCGTCAGAATACAATATTTCGGAAGATCAACTGTGGAAGGAAATTATACCAAAAACCCTATTTTTCCAGATGACGAAGGAAGCCAGAAGGGGAGCAGAGAAGACTCAAGGTGGGGCCAGACCACAGGCCGGCGCGGCCCATGGCCTGGCCGCGCCACCTTGTGGTGTGGGGGCCCCACAACCCCTTTCGCCTCCTTTTCTTCGCGAAACCCTTCGTCCCAAAAACCTAAGCCACAGAGGGTACGTCGCGAAGAGTCACAGCCGCCTCTGCGGGGCGGAGAACACCAGAGAGAAAAGAGCTCTCCGGCGGGCAGGAATCCGCCGGGGAAATTCCCTCCCGGAGGGGGAAATCGACGCCATCGTCATCGTCATCGAGCTGGACATCATCTCCATCACCATTGTCATCATCATCATCATCATCACCGCCATCTCCACCGCTGCACCTCATCACCGCTGTAACGATTTGGGTTGGATCTTGATTGTTTGATAGGGGAAACTCTCCCGGTGTTGATTTCTACTTGTTATTGATGCTATTGAGTGAAACTATTGAACCAAGGTTTATGTTCAGATTGTTATTCATCATCATATCACCTCTGATCATATTCCATATGATGTCTCGTGAGTAGTTCGTTTAGTTCTTGAGGACATGGGTGAAGTCTAAATGTTAGTAGTGAACTATGGTTGAGTAATATTCAATGTTATGATATTTAAGTTGTGGTGTCATTCTTCTAGTGGTGTCGTGTGAACGTCGACTACACGATACTTCACCATTTATGGGCCTAGGGGAGTGCATCTTGTATTCGGTTGCTAATTGCGGGGTTGCCGGAGTGACAGAAACCTGAGCCCCCGTTGGTATATCGATGCAAGAGGGATCGCAGTGTTGGAGATATGCCCAAGAGGCAATAATAAAAGTGGTTAGTATATATCTTTATGTTTATGATAAATGTTTATATACCATGCTATAATTGTATTAACCGAAACATTGATACATGTGTGATATGTAAACAACAAAGAGTCCCTAGTAAGCCTCTTAACTAGCTTGTTGATTAATAGATGATTAGTTTCATAATCATGAACATTGGATGTTATTAATAACAAGATTATATCATTATATGAATGATGTAATGGACACACCCAATTAAGCGTAGCATAAGATCACGTCATTAAGTTATTTGCTATTAGCTTTCGTTACATAGTTACCTAGTCCTTATGACCATGAGATCATGTAAATCACTTATACCGGAAAGGTACTTTGATTACATCAAACGCCACTGCGTAAATGGGTGGTTATAAAGGTGGGATTAAGTATCCGGAAAGTATGAGTTGAGGCATATGGATCAACAGTGGGATTTGTCCATCCCGATGACGGATAGATATACTCTGGGCCCTCTCGGTGGAATGTCGTCTAATGTCTTGCAAGCATATGAATAAGTTCATAAGAGACCACATACCACGGTACGAGTAAAGAGTACTTGTCAGGAGACGAGGTTGAACAAGGTATAGTGTGATACCGATGATCAAACCTCGGACAAGTAAAATATCGCGTGACAAAGGGAATTGGTATCGTATGTGTATGGTTCATTCGATCACTAAAGTCATCGTTGAATATGTGGGAGCCATTATGGATCTCCAGATCCCGCTATTGGTTATTGGTCGGAGTGAGTACTCAACCATGTCCGCATAGTTCGCGAACCGTAGGGTGGCACACTTAAAGTTGGATGTTGAAATGGTAGAACTTGAATATGGAATGGAGTTCGAATATTTGTTCGGAGTCCCGGATGAGATCCCGGACATCACGAGGAGTTCCGGAATGGTCCGGAGAATAAGATTCATATATAGGATGTCATTTTATGAGTTTGAAAATGATTCGGAAGGTTCTATGGAAGGTTCTAGAAGGTTCTAGAAAAGTCCGGAAGAAACCAAGGAAGGTGGAGTCCCGGAGGGACTCCACCTCCATGGCCGGCCAACCCTAGAGGGGGAGGAGTCCCAAGTGGACTCCCCCTATGGGGCCGGCCACCCCCCCACATGGAAGGGGGGAATCCCACCTCAAGTGGGATTCCCACCTTAGGTAGGTTTCCTATCACATGGAAGGTTTTGGTTCGGGTCTTATTCGGAGACTTGTAGTCCAACACTTGGGGCTTCCACCTATATAATGAGGGGCCAAGGGGAGGGGCCGGCCACCCCAAGACCACAACCTGGCCGCCCCCTTGAGTGGCCGGCCACCCCCTCCCAAACCCTAGCCGCCCCTTCTCCTCCATAGCTCCCGCGTGCTTTAGCGAAGCTCCGCCGGAGTTCTCCACCGCCACCGACACCACGCCGTCGTGCTGTCGGATTCAAGAGGAGCTACTACTTCCGCTGCCCGCTGGAACGGGGAGGTGGACGTCGTCTTCATCAACAACCGAACGTGTGACCGAGTACGGAGGTGCTGCCCGTTCGTGGCGCCGTGATCAAGATCTTCTACGCGCTTTTGCAAGCGGCAAGTGATCGTCTACCGCAGCAACAAGAGCCTCATCTTGTAGGCTTTGGAATCTCTTCAAGGGTGAGACTCGATAATCCCCTCGTTGCTACCGTCTTCTAGATTGCATCTTGGCTTGGATTGCGTGTTCGCGGTAGGAAATTTTTGTTTTCTATGCTACGTTATCCTACAGTGGTATCAGAGCCGTGTCTATGCATAGATGGTTGCACGAGTAGAACACAATGGTTTTGTGGGCGTTGATGCTTATGTTGTCTTTAGCTTGAGTACTTTGCATCTTTGTGGCATAGTGGGATGAAGCGGCTCGGGCTAACTTTACATGACCGCGTTCATGAGATTTGCTCCACGCTTGACATGCAACTTGTATTGCATAAGTGGATTTGCGGGTGTCTGTCTCTCCTACTATAGTGAAGATTCAATTTACTCTTCTATTGACAACACTAGTATCACCGTTGTGGTTCATGTTCGTAGGTAGATTAGATCTCACTCGAAAACCCTAAACCACGTAAAATATGCAAACCAAATTAGAGAACGTCTAACTTGTTTTTGCAGGGTTTGGTGATGTGATATGGCCATAATGTGATGATGACTATGTATGAGATGATCATTATTGTATTGTGGCAACCGGCAGGAGCCTTATGGTTGTCTTTAAATTTCATGTTGAGTAGTATTTCAAAGGAGTTGTAATAGTTGCTACATGGGAGAACAATCATGAAGACGGCGCCATTGACCTTGACGCTACGCCGACGATGATGGAGATCATGCCCGTTGATGATGGAGATCATGTCCGTGCTTTGGAGATGAAGATCAAAGGCGCAAAGACAAAAGGGCCATATCATATCACATATGAACTGCATGTGATGTTAATCCTTTTATGCATCTTATTTTTCTTAGATCGCGACGGTAGTGTCGTGGTATCGTCAGGACATATGCCATAGGGTGGCTAATCGATGTGGTTCCTTGTGGTCTCACGGCGGTATCCGGATGCGGGTATGGGCACGAGCGACACGGCGACGTACCCAGGTTCGAGGCCCTCCGATGGAGGTAACACCTCTACTCCTGCTATGAGTGTATATGATAGTGACACAGTACAATGGTGCTCCTTGAGCTGTATATCCGGCTGCTCCTGGGAGGCTAAGGTAGACGAAGGTCTCTCTCACAGGGCAGCTCTAAGACTAGTGAATGAGAAGTGATCGATCGTCCCCCGCACGAGGGGGTAGCCCGGCTTATATAGGCACCGGTACTTTACATATAAGTCCCTAGAGTCTAGTGGCCGGCATGGCCGGCTCCGGCTCCCGCTCCTTCCCGAGGCGCTGACATCAGGGAGCCGTTGAGCGTAGTGGCACGTCCCATCCGCCTGCTCAGGTCAGCGGCATGGCGAGGTGGTGTCGTTGTCGTCATCATGCTCTGTAGCGCGTACGGTCCGACGTACGCCATGATGGCCTGTCCGGCGCGTGGCACTGCTGCTCTACAGTGCCCCGTACTTTACGGGAGATGAGGTCAGCGTGGACCTTTGAACCCGGATCACCTACCCAGTTCCTTCCGGTGCAAGACTCGCCAGCCTCGAGTCGGTCTGAGGTACAAACCCCAGTCGGATATGGCTTGTAGAAGCCGGCCCAGCTACAGCGTTGAAGGCCGCAGCCAGGCCGACTAGGACTTAGAGCCAGCCGGCTCCCGAGGCAGCCGGCCACGGCTCCAGCCGGCTGCTCCTCAGCCGGCCTTTGCCGCGAGCCGGCCGTCCTCAAGCCGGCCGCTCCGCGTCCATTGCCCTACCCGGGGTCTTCCCCCCGACATTAGCCCCCGAAGCTGGCAAGGTCCTACGTTAAGAAGGACCTAGGCAGGTTTCCCTGGCTTCTATATATCTCTCGCTTGTTTCCGGCGGCTCCCGGAGGGGCCGGCTGAGAATTTTCATTCAGCCGGCTGCGCCCTCGCCGGCTCGCTGTCGTTTTCCTTTTTCTTAAGTGTTGATGATGCTTCCGGCTTGTTGCCAGAATTCGGGGCCGGGTTGATTTTATCGTCCGGCTCCGGCTTGGGCGCACCGGCAACTCCGCCGCCTCGAGTCCCGCGCCCGACTTGACCGTTCTGACGGCTTCGTCAGCGTGGCCGTTTCGTATGGTCACATCGCTGTCTCCTCCGGATCCGGTGCGGTCGCGAGGAAGTGGCGCGGCGGTTTCTGGTAACCGCAGCGGTCGTGGGGGCAGTTATTGCCGCAGTAAATCCCGACGTGGCCCACGATCGCCACGTGGCCACGCAACCGGCGCGCCGGGCGGCTATAAATGCCCCCGGTGCGGTACGAGGCGAGCTTCTTCTTCTTCCTCGCTCTCGCACGCTCTTCTCTCTCACTCCAACCGAGCGCTCTTCGCACGCCGTCGCTTCTTCTCCGGTGACCTCCTGGCGAACTCCGGCGATCTCACGCGGCCGGAACTCTCCGCCGTTCGGCAGCCGCCCGCACGCCAAGCCGGCGCCACGGGGCCCCGCGGCTCGACGCTGCGCTCGTCGCCACCGCGCTCTCCTCCGGTGAGAAGCGGTTCCTCCTCACCTTTCGATCTCTCCTGGTCTTCTTCCTCCTCTTCTCCGTCCATGGCTCAACCGAGCGGCTCGTGGAGGGGGTCTTACATGCACGACGACGACATCGAGCGTCTGGTGCGCCTCCGCCGGATTCCTCGGGAGGTGATCACGAGGACACCCGGCGAGGAGAACGAGCCCACGCCGGAACCCGGCGAGCGCGTGGTCTTCGGGGCGCATTTCGACCGCGGGCTGGGTCTGCCGGCTTCGCGCTTCTTCCGCCGATTCCTGGACTTCTTCGGCTTGCAGCCTCATCACCTGCCAGCCAACGCGTGCGTCCTTCTCAGCTGCTACGTGGCCTTCATGGAGGGCTACGCCGGCTTGTGGCCCGACGTGGAGTTCTGGAGCCGGCTCTTCTACCTCAAGTCGCAAATGACTGAGGGCCGCCTGAGGACCTGCGGCGCCGCCTCCATATATCCCCGCGCCGGCTCGCTCTTCCCGAAGATTCCGACTGTCGACTCGGTGAAGAACTGGCAGATGTCGTTCTTCTACGTGAAGAACGCCAACCCAGCCTTCGACTGGATCAACCTGCCGGAGTACAATCCGGCTCCTCCGACCACCCGGCTCAACTGGGGTCACAACGCCAAGTCGGCGGATCCGGACGCGGAGGTCAACCTCCTGTGGGACTTCTTGGGGGAGTGCGTCACTGGGGGCCGGCTGAGCGCCGAGGACCTCCTCTGCACTTACATGGAGCGCCGGGTGCTGCCACTCCAGGGCCGCATCCACAAGATCGGGCATATGTCCGGCCGGCTGGATCCGACCCGGACGTCGAAGGTGGCGCTCACCAAGGCCCAAGTTGCTCACCGGGTGAACAACATCACCAAGGCCAACATGCCGGAAGCCTGGGAGTGGGGGCTGCCGCCTTACGACCGGGCCGCGCCGCCTGAGCGGGTAAGTTGATGTTTCGGCTTGCGCTTTTCGACTTGCGGCTGCGTGGCCCACTTGTTATTCATCTGTTCTTGCTTTCCAGATTTTCCCCCGCCAAGAGATCGAGGACGGCGACTTGGCGCACAAGATCTGGACGCCGGATCACGTGGATCCGGCTGACCAAGCCGGCGACCAAGCCGGCGATGATGACCTGCCGGTGGTGCCCGACCAGGGCGGCCAAGGGGAGCACAACCCGCCGCCCTCGCCGGAGCAGCGGGAGGAGGAGGAGGAGGAGCCGGCCGCGTCCACCACGGGACCGATCCGGGCGGTGCCTCTGCGCACGAGGCCGCCTGCCGCCTCGGCGACTTCCGCGCCCCAGAAGAAGAAGCGAGCCGCCGGCGGGAGCACGGCCAGGCTGGAGAACCGGGCCAAGAGACAGCGCCAGCAAGGGCCCAAGAAGGTCCCGGAGATGGCCGGGTAAGTCCCTTTTGTTTTCTTCATTGTTTGATTCCTTTTCTTTCCTTACTTTGCACTCAACTTCTTTTGTTTGTTTGACTAGGGCCGCCATAAAGTTCACCCAGGGCGGTGCCTCTGGGCCGGCTGCTCGTGCTGCGCCGCCGCCTCGTCGGCAGAGGGAGCCGACGCCGCCGCCTTCGACACTTGCGCGCGCGCCGCCCGTTGTCATCGTGCCGCCTGTGGTTACGCCGCCTTCTTCGGGGGCGTCTTCTTCGGCTGCGCCTCCTTCAGCGCCGGGCCAGGGCGCCCAGGGCGAGTCGGCCCAGAGGCCCACTCTTGGCGACCTGTTTCCACACCGCGCGCCGCTGTTGGGGCCGGCGGCTGGAGCTGGCCGAGGTGTGCCACCAGCGGCAGGAGCTGGAGCCGGCGGAGCTGCGCCGCCTGAGGAGCCGGAGGTGGTTCCCACCGGGCCAGCCGCGCCGCCTCCGGCTTCGGAGCCGCCGAGGACGGAGCCGCAGCGGGAGGAGCCGGCGCGCGCTAAGGACGCCGACTCCCGGGCGTTGGTGAGGTCGAAGGGCCCGGCGGTGTCGCCCACTAGCCTTCACGTGGCCAAGGGTGCCCGGCTGGCGAGAGTGCCGTCCGCCTCGGACTCCAGCTTCGGCTCGGCTGGCACCATGGAGAAGGCCTGGCACCAGGCGGACTCCTGCGAGATAATCAGCCGGGAGGGGCAGCCTGGCACGGCGCCCTTGAAGATGCTTTTCTCTGGCTACCGAGCCAGCTTGAAGAACAAAGCCGCCGAGGCCATGGCCCAGCTGTCGACGCTGGAGGAGGCTGACAAGGTAGGTGGCTTCTTATCTTATTTTCTGCGATTTCGTTATTATCCTGGTAGCCCTCCGAGGCATGGGCCGGCTGCTCGGAGCCGGCCCAGGTTTCGCCTAAACGGTTGACTCTTTTTCAGGCGGTCGACGAGCGACGCACCGTCTTGTACAACAAGGTGGTGACCAGCTACCACAAGGCCAAGATTGAGCGGGCCACCTTGGCTCGTGAGCTGGAAGCCGTCAAGGGTAAGCTCTTGCTTCTTCTGGCTCGATGTCTTTTTTCTTTTGTCTTCGTTGGCTGACATTTCTTTCCGGCTGCCTCGCAGTTGAGGCCGCCAAGGTCCCGCAGCTGGAGGCGGATCTCCGGGTTGCTCGCGCTCAGTGCGCCGAGAGCGAGGAGGCGGGCCGATCTGCAGCCGCCAAGCTCAAGGTGGCTGATGGGGAGTTGACGCGGCTGCGCCTGCTGGAGAAGAACCATCTTGCTGAGCTCGCCTCCCTTAGGACGGCGGAGAAGGAGAAGGTGGAGGATCTGAGCCGGCGGCTGACGAGGTGGAGAAGCAGCGGCTTGCGCTTCAGGAGGAGGTCACCGCCAAGTCCACGGAGCTGACGGCTACTGCCAAGCATTGGACGGACCTGATTGGCGCGGTCGATCGCGGTTTTTCGGGTGAGTGTCTCTATGTTCCTTCCCTTTGCCGGCTTTCGGCTGTCGGCTGCCAGCCTCCGTTGGTAGCCGGCTGCAGAAACTTATCTTTTTTCGCTATCTCCATCTTCAGGCTGGGGGCAGGCTCGTGTCGGCTGCCGGTCTTTCTTTAGAGCTTCGGAATCTCAATCTTCGGGCTGGGACGGTCGGCTCGTGCTGGCTGCCGCCATCTTAATTAGAGCCGGAATCTCCATCTTCGGGCTGGGGGCATCGGCTCGCGCGGCTGCCGCCGGTCTTAGACGGAATCTCCATCTTCGGGCTGGGGGCAGTCGGCTCGTGCCTGCCGCCAGTCTTACTTTAGAGCTTCGGAATCTCCATCTTCGGGCTGGGGGCAGTCGGCTCGTGCCGGCTGCCGAGCTTCGGAATCTCCATCTTCGGGCTGGGGGCGATCGGCTCGTGCCGGCTGCCGCTCTTACTTTAGACCGAAAATTTGTTTTTCTTATTTCGGCTTTGATGACTTCTGACATGCTTCCTTCTTGCAGCGGCCTTCCCGGAAACGCAGGATGCGGCCTTGGCGGCCGTTGGCGTTGCGCGCGAGTCCAGGAGGCGGGCGACTGGCGAGGGCAGCTCGGAGTGCTTCACCATGGAGGACTACATGGCGTAGATGTGCCCGCGTTGGGCCCCCCAAGTTGGTGCGACTCCGGCAAGTTTTCTGAGGAAACCAAGGTTTAATCGAACCAGTAGGAGCCAAGAAGCACGTTGAAGGTTGATGGTCGCGAAATGTGATGCGGCGCAACACCAGGGATCCGGCGCCAACGCGGAACCTGCACAACACAACCCAAGTACTTTGCCCCAACGAAACAGTGAGGTTGTCAATCTCACCGGCTTGCTGTAACAAAGGATTAAACGTATCGAGTGGAAGATGTTTGCAAAAAAAGTAAAACAAGTAGATTATATGCTATGTAAAGAATAGGACCGGGGTCCACAGTTCACTAGAGGTGTCTCTCCCATAAGATAAAGCATGTTGGGTGAACAAATTACAGTCGGGCAATTGACAAATAGAGAAAGGCATAACAATGCATATACATGATATGATAAATATAGTGAGATTTAATCCGGGCATTACGACAAAGTACATAGACCGCCATCCAACTGCATCTATGCCTAAAAAGTCCACCTTCAGGTTATCATCCGAACCCCATTTAGTTGCAAAGCAACAGACAATTGCATTAAGTATGGTGCGTAATGTAATCAACAACTACATCCTTAGACATAGCATCAATGTTTTATCCCTAGTGGCAACAGCACATCCACAACCTTAGAACTTTCTGTCACTGTCCCAGATTCAATGGAGGCATGAACCCACTATCGAGCATAAATACTCCCTCTTGGAGTTAAGAGTAAAAACTTGGCCAGAGCCTCTACTAGTAACGGAGAGCATGCAAGATCATAAACAACACATAAACAATAGATTGATAATCACCATAATCATAGTACTCTCTATCCATCGGATCCCGACAAACACAACATATAGTATTACAGATAGATGATCTTGATCATGTTAGGCAGCTCACAAGATCCAACAATGAAGCACAACAAGGAGAAGACGACCATCTAGCTACTGCTATGGACCCATGGTCCAGGGGTGAACTACTCACTCATCACTCCGGAGGCGACCATGGCGGTGTAGAGTCCTCAGGAGATGAATCCCCTCTCCGGCAGGGTGCGGAGGCGATCTCCTGAATCCCCCGAGATGGGATTCGCGGCGTCTCGGTAAGGTTTTCCGTATCGTGGCTCTCGGTGCGGGGGTTTCGCGACGGAAGCTTTAAGTAGGCGGAGGGTCAGCGGGGGCCACACGAGGGCCCAGAGGCTGGGTCGGCGCGGCCAGGGCCTGGGCCGCGCCGGCCTGCCCTCGGCGCCTCGTGGCCCCACTTCGTTATCTCTTCGGTCTTCTGGAAGCTTCGTGCAAAAATAGGACCCTGGCGAAAGTTTCGTCCAATTCGAGAATATTTCTTTATTAGGATTTCTGAAACCAAAAACAGCAGAAAACAGCAACTGGCTCTTCGGCATCTTGTTAATAGGTTAGTTCAGAAAATGCATAAATATGACATATAATGTGCATAAAACATGTAGGTATCATCAATAAAGTAGCATGGAACATAAGAAATTATCGATACGTTGGAGACGTATCAGCATCCCCAAGCTTAGTTCTGCTCGTCCCGAGCAGGTAAAACGATAACAAAGATAATTTCTGAAGTGACATGCCATCATAATCTTGATCATACTATTTGTAAACATATGTAATGAATGCAGCGATCAAAACAAAGGTAATGACATGAGTAAACAAGTGAATCATATGACAAAGACTTTTCATGAATAGTACTTCAAGACAAGCATCAATAAGTCTTGCATAAGAGTTAACTCATAAAGCAATAAATCAAAGTAAAGGTGTTGAAGCAACACATAGGAAGATTAAGTTTCAGCGGTTGCTTTCAACTTATAACATGTATATCTCATGGATATTGTCAACATAAAGTAATATAACAAGTGCAATATGCAGGTATGTAGGAATCAATGCACAGTTCACACAAGTGTTTGCTTCTTAAGGTGGAAGGAGATAGGTAAACTGACTCAACAATAAAAGTAAAAGAAAGGTCCTTCAAAAGGAAAGCATCGATTGCTGTATTTGTGCTAGAGCTTTTATTTTGAAAACATGAAACAATTTTGTCAACGGTAGTAATAAAGCATATGAGTTATGTAAATTATATCTTATAAGTTGCAAGCCTCATGCATAGTATACTAATAGTGCCCGCACCTCGTCCTACTTAGCTTGGACTACCGGATCTTTGCATGCCATGTTTCAACCAAGTGTCACAAAGGGGTACCTCCATGCCGCCTGTACAAAGGTCTAAGGAGAATGCTCGCATTTTGGATTTCTCGCTTTTGATTATTCTCAACTTAGACATCCATACCGGGACAACATGGACAACAGATAATGGACTCCTCTTAAATGCATAAGCATGTAGCAATGATTATTATTCTCATATGAGATTGAGGATATATGTCCAAAACTGAAACTTCAACCATGATTCATGGCTTTAGTTAGCGGCCCAATGTTCTTCTCTAACAATTTTGCATGCTCCAACCACTAAAATGATAGATCCTTCAGACAAGACGGACATGCATAGCAACTCACATGATATTCAACAATAGTTGATGGCGTTCCCCAGAAGCATGGTTATCGCACAACAAGCAACTTAATAAAAGATAAAGTGCATAAGTACATATTCAATACTACGATAGTTTTTAAAGCTATTTTGTCCCATGAGCTATATATTGCAAAGGTAAATGATGGAATTTTAAAGGTAGCACTCAAGCAATTTACTTTGGAATGGCGGAGAAATACCATGTAGTAGGTAGGTATGGTGGACACAAATGGCATAGTAGTTGGCTCAAGGATTTTGGATGCATGAGAAGTATTCCCTCTCGATACAAGGTTTAGGCTAGCAAGGTTATTTGAAGCAAACTCAAGGATGAACAAGTGCAGCAAAACTCACATAAAAGACATATTGTAAACATTATAAGACTCTACACCGTCTTCCTTGTTGCTCAAAACTCAATACTAGATATTATCTAGACCTTAGGGAAACCAAATATGCAAATCAAATTTTAGCAAGCTCTATGTATTTTCTTCATTAATGGGTGCAAAGCATATGATGCAAGAGCTTAAACATGAGCACAACAATTGCCAAGTATCACATTATCCAAGACATTTTAGAATTACTACATGTAGCATTTTCCAATTTCAACCATATAACAATTTAACGAAGAAGAAACTTCGCCTTGAACATTATGAGTAAAGCCTAAGGACACATGTGTCCATATGCAACAGCGGAGCGTGTCTCTCTCCCACAAAGTGAATGCTAGGATCCATTTTATTCAAACAAAAACAAAAACGAAAACAAACCGACGCTCCAAGTAAAGAACACAAGATGTGATTGAATAAAAATATAGTTTCGGGGGAGGAACCTGATGATGTTGTCGATGAAGAAGGGGATGCCTTGGGCATCCCCAAGCTTAGACGCTTGAGTCTTCTTAAAATATGCAGGGGTGAACCACGGGGGCATCCCCAAGCTTAGAGCTTTCACTCCTCTTGATCATAGTATATCATTCTCCTCTCTTGACCCTTGAAAACTTCCTTCACACCAAACTTCAAGCAAACTCATTAGAGGGTTAGTGCATCATTAATAATTCACTCATTCAGAGGTGACACAATCATTATTTTCACTTCTGGACATTGCATAATGCTACTGGACATTAGTGGATCAAAGAAATAAATCCAACATAGCGAAAGAGGCAATGCGAAATAAAAGGCAGAATCTGTCAAAAACAGAACAGTCCGTAAAGACGAATTTAGAGCTGGCACCAGACTTGCTCAAATGGAAAAACTCAAAACTAATGAAAGTTGCGTACATATCTGAGGATCATGCTCGTAAATTGGCAGATTTTTTCGAATTTTCTACAGAGAATTGTGCCCAGATTCGTGACAGACAGCAATGCTGTTTCTGCGCAGCGATCCCAAATATAACATCAACTTTGACATAGAAACTTTACTTGGCACAAAAACATGATAAGGAGAGGTTGCTACAGTAGTAAACAACTTCCAAGACTCAACAAAAAAAAATTGCTGTAGGTAAAAACATGGGTTGTCTCCCATAAGCGCTTTTCTTTAACGCCTTTCAGCTAGGCGCAGAAAGTGCAAATCAAGTAACATCGAGAGTAGAAGAATCAACATCATTACCAGGGGTGTTGGGAGTTTTCTCAACCAAGCATAGTATGTTTGATATATAAGTTTTAGCGTCTCCCTTTTCATTAGTCTTGGGCTTGCTACTCTCATCGAACAAATTTTCAGGAACAAGCCAAGCATAGTTATTTTCTAGTGCATCATTCATAGCTAGGAGTTTACATGGTATTGGTGCTTTGATTTCCCCACCATCATTAATGTTATTAGTGTACATTATTCTATCCATGTCCATTTTTTCAAGGAGACCAATAAAATTGGTATGAGAACCTAGCATATTAAATTTAGCAAAAACCTTTCTAGCCTCTCTTGCTAGACCACCAAATTCTCTAAGAAGGGTTTCTAAAACAAAATCTTTCTTTTCCCCTTCTTCCATATCAGAAAGTGTAAGAAACATATGTTGTATTATGGGATTGAGATTAACAAATCTAGTTTCTAACATGTGTATCAAACAGGCAGAAGCACTTTCATAAGTAGGAGCAGTTTTTAATAATGGTATATCTTCAAAATCTTCATCCATGCTAACATGGGTGAAAAATTCTTCTATATTATCTCTTCCAATGATACACCCTCGTCCTACCGGTATCTCTTCCAAAGTAAACTTAGGATTAAGCATGATGAAATAAGCAAAAAGTAAACTAGGCAAACAAAGTAAAGACAAGTAACTAATTTTTTTGTGTTTTTGATATAGAGAGCAAGACAGTAAATAAAGTAAAACTAGCAACTAATTTTTTTGTATTTTGATTTAGTGCAGCAAACAAAGTTGTAAATAAAATAAAGCAAGACAAAAACAAAGTAAAGAGATTGAGAAGTGGAGACTCCCCTTGCAGCGTGTCTTGATCTCCCCGGCAACGGCGCCAGAAAAAGTGCTTGATGCACGTAGATGTACACGTCCGTTGGGAACCCCAAGAGGAAGGTATGATGCGCACAGTGGCAAGTTTTCCCTCGGTATGAAACCAAGGTTTAATCGAACCAGTAGGAGCCAAGAAGCACGTTGAAGGTTGATGGTCGCGAAATGTGATGCGGCGCAACACCAGGGATTCCGGCGCCAACGCGGAACCTGCACAACACAACCCAAGTACTTTGCCCCAACGAAACAGTGAGGTTGTCAATCTCACCGGCTTGCTGTAACAAAGGATTAAACGTATCGAGTGGAAGATGTTTGCAAAGAAAACAATAAAACAAGTAGATTGTATGCTATGTAAAGAATAGGACCGGGGTCCACAGTTCACTAGAGGTGTCTCTCCCATAAGATAAAGCATGTTGGGTGAACAAATTACGGTCGGGCAATTGACAAATAGAGAAAGGCATAACAATGCATATACATGATATGATAAATATAGTGAGATTTAATCCGGGCATTACGACAAAGTACATAGACCGCCATCCAACTGCATCTATGCCTAAAAAGTCCACCTTCAGGTTATCATCCGAACCCCCTCCAGTATTAAGTTGCAAAGCAACAGACAATTGCATTAAGTATGGTGCGTAATGTAATCAACAACTACATCCTTAGACATAGCATCAATGTTTTATCCCTAGTGGCAACAGCACATCCACAACCTTAGAACTTTCTGTCACTGTCCCAGATTCAATGGAGGCATGAACCCACTATCGAGCATAAATACTCCCTCTTGGAGTTAAGAGTAAAAACTTGGCCAGAGCCTCTACTAGTAACGGAGAGCATGCAAGATCATAAACAACACATAAACAATAGATTGATAATCACCATAATCATAGTACTCTCTATCCATCGGATCCCGACAAACACAACATATAGTATTACGAGATAGATGATCTTGATCATGTTAGGCAGCTCACAAGATCCAACAATGAAGCACAACAAGGAGAAGACGACCATCTAGCTACTGCTATGGACCCATGGTCCAGGGGTGAACTACTCACTCATCACTCCGGAGGCGACCATGGCGGTGTAGAGTCCTCCGGGAGATGAATCCCCTCTCCCGCAGGGTGCCGGAGGCGATCTCCTGAATCCCCGAGATGGGATTCGCGGCGGCGCCGTCTCGGAAGGTTTTCGTATCGTGGCTCTCGGTGCTGGGGGTTTCGCGACGGAAGCTTTAAGTAGGCGGAGGGTCAGCGCGGGGGCCACACGAGGGGCCCGGAGAGGCTAGGTCGGCGCGGCCAGGGCCTGGGCCGCGCCGGCCTGCCCTCGGCCGCCTCGTGGCCCCACTTCGTTATCTCTTCGGTCTTCTGGAAGCTTCGTGCAAAATAGGACCCTGGGCGAAAGTTTCGTCAATTCCGAAATATTTCTTTATTAGGATTTCTGAAACCAAAAACAGTGAAAACAGCAACTGGCTCTTCGGCATCTTGTTAATAGGTTAGTTCCAGAAAATGCATAAATATGACATATAATGTGCATAAAACATGTAGGTATCATCAATAAAGTAGCATGGAACATAAGAAATTATCGATACGTTGGAGACGTATCAAGGACTACATGTCGTCCCTGGCTGCCCGCGTCGAGCCCATCACCAAGTTTGGCTGGGAGCTCCGGAAGGCGGCTGAGGAGCTGGTCCCGATGCTGTGGCCCGCGGAGGCGGCGCCGCAAGATATCTCCAGCCTCACCTCTTTGATCGAGCGGGCGCCGGATCGCTTCCTCGACTGGAAGGAGTCTGCCACGCGCGCTGGCGCCGACATGGCGCTGTCCTTTGTCCTCTCCTGGTACAACGAGGTGGACCTGGGGCAGCTCGAGTATCGGCGAGCCGGCGTGGAGGAGGAGCTCTCGGCCGAACAGAAGGCCGCCCGGCTTGCCCGAGCCAGCGCCATCGCCGACTTCGTCGACAAGAGCCTCTTCGTCGCGGACCCGAACCCTCACTCTGATGAGGAGGAGGAGCTTGAAGACGAGGAGATCGAGATGGAGTCTCCGCCTCCTGCTAATGATCCGGCTGGTCCTCCTCCAGCCGGTGCTTAGGCTTTCCTGCTCATGTAGCTTTGCTTTTGCCAAAACAGATTATTAAATCCCCGGAATGCCGGGTGCCTATGTAATGACAATATTATCGCCTTTTTATTATGATGCACTTTAGTGTGTTTGTTAATCATTTGTGTGCCGGCTTGCTTTCTTCCAACTTATTCGCTTTTTCCCATCCGCCCCACTCTTTGGCTGTGCTCTTGCCGGTCGTACGTCCGACTTGCGATCCGTCGCCGGATCAAGAGCGTGCCGCTGGGTGAGGCCGATAGTATTTCAGTCGAATGAGTCGATTTCGGCAGTCCGACACTTTTATGAAAAGTTGCAAGTCAACTCGCTTTTACTCTTTCCTTAGTCGTTTTTCGCGTGCTGGTTCCCTAGGCCTTACTCCCGCCAGCCGGACAGCCGGGTTGCGGTCTGTAGCTGGTCGGAAGCCGGCTGTCGGAAATCGGATCACGTTACTAAGCCGTCGCGTGAAAGGGTTCAAGCCAATTGGCGAAACGAAGTAGAGTGCGCGAAAAACTTGTCGGAAACGGCGCTCTCGGCGCATGCTTTTTCATAGCTTACAAAAGGGGTACAAGGGATACATACATTCCTGCTCTCAAGTGTAAAATGGTCGAAGCAACCTGACATTCCAGGGACGTTTTGTCTCCTCGTCAGTTTTGCTCGCCTTGTTCTTTTTGGCCTCTTGGGCATCTATGAGATAGTAGGAATCATTGCCTACTGCCTTGCTCACGATGAAGGGACCCTCCCATGGGGATGCTAGTTTATGCTGTCCGGCTGTCCGTTGGATCAGCCGGAGCACTAGGTCTCCTTCTCGGAATGCTAAGGACTTGACCTTCCGGCTGTGATAGCGACGGAGGCTTTGCTGGTATACGGCGGACCTGGATTCGGCCATCAGCCGGACCTCTTCAACCAGGTCGACTCCATCTTCGCGAGCTTCTTTGGCTTCGGCTTCTGTGTATAGCTTGATCCTTGGCGCGTCGTGCTCGATGTCAGTCGGCAGGACGGCTTCGGCCCCGTATACGAGGAAGAAGGGTGTGAAGCCGACTGAGCGGTTTGGCGTTGTGCGCAGGCTCCACAGCACGCTGGGCAGCTCTTCAATCCAGCAGCCGGCTGAGCGCTCAAGCGGCTCCACCAGCCGGGGCCGGATGCCGGCTAGGATCAAGCCATTTGCCTTCTCCACTTGGCCGTTGGTCTCCGGGTGCGCTACGGACGATAGGTCCATTCGGATCCCCATCTCCCCGCAGTAGCGCTTGAAAATGCCTTCGGCGAAGTTGCTGCCGTTGTCGGTGATGATGCTATGCGGGTAGCCGTATCTCGCGATTATCTCCTTGAGGAATGTGACGGCTGTGGAGCCGTCCAGCTTCTTGATCGGCTTGGCCTCGATCCACTTAGTGAATTTATCAATCATCACCAAGAGATGTGTCATGCCGCCTCGGGCTGTCTTGAATGGGCCCACCATATCCAAGCCCCATACGGCAAACGGCCAGGTAATGGGGATGGTTTTTAGGGCGGAAGCCGGCGTTTGCCTTTGCTTTGCGAAGCGCTGGCAGCCGTTGCACTTCTTCACCAAGTCTTCTGCGTCTCTGAGCGCAGTCGGCCAGTAAAAACCGTGCCGGAAGGCTTTGGCCACTATGGCTCTGGAGGAGGCGTGATGGCCGCACTCTCCCTGGTGGATTTCCCGTAGGAGCTCAATCCCTTCAGCCGGCTCGACGCACCGCTGGAACACCCCACTTACGCTGCGTTTGTACAGCTCGTGGTTGATGATTGTATAGGCCTTGGCCCTTCTCTCAATCTGCCTGGCTTGAACCCTGTCATTGGGCAGCACACCATCGGTGAGGTAGGAGAGGAATTCTTGTGCCCATGATGGTACGCATTTTATTTCAAATACGCTAACCACCAAGGCCTCCATCTTCGGAGCTTCCGGTTTCGACTGCGTGGTCGCCGGGTTCGGCTGTGAAGCCGGCGGGTTTGGCTGATAAGCCCCCGAGTTTGGCTGAGAAGCCCCCGCGTTGGACCGATAAGCCCCCGGGTTCGGCTGAGAAGCCGGCGGGTTTGGCTGATGAGCCCCCGACTTGGGCAATGAAGCCCCCGGGTTCGGCTGAGAAGCCCCCGGGTCAGCCGGCACGAATATGGAATCCGAGTCCGGTGACGGTATGATGGACGGCTTCTTGAGAATCGCCAAGGCAACGCCCGGCGGAATGGCTTGCCGGGTTGAGCCAATCTTGGATAGGGCATCTGCCGCCTCATTGTTTGCTCGTGGCACATGGTGGAATTCACAGCCATCGAAGAAGCCGGATAGCTGCTGGACGTGGAAGCGGTACGAGGCCATGTTGGCGTCCTTCGCGTCCCAGTCGCCCGATGCTTGCTGTATAACCAAGTCGGAGTCGCCGAAGCAGAGGATGCGACGCACGCCGATCTCCTTGGCCAGCTTCAGCCCATGGATGAGCGCTTCATACTCCGCCACATTGTTGGATGCGGCGAAGTGGATCTGCAGGACATAGTCCAGCCGATCTCCCTTGGGGGAAGTGACGACGATGCCGGCTCCCAAGCCGTTTCGCATCTTCGAGCCGTCGAAGTGCAGCTTCCAGTGCGTGGAATCAGGCACAGGCGGCAGGTATTGCATCTCGGCCCAGTCGACGAAGAAGTCCGCGAGGATCTGCGACTTGATGGCTGTGCGCGGCTCGTAGATGATGGTGTGGGCGGCTAGCTCCAGGGCCCACTTGGCGACCCGGCCGTTGGCGTCTTTGCTGCCAATGATTTCCGCCAAGGGTGCTGTGGCCACCACCTTGATGGGATGCTCCTGGAAGTAGTGCTTGAGCTTCTTGGCCGCCATGTACACGCCGTAGGTGACCTTCTGGTAGTGGGGGTAGTTCTGCTTTGACTGGGACAGCACCTCGCTGAGATAGTAGACTGGGCGCTGGACCGACTGCTCCTTGCCGGCTTCCTTGCGTTCCACCACCAGGACGACGCTAACCACACGATTGGTGGCAGCGATGTACAACAACATCGGCTCCATCGAAGCCGGCGATGCGAGGATGGGCGCGGTCGAAAGTACGCGCTTTAAGTCACGGAAGGCTTCATCCGCCTGCGGTGACCAGACGAATTTGTCCGATTTCTTCAGCAGCTGGTACATGGGCAGTGCCTTCTCCCCCAGCCGGCTGACGAAGCGGCTCAAGGAGGCCAGGCATCCGGTGAACTTCTGGACGTCCTTGAGGCACTGCGGCAGCTCCATCTTCTCAATGGCACTGATCTTCTCCGGGTTGGCTTCGATTCCTCGCTGAGAGACGAGGTAGCCCAGGAGTTGGCCGGCTGGCACGCCGAACGTGCACTTGGCCGGGTTGAGCTTCATCCGGAATCTTCGCAGATTGGTGAAGGTTTCTCTCAAGTCATCAAGGAGGGTAGGCATCTCCTTGGTTTTTACAACGACATCATCCACGTATGCGTGAACATTTCTGCCGATTTGATCCTGCAAACACTTTTGCATGCACCTTTGGTAGGTGGCGCCTGCATTTTTCAAGCCGAATGGCATAGTCGTGTAGCAGTAAGCCCCATACGGGGTAATGAACGAAGTCTTTATTTGATCAGCCGGATTCAAAGGAATCTGGTGGTAGCCTGAGTAGGCATCTAGAAAAGACAACAGTTCACAGCCGGCAGTCGAGTCTATGACTTGATCTATGCGCGGCAGGGGGAAGGGGTCCTTCGGGCACGCCTTGTTGAGGCTGGTGTAGTCGATACACATGCGCCAGGAGCCGTTCTTCTTCAAAACCAGGACCGGGTTCGCCAACCAGTCCGGGTGCAGCACTTCCATGATGAAGCCGGCAGCTAGGAGCCGGGCGATTTCTTCACCGATGGCCTTCCTTCGTTCTTCGGCGAAGCGCCTGAGGGGCTGCTTCACCGGCTTGGCTTCAGGCCTGACGTGGAGGTGGTGCTCAGCCAACTCCCTCGGCACACCCGGCATGTCCCTTGGAGACCATGCGAAGATGTCCCGATTCTCACGGAGGAAGCTGGTGAGCTCGCTTTCCTATTTGCTGCTCAAGCCGGCACCGATGGTGACGTACTTGTCCGGCTGGGCCGGGTCGAGCAGGATCTTCTTGGTGTTGTCGGCCGGCTGGAAGTGAGTCGTCCCAGCCGGGTTGCCCACAGCCGGCATGTCCGCCTGCGCGGCCTTAGCCAAGGCGACGGCGTCGTGGATGAGCTGCTTCTCGGTGGCGATGACCAGCGTCTGGGCCATCTTGGAGCTCTGCGTGGCGCAGTCCATGGAGCGGCGGTAGTCGCCGGCTACGGTGATGACCCCTTTAGGGCCAGGTAGCTTCATCTTCAGGTACCCATAGTGGGGCACCGCCATGAACTTGGTCAGGGCCGGCCTGCCCAGGAGCGCGTGGTAGGGACTGACCAGGTCCACCACCTCGAACTCGATGTTCTCCGTGCGGAAGTTGTCCGGCTTGCCGAACATGACCTCCAGGGTGATCCGGCCGATCGGCTGGCAGCAGTGGCCTGGCACGATGCCATGGAAGACGGTGGGGGTGGGGCGCAACTCGGCCTCCTGGATGCCCAGCTTGCGGGCGGTGTCGCGGTAGAGGATGTTGATGCTGCTGCCCCCGTCGATGAGGACACGCGAGAAGCGCACGCTGCGCCGGGTTGTGCCGATGGTGGGGTCGAGGACCATGGCGTAGCTGCCCGGCTTCGGTAGGACAGCCGGTGTGTCGCGGCGATCAAAAGTGATGGCCTGCTCTGACCAGTGTAGGTACTGGGGGACCGGCGGCATGACCGCGTTGACTTCGAGGGAACGGCGCTGCTGGCTCGTCTGTCCTCGGGCTCGGAGGTGAAGATGATGTAGGTGGCATCCTCAGCCAGGTACCGGCCGCCATGGTGCACTTGGTTAGCCTCGTGGTGCTCGAGGTTGTTGGCTTCTGCGCCGGCTTGGCCACCCGGCCCGCCGGCTGGTGGAGGTGGGGGTGGAGGCGGAAGTGGCTCGCCGCTCGTCAGCCGCTTCATGAAGTGGCAGTCGCGGGTGGTGTGGTTGGAGGGGTTCTTGCCGCTGTGGTACTTGCACGGCGAGTCGAGCATCTGCTCGAAGGTGTACTTCGGCTTCCAGGGCCGGTCCGTCTGCTTCTGGCGCCGGCTTCCGCCAGCCGCCGCGTGGTCTGACACGGCTGCCACGTGGGCGGAGCCGTACCGGCGGTCCGGCTGGTCGCTGTGCCTCTTGCCGCGGTAGTTGTCCCGCCGGCTGCCGTGGTGGCCGCCCTCGGCCGGCTTGTGCTCAGCCGGCTTGTTGTTGTCCCGCCTGGATGGAGCCGGCGAAATCTCAGCCGGCGTGCTGCTGGCTCCTTCAGCCAGCGCGTACTTGTCTGCGATGGCCATCAAGGCAGCCATCGTCTTGGGTTCACTGCGGCGCAGCTTGTGCCACAGCATGGTGTTGGGCCGGCAGCCGGCCATGAAGAAGCCGACTGCCTGGATCTCGTGCACGCCCTCGCAGGAGTTGCGCATCTCGCACCAGCGCGTCAGGTATGCACGGTCCGTCTCGTCCGCGCCCTGCTTGCACATCTCAAGCTGTTGGGGGCGACCCGGCCGGCGGTAGGTGCCGGTGAAGTTGCTGATGAAGGCGTCCTCGAAGTCGAGCCAGCCGTTGATGCTGCCGGCTGGCAGGTTGTTGAGCCATGTGCGGGCGGAGCCGAGCAGCATGAGGGGGGAGTAGCGCACGGCCCAGCGCTTGTTGCCCTTGGCGATGCCGACTGCGGTGGAGTAGTCCTGCAGCCAGTCCTCCGGCTTGGCCGTGCCGTCGTACTTGGGCGTGTCGCGGGGGAGCTGGAAGCCGTCGATCATGGGCTCGTTGAGGATCCGCGGCCCGAAGCACTTGGGGCCGGCTGGCCCTTCTTCCTCCGCGATGCGGGATTCGACCAGCCGGTCGAGGCGATCTCTGGCGTCGGTTGGCTCGACGCGCGGGCCCAGCCGGGAGCGGGCCGGCTGGCGCTGGCCGCTGGCCTCTGGAGCCGCGCGATGCTTGATGGTGGATGGCCTCTCGTACTCTTCTTCGTCATGCCGGCTTGATGGTGGCCGGCTGCGGCCGCTGTTGCCACTGGGCGGCCGGCTTGTGCGGCTGGAACTTGCGTGGGTGTTCCGGGAGTCGCCGCGCCGGCTTGGTGCGGGGGAGGCGGACTCGGCCGTGTCCCTCGGACCGTCCCGGTCGTTGCCTGCAGCGCCACGAGCATGAGAAGCTCTGGGGGCATGGGCGTACCTGGGGTCTTTGGTCAGCCGGTTGGCCGCCTTCAGCAGCTCAGTCACCCGCTCAGTTTGGCGGCGTAACTCTGCGCCTTCGAGGCGGTGCAGCTCTTCCGCGGCAGCTTCAGCCGCGAGCATGTTCTTGTCGGGGGTGTTGTAGACGGGTTGCTCCGCGGACGGAGCCGGCGATTCTGCGCCGTCCCGGGCGATCTCTGCGCCCAGGGCGCCTCCTCTCCGGCGGATCTGGCCGGCTCGGCTTGGGTTGTCGCCGGCGGGCGTGAGGCCGTGGGCGCGGTTGAACTCGCGCTGGGTGATCTCCCACTGGCGCTTTGCGGCAGCCAGTTCTTCTGTTTGCTTGAGGAGGAGCTGGCGGTGCTCCTCCAGGTCCTTCTCGATGGTGGTGGGGTCGGCGCCAGGCGTGAGCGGGGTGCTCAGCTTTGCCCGGACTTCCTCCAGCCGGGACGGTGGTGGCGGCGCCTTTGCGCCCGAGGCGGATGCGCCGGCAGCGGCTTCGCGCTCCAGCACTGGATGCGCGTGGACTTGCCCCCGGCGTCGTCGCCGGTGGCCATGACCTCCTGCATGATGCAGGGGCCGGTGGTGGTGAGGCTGGCGCCGGCTCCAGGGGGAGGGCTTGCACAGCGCACGATCTCGCGCGGGTAGCGCGGTGGTGCGACGGTGGCGACGTAGACGTCGAAGCCGCCGAAGCTGATGATGTTGCCGCCGGCAGGGAATGGCCGGTCGGCGAAGCAGCCAGCGTTGTCGCTGACGCAGTCGAGGGAGCCGAATCTCCAGACCAAGCCTGAAGCGACCCTCTCGCCGGTGGTGGTGGTGAGGCCCGTCCGGATGAAGACACCGGCCGCGGACGCTGAAGGCCCCACGGTGGGCGCCAAATGTCGTGGTATCGTCATGACATATGCCATAGGGTGGCTAATCGATGTGGTTCCTTGTGGTCTCACGGCGGTATCCGGATGCGGGTATGGGCACGAGCGACACGGCGACGTACCCAGGTTCGAGGCCCTCCGATGGAGGTAACACCTCTACTCCTGCTATGAGTGTATATGATAGTGACACAGTACAATGGTGCTCCTTGAGCTGTATATCCGGCTGCTCCTGGGAGGCTAAGGTAGACGAAGGTCTCTCTCACAGGGCAGCTCTAAGACTAGTGAATGAGAAGTGATCGATCGTCCCCCGCACGAGGGGGTAGCCCGGCTTATATAGGCACCGGTACTTTACATATAAGTCCCTAGAGTCTAGTGGCCGGCATGGCCGGCTCCGGCTCCCGCTCCTTCCCGAGGCGCTGACATCAGGGAGCCGTTGAGCGTAGTGGCACGTCCCATCCGCCTGCTCAGGTCAGCGGCATGGCGAGGTGGTGTCGTTGTCGTCATCATGCTCTGTAGCGCGTACGGTCCGACGTACGCCATGATGGCCTGTCCGGCGCGTGGCACTGCTGCTCTACAGTGCCCCGTACTTTACGGGAGATGAGGTCAGCGTGGACCTTTGAACCCGGATCACCTACCCAGTTCCTTCCGGTGCAAGACTCGCCAGCCTCGAGTCGGTCTGAGGTACAAACCCCAGTCGGATATGGCTTGTAGAAGCCGGCCCAGCTACAGCGTTGAAGGCCGCAGCCAGGCCGACTAGGACCTAGAGCCAGCCGGCTCCCGAGGTAGCCGGCCACGGCTCCAGCCGGCTGCTCCTCAGCCGGCCTTTGCCGCGAGCCGGCCGTCCTCAAGCCGGCCGCTCCGCGTCCATTGCCCTACCCGGGGTCTTCCCCCCGACAGGTAGCATTATAAGATGATCCCTCTCACTAAAATTTCAAGATAATAAAGTGTTCATCCTTAGTAGCACCGTTGCCAAGACTTGTCGTTTCGAAGCATCTCGTGATGATCGGGTGTGATAGAATCAACAAGTGCATACAACGGGTGCAAGTCAGTTTTGCACATGCGGATACTAAGGTGGCCTTGACGAGCCTAGCATGTACAGACATGGTCTCGGAACACGTGATACCGAAAGGTAGAGCATGAATCATATGATTGATATGATGAACACTTTGAGTGTTCGCCATTGAAATCACATCTTGTCTCGTGATGATCGGGCATAGGTGTGATGGATTTGGTTCGTGTGATCACTAAGACAATGCGAGGGATATTGTTTTGAGTGGGAGTTCACCTAGTTTTTAATTTTGTTAAATTAAAATTTGAACTCAATTTGTCATAAACTTAGTCTAAACTATTGCAAATATATGTTGTAGATATGGCGTCCCCAATCAATTTTAACCAGTTCCTAGAGAAAGAAAAGCTTAAGAGCAACGGTAGCAACTTCACCGACTGGTTCCGTCATGTGAGGATCTTCCTCAATGGCGGAAACCTGCAATATGTGCTTGATGCACCGCTAGGTGACCCTCCTGCAGAAACTGAAACCGATGAAGTAAAGAATGTTTACGCGACTCGGAAAACTCGGTACTCTCAAGTTCAGTGTGCCATCCTGTGCAGTCTGGAAGCCGATCTTCAAAAACGTTTTGAGCACCACGATCCACATGAGTTAGTCAATGAGTTGAAAACTATCTTTGAGACTCATGCGGCCGTGGAATGCTATGAAGCATCGAAACACTTCTTCAGCTGCATGATGGAAGAAGGCAGCTCCGTTAGTGAGCACATGCTCGCCATGACCGGGCATGCGAAGAAACTCAGTGACTTGGGAATAGTGATTCCTAACAGACTGGGGATTAATCGTGTCCTTCAATCACTGCCACCTAGTTATAAGAACTTTGTGATGAATTACAATATGCAGAACATGAACAAAGAGTTACCTGAACTCTTCGCCATGCTAAAATCTGCTGAGATTGAAATTAAGAAAGAGCACCAAGTGTTGATGGTCAACAAGACCACCAGCTTCAAGAAACAGGGCAAGTCTAAAGGCAAGAACAAGAAGAGTGGCAAGAAAGCTGCCACGCCTCCTGTGAAACCTAAGGCTGGCCCTAAGCCTGATGCTGAGTGCTATTACTGCAAGGAGAAGGGACACTGGAAGCGTAATTGCTCCAAGTATTTGGCGGATCTGAAGAGCGGCCTTGTCAAGAAGAAGAAAGAAGGTATATCTGATATACATGTTATAGATGTTTATCTCACTGGTTCTCGTACTAGTACCTGGGTATTTGATACTGGTTCGGTTGCTCATATTTGTAACTCGAAACAGGAACTAAAGAATAAACGAAGACTATTGAAGGATGAAGTGACGATGCGCGTTGGAAATGGATCCAAAGTCGATGTGATCGCTGTCGGCACACTTCCTCTACATCTACCTTCGGGATTAGTTTTAAGCCTAAATAATTGCTATTTTGTACCCGCGTTGAGCATGAACATTATATCTGGATCTTGTTTAATGCAAGACGGTTATTCATTCAAGTCTGAGAATAATGGTTGTTCTATTTTTATGAATAATATCTTTTATGGTCGAGCACCTGAAAAGAATGGCTTATTTCTGTTAGATCTCGATAGTAGTGATACACATATACATAACATTGATGCTAAGCGAATTAAATTGAATGATAATTCTACTTATATGTGGCACTGTCGTCTTGGTCATATTGGAGTGAAACGCATGAAGAAACTCCATACCGATGGATTACTTGAATCACTTGACTTTGAGTCACTTGATAGATGCGAAGCATGTCTGATGGAAAAAATGACTAAGACTCCATTCTCGGGTATGATGGAGCGAGCTACTGACTTATTGGAAATCATACATACCGATGTGTGCGGACCAATGAGTGTAGCATCGCGCGGTGGTTATCGTTATGTTCTAACCTTCACAGATGATTTGAGTAGATATGGGTATATCTATTTAATGAAACATAAATCCAAAACTTTCGAGAAGTTTAAGGAATTCCAAAGTGAAGTAGAAAATCAACGTAACAAGAAGATTAAATTTCTACGATCTGATCGCGGAGGTGAATATCTGAGTTATGAGTTTGGCATGCATTTAAAGAAATGCGGAATACTTTCACAATTGACACCGTGATGCGCGTAAATGTACACGTCCGTTGGGAACCCCAAGAGGAAGGTATGATGCGCACAGTGGCAAGTTTTCCCTCAGAAAGAAACCAAGGTTTAATCGGACCAGTAGGAGCCAAGAAGCACGTTGAAGGTTGATGGTGGCGAAATGTGATGCGGCGCAACAACAGGGATTCCGGCGCCAACGTGGAACCTGCACAACACAACCCAAGTACTTTGCCCCAACGAAGCAGTGAGGTTGTCAATCTCACCGGCTTGCTGTAACAAAGGATTAACCGTATTGTGTGGAAGATGATTGTTTGCAAGAAAAACAAAACAAGTATTGCAGTAGATTGTATGCTATGTAAAGAATAGGACCGGGGTCCACAGTTCACTAGAGGTGTCTCTCCCATAAGATAAAAGCATGTTGGGTGAACAAATTACAGTCGGGCAATTGACAAATAGAGAAGGGCATAACAATGCATATACATGATATGATAAATATAGTGAGATTTAATCCGGGCATTACGACAAAGTACATAGACCGCCATCCAACTGCATCTATGCCTAAAAAGTCCACCTTCAGGTTATCATCCGAACCCCATTCGGTATTAAGTTGCAAAGCAACAGACAATTGCATTAAGTATGGTGCGTAATGTAATCGACAACTACATCCTTAGACATAGAATCAATGTTTTATCCCTAGTGGCAACAGCACATCACAACCTTAGAACTTTCTGTCACTGTCCCAGGTGTCAATGAAGGCATGAACCCACTATCGAGCATAAATACTCCCTCTTGGAGTTAAGAGTAAAAACTTGGCCAGAGCCTCTACTAATAACGGAGAGCATGCAAGATCATAAACAACACATAAACAATAGATTGATAATCACCATAACATAGTATTCTCTATCCATCGGATCCCGACAAACACAACATATAGAATTACAGATAGATGATCTTGATCATGTTAGGCAGCTCACAAGATCCAACAATGAAGCACAATTAGGAGAAGACGACCATCTAGCTACTGCTATGGACCCATAGTCCAGGGGTGAACTACTCACTCATCACTCCGGAGGCGATCATGGCGATGAAGAGTCCTCCGGGAGATGAATCCCTCTCCGCGAGTGCGGAGCGATCTCCTGAATCCCCCGAGATGGAATCGCGGCATCTGGAAGGTTTCCGTATCGTGGCTCTCGGCTGGGGTTTCGTGACGGAGGCTATTTGTAGGCGGAAGGGCAGGTCAGAGAGGCGGCACGAGGGGCCCGAGGGCAGGGCCGCGCCGGCTTGTCACTGCCACCTCGTGGCCCCACCGACTCCCCTTCGGTCTTACGGAAGCTCCGTGCAAAAATAGGACCCAGGCGGTGATTTCGTCCAATTTCGAGAATATTTCCTTACTAGGATTTCTGAAACCAAAAACAGCAGAAAACAGCAACTGGCTCTTCGGCATCTTGTTAATAGGTTAGTTCTAGAAAATGCGTAAATACGACATATAATGTGCATAAAACATGTAGGTATCATCAATAAAGTAGCATGGAACATAAAAAATTATCGATACGTTGGAGACGTATCAGGAACACCACAACGAAACGGTGTATCCGAACGTCGTAATCGAACTCTCTTAGATATGGTTCGTTCTATGATGTCTCTTACTGATTTACCGTTATCATTTTGGAGTTATGCATTAGAGACAACCGCATTCACTTTAAATAGAGCACCATCAAAATCCGTTGAAACGACACCGTATGAATTATGGTTTAATAAGAAACCTAAGCTGTCGTTCCTTAAAGTTTGGGGTTGCGAAGCCTATGTAAAAAAGTTACAACCGGACAAGCTAGAACCCAAAGCGGAGAAATGCGTCTTCATAGGATACCCTAAGGAAACTATAGGGTACACTTTCTATCACAAATCCGAAGGCAAGATCTTTGTTGCTAAGAACGGAACCTTTCTTGAGAAAGAATTTCTCACTAAAGAAGTGACTGGAAGAAAAGTAGAACTCGATGAGATTGAAGAATCTTTGCTCGTTGATCAGAGTAGCGCAGTACCGGAAGATGTTCCTGTGCCGCCTACACCGGCAACAGAGGAAGCTAATGATAATGATCATGAAACTTCAAATGAGATAGCTACTGAACCTCGCAGATCGACAAGGGAACGTGCCACTCCTGATTGGTATGATCCTTGTCTAAATGTCATGATTGTGGACAACAATGATGAAGACCCTGCGACGTATGAAGAAGCGATGATGAGCCCAGATTCCAACAAATGGCAAGAAGCCATGAAATCCGAAATGGGATCCATGTATGATAACAAAGTATGGACTTTGGTAGACTTACCTGATAGCCGCAAGGCTGTCGAGAATAAATGGATCTTCAAGAGAAAAACAGATGCTGATGGTAATATTACTGTCTATAAAGCTCGACTTGTCGCAAAGGGTTTCCGACAAATTCAAGGTGTTGACTACGATGAGACTTTCTCACCTGTAGCGAAGCTAAAATCTGTGAGGATTTTGTTAGCAATAGCTGCATTTTTCGATTATGAGATTTGGCAGATGGATGTCAAAACGGCGTTCCTTAATGGAGACATTGAGGAAGAGTTGTATATGGTACAACCCAAAGGTTTTGTCGATCCTAAAAATGCTGACAAAGTATGCAAACTTCAGCGTTCAATTTATGGACTGAAGCAAGCATCGAGAAGTTGGAACCGACGCTTTGATAAGGTGATCAAAGACTTCGGGTTTATACAGTGTCATGGAGAGGCCTGTATTTACAAGAAAGTGAGTGGGAGCTCTGTAGCGTTCCTGATATTATATGTAGATGACATATTATTGATTGGGAATGATATAGAACTATTAAGCAGTGTAAAAGGTTATTTGAATAATAGTTTTTCAATGAAAGACCTTGGTGAAGCATCGTATATATTAGGCATCAAGATTTATAGAGATAGATCAAGACGTCTGATGGCGTGTAACTCACACGTTCGTTGGGAACCCCAAGAGGAAGGTATGATGCGCACAGCAGCAAGTTTCGAAAGAAACCAAGGTTTATCGAACCGGGAGGAGCCAAGAAGCACGTTGAAGGTTGATGGTGGCGAAATGTGATGCGGCGCAACAACAGGGATTCCGGCGCCAACGTGGAACCTGCACAACACAACCCAAGTACTTTGCCCCAACGAAACAGTGAGGTTGTTGTCAATCTCACCGGCTTGCTGTAACAAAGGGTTAACCGTATTGTGTGGAAGATGATTGTTTGCAAGAAAATAGTAAAACAAGTATTGCAGTAGATTGTATGCGATGTAAAGAATAGGACCGGGGTCCACAGTTCACTAGAGGTGTCTCTCCCATAAGATAAAAGCATGTTGGGTGAACAAATTACAGTCGGGCAATTGACAAATAGAGAAGGGCATAACAATGCATATACATGATATGATAAATATAGTGAGATTTAATCCGGGCATTACGACAAAGTACATAGACCGCCATCCAACTGCATCTATGCCTAAAAAGTCCACCTTCAGGTTATCATCCGAACCCCATTCAGTATTAAGTTGCAAAGCAACAGACAATTGCATTAAGTATGGTGCGTAATGTAATCGACAACTACATCCTTAGACATAGAATCAATGTTTTATCCCTAGTGGCAACAGCACATCACAACCTTAGAACTTTCTGTCACTGTCCCAGGTGTCAATGAAGGCATGAACCCACTATCGAGCATAAATACTCCCTCTTGGAGTTAAGAGTAAAAACTTGGCCAGAGCCTCTACTAATAACGGAGAGCATGCAAGATCATAAACAACACATAAACAATAGATTGATAATCACCATAACATAGTATTCTCTATCCATCGGATCCCGACAAACACAACATATAGTATTACAGATAGATGATCTTGATCATGTTAGGCAGATCACAAGATCCAACAATGAAGCACAATTAGGAGAAGACGACCATCTAGCTACTGCTATGGACCCATAGTCCAGGGTGAACTACTCACTCATCACTCCGGAGCGATCATGGCGATGAAGAGTCCTCCGGAGATGAATCCCCTCTCCGCAGGGTGCCGGAGGCGATCTCTGAATCCCCGAGATGGGATTCGCGGCGGCGCGTCTCTGGAAGGTTTTCCGTATCGTGGCTCTCGTGCTGGGGGTTTCGCGACGGAGGCTATAAGTAGGCGAAAGGGCAGGTCAAGAGGCGGCACGAGGGGCCCGGGGACAGGGCCGCGCGGCCGGGCGCGCGCCGCCTGTCATCTGGCCACCTCGTGGCCCCACCCGACTCCCCTTCGGTCTTACGGAAGCTTCGTGCAAAAATAGGACCCTGGGCGGTGATTTCGTCCAATTCCGAGAATATTTCCTTACTAGGATTTCTGAAACCAAAAACAGCAGAAAACAGCAACTGGCTCTTCGTCATCTTGTTAATAGGTTAGTTCCAAAAAATGCGTAAATAGGACATATAATGTGCATAAAATATGTAGGTATCATCAATAAAGTAGCATGGAACATAAGAAATTATCGATATGTTGGAGACGTATCAGCATCCCCAAGCTTAGTTCTGCTCGTCCCGAGCAGGTAAAACGATAACAAAGATAATTTCTGAAGTGACATGCCATCATAATCTTGATCATACTATTTGTAAACATATGTAATGAATGCAGCGATCAAAACAATGGTAATGACATGAGTAAACAATTGAATCATAAAGCAAAGACTTTTCATGAATAGTACTTCAAGACAAGCATCAATAAGTCTTGCATAAGAGTTAACTCATAAAGCAATAAACCAAAGTAAAGGTATTGAAGCAACACAAAGGAAGATTAAGTTTCAGCGGTTGCTTTCAACTTATAACATGTATATCTCATGGATATTGTCAACATAAAGTAATATAACAAGTGCAATATGCAAGTATGTAGGAATCAATGCACAGTTCACACAAGTGTTTGCTTCTTAAGGTGGAAGGAGATAGGTAAACTGACTCAACAATAAAAGTAAAAGAAAGGTCCTTCAAAGAGGAAAGCATCGATTGCTGTATTTGTGCTAGAGCTTTTATTTTGAAAACATGAAACAATTTTGTCAACGGTAGTAATAAAGCATATGAGTTATGTAAATTATATCTTACAAGTTGCAAGCCTCATGCATAGTATACTAATAGTGCCCGCACCTTGTCCTACTTAGCTTGGACTACCGGATCTTTGCAATGCCATGTTTCAACCAAGTGTCACAAAGGGGTACCTCCATGCCGCATGTACAAAGGTCTAAGGAGAAAGCTCGCATTTTGGATTTCTCGCTTTTGATTATTCTCAACTTAGACATCCATACCGGGACAACATGGACAATAGATAATGGACTCCTCTTAAATGCATAAGCATGTAGCAACAATTATTATTCTCATATGAGATTGAGGATATATGTCCAAAACTGAAACTTCAACCATGATTCATGGCTTTAGTTAGCGGTCCAATGTTCTTCTCTAACAATTTGCATGCTCCAATCATTAAGGTGATAGATCCTTCAGACAAGACGGACATGCATAGCAACTCACATGATATTCAACAATAGTTGATGGCGTTCCCCAGAAGCATGGTTATCGCACAACAAGCAACTTAATAAAAGATAAAGTGCATAAGTACATATTCAATACTACGATAGTTTTTAAGGCTATTTTGTCCCATGAGCTATATATTGCAAAGGTGAATGATGGAATTTTAAAGGTAGCACTCAAGCAATTTACTTTGGAATGGCGGAGAAATACCATGTAGTAGGTAGGTATAGTGGACACAAATGGCATAGTAGTTGGCTCAAGGATTTTGGATGCATGAGAAGTATTCCCTCTCGATACAAGGTTTAGGCTAGCAAGGTTATTTGAAGCAAACTCAAGGATGAACCGGTGCAGCAAAAATCACATAAAAGACATATTGTAAACATTATAAGACTCTACACCGTCTTCCTTGTTGTTCAAAACTCAATACTAGATATTATCTAGACCTTAGAGAGACCAAATATGCAAATCAAATTTTAGCAAGCTCTATGTATTTCTTCATTAATGGGTGCAAAGCATATGATGCAAGATCTTAAACATGAGTACAACAATTGCCAAGTATCACATTATCCAAGACATTTTAGAATTACTACATGTAGCATTTTCCAATTCCAACCATATAACAATTTAACGAAGAAGAAACTTCGCCTTGAACATTATGAGTAAAGCCTAAGGACATATTTGTCCATATGCAACAGCGGAGCGTGTCTCTCTCCCACAAGGTGAATGCTAGGATCAATTTTATTCAAACAAAAACAAAAACAAAAACAAACCGACGCTCCAAGTAAAGAACACAAGATGTGATTGAATAAAAATATAGTTTCAGGGGAGGAACCTGATGATGTTGTCGATGAAGAAGGGGATGCCTTGGGCATCCCCAAGCTTAGACGCTTGAGTCTTCTTAAAATATGCAGGGATGAACCACGGGGGCATCCCCAAGCTTAGAGCTTTCACTCCTCTTGATCATAGTATATCATTCTCCTCTCTTGACCCTTGAAAACTTCCTTCACACCAAACTTCAAGCAAACTCATTAGAGGGTTAGTGCACAATTAATAATTCACACATTCAGAGGTGACACAAACATTCTTTACACTTCTGGACATTGCATAAAGCTACTGGACATTAATGGATCAAAGAAATTCATCCAACATAGCAAATACGGCAATGCGAAATAAAAGGCAGAATCTGTCAAAAACAGAACAGTCCGTAAAGACGAATTTTAAAATGGCACCAGACTTGCTCAAATGGAAAAACTCAAAACTAATGAAAGTTGCGTACATATCTGAGGATCACGCTCGTAAATTGGCAGATTTTTTCGAATTTTCTACAGAGACTTGTGCCCAGATTCGTGACAGACAGCAATGCTGTTTCTGCACAGCGATCCCAAATATAACATCAACTTTGACATAGAAACTTTACTTGGCACAAAAACATGATAAGGAGAGGTTGCTACAGTAGTAAACAACTTCCAAGACTCAAATATAAAACAAAGTACTGTAGTAAAAACATGGGTTGTCTCCCAAGAAGTTCTTTCTTTATAGCCATTAAGATGGGCTCAGTAATAAGAGTTGAAGCAAAAGAGAGCATCAAGAAGCAAATTCAAAACACATTTAAGCCTAACCCACTTCCTATGAAAAGGAATCTTGTACACAAATAGATTTATGAAGAACAAAGTGGCAAGCATAGAAAAGCAACACAAGTGCAATTTTAAGATTCTCAACATAAAGAGGGGAAACTTAATATTATTAAGATGCATATAATCATGTTTCCCTCTCTCATAATAACTTTCAGTAGCATCATGAACAAACTCAACAATATAACTATCACATACAACATTCTTGTCATGAGCTACATGCATAAAATTATTACTCTCCACATAAGCATAATCAATTTTATTAGTTGTAGTGGGAGAAAATTCAATAAAATAGCTATCATTATTATTCTCATCACCATAATCATCATACATAGGAGGCATATTGTAATCATAATTAATTTTCTCCTCAATAGTAGGTGGACTGAAAATATCATATTCATCATTGCAAGCATCATATATAGGAGGTAAAGTATCATCAAAGTAAATTTTCTCCTCCATGCTTGGGGGACTAAAAATATCACAACCAGCTTCCCCAAGCTTAAATTCTTCCATAGCTTTAGCAATAATGGTGTTCAAAGAGTTCATGCTAATAACCTTGCTACAACTATTTTGCAAACAAAGTTCCATGGGTTTTTTAATTTTCTCTTCAAACACATCATGTCCTAACTCAAGATAAATACTATAAAGATCTCTAATTTTTTTGTTGTTTTCCATTAAGCCTAACTAGTGAAAATAAAAACAAGTACAAGACTAGACATGATAACAAAATAAATTAAATGCAAGTAACTATTTTTTTGTGTGTTTTTGATATAGAGCAAACAAGACAGTAAATAAATGTTGGCGTCAGAAACCCACCGGCGGGCAGCGACTGGCCAACACGTAGAGCCGGGAATGACTAGGGCTGCGGCTGGCCCCAGTCCCTCAGAGCGACGGCCCGCAAAGCCTCCTGGTCGCGCGCCGATGCTGGGTCGCAAGGGCGTGCCACCTGACCTATACCTGGTCAGGAAGGTGTGGATGATGCCTCGCTTAGTTTCCTGCAGGGCACACACGTACACGTTAAATACGAGCCTCGATCGGCTCTCAGGTTGTCCTGTGAATCGGCTCGAGGCCGATTCACCCATGATTCGTCCAAGGTGGCCGAATATATGGTGGTCCTGCTTGATCAATATAAAGCGTATGAGATCCACGACGATCTAGGGTTTTCACCGCATAATCGGATCATCCTACTCACGATTGGGCCTCGCGCTCACGCACGGTAAACGTAAGCCAGCCCTAGACAAGGCCTAAAAACCAACACTAGGTTGATCCTCGGAACGTCCTGTCTAGGGGCAGCAAACTACACCCTGCATGCCGCTGGATCCTCCAACCCTTTGTAAGGCCTAACTATTGCAGATATTAAACTAATCCTTGATGAATCAAGGATCGACCATAACGGATCAGATCTACTAAATAAAGATCAAGCGGGGTGCCGCCCCTGCACCCATGATGAGGCACAAGGACGGCTAGACGCGCTAGGATTGCACTACGCAAGCATATGATGCTAAGAACGATGCTAACCCTAACGCGTCTACGATAACTACGTCGCTCGCCATCAAAAAGGCTTCAGTACGAGCAACGCATGAACAACTAGGCAGGCTCGTGCTGCCTAGATCGCGAGATGCGATCTAGGCAGCATGGTGCTTACCGGAGGAACCCTCGAGACGAAGGAGTTGGCGATGCGCCGAGATTGGTTTGTGTTGAACGTTGGTTGTTGTTTATTCCATAAACCCTAGGTACATATTTATAGTCCAGGGGACTTTCTAATGCGGGCGTGCACTAAACCGTGCACGAGACAAACTCTACGTAACCTACTAAGTAAAGATACACGGGCTAACTAGCCCAAACTTGATACACAAGGCCGATTTACATATCTCTCCACGCATATATCTTCAAATTCGTCTTGATCGCGGCCCACCTCTGGCTTGGTCAAATTCTGGTGATAACACATGCCCCCCTGGTTTTGGAAATGACATTTCCAAAATCATTACGCTCTTTCTTTCGTCGGGTCATGTCGTGGCAGAGCAGAAACGTCGCAGAGTCCTTCATCATGATAGCTTGCCTTCTCAACTTCTCTGCGCGATTAGACTGTTCGGGCACCACCTCCTCGGGAACTGCTGTGGCCTTGAATTTTTACTATGCTCCCTTTTATTTAACCGCAGCAAACAGTCATCTTCCTCATCCCCTTCGCACTAGCCTCCAAAAAACCCTCCTCTACCACCATGTCTTCGTCCTCCTCTTCTTCCTCCTCATCGGGTCTTTCCTACGTGTCCTCTCCTATCCGAGAGGAGACGCCCTCGTGGGGCACGCAGGCGGCGTACGATATCCTCGCCCCAACGAAGTGGGACAAAGAGGATCATGACTCCTTCGTATGGTCCGAGGATGACAAATCCTTGACCGACGGGGAGAGTGACCTCCGTTTCCTCGCCGTTGGGGAACCGGTGGAGGAGAGCGACGACGACAACTTCTCCTGCGACTTCACCTCTTCCGGGGAGGAAGGGGAGCAGGGAGAGGAGGAGGAAGACGACGATGAGAGCTCCTCCGACGAGCCGCCGGCCAAGCGGTTCTGCCCTTGGCCGGGCAACTTCAGTGACTTCGACAGCGACGAGGACGACGCTGTCGGAGAAGATGAAGACGATGAGGGCCCAGTCGGCGGCCATTGGAGCGATGACGAGCCCGCCGGGAGCAGCGCCGACGGCAGCGACGAAGGCGACGACGAGGGCAGTGACGGCCCGTAGATTAGGACTTCTAGAATAGGACCAGCAGTAGCAGGGGCAATGTACCCCGCATATTTCCTTTTGAGAGCAATTAGCTCTTCATGTAAGAAATCTTGCCCATCAATGAAGAATCTCTTCCCAATTTGATTTTGCCGATTTCTTCCGAGCTTAATTAAGCCGATTCCCTCTTCTACTGTCCTTGCCGACTCGCCCCCTTTACCAATGCGTAATGAGCCGATAGCACCGCATCGGTCCTTCGAAATTTGCTCTTTCCTTCTTCAACTGATGATTTTCTAAATCTGGCAGAAAAATGTAGGATCTTCAGGAAACTTTTGAACTTTCCCAACCAAACCCAATAATCCTTTTCAGCACTCATCATTTGTGACGAAGGTTTGCAATGAAGGATCAGCCGATGATAACTCAATCGGCTCGTAAAAAACAGAGCAAGGCAGAACATCCACCAGGCCTGCTGCCCCCCGAGTCTTGGCCAAGGCAAACACTCAGCCGAATTAGCCTGGGCTTGATCATGCAGAGCCAGCCGATTTGCACGTAAATCGGTTTGCAGAGAACCTTCAAGGTGGGCTGCCCCCCGAGTTTCCTCAGTGCGCCTCTTTGCCCTTGCAAGTCAGATCGGCTCCCTTCCTTTGGTGGATCTGATGCGACCCACCTTTAACCTGATCTGGACACCCAAGCTGCCCTTAGCACTGTTCTTGAAGAGAAGATCTGAGCTGTTAAACCTCTCTCTTGAGGAGTTCTTCCATTGTGGCTTCTCTTCATAATTTACTAGGGCTGACCTTCTGGTTGACAATTGTATTTCTTGAGTCGATGGCCATGCATCGGCTGCTTCTCAATTCTAAAGTCGATGGCCATGCATCGGCTATGAAAAATTTAAAAATTTCAGGCCGATTTGTGTATCGGCCTCCATACTTAGTGTTTTATCCATCTAGGTGCCCCCCGAGCCGATTCTGTCAAGAGAATTGATGGTATCGGCTCTTAGGTAGTCCCTGTTGGGTCAAACGTTGATCCCAGGCAAAGCAGATGGTGAGGACAATTTTGGCCGATTGCTCGAATCGGCCTCCACGTTGCTTGCTCGGTGAAGGTTTTGTAATATCCCTTCATCAATTTCGGAGGGCCGATCGCAAGGATCAGCCTCGCCACGTTGATTGTTGACGTAGTCTTGCTATTCGCTCAGGCCGGCAGACAAAACCAGCCCAATCTCTGACCTTAGCACGTTGGTGCGCTTGCTGTTGTCCATGTCGGGTGCATTGTGTAATCGTGGAGCGCTACACGCCGCCGGACGAACGAACACCATGTTTGTGCCAGCCGATGTTTCATCATCGGCTCTCTTCTGCTTGGGGCGCCACTCTTTTCTCTGCGGCAGTCCCTCCTCATCCAGGGTCCTCTGGACTTTGCGCCCGAGATCGGTCGTGCCTTCCTCGAGCGTATGCAAGTACGTCCTTTCAGCTTCCTCCAGACCGCGCAATCGCTGAACCTGCGCTTTTGTGTATGGCTGAGACCGTCAGGGCACCACCTTGGACGGTGGCACCTGTCTTCTTCGTATTCGTCTGCTGAATCCTCGAGATCTTCCAACAGAGGGGTCTCAGCATGTCTGTTCTGTGGTGGGAGAGGCCCTAAGCGCTCGAACACAGACACGTTGGCTGTCTCCTTCTTTTGGTTGCATTCTGGGCAGTTGCCGATTGTTGGTAATCGGCTCATCCCTGAATCCCAGCAGTGTCTGAAGAAGGGGCAGTGCCAATGTCTGTCCGTATCGTCCTGCTCCCTGCCGTGGCGCTCCTGTCGCTCCTCATCATGATTATCCCGGCGACGTCTTCCGTCGTTTCTGGTCAGACGACCTCTTTCATCATCGTCGTTGTATCGCCGGCGTTGGTCATATCGACTCATATACTTGTTGAGGAGGTGATCGGAGAGGGGTCGTTGGTATCTTATGTTCTTCACTTCCCCCTCTGTAACGTAGCGCTTGCCATCTTGACGGAGCCGATCGCATGGAGCGGCCCCCTCAGTGTCCTTGCTCTGAGAGCAGCTGTCCTCATCCCCGTCCTTCTCAGAGTGGTGTCCAAGCTCTACCATGCTGATGTTGGCTGAGAAATCAGGCTGGCACCCTCCAAGGTGGGTAAACTCCACCATGTTGACGGGGAAGGGGTGTGTGTCGACCTTCATGGCATACTGGTTAAAAATTAGTCGCCCATTTTCTATCGCCACTTGGATCTGCTGACGCCACACCCTGCAGTCGTTGGTGGTGTGGGTGAACGTGTTATGCCACTTGCAGTATGGCTTTCCGTTCAGCTCTTGCACCGTAGGAAACTTGTGGCCTTCGGGTACCTTTATGTGCTTCTCCGCGAGTAAGAGGTCGAAAATCTGCTCGGTTTTCGTCACGTCGAAGTCGAACCCTCTTGGAGGCCCTGGTGGCTTTACCCATTTGCAGGTTACTGGGCCTGCAGCTCGAGTCCACTCAGCTACTGCGACCTCTCGCTCTCCCGTAGGACCTTCATCTTCGCCTGCGTCAACCATGGTAACCACGCGCTTGAATTTATCTTGGTAGATATCCGGGTGGCGTTGTTCATATGCTGACAACTTCTGCACCATGTGTGCTAATGAAGGATAGTCGCCTGGGAGGCCACTTCCTTGATCGATGATGATAGACCCACCACCGCCAACTCAATGCTTCTTTTCGCTTACGTGAACCGAATAGCATCGGTTCCTGACGGTCCTGAAGCGCTGGATGTACTGTTTCCCGCGCTTCTGCCGTACTTGTGCGGATCGGCAATGCCAGCCTCGGAAGCCTCTGAGTGATATTGCTCGTGGAACCGTTCTTCCAGCTGCTTCCAGGTCTGGATCGAGTTCGGTGGCAGACGTGTACCATCCGAAAGCCGATCCTGTGAGGGACTGCGAGAAGTACCTCACGCGCAGCTCGTCTGACGCTGAGATCATGCCCATTGTGCCAAATATCGGCTCACATGCTCGATGGAGCTGGAGCCATCTGATCCGCTGAACTTTGTGAAGTCCGGGAGCCGATATTTGGGTGGTAGCGGGATCAATTCGTACTCATTGGGGTACGGCTTGGTATAGCCGATCGCCTTTCTCTTCGGCATCATGCCGAACTGATCTTTCAGGATCGTACAAATTTGATCCGCGGTGATGGCTGCAGGTGCCGAACCCGAAGATTCGTCGGAGTGGCGTACTTAACCAGCCATGCTGTTTCTCTGGTTCCGAGCCAACTGCAGGAGCTGGGCTCGGGAGTTTCGTCGGGGTGGCGTATTTAGCTAGCCACGTTTGCTTCTCAGGGTCTGCCTCCGACGCTCCTCCTGTTGCCCAGTCCCTGCTATAGCAACCTGGTTCGAGGGTGCCCAGGTGCTGCAGTCTGGCACGTATGCACATGCGTATCCGTGCGGGACCTCCTTGGGCGCGTCTTGTAGGAATTGGTAGTCACTGGGGTCACCACCAATCTTGTAGACGACAAAAGCCGATGAGTTCGGCGCTTCGGGCGCTGCCAACGCGAATGGCAGCGGTGGACGGGAGTGGAGCAGCGCTTCCCCTTGGTGAGTCCCTAGGGCTGGTCCTGACGGAGAGTACTGATGGCTCATGATCTCCTGGATCACGCGCAGCGCAGCGCGCTCCAACGTATTCACCAGGCTCTCGAATGGCGGTGCAGCGAATGAGCCACCATGAAGTTGATCTCCTGACGCAGCGACCTGTGCGTTCCTCGGACGGGGTGGACAGGTCCACTCCATCAGCGCGCCTTCAGGTGTGAACCCCTTCCATCTGATGCCATGGGAGCGGGTCCTGTGGAAAGAGCCGATTAGGTCGGCTTCGAGGGAGACTTGATCTCGTCGTACTTCTTCTTGAGCTCGCCGGTGAGATCCCCGTACGTGACCGGAGTTTCTTCTGCCACTTCTGATGAAGACGGTATGGTGTCTTTCGCCATCTCTGATGTGGATGGCGAGATGGTTGTCGTTGAAGATGTGTCCCACCGAGCGTGCGAGAATGTGTGGCGTCGAAACCCACCGGCGGGCAGCGGGCCAGCACGGTAGAGCCGGAATGACTAGGGCTGCGGCTGGCCCCAGTCCCTCGGAGCGACGGCCCGCAAAGCCTCCTGGTCGCGCGCCGATGCGGGTCGCAAGGGCGTGCCACCTGACCTATACCTGGGGAAGGTGTGGATGATGCCTCGCTTAGTTTCCTGCGGGGCACACACGTACACGTTAAATACGAGCCTCGATCGGCTCTCAGGTTGTCTGTGAATCGGCTCAGGAGCCGATTCACCCATGATTCGTCCAAGGTGGCCGAATATATGGTGGTCCTGCTTGATCAATATAAAGCGTATGAGATCCACGACGATCTAGGGTTTTCACCGCATAATCGGATCATCCTACTCACGATTGGGCCTCGCGCTCACGCACGGTAAACGTAAGCCAGCCCTAGACAAGGCCTAAAAACCAACACTAGGTTGATCCTCGGAACGTCCTGTCTAGGGGCAGCAAACTACACCTGCATGCCGCTGGATCCTCCAACCCTTTGTAAGGCCTAACTATTGCAGATATTAAACTAATCCTTGATGAATCAAGGATCGACCATAACGGATCAGATCTACTAAATAAAGATCAAGCGGGGTGCCGCCCCTGCACCCATGATGAGGCACAAGGACGGCTAGACGCGCTAGGATTGCACTACGCAAGCATATGATGCTAAGAACGATGCTAACCCTAACGCGTCTACGATAACTACGTCGCTCGCCATCAAAAAGGCTTCAGTACGAGCAACGCATGAACAACTAGGCAGGCTCGTGCTGCCTAGATCGCGAGATGCGATCTAGGCAGCATGGTGCTTACCGGAGGAACCCTCGAGACGAAGGAGTTGGCGATGCGCCGAGATTGGTTTGTGTTGAACGTTGGTTGTTGTTTATTCCATAAACCCTAGGTACATATTTATAGTCCAGGGGACTTTCTAATGTGGGCGTGCACTAAACCGTGCACGAGACAAACTCTACGTAACCTACTAAGTAAAGATACACGGGCTAACTAGCCCAAACTTGATACACAAGGCCGATTTACATATCTCTCCACGCATATATCTTCAAATTCGTCTTGATCGCGGCCCACCTCTGGCTTGGTCAAATACTGGTGATAACAATAAAGTAAAGCTAGCAACTAATATTTTGTGTTTTGTTTAAGTGCAGCAAACAAAGTAGTAAATAAAATAAAGTAAGACAAAAAAAAGTAAAGAGATTGGGAAGTGGAGACTCCCCTTGCAGCGTGTCTTGATCTCCCGGCAACGGCGCCAGAAAAAGAGCTTGATGGCGTGTAACTCACACGTTCGTTGGGAACCCCAAGAGGAAGGTATGATGCGCACAGCAGCAAGTTTTCCCTCAGAAAGAAACCAAGGTTTATCGAACCAGAGGAGCCAAGAAGCACGTTGAAGGTTGACGGTGGTGAAATGTGATGCGGCGCAACACAGGGATTCCGGCGCCAACGTGGAACCTGCACAACACAACAAGTACTTTGCCCCAACGAAACAGTGAGGTTGTCAATCTCACCGGCTTCTGTAACAAAGGGTTAACCGTATTGTGTGGAAGATGATTGTTTGCAAGAAAATAGTAAAACAAGTATTGCAGTAGATTGTATGCGATGTAAAGAATAGGACCGGGGTCCACAGTTCACTAGAGGTGTCTCTCCCATAAGATAAAAGCATGTTGGGTGAACAAATTACAGTCGGGCAATTGACAAATAGAGAAGGGCATAACAATGCATATACATGATATGATAAATATAGTGAGATTTAATCCGGGCATTACGACAAAGTACATAGACCGCCATCCAACTGCATCTATGCCTAAAAAGTCCACCTTCAGGTTATCATCCGAACCCCATTCAGTATTAAGTTGCAAAGCAACAGACAATTGCATTAAGTATGGTGCGTAATGTAATCGACAACTACATCCTTAGACATAGAATCAATGTTTTATCCCTAGTGGCAACAGCACATCACAACCTTAGAACTTTCTGTCACTGTCCCAGGTGTCAATGAAGGCATGAACCCACTATCGAGCATAAATACTCCCTCTTGGAGTTAAGAGTAAAAACTTGGCCAGAGCCTCTACTAATAACGGAGAGCATGCAAGATCATAAACAACACATAAACAATAGATTGATAATCACCATAACATAGTATTCTCTATCCATCGGATCCCGACAAACACAACATATAGTATTACAGATAGATGATCTTGATCATGTTAGGCAGCTCACAAGATCCAACAATGAAGCACAATTAGGAGAAGACGACCATCTAGCTACTGCTATGGACCCATAGTCCAGGGTGAACTACTCACTCATCACTCCGGAGGCGATCATGGCGATGAAGAGTCCTCCGGGAGATGAATCCCCTCTCCGGCAGGGTGCGGGAGGCGATCTCTGAATCCCAGAGATGGGATTCGCGGCGCGTCTCGGAAGGTTTTCCGTATCGTGGCTCTCGGTACTGGGGGTTTCGCGACGGAGGCTATAAGTAGGCGAAAGGGCAGGTCAAGAGGCGGCACGAGGGCCGGGAGGGGCCGCGCGGCCGGGCACAGGCGCGCCGCCTGTCATCGGCCACCTCGTGGCCCCCGACTCCTTCCTCGGTCTTGGAAGCTTCATGCAAAAATAGGACCCTGGGGTGATTTTGTCCAATTCCGAGAATATTTCCTTACTAGGATTTCTGAAACCAAAAACAGCAAAACAGCAACTGGCTCTTCGGCATCTTGTTAATAGGTTAGTTCCAGAAAATGCGTAAATACGACATATAATGTGCATAAAACATGTAGGTATCATCAATAAAGTAGCATGGAACATAAGAAATTATCGATACGTTGGAGACGTATCAACGTCTAATAGGGCTATCACAGAGTACATACCTGGATAAGATTCTAAAGAAGTTTAGAATGGACGAAAGTAAGAAAGGATTTTTACCTATGTTACCAGGCAAGGTCTTGAGTAAGACTCAAGGTCCGGCTACGGCAGAAGAAAGAGAACGAGTCAGATCCCCTATGCCTCGGCAGTAGGCTCTATCATGTATGCCATGCTATGTACTAGACCGGATATAGCACATGTTGTTAGTTTGACTAGCAGATATCAAAGTGATCCAGGAATGGAACACTGGACAGCGGTCAAGAATATCCTGAAGTACTTGAAAAGAACTAAGGATATGTTTCTTTGTTATGGAGGTGACCAAGAGCTCGTTGTAACAAGTTACACCGATGCAAGTTGGAACACTGATCCTGATGACTCTAAGTCACAATCTGGGTACGTGTTTATATTGAATGGTGCTGCAGTAAGCTGGGCAAGCTCGAAGCAGTGCACGGTGGCGAAGTCTTCAACAGAATCGGAGTACATAGCGGCTTCAGAGGCTTCATCAGAAGCGGTATGGATGAAGAGGTTCATTGTAGAGCTCGGTGTGGTTCCTAGTGCATTGGACCCACTAGTCATATATTGTGACAACATGGGTGCCATCGCCAATGCACATGAACCAAGGTCACACAAGAGGCTGAAGCATATCAAGCTGCGTTATCATTCGATTCGCGAGTACATCGAAGATGGAGAAGTAAAGATTTGCAAAGTACACACTGATCTGAATGTAGCAGATCCGTTGACTAAAGCTCTCCCTAGGGCAAAGCATGACCAACACCAGAATGCCATGGGTGTTAGGTACCTTACAATGTAATCTAGATTATTGACTCTAGTGCAAGTGGGAGACTGTTGGAGATATGCCCAAGAGGCAATAATAAAAGTGGTTATTATATATCTTTATGTTTATGATAAATGTTTATATACCATGCTATAATTGTATTAACCAAAACATTGATACATGTGTGATATGTAAACAACAAAGAGTCCCTAGTAAGCCTCTTAACTAGCTTGTTGATTAATAGATGATTAGTTTCATAATCATGAACATTGGATGTTATTAATAACAAGATTATATCATTATATGAATGATGTAATGGACACACCCAATTAAGCGTAGCATAAGATCACGTCATTAAGTTATTTGCTATAAGCTTTCGTTACATAGTTACCTAGTCCTTATGACCATGAGATCATGTAAATCACTTATACCGGAAAGGTACTTTGATTACATCAAACGCCACTGCGTAAATGGGTGGTTATAAAGGTGGGATTAAGTATCCGGAAAGTATGAGTTGAGGCATATGGATCAACAGTGGGATTTGTCCATCCCGATGACGGATAGATATACTCTGGGCCCTCTCGGTGGAATGTCGTCTAATGTCTTGCAAGCATATGAATAAGTTCATAAGAGACCACATACCACGGTACGAGTAAAGAGTACTTGTCAGGAGACGAGGTTGAACAAGGTATAGTGTGATACCGATGATCAAACCTCGGACAAGTAAAATATCGCGTGACAAAGGGAATTGGTATCGTATGTGTATGGTTCATTCGATCACTAAAGTCATCGTTGAATATGTGGGAGCCATTATGGATCTCCAGATCCCGCTATTGGTTATTGGTTGGAGTGAGTACTCAACCATGTCCGCATAGTTCGCGAACCGTAGGGTGACACACTTAAAGTTGGATGTTGAAATGGTAGAACTTGAATATGGAATGGAGTTCGAATATTTGTTCGGAGTCCCGGATGAGATCCCGGACATCACGAGGAGTTCCGGAATGGTCCGGAGAATAAGATTCATATATAGGATGTCATTTTATGTGTTTGAAAATGATTCGGAAGGTTCTATGGAAGGTTCTAGAAGGTTCTAGAAAAGTCCGGAAGAAACCACCAAGGAAGGTGGAGTCCCGGAGGGACTCCACCTCCATGGCCGGCCAACCCTAGAGGGGGAGGAGTCCCAAGTGGACTCCCCCTATGGGGCCGGCCACCCCCCCACATGGAAAGGGGGAATCCCACCTCAAGTGGGATTCCCACCTTAGGTAGGTTTCCTATCACATGGAAGGTTTTGGTTCGGGTCTTATTCGGAGACTTGTAGTCCAACACTTGGGGCTTCCACCTATATAATGAGGGGCCAAGGGGAGGGGGCCGGCCACCCAAGACCACAACCTGGCCGCCCCCTTGAGTGGCCGGCCACCCCCTCCCAAACCCTAGCCGCCCCTTCTCCTCCATAGCTCCCGCGTGCTTTAGCGAAGCTCCGCCGGATTCTCCACCGCCACCGACACCACGCCGTCGTGCTGTCGGATTCAAGAGGAGCTACTACTTCCGCTGCCCGCTGGAACGGGGAGGTGGACGTCGTCTTCATCAACAACCGAACGTGTGACCGAGTACGGAGGTGCTGCCCGTTCGTGGCGCCGTGATCAAGCTCTTCTACGCGCTTTTGCAAGCGGCAAGTGATCGTCTACCGCAGCAACAAGAGCCTCATCTTGTAGGCTTTGGAATCTCTTCAAGGGTGAGACTCGATAATCCCCTCGTTGCTACCGTCTTCTAGATTGCATCTTGGCTTGGATTGCGTGTTCGCGGTAGGAAAATTTTTGTTTTCTATGCTACGTTATCCTACAGCAGGATCTCAGAGTTTAAGGCTGTGGTTAGATTTATCTTAATTACTTTCTTATAGTTGCGGATGCTTGCAAGGGGTATAATCACAAGTATGTATTAGTCCTAGGAAGGGCGGTGCATTAGCATAGGTTCACCCACACAACACTTATCAAAACAATGAAGATTAATTAGCTGTATGAAGCGAAAGCACTAGACTAAATTCCCGTGTGTCCTCAAGAACGTTTGGTCATTATAAGTAAACAAACCGGCTTGTCCTTTGTGCTAAAAAGGATTGGGCCACTCGCTGCAATTATTTCTCTCGCACTTTACTTACTCGTACTTTATTCATCTGTTACATCAAAACCCCTTGAATACTTGTCTGTGAGCATTTACAGTGAATCCTTCATCGAAACTGCTTGTCAACACCTTCTGCTCCTCGTTGGGATCGACATTCTTACTTATCGAAGATACTACGATACACCCCCTATACTTGTGCGTCATCAACGTCATTGCTGATGATAGCCACGATTACTGTATTGGAAACATGCGAAAACCGCTCCTCTCACTGCCTCGTGGGTCCAGATTCCCTCTCCGATGGACACGTCGTGCAAGTGGGGGACACACGTCTCCCGCTTTTACTGGCACATGTACTGCAGGTCCTGTAATTTCTCGTCATAATGAAATTACCTTTTACCCCTTGACTACGTGTACAACATCTACTCCACAATTTCTTCATCCAACGGTGCGTCGTTTCACCGCACCTGCATATAAGGTCATCGTCTTCCTCAATCAACACTTCCAATCGCGCCGCACTTCTGTTCCGCTGCAAAAAATCCTCCATTGCTCTCATTGCCTTGTGCGCTCCTCCAAGCTCGTGCTGTTCTGCCCCATTCTAGTGGAAGCCATCACCCTCGCGACACACTAAGCATAGCACTCCAAAATCCCCAATGGCCACCGAAGATTTGGAGTGGGAGAGATCCAAGATCTCCAGCCAGGACATGAACCTGCTGAAGAAGCTGGGGTTCGCCAAGAAGAAGGACGCGCTGCGCTTCTCCCACGAGGAGAGCTACCCATCTCCTTGATGTCTACGGGTGCTTCTATTTTGTAGACAGTGTTGGGCCTCCAAGAGCAGAGGTTTGTAGAACAGCAGCAAGTTTCCCTTAAGTGGATTACCCAAGGTTTATCGAACTCAGGGAGGAAGAGGTCAAAGATATCCCTCTCATGCAACCCTGCAACCACAAAGCAAGAAGTCTCTTGTGTCCCCAACACACCTAATAGGTGCACTAGTTCGGCGAAGAGATAGTGAAATACAAGTGGTATGAATGAATATGAGTGGTAATAGCAATCTGAATAAAATATGGCAGCGAGTAAACATGCAACAGAACAGTAAATAAACGGTGTTTTCAGTATTGGAAACAAGGCCTAGGGATCATACTTTCACTAGTGGACACTCTCAACATTGATCGCATAATAAATACTTCTTCTCTTATGTGCTACATACACTCTTGTTTGATAATGAACATCATTCGTTGCGTAGGATTACACGAACCCTCAATGCCGGAGTTAACAAGCTCCACAACATTCGATATTCATGTTTAAGTAACCTTAGAGCATAATAGATCATTGCAAAATAAACCAAGAACTAACATAGAGCACGCACTGTCCACATTACACTATGAAGGAGGAATAGATCACATCAATACTATCATAATGACAATTAACTCCACGATCTACAAGAGATCATGATCATAGCCTACGACAAGAACCACACGGTGCACACACTAATCACCTTTACACCATGCAGGAGGAATAGACTACTTTAATAACATCACATGAGTAGCACATAACTAGTAGCGATACAAAGCTCATCATATGGATCTCAATCATGTAAAGCAGCTCATGAGATCATTGTATTGAAGTACATAGGAGAGAGATTAACCACATAGCTACCGGTACAGCCCCGAGCCTCGATGGAGAACTACTCCCTCCTCATGGGAGCAGCAGCGGTGATGAAGATGGCGGTGGAGATGGCAGCGGTGTCGATGGAGAAGCCTTCCGGGCACTTCCCCGCTCCGGCAGGTGCCGGAACAGAGACTCCTGTCCCCCAGGATCTTGGCTTCGCGATGGCGGCGGCTCTGGAACTTTTCGTATCGTGGCTTTCTCTGGGGGTTTCGCGACGGAGGCTTTAAGTAGGCGGAGGGTCAACGCGGGGACACGAGGGGCCTAGGGGGTAGGTCGGCGCGGCCAGGGCTTGGGCCGCGCCGGCCCTCCCGCCCGTGGCCCCACTTCGTTATCTCTTCGGTCTTCTGGAAGCTTCGTGCAAAAATAGGACCCTGGGCGAAAGTTTCGTCCAATTCCGAGAATATTTCTTTACTAGGATTTCTGAAACCAAAAAAAAAACAGCAACTGGCTCTTCGGCATCTTGTTAATAGGTTAGTTCCAGAAAATGCATAAATATGACATATAATGTGCATAAAACATGTAGGTATCATCAATAAAGTAGCATGGAACATAAGAAATTATCGATATGTTGGAGACGTATCAGCATCCCCAAGCTTAGTTCTGCTCGTCCCGAGCAGGTAAAACGATAACAAAGATAATTTCTGAAGTGACATGCCATCATAATCTTGATCATACTATTTGTAAACATATGTAATGAATGCAGCGATCAAAGCAAAGGTAATGACATGAGTAAACAAGTGAATCATAAAGCAAAGACTTTTCATGAATAGTACTTCAAGACAAGCATCAATAAGTCTTGCATAAGAGTTAACTCATAAAGCAATAAATCAAAGTAAAGGTGTTGAAGCAACACATAGGAAGATTAAGTTTCAGCGGTTGCTTTCAACTTATAACATGTATATCTCATGGATATTGTCAACATAAAGTAATATAACAAGTGCAATATGCAAGTATGTAGGAATCAATGCACAGTTCACACAAGTGTTTGCTTCTTAGGTGGAAGGAGATAGGTAAACTGACTCAACAATAAAAGTAAAAGAATGGTCCTTCAAAGAGGAAAGCATCGATTGCTGTATTTGTGCTAGAGCTTTTATTTTGAAAACATGAAACAATTTTGTCAACGGTAGTAATAAAGCATATGAGTTATGAAAATTATATCTTACAAGTTGCAAGCCTCATGCATAGTATACTAATAGTGCCCGCACCTCGTCCTACTTAGCTTGGACTACCGGATCTTTGCATGCCATGTTTCAACCAAGTGTCACAAAGGGGTACCTCCATGCCGCCTGTACAAAGGTCTAAGGAGAAAGCTCGCATTTTGGATTTCTCGCTTTTGATTATTCTCAACTTAGACATCCATACCGGGACAACATGGACAACAGATAATGGACTCCTCTTAAATGCATAAGCATGTAGCAACAATTATTATTCTCATATGAGATTGAGGATATATGTCCAAAACTGAAACTTCAACCATGGTTCATGGCTTTAGTTAGCGGCCCAATGTTCTTCTCTAACAATTTTGCATGCTCCAACCACTAAAATGATAGATCCTTCAGACAAGACGGACATGCATAGCAACTCACATGATATTCAACAATAGTTGATGGCGTTCCCCGAAGCATGGTTATCGCACAACAAGCAACTTAATAAAATATAAAGTGCATAAGTACATATTCAATACTACGATAGTTTTTAAGGCTATTTTGTCCCATGAGCTATATATTGCAAAGGTAAATGATGGAATTTTAAAGGTAGCACTCAAGCAATTTACTTTGGAATGGCGGAGAAATACCATGTAGTAGGTAGGTATGGTGGACACAAATGGCATGAATATTGGCTCAAGTATTTGGATGCATGAGAAGTATTCCCTCTCGATACAAGGTTTAGGATAGCAAGGTTATTTGAAGCAAACTCAAGGATGAACCGGTGCAGCAAAACTCACATAAAAGACATATTGTAAACATTATAAGACTCTACACCGTCTTCCTTGTTGTTCAAAACTCAATACTAGAAATTATCTAGACCTTAGAGAGACCAATTATGCAAACCAAATTTTAGCATGCTCTATGTATTTCTTCACTAATAGGTGCAAAGTATATGATGCAAGAGCTTAAACATGAGCACAACAATTGCCAAGTATCACATTATCCAAGACATTTTACCAATTACTACATGTAGCATTTTTCAATTCCAACCATATAACAATTTAACGAAGAGGAAACTTCGCCATGAATATTATGAGCTAAGAACACATGTGTTCATACGAACCAGCGGAGCGTGTCTCTCTCCCACACAAGGATGAACTTATTCAGAGAACTAAGATAACAAAACAAAAATAAAAGCACACACAGACGCTCCAAGTAAAGTACATAAGATGTGACCGAATAAAAATATAGTTTCACTAGAAGAAACCTGATAAGTTGTCGATGAAGAAGGGGATGCCTTGGGCATCCCCAAGCTTAGATGCTTGAGTCTTCTTAAAATATGCAGGGATGAACCACCGGGGCATCCCCAAGCTTAGACCTTTCACTCTTCTCGATCACATTATATCACCCTCTTCTATTGACCCTTGAAAACTTCCTTCACACCAAACTTCAAGCAAACTCATTAGAGGGTTAGTGCACAATTAATAATTCACATGTTCAGAGGTGGCACAATCATTCTTTACACTTCTGGACATTGCACATAACTTCTGAAAGTTAATGGAACAAAGAAACTCATTCAACTTAACAAAAGCGGCAATGCGAAATAAAAGGCAGAATCTGTCAAAAACAGAACAGTCCGTAAAGACGAATTTAAAGATGGCACCAGACTTGCTCAAATGGAAAAACTCAAAACTAATGAAAGTTGCGTACATATCTGAGGATCACGCTCGTAAATTGGCAGATTTTTTCGAATTTTCTACAGAGACTGTGCCCAGATTCGTGACAGAGAGCAATGCTGTTTCTGCAGCGATCCCAAATATAACATCAACTTTAACATAGAAACTTTACTTGGCACAAAAACATGATAATGAGAGGTTGCTACAGTAGTAAACAACTTCCAAGACTCAAATATAAAACAAAGTACTGTAGTAAAAAAACACATGGGTTATCTCCCAAGAAGTTCTTTCTTTATAGCCATTAAGATGGGCTCAGCAGTTTTAATGATGCACTCGCAAGAAATAGAAGTTGAAGCAAAAGAGAGCATCAAGAGGCAAATTCAAAACACATTTAAGTCTAACATGCTTCCTATGCATAGGAATCTTGTAAATAAACAAGTTCATGAAGAGCAAAGTAACAAGCATAGGAAGATAAAACAAGTGTAGCTTCAAAAATTTCAGCACATAGAGAGGTGTTTTAGTAACATGAAAATTTTTACAACCATATTTTCCTCTCTCATAATAACTTTCAGTAGCAACATGAGCAAACTCAACAATATAACTATCACATAAAGCATTCTTATCATGAGTCTCATGCATAAAATAATTACTACTCCCAACATAAGCATAGTCATTCTTATTAATTGTAGTGGGAACAAATTCAACAAAGTAGCTATCAAATATAGGAGGTATATTGTAATCATAATCAAATTTATCCTCCATAACAGGTGGTAACAAAAGACTACTATCATTATAATCATCATAAATGGGAGGCAAAGTATCATCAAAGTAAATTTTCTCCTCAATGCTTGGGGGACTAAAAATATCATGCTCATCAAAGCCAGCTTCCCCAAGCTTAGAATTTTCCATAGCATTAGCAACAATAGTGTTCAAAGCATTCATATTAATATGTTCCATGGGTTTTTTAATTTTCGCATCAAACCATCCATGTCTTAAATCAGGAAATAGAATAAGAAGGTCATTGTTGTCCATTATGCCTAACTAGTGTAAACAAGAAACCAAATGTCGCAATTGCAGAGTCTAAAGGAAATAGCTTCGAGCACACACACAATGGCGCCAGAAAAGTACTGTTACACAAACGAAGTATGAGTGCCTTTTACCTTTCCTCCCGGCAACGGCGCCGAAAGAGTGCTTGATGTCTACGGTGCTTCTATTCTGGTAGACAGTGTTGGGCCTCCAAGAGCAGAGGTTTGTAGAACAGCAGCAAGTTTCCCTTAAGTGGATTACCCAAGGTTTATCGAACTCAGGGAGGAAGAGGTCAAAGATATCCCTCTCATGCAACCCTGCAACCACAAAGCAAGAAGTCTCTTGTGTCCCCAACACACCTAATAGGTGCACTAGTTCGGCGAAGAGATAGTGAAATACAAGTGGTATGAATGAATATGAGTGGTAATAGCAATCTGAATAAAATATGGCAGCGAGTAAACATGCAGCAGAACAGTAAATAAACGGTGTTTTCAGTATTGGAAACAAGGCCTAGGGATCATACTTTCACTAGTGGACACTCTCAACATTGATCGCATAATAAATACTTCTTCTCATATGTGCTACATACACTCTTGTTTGATAATGAACATCATTCGTTGCGTAGGATTACACGAACCCTCAATGCCGGAGTTAACAAGCTCCACAACATTCGATATTCATGTTTAAGTAACCTTAGAGCATAATAGATCATTGCAAAATAAACCAAGAACTAACATAGAGCACGCACTGTCCACATTACACTATGAAGGAGGAATAGATCACATCAATACTATCATAATGACAATTAACTCCACGATCTACAAGAGATCATGATCATAGCCTACGACAAGAACCACACGGTGCACACACTAATCACCTTTACACCATGCAGGAGGAATAGACTACTTTAATAACATCACATGAGTAGCACATAACTAGTAGCGATACAAAGCTCATCATATGGATCTCAATCATGTAAAGCAGCTCATGAGATCATTGTATTGAAGTACATAGGAGAGAGATTAACCACATAGCTACCGGTACAGCCCCGAGCCTCGATGGAGAACTACTCCCTCCTCATGGGAGCAGCAGCGGTGATGAAGATGGCGGTGGAGATGGCAGCGGTGTCGATGGAGAAGCCTTCCGGGGGCACTTCCCCGCTCCGTGCCGGAACAGAGACTCCTGTCCCCCAGATCTTGGCTTCGCGATGGCGGCGCTGGAACTTTTCTCGTATCGTGGCTTTCTAAGGGGGTTTCGCGACGGAGGCTTTAAGTAGGCGGAGGGTCAACGCGAGGCCACACGAGGGGCCTAGGGGTAGGTCGGCGCGACCAGGGCTTGGGCCGCCCGGCCACTGGCCGCCTCGTGGCCCCACTTCGTTATCTCTTCGGTCTTGAAGCTTCGTGCAAAAATAGGACCCTGGGCGAAAGTTTCGTCCAATTCCGAGAATATTTCTTTACTAGGATTTCTGAAACCAAAAACAGCAGAAACCAAGCTCTTCGGCATCTTGTTAATAGGTTAGTTCCGGAAAATGCATAAATATGACATATAATGTGCATAAAACATGTATGTATCATCAATAAAGTAGCATGGAACATAAGAAATTATCGATACGTTGGAGACGTATCAGCCTCCAATGGAGTACCGGGTTAGTTTCGTTGATCATCTCATCCGCGGTCTTTCCCCTCCTATCCATGAGTTTCTTCGAGGTCTTCTCTTTGTTTATGGGCTTCAGCTTCATCAGCTGACGCCCAATTCTATCTTGCACGTGTCGATTTTTATCACATTGTGTGAATGTTTCCTCGGAGTCCAACCTAATTGGGCTTTGTGGAAGCGCATCTTCTGCCTCCGCCGTAATGGCTCCCACGGCGTCGCCTATAATATTGGCGGCGTCGTTATCTGTGTTCGCTCTGACGTCGATTACTTCGACGTCAAATTCCCTGATTCCGTCCAAGGGTGGCGCAAGAAGTGGCTGTATGTGCACGAAGAAAGCTCTGATTCAGTAGAGTACAACATCGCCCCCTTCGACGGAAAAACCAAAATTCTTCGCCGCCGCTCCTGGGATGCTGAAGCTACCGAAGAAGAGAAATTGGCGACAGAGGCGCTAATGACTCGCATCCGTGAGCTTCAGAGTACCCGTGGCAAGGAGCTATCGGGTATCCAAATCACAGCCTACTTCCTTAGGATTAGAGTGCAGCCTCTGCAAGCTCGAAAAAATCCCCTTTGGACGTATGCTGGTGATGAAGACGTCGAGAGGCTCTCCACATATCTTCCTGCGAATGACTTGGAGAAGCTGATTCGAAGAATCTCCAAGCTTAACAAGAAAGACACCGTTCCATCTTCTTGCAAAGTTAAGCCATTTTGTAGCGTCAATCCTCTTCCCGAGATAATTGTTCTTCGTGGCTATTATGTTGTCTTCCCGAATTATTTCTGTCGACCACTTTATTGATAGCGCTTGATAATATAATTGCTTTGTCAATATTCCTTATATTCCACAGGGTCACCTTGTTCTATCTTCTCTTCCTCCCCTTCCCGAGGGTGGGGAAGTCGAAGAACGGGCTGTTGTCACCGACGACAACCAGGGTACTTCTCGCCCTGAAAGTGGAGTCGCGGGTTCCCAAAAATCCGCGGCTTCTCTTGAAAAAGAGAATGAAACAGAGGTTACCTCGTCGACACGCTCGTCTCTCCCCGCTGCTTCTCCAAAAGGCAAGAGGAAGAGGGATGAAACTATTGACTCTGGCGCCTCCAAAGCCGATACTTCCCGTGCCGAAAAGATTGCACCTGATGCGGGAAGAAAGCTTTGGATCTTTACGAAGCTGCTCTGATCAGCTCGTAAGTTTTTTAATGCACTACATTTGTCCCTTCTCGATATTTTTCCAAATTGCTTTCTTATCTTGTCGCTGAATTTGTTATAGTGGCGATGAAGAGGAAGATGCACCCTGATGCGCGTAGATGTACACGTCCGTTGGGAACCCCAAGAGGAAGGTATGATGCGCACAGTGGCAAGTTTTCCCTCAGTATGAAACCAAGGTTTAATCGAACCAGTAGGAGCCAAGAAGCACGTTGAAGGTTGATGGTCGCGAAATGTGATGCGGCGCAACACCAGGGATTCCGGCGCCAACTAGGAACCTGCACAACACAACCAAAGTACTTTGCCCCAACGAAGCAGTGAGGTTGTCAATCTCACCGCTTGCTGTAACAAAGGATTAAACGTATCGAGTGGAAGATGTTTGCAAAGAAAACAGTAAAACAAGTAGATTGTATGCTATGGAAAGAATAGGACCGGGGTCCACAGTTCACTAGAGGTGTCTCTCCCATAAGATAAAAGCATGTTGGGTGAACAAATTACAGTCGGGCAATTGACAAATAGAGAAAGGCATAATAATGCATATACATGACATGGTAAATATAGTGAGATTTAATCCGGGCATTACGACAAAGAACATAGACCGCCATCCAACTGCATCTATGCCTAAAAAGTCCACCTTCAGGTTATCGTCCGAACCCCTCCAGTATTAAGTTGCAAAGCAACAGACAATTGCATTAAGTATTGTGCGTAATGTAATCAATAACTACATCCTTAGACATAGCATCAATGTTTTATCCCTAGTGGCAACAGCACATCACAACCTTAGAACTTTCTGTCACTGTCCCAGGTATCAATGAAGGCATGAACCCACTATCGAGCATAATTACTCCCTCTTGGAGTTAAGAGTAAAAACTTGGCCAGAGCCTCTACTAATAACGGAGAGCATGCAAGATCATAAACAACACATGAACAATAGATTGATAATCACCATAATCATAGTACTCTCTATCCATCGGATCCCGACAAACACAACATATAGAATTACATATAGATGATCTCGATCATGTTAGGCAGCTCACAAGATCTAACAATGAAGCACAACAAGGAGAAGACGACCATCTAGCTACTGCTATGGACCCATGGTCCAGGGGTGAACTACTCACTCATCACTCCGGAGCGATCATGGCGATGAAGAGTCCTCCGGGAGATGAATCCCCTCTCCGGCAGGGTGCCGGGCGATCTCCGAATCCCCGAGATGGGATTCGCGGCGGCGCGCGTCTCTGGGTTTTCCGTATCGTGGCTCTCGGTACTGGGGGTTTCGCGACGGAGGCTTTAAGTAGGCGGAAGGTCAACGCGGGGGCCACACGAGGGGCCCAGGGGGCAGGGCCGCGCGGCCAAGCCCTAGGCCGCGCCGGCCACCCCCTGGCTGCCTCGTGGCCCCACTTCGTTAGGTCTTCGGTCTTCTGGAAGCTTCGTGCAAAAATAGGACCCTGGGCGAAAGTTTCGTCCAATTCCGAGAATATTTCTTTACTAGGATTTCTGAAACCAGAAACAGCAGAAAACAGCAACTGGCTCTTCGGCATCTTGTTAATAGGTTAGTTCAGAAAATGCATAAATATGACATATAATGTGCATAAAACATGTAGGTATCATCAATAAAGTGGCATGGAACATAAGAAATTATCGATACGTTGGAGACGTATCAGCATCCCCAAGCTTAGTTCTGCTCGTCCCGAGCAGGTAAAACGATAACAAAGATAATTTCTGAAGTGACATGCCATCATAATCTTGATCATACTATTTGTAAACATATGTAATGAATGCAGCGATCAAAGCAAAGGTAATGACATGAGTAAACAATGAATCATATAGCAAAGACTTTTCATGAATAGTACTTCAAGACAAGCATCAATAAGTCTTGCATAAGAGTTAACTCGTAAAGCAATAAATCAAAGTAAAGGTGTTGAAGCAACACATAAGAAGATTAAGTTTCAGCGGTTGCTTTCAACTTGTAACATGTATATCTCATGGATATTGTCAACATAAAGTAATATAACAAGTGCAATATGCAAGTATGTAGGAATCAATGCACAGTTCACACAAGTGTTTGCTTCTTAAGGTGGAAGGAGATAGGTAAACTGACTCAACAATAAAAGTAAAAGAATGGTCCTTCAAAGAGGAAAGCATCGATTGCTGTATTTGTGCTAGAGCTTTTATTTTGAAAACATGAAACAATTTTGTCAACGGTAGTAATAAAGCATATGAGTTATGAAAATTATATCTTACAAGTTGCAAGCCTCACGCATAGTATACTAATAGTGCCCGCACCTTGTCCTACTTAACTTGGACTACCGGATCTTTGCATGCCATGTTTCAACCAAGTGTCACAAAGGGGTACCTCCATGCCGCCTGTACAAAGGTCCAAGGAGAATGCTCGCATTTCGGATTTCTCGCTTTTGATTATTCTCAACTTAGACATCCATACCGGGACAACATGGACAACAGATAATGGACTCCTCTTAAATGCATAAGCATGTAGCAAAGTTATTATTCTCATATGAGATTGAGGATATATGTCCAAACTGAAACTTCCACCATGATTCATGGCTTTAGTTAGCGGCCCAATGTTCTTCTCTAACAATTTTGCATGCTCCAACCACTAAAATGATAGACCTTCAGACAAGACGGACATGCATAGCAACTCACATGATATTCAACAATAGTTGATGGCGTTCCCCAGAAGCATGGTTATCGCACAACAGGCAACTTAATAAAATATAAAGTGCATAAGTACATATTCAATACTACGATAGTTTTTAAGGCTATTTTGTCCCATGAGCTATATATTGCAAAGGTGAATGATGGAATTTTAAAGGTAGCACTCAAGCAATTTACTTTGGAATGGCGGGTAAATACCATGTAGTAGGTAGGTATGGTGGACACAAATGGCATAGTAGTTGGCTCAAGGATTTTGGATGCATGAGAAGTATTCCCCTCGATACAAGGTTTAGGCTAGCAAGGTTATTTGAAGCAAACTCAAGGATGAACAAGTGCAGCAAGACTCACATAAAAGACATATTGTAAACATTATAAGACTCTACACTGTCTTCCTTGTTGTTCAAAACTCAATACTAGATATTATCTAGACCTTAGAGAAACCAAATATGCAAATCAAATTTTAGCAAGCTCTATGTATTTCTTCATTAATGGGTGCAAAGCATATGATGCAAGAGCTTAAACATGAGCACAACAATTGCCAAGTATCACATTATCCAAGACATTTTAGAATTACTACATGTAGCATTTTCCAATTCCAACCATATAACAAATTAACGAAGAAGAAACTTCGCCTTGAACATTATGAGTAAAGCCTAAGGACACATGTGTCCATATGCAACAGCGGAGCGTGTCTCTCTCCACAAAGTGAATGCTAGGATCCATCTTATTCAAACAAAAACAAAAACGAAAACAAACCGACGCTCCAAGTAAAGAACACAAGATGTGACGAATAAAAATATAGTTTCAGGGGAGGAACCTGATGATGTTGTCGATGAAGAAGGGGATGCCTTGGGCATCCCCAAGCTTAGACGCTTGAGTCTTCTTAAAATATGCAGGGATGAACCACGGGGCATCCCCAAGCTTAGAGCTTTCACTCCTCTTGATCTTAGTATATCATTCTCCTCTCTTGACCCTTGAAAACTTCCTTCACACCAAACTTCAAGCAAACTCATTAGAGGGTTAGTGCATCATTAATAATTCATACATTCAGAGATGACACAATCATTATTTTCACTTCTGGACATTGCATAATGCTACTGGACATTAGTGGATCAAAGAAATAAATCCAACATAGCAAAAGAGGCAATGCGAAATAAATGGCAGAATCTGTCAAAAACAGAACAGTCCGTAAAGACGAATTTATAAATGGCACCAGACTTGCTCAAATGGAAAAACTCAAAACTAATGAAAGTTGCGTATATATCTGAGGATCACGCTCGTAAATTGGCAGATTTTTTTCGAATTTTCTACAGAGAATTATGCCCAGATTCGTGACAGACAGCAATGCTGTTTCTGTGCAGCGATCCCAAATATAACATCAACTTTGACATAGAAACTTTACTTGGCACAAAAACATGATAAGGAGAGGTTGCTACAGTAGTAAACAACTTCCAAGACTCAATAAAACAAAAAATTGCTGTAGGTAAAAACATGGGTTGTCTCCCATAAGCGCTTTTCTTTAACGCCTTTCAGCTAGGCGCAGAAAGTGCAAATCAAGTAACATCGAGAGTAGAAGCATCAACATCATAGCTTGTTCTAATAATAGAATCAAAAGGCAACTTCATTCTCTTTCTAGGGAAGTGTTCCATACCTTTCTTGAGAGGAAATTGATATTTAATATTACCTTCCCTCATATCAATAACAGCACCAACAGTTCGAAGAAAAGGTCTTCCCAACACAATTGGACAAGATGCATTGCATTCGATATCCAAGACAACAAAATCAACGGGGACAAGGTTATTGTTAACCGTAATATGCACATTATCAATCCTCCCCAAAGGTTTCTTTTTAACATTATCGGCAAGATTAACATCCAAATAACAATTCTTTAATGGTGGCAAGTCAAGCATATCATAAATCTTTTTAGGCATAACAGAAATACTTGCACCAAGATCACATAAGGCATTACATTCAAAGTCATTGAATTTCATTTTAATGATGGGCTCCCAACCATCTTCTAACTTTCTAGGAATAGAAGTTTCAAGTTTTAGTTTCTCTTCTCTAGCTTTTATGAGAGCATTTGTAATATGTTTTGTAAAGGCTAAATTTATAGCACTAGCATTAGGACTTTTAGCAAGTTTTTGTAAGAACTTTATAACTTCAGAGATGTGGCAATCATCAAAATCTAAATCATTATGAGCCACAGCAATGGGATCATTATTCCCAAGGTTGGAAAAAATTTCAGCAGTTTTATCACAAGCAGTTTCAGCAGTTTTAGCAATTTCAGGCAGCTTTGTACGCTTTGCATTATGAGTAGAAACATTGCCAACACCAATTATTTTACCATTGATAGTAGGAGGTGCAGCAACATGTGAAGAATTAGCATTACTAGTGGTGGTAATAGTCCAAACTTTAGCTACATTATTCTCTTTAGCTAGTTTTTCATTTTCTTCTCTATCCCACCTAGCACGCAACTCAGCCATTAATCTTATATTCTCATTAATTCTAACTTGGATGGCATTTGCTGTAGTAGTAATCTTATTATCAAGATCATTATTAGGCATAACTTTCAACTTTAAAAGATTAACATCAGAGGCAAGCCTATCAACTCTAGAAGCGATAGTATCAATTTTATCAAGCTTTTCCTCAACAGATTTGTTAAAAGCAGTTTGTGTACTAATAAATTCTTTAAGCATGGCTTCAAGACCAGAGGGTACACTCCTATTATTATTGTAAGAATTCCCATAAGAATTACCATAACCATTACCATTAGCAGAAGGATATGGCCTATAGTTATTACCAGAGTTGTTCCTATAAGCATTGTTGTTGAAATTATTATTTTTAATGAAATTCACATCAACATTTTCTTCTTGAGCAACCAATGAAGCTAAAGGAACATTATTTGGATCTACATTAGATCTACCATTCACAAGCATAGACATAATCACATCAATCTTATCACTCAAGGAAGAGGTTTCTTCAACAGAATTTACCTTCTTACCTTGTGGAGCTCTTTCCGTGTGCCATTCAGAGTAATTCACCATCATATCATCAAGAAGTTTTGTAGCCGCCCCCAATGTGATGGACATAAAGGTACCTCCAGCAGCTGAATCCAATAAATTCCGCGAAGAAAAATTTAGTCCTGCATAGAAGGTTTGGATGATCATCCAAGTAGTCAGTCCATGGGTTGGGCAATTCTTTACCAAAATTTTCATTCTCTCCCATGCTTGAGCAACATGTTCAGTATCTAATTGTTTAAAATTCATTATGCTACTTCTCAAAGAAATAATTTTAGCGGGAGGATAATATCTACCAATAAAAGCATCCTTGCATTTAGTCCATGAATCAATACTATTCTTAGGAAAAGATAGCAACCAATCTTTAGCTCTTCCTCTTAATGAGAAAGGAAACACTTTCAATTTAATAATATCACCATCTACATCTTTATACTTTTGCATTTCACAAAGTTCAACAAAATTATTGAGATGGGCAGCATCATCAGAACTAGCACCAGAAAATTGTTCTCTCATGACTAGATTTAGTAAAGCAGGTTTAATTTCAAAGAATTCTGCTGTAGTAGCAGGTGGAGCAATAGGTGTGCATAGGAAATCATTATTATTTGCATTTGTGAAGTCACACAACTTAGTATTTTCAGGGTTGGCCATTTTAGCAACAGTAAATAAAGCAAACTAGATAAAGTAAATGCGAGTAACTAATTTTTTTGTGTTTTCGATATAGAGAGCAAGACAATTAATAAAGTAAAACTAGCAACTAATTTTTGTATTTTGATTTAGTGCAGCAAACAAAGTAGTAAATAAAATAAAGCAAGACAAAAACAAAGTAAAGAGATTGAGAAGTGGAGACTCCCCTTGCAGCGTGTCTTGATCTCCCGGCAACGGCGCCAGAAAAAGTGCTTGATGCGCGTAGATGTACACGTCCGTTGGGAACCCCAAGAGGAAGGTATGATGCGCACAGTGGCAAGTTTTCCCTCAGTATGAAACCAAGGTTTAATCGAACCAGTAGGAGCCAAGAAGCACGTTGAAGGTTGATGGTCGCGAAATGTGATGCGGCGCACCAGATTCCGGCGCCAACTAGGAACCTGCACAACACAACCAAAGTACTTTGCCCCAACGGGTGAGGTTGTCAATCTCACCGGCTTGCTGTAACAAAGGATTAAACGTATCGAGTGGAAGATGTTTGCAAAGAAAACAGTAAAACAAGTAGATTGTATGCTATGGAAAGAATAGGACCGGGGTCCACAGTTCACTAGAGGTGTCTCTCCCATAAGATAAAAGCATGTTGGGTGAACAAATTACAGTCGGCAATTGACAAATAGAGAAAGGCATAATAATGCATATACATGACATGGTAAATATAGTGAGATTTAATCCGGGCATTACGACAAAGAACATAGACCGCCATCCAACTGCATCTATGCCTAAAAAGTCCACCTTCAGGTTATCGTCCGAACCCCCTCCAGTATTAAGTTGCAAAGCAACAGACAATTGCATTAAGTATTGTGCGTAATGTAATCAATAACTACATCCTTAGACATAGCATCAATGTTTTATCCCTAGTGGCAACAGCACATCACAACCTTAGAACTTTCTGTCACTGTCCCAGGTATCAATGAAGGCATGAACCCACTATCGAGCATAATTACTCCCTCTTGGAGTTAAGAGTAAAAACTTGGCCAGAGCCTCTACTAATAACGGAGAGCATGCAAGATCATAAACAACACATGAACAATAGATTGATAATCACCATAATCATAGTACTCTCTATCCATCGGATCCCGACAAACACAACATATAGAATTACATATAGATGATGATCATGTTAGGCAGCTCACAAGATCTAACAATGAAGCACAACAAGGAGAAGACGACCATCTAGCTACTGCTATGGACCCATGGTCCAGGGGTGAACTACTCACTCATCACTCCGGAGGCGATCATGGCGATGAAGAGTCCTCCGGAGATGAATCCCTCTCCGGCAGGGTGCGGAGGCGATCTCAGAATCCCCCGAGATGGGATTCGCGCGGCGCGTCTCTGTAAGGTTTTCCGTATCGTGGCTCTCGACTGGGGGTTTCGCGACGGAGGCTTTAAGTAGGCGGAAGGTCAACGCGGGGGCCACACGAGGGCCCAGGGGCAGGGCCGCGCGGCCAAGCCCTAGGCCGCGCCGGCCACCCCCGGCTGCCTCGTGGCCCCACTTCGTTAGGTCTTCGGTCTTCTGCTCGTGCAAAAATAGGACCCTGGGCGAAAGTTTCGTCCAATTCCGAGAATATTTCTTTACTAGGATTTCTGAAACCAAAAAGCAGAAAACAACTGGCTCTTCGGCATCTTGTTAATAGGTTAGTTCCAAAAAAATGCATAAATATGACATATAATGTGCATAAAACATGTAGGTATCATCAATAAAGTGGCATGGAACATAAGAAATTATCGATACGTTGGAGACGTATCACACCCATTGACGCGACTGCTCGAACGAGCACGTCCCGTACTTTGGTTGTTTCGGAAGCTCATCCTGATGGCGATGAAACTTCGCCTCCTCAACAAAACCTGGAGCATCCAACTCCAGCTGTGAGCCCCCAGGCCTCTTCCCCGAAGAGAGCCAGGGTGGAATCAACCAAGGAACCAACCACACTAGCTGGTTGTTCCTCGACTCCTTTGATGGAAGAGGTAAGTTGTTTTCTTTTGTTCTGTATTGATTTTACTGCTTTGAATTTCTCTCTCTTTTCTGCTTCTTGATATCAAGTGTTTCTTCTTCCTATATTGATCTTTTTGCATGATGATTTCTTCAGCCTTTTATGAAAGAGCTCATCCGCTTCGGTACCCAATTTATCGGGTACCGCGATTATGCCGCCAAGCTTGAAGGTACCCTCTTTTTTCCTTGTCTGTCTTTCTTTATCAAGTATGTTCTGTCACTTTTTTGTGCTGCATTACTTTACTTGTCTGTCTTGTGATGGCAGAAAAACTTGCGGAAGCTAACAAACGCGCTGACGCTCTTGCTGCTGAATTGGAGCAAAGCGAAACAGCTCGCTTGAAAGCTGAAGCAGATGCTGCGGCCGTCGAAGATCTTCAGAAAAGACTCGACGATGCAAAAAATGCTCTGAGCGAAAATGTAGCTCAACATTCTGCTCGCGAAGAGGAAATCCTTAGTCGACTGGAGTCGCAGAGTCGGCGATTTGTTAGTAAGTATCCAGACCTTCATTGCTTCTTTGAGTCGTCTTTGTTCCCTCTTTTTGCTTGACCAACTCTCTTTTATTTTACTCAGGGAGAACAAATCAAGAGTATGAGCTGGAGAGCCCTGAGGGTGACCAACTCCTCGATGCTCTTTCTCTTCTTGAAATTCATGGCGATGAGGCCCGCGACGGCCTTTCTGAAGCTAAGATTGGCTTGTCGCGGCTTTTCCCATATTTCTTCAAGAAAAAGGAGGAACCCGCAACTTTTGTTGCTCTCGCCAAGTGCTTCACTTCCCAAGAAGACCTTGGACTCCAACTTTGTCAAGAGGGACTAAAAGTTGGTGTCGAAGGTACGATTGCCTTGATTGCAGAGAGCCAACAACACGTCGACTGGTCGAGGGTTGGCAACACGGAGGAGATCGAGACGAAGAAGTGGCAGTCGCTAATTAAAGCGGCGAAGCCCAGTTCGAAGAAAATCCTTGCCACCCTTGGATATAAGCCAGCTCCTGCTCCAAGTTCTTCAAAGCCGGAGGTCAAGTAGACCACTTTGCTTTTTCTTTTAGTTTTCTCTCTCTTTTGGCACTGTCGCCGTAGTGTTCTTGGCGGTGGTTGCGTCAGTAGTTGTCTATAGGTCCTTCTTTTGTAATAGACATGTACATACTTTCAGAATGAATGGAAATCTATCTTTTGCGTAATGATTGATGTCGAAAATTTTGTTTTCAGTTGATTTTTGACAACTATACTGCAACTCCTGGTCCTTCCGAGGTTTTTCCTTCGTCTCATTTGAAGAAAACGCCTGTCGCTGTCGAATTTACTGAGGATTCTTCGAGTAAAGACTCAGCACAAGATTTGGAAGAGCTTCGTCAGCAACTCCAATCCACGAAGAGGCAGTCACTTATGCTCATGGAACAATCTCGAAAATCCTCCGAGAGGGAAAAAGTTGCACTCCAACAGGCTCAAGATGCCATAGCTGAAAGGTTGCTGAGGCTGCTGCAGCTTCATCTCGAGAGAATTTTATGCTTCAGCGGCTGACGGATGCTAGCTTGGATATGGCAGGTGTGCTTCATTAATTTTTTCATGCTTTACAGTTCTTTTTTGCTTGTCTCCTTGTTGCCCACTGATTCTTTCAAAAATAGGTTCCTTCTTGGATGCTACTACCGAAGATGAACGTGTCGAAGCTCGATCCAATGCACTTCTCAAACTTGCGCATGATCATGGTTCAAATTTTTGGGGCACCCTGAACGGACTCGCCAAATCGTCGGTTTCAGGATCGCGCGCTTCAGGTTCGCGATTATCTCGACTTTTGTACAAGGACCTTGTCTCTGGTCTATGGCACCATGTTTCCTCGCAATAAGATGCCAGAGACTCTTCCTGCTTTAATGGACAAATTTCGGGATGCTCCTCGAATCCACGGCTTTGTGCGTGCCCAATTAGCTGCTGGCGCAAGGTTTGCTATGATCATGATAAAAATCTGCTACCCGAAGTTAGACGTGGGTCAGGTTGTTCCAAAGTGCCTGGCCAAGATGGCGAAGAGGAGGAAGAACTTCAGCAAATATGACGACGTTGTGACCCCTGTTGCCGAAGATATGATGGATGAACTTCTTCGGATGGACGCCGAATTCTTAGTGAAGGGCGGTTATGCTAAACATAGCACTCGCGCTATAAATAATGAACGGTTGACGATAGATAATATACTTGCCAACCCTTGAAGTTTTGTTGCTCCAAAGATTGTGTCTTGTATGTAGTAAACATAATCTATATTGTAAGGCCACTATATTTTTGTTTTTCAATGCCAAGCCCCCGGGCATTTTGATGGCGATGTTTTCTTTTTATAATGCGAGCTTGTCCCAAGGCAAGATAAATTATATTTGTGTACTATTTTTGCGGGCGCGAGCCCCGAGCTTTATGTTGACCGCTTTTTGGCGACACCTTTTTATTTTGGCGAGGTACTTTATACCAAGGCGAGATATTTTGCAAGTTATATTTGTCGGCATCGTGTATATATATGTTGTATCTTCTGGGTAGAAGCCCCCGAGCCTGTCGAAAAGATATATAATTCCACTATCTTTATTATATTGCAGCACCGCGAGCCCGCCTCATTAAAAACCTTTCCCGCCCCACTCGGTGCCCGAAAAAGGAAAAGAGTGCGTCTGAAAACTCGCGGGCGTTTCAGTACATTGTATGTTTACAAAGGAGACTATATTTTGGCTTTTAAGCGTAAAAACGCCAGAGCTGTGCCACGTTCCAAGGGTTTGGCTCAACAATCCACGTTTTCTTGTCCTTGATTCTGTATGCTCCTCCTTCGATTACTTCTGTGACGATGTAAGGTCCAAGCCATGGTGACTCGAGTTTTTCATGGCTTTTTTGATTGAGTCGTAAAACCAAGTCCCCAACTTGAAAAGATTTTGGTCGCAATCGTCGACTGTGGTAGTTTTTCAGGTCCTGTTGGTATTTGGCGATTCATGACAATACTTCATCTCGAGCCTCATCATGTGCGTCGACATCATCCTCCAAAGCTCTTCGCGAAGTTTCTTCATCATATTCTGTAACTCTCGGAGAATCGTGCTCTATTTCTATCGGCAGTACTGCTTCAGCTCCATGGACCAGGAAGAACGGCGTCTCCTGCGTCGCCGTATTTGGTGTTGTTCGAATACTCCACAACACACTTGGCAGCTCCTCTGGCCAAGTGTGCCGAGCTTTTTCCAATGGTCCTAGTGTTGACGTCAGAAACCCACTGGCGGGCAGTGACTGGTCAACACCGTAGAGCCGGGAACAACTAGGGCTGCGGCTGGCCCCAGTCCCTCAGAGCGACGGCCCGCAAAGCCTCCTGGTCGCGCGCCGATGCAAATTGCAAGGGCGTGCCACCTGACCTATACCTGGTCGGAAGGTGTGGATGATGCCTCGCTTAGTTTCCTGCAGGGCACACACGTACACGTTAAATACGAGCCTCGATCGGCTCTCGGTTATCCTGTGAATCGGCTCATGGAGCCGATCCACCCATGATTCGTCCAAGGTGGCCGAATATATGGTGGTCCTGCTTGATCAAGATAAAGCGTATGAGATCCACGACGATCTGGGGTTTTCACCGCATAATCGGATCATCCTACTCACGATTGGGCCTCGCGCTCACGCACGGTGATCGTAAGCCAGCCCTAGACAAGGCCTAAAAACCAACACTAGGTTGATCCTCGGAACATCCTGTCTAGGGGCAGCAAACTACACCCTGCATGCCGCTGGATCCTCCAACCCTTTGTAAGGCCTAACTATTGCAGATATTAAACTAATCCTTGATGAATCAAGGAGCAATCGTAACGGATCAGATCTACTAAACAATGATCAAGCGGGGTGCCGCCCCTGCACCCATGATGAGGTACAAGGACGGCTAGATGCGCAAGGGTTGCACTACGAAAGCATATGATACTAAGAACAATGCTAACCCTAACACATCTATGATAACTACGTTGCTCGCCATCAAAAAGGCTTCAGCACGAGCAACGCATGAACAACTAGGCAGGCTCGTGCTGCCTAGATCGCGAGATGCGATCTAGGCAGCATGGTGCTTACCGGAGGACCCCTCGAGACGAAGGAGTTGGCGATGCGCCGAGATTGGTTTGTGTTGAACGTTGGTTGTTGTTTATTCCATAAACCCTAGATACATATTTATAGTCCGGGGACTTTCTAATGTGGGCGTGCACCAAACCGTGCACGAGATAAACTCTAACTTCTAAACTAAGATGCGATCTAATATGTTACAGATACATGGGCGGTTTAGCCCAACTCGGTATAAAAGGCCGATTCACCTATTTCTCCTATATGTATATCTTCAAATCCGTCTTGATCGCGGCCCACCTCTGACTTGGTCAAATTCTGGTGATAACACATGCCCCCCTGGTTTTGATAATGCTAATTGCAAAACCATATGCATTCTTCAAAGGGTCATGTCGTGGCAGAGCAGAACCGTTGCAGTACTGTCTACTACTACTTCTTCCGCATGACTTGACAACTCCGGCAGTCTTTGAGCAATCGGCTCTTTTCTTCCACATGATCGGCTTCTAGTTAACTTAGCCGATAGTCAAAGTCAAACAAACCACAAAAAAGCCGATGGCGTCGCACCGGTCCCTACCATATAACAAACAAAGGCAAACCTGGTTACCCCTCCAAACGGTCACCTGCAACCTCCGTCCGAGAAAGCAAACTCAGATCCCCAAAATCCGCCACCTACGCGATCTCGCGAGCTTCAGATCTCAACCGCACCGCCCCAACTCCGCAGCACATCAAATGGCGGAATCGTCCAACGCCGACACCCTGGTCTCCGGCTTGAAGGTAATACTCCACCGCTTCTCCGCCATTAGGGCCAATATCAGGGTTGAACAGAAGAACACCTGACTTAATGTTCTATTCCGTCATTGATTTTAGGTCTCCGACATCCTATTGCCGCATCCTTCTCTCCCCAATTCCATGTGTCTTGGCCCCCGCTCTTCCGAGAGTCCTGCTCATTTAATCTCTTGTGAAGCTAACAGAATCCCCTTCGTGAATCAGCACTTAGATCTGACCTCCTGGGCCGACTGCCTACGAGCCTGGCCTAATCCCCCTGAAGGTTGGGTGCCATGGTACAATAGAGTATCCAAAACCCATTACGCCACCTGGGAATCCATAGGGATAGCCGATGCCTTATCATTATCACTGTCTCCTCTTGAGAAGAATGAAAATATTCTGAAAACCATCGGCTACTTCTGGTCTGACGCGCTGAACTGCTTCATTTTCGGCCATGGCCCGATGACCCCAACCCTGCTGGACGTGGTCATGATCACAGGCCTGGACATTGCGTCTCCAAGCCCTTCTGCTTTCAAACTGCCGAAAGTCCCTTTCACCCTTTCTTCTAAAAAAGAGTGCACCAGCTGGGGCGCCTATCTCGATCGTTATATGAAAACCAAAGGCCCCGTGACAGAGCGAGAACACACAGCCTTCCTAAACTTTTGGTTGGAACACTTCATATTCTGCGGCCCATCACTTGCCCCTACCAAGAACTACCTTTCTCTAGCCTATGAACTGGCCAAAGGTACCCATCTCGGCATCGGCAAACTGTTCCTTGGAGAGGTATATCGATCTCTTCAACTGATGACTGTCAAGCTGTTCTCTCGAACGTCAAAACGGCGGCCCCTGGTGGTTTATTCGGCTATGGCGCAGTTATACTTTCGGGATCAGATCCCGACTTCCCACCTTGACCTCCTGCACCTTCCCGATGTTAACGGAAGGATATTCGATGCACCAGTTATGGTCAAGCCCTGTACGGTCTCCCAGGCAGCAGGCTGATCCCTAAGGAAGCAGCAGGGTGGTTCAAGATCTTCTTCCAAGGTTTGGACAACCCCCTGTTCTTTCCTTATACTGAAACGGAAGATTTTGAAAATCCAGTCTCCTTCCGATTGGGTAGCTTTGCCGATGATGATAACACTCGGCATCTGTATTCTATCATGATCCGTCCTTGCTTTCTCCCTGTTGGAATGAGCACCTCAAACCGGATCATCAAACCTGGTTATGAGTGTTATCAACCGGTAATGGTAGCCCGCCAACTTGGTCTCGGGCAAGTGCCTCCGCATTTGTCCTTACACCACCTGACCGCAAGCAGAGCCGAACTTCCTGACATCCTTACTAGTCATAGGTGCTACACCTTCTTTGATGCTTTGGCCCTTCCAATTCCTCACAACCTCCGTTTCTCCTCCACTACTGATGGCTTCGAGACTTGGTGGTCCATGTGGAAGACCCATGTTTTTAGGAGGGCGCTAGGACCGCAATTGAAACAACTTGACGCCGCGCATGACATCTCCGCTGACCAGGTACTATTCCTTAAAATATTTCCCGTAACCACTTAATGGTGATTTGCCTGCGAACTGACTTCACCTCTTGGCAGGAACAAGACGGCCCAGCTCCCATGAAAGCTGATGGTTCTCCCTTTGAATTCCTTCCTCCGGCCCCAGTGGTCCTCTTCTGTCAGAGTTCGCCACCTCTGAAGAAAGTTATAATGGAAGGCCAACCGATCTCACCGAAATCGGCTCCCAAAAACAAAGCATCCTTGGGGCCAGTTGCCCCCCGAGCCTCGACCCGGGCGAGGACGGCGGTGAGGAAGGTGGCTGTCAGGAAAACCCTGACGCGCAGAACTCCTGCCCAAGCGAGTTCGCAGGTAAGTTGTACCATATTCCAATCGATCGCACTTGCCTTCCCAACCTTTGTAAGATGGTCGTACCCCTTCTTTCAGACTTCCACCGAAGAGAACTCCAGTGAGGGAGAACAGTCCAGTCCCAGGGACTCCTACCCACGTGGTACGGACAGATCCACCACACAGAGCCAGACGGACTCGCCAACCCCGGCTTCTAGAAAAAGGTCGACTCCCGAGCCTGCCGCTCTTCAGTCTTCAGTTCAGACGAGGTCGCGCATAAAGCGCCGATGTGTCCAAAGGGCTCGCGCGGGCCCACAAACCTCTTCTCCTAGCCAGGAAGTTTCAAAGGTAACCTTCTTGACAGCTCGTGCTTCCTGTTGTCTTGTCACTAACTGGACCACTTTACCATTCCCCTTGCAGATTAATGAGACCTCCAGCGGGGTCGTCGAAGAGGTGCCGATGCCATCTACTGCCCCTGGTCCCTCTAACTCGCCACGCGTGACGGATCATTCGTCTGACCAGCATACTGCAAAGCCGATTGTTACCACCTCGGCTTCCCTTCCTTTCTTGGGAGAGGTACACTCTCTTTCCTCTCTCGAGCCTACTCCCTTTATATCTGCCGCATGCCCATACCGTTCTTGTTCTTTTGCCAGGGGTGCGATCCTTCGAGCTTGCTGACATTCGACCCCGATTCCATCGAGCCAGCCGCCCCTAAAATAGGTGAAGAGCCAAATCTTGGTGCAGTCGACGGTCCGCTCCAGCGTCTCAAAGTCCTGCTCTCCTCCCCAGTTGACACTCTGGTTGAGGACCCTGAGACGATCAGGGGCATCCTCGTGGACATCCAGCCTCGTCTCCCAGTGGTGCTGGTAGCTAAACTCTGGCCGACAGTGACTTTGTCAGTTTTCAAGTCAAGGGTGCAGTCGGCCCGTAAAATGATTACTCTCCGCCGCGACCAACTCCCGCTGAGAGCCGATATTGCAGAGAAATGCCAGCGGCTCAACGAGAAGAAAGCTGCTTTAGACGCAAAGACCGCCACCTCCACTCATAGTGCCCGACTTGAGACCCTACGCAAGGAGCTGGAGGACCTCGAAAGGAGGGCCAGGGAGACCAAACAACTCATCCAAAACGAGGAATCCCTCATCGCTCGCTCCCAAGAGGAAGCACAAGGTCTCACCGCTGATCTGAAGACCGACCTAGCTGAAATCCGTGCCTTAAGCAGCCAGCTGGTGATGGGGAGAGACGAGGACGACGAGGTCGAGATCGCTGAGGTGGATCGAATCCGTGCCGATGCTCTTCACGCTCTTAATGCATTTCTTCAGTAGGGCCTCTTTGCTTCTGTATGTGAACTGCCACTTGTAAACTTGTTTTCTGTTTTTTGTCAAGTCAACTGCCATGCATCGGCTCCGGTTGCATCCGAATTTTTTTTTTTATATTCGGCTACCAAATTTTCTCCGCATATGTCCAACGGCGTCGCGCGCGCTCCCTGATTAGGTGCCCCCCGAGCCGATTCTGCCAGGTGACTGCTGAAATCGGCTCTATGTTTAGCCAAGGTATTGTGGTGCGAACGTCGGCTTCATTAGGACCAACGTGGATTCCCTCCAGCGCCAACAACGACGCATCCCATTGTTCATTAGATCGACGTTGAGCCCGGACCGGAAACACGATTTTAGCTGACTCCTAGAACCGGCTCCTACGTTCGTAGGCCCACGAGAGTCTGGTGATGCTATGTTTTAGTACGCCACCTTTTCGAGCTCGTCGGGTAGATCTTGCCCTTGTATTTGTCACGGCGGCATGTGAGCCCCGCCGAGCTGATGCCAAAGGAGAACTCTAGCTTCCCTCCGCAGTGGTTAAGATCCACCATGTTGACACCAGGATGCGGGTGCATGTCTCCGTTGCTTGATGCCGCGCAAACGGGTTTCCCCACAGGAGCCGACGAGTTTAGCTCCGAGGACCGCCTTGGCCTTGTTATGCTTCTTCTTGAGCTCGCCAGAGAGCTCCTCGTACGTGACCGGAGTTTCTTCTGCCATCTCTGATGTAGATGGCGAGGTGGTTGTCGTTGAAGATGCGTCCCACCGGCGTGCGAATGTGTTGACGTCGAAACCCACCGGCGGGCGTGACTAGTCAACACCGTAGAGCCGGGAACAACTAGGGCTACGGCTGGCCCACCCTCGGAGCGACGGCCCGCAAGCCTCCTGGTCGCGCCGATGCACAGGGCGTGCCACGACCTATACCTGGTCGGGAAGGTGTGGATGATGCCTCGCTTAGTTTCTGCAGGGCACACACGTACACGTTAAATACGAGCCTCGATCGGCTCTCGGTTATCCTGTGAATCGGCTCATGGAGCCGATCCACCCATGATTCGTCCAAGGTGGCCGAATATATGGTGGTCTGCTTGATCAAGATAAAGCGTATGAGATCCACGACGATCCGGGGTTTTCACCGCATAATCGGATCATCCTACTCACGATTGGGCCTCGCGCTCACGCACGGTGATCGTAAGCCAGCCCTAGACAAGGCCTAAAAACCAACACTAGGTTGATCCTCGGAACATCCTGTCTAGGGGCTACACCCTGCATGCCGCTGGATCCTCCAACCCTTTGTAAGGCCTAACTATTGCAGATATTAAACTAATCCTTGATGAATCAAGGAGCAATCGTAACGGATCAGATCTACTAAACAATGATCAAGAGGGGTGCCGCCCCTGCACCCATGATGAGGTACAAGGACGGCTAGATGCGCAAGGGTTGCACTACGAAAGCATATGATACTAAGAACAATGCTAACCCTAACACATCTATGATAACTACGTTGCTCGCCATCAAAAAGGCTTCAGCACGAGCAACGCATGAACAACTAGGCAGGCTCGTGCTGCCTAGATCGCGAGATGCGATCTAGGCAGCATGGCTTACCGAGGACCCTCGAGACGAAGGAGTTGGCGATGCGCCGGGATTGGTTTGTGTTGAACGTTGGTTGTTGTTTATTCCATAAACCCTAGGTACATATTTATAGTCAGGGACTTTCTAATGTGGCGTGCACCAAACCGTGCACGAGATAAACTCTAACTTCTAAACTAAGATGCGATCTAATATGTTACAGATACATGGGCGGTTTAGCCCAACTCGGTATAAAAGGCCGATTCACCTATTTCTCCTATATGTATATCTTCAAATCCGTCTTGATCGCGGCCCACCTCTGACTTGGTCAAATTCTGGTGATAACACCTAGCAGGCGCTTCTTGATACCATTGCAGATGATGCCATTGGCTTTCTCGACTTGACCGTTGGTCTGTGGATGTGCAACATACGCAAAACTTAATTTAATGCCCACTTCTTCGCAATACGCTTTGAACTCCTTGGATGTGAAATTACTGCCATTGTCTGTGACGATGCTATGGGGAACTCCAAATCGAAAAACAATGCTTTTCACAAACTTGATTGCCGACGCGCCGTCCGGTGAATTTATCGGCTTTGCTTCTATCCACTTGGTAAATTTGTCGACAGCAACGAGCATATACTCATATCCTCCTGGCGAAGCTTTGTGTAGTTTCCCACCATATCGAGACCCCATTGAGCAAAGGGCCAAGACAATGGGATTGGCATCGGTTCTGCTGCCGAGAGTGAGGTTTTGCGGCGAATCTCTGGCACGCGTCGCAAGTTCACACTATTTCCTTCGTCCTCAATTGCTGTTAACCAAAAAATCCTGCCCTGAAGACTTTAGCCGCGATAGCTCGACTGCTTGCGTGATGCCCACATATTCCTTCGTGTACATCTTTCAGGATGATCCTTCCTTCTTCGGGCGTAACACACCTCTGTAGCACACCTGAAATACTTCGCTTGTACAACTCCCCTTTTATCACAGTAAAAGCTTTAGATCGTCTGATTACTCGACTTGCTTCAACTGGATCGTCGGGTATTGTTTTCCTTAAGATGTATGATATGTACGCCTGCATCCATGGAATTTGCACCATCATGACTAGCTCCTGTTTCTCTTCTTCTTCTTCCAATAATTTTTTGGTGACACTCGAAGGTTTTTCTTCCTTCTTCTTCTTTGTTTTCATTGGCTTCGTTGATCTCTCACTTATTTCATCCCAAAACACGCCTGGAGGGATAGCGAGACATTGCGACCCGATGTTTGCAAGAACATCCGCTTCATCATTGCTCAGCCTGCTGATGTGGTTTACCTCGCATCCATCAAACAGCTTTTCTAGCTCATTATACATCTCCTTGTATGCTATCATACTCTCGTTGATGCATCACATTGATTCATAACCTGCTGTGCTACCAACTGTGAGTCGCCAAATATTTTCAGTCGAGTTGCGCCGCAGGCTTTCGCCATCTTCATCCCGTGTATGAGAGCCTCGTATTCTGCTTCATTGTTAGATGCATTTGGGAACGTCATCCGTAAGACATACTTCAGTTTGTCGCCTTCAGGTGATACTAGTGTCACGCCTGCTCCAGCGCTTTCTAACCTTTTGGACCCATCAAAGTTCATAGTCCAGGTTCTCGATAAATCTGGAGGTCCTGTGTTTTGTAGTTCCATCCACTCTGCGATAAAATCTGGTAGGATTTGTGACTTTATTGCTTTTCTTTTTTCATACGTGATGTCCCGAGGGGAAAGCTCTATTCCCCAAAGGGAGACACGACCCGTAGCTTCTGGGTTGTTTAGTATATTTGACGGGGGAGCTTCATTGACCACTATTATCGGGTGCGCCCAAAAATAGTGTCGCAATTTTCTTGCTGTCGTAAATACTCCGTACGCCAACTTCTGGTACTGGGGGTACCGCTGTTTTGAGGGCGACAGTACTTCGCTAATGAAATATACTGGCCTATGTACTCCATGGAGCTTTCCTTCTTCCTCCCTCTCGACTACCAGGGCCGTGCTGACCACTTGAGGCGTGGCTGCAATGTATAGCAGGAGGGGTTCCTTCTCTTTAGGCGCCACCAAGATTGGTGGTGTCAAAATTGTGCGCTTGAGATTCTCGAAAGCCCTATCTGCTTCCTCGTTCCATTGAAATTTCTCTCCTTGTTTGATCAATGCATAGAACGGCAGCGCTTTTTCTCCCAGCCTGGCGACGAATCTGCTTAAAGCTACGACTTCGCTATTGTATTTCTTTCAACTTTGTCGGCTTCCTCATAGTTACGATGGCCTGTATTTTTCTGGATTGGCTTCAATCCCTCTTGCTGATACTAAGAACCCGAGAAGTTCTCCTGCAGGAACACCAAAAGAACACTTTGTCGGGTTCAGCTTAAGGCAGAACTTGTCGAGGTTGTCGAAGGTTTCTTTCAAATCTTCGATCAGTGTTGTCCCGTTTTTTGATGTTATCACGACATCATCAATATAGACTTGTATGTTTTTTTCCAATCTGTGTCGCAAGGCACTTCTGCATCATCCGCTGATATGTTGCTCCCGCGTTTTTCAAACCAAAGGGCATTGTTCTATAGCAGAACACGCCGTAAGGTGTTATGAACGCTGTCTTCGCTTCATCATCTTCTTTTAATCTGATCTGGTTATAACCAGAGTATGCGTCCAAGAAGGAAAGACGTTCACATCCTGCCGTGGAGTCGATGATCTGATCGATCCTTGGGAGGAAAGTGATCCTTAGGACGGTGTTTATTGAGACACGTAAAGTCGACACACATGCGAAGGACTTTCGTGTTTTTCTTCGGCACCATCACTGGGTTAGCTACCCACGTGGCTTCTGTAGATATCTCTTTAATAAAACCAACATCTTTGAGTCGATCTATTTCTGATAGCATAGCTTTGCGGTTTGGTTCCGAAAAACGCCGCAAAGGTTGTTTGATTGGTCTTGCAAGAGGATCCAAGTTGAGGTGGTGCTCGGCAAGTTCCTGGGTACCCGGCATGTCAGCTGGTCACCATGCGAAGATTTTCCAGGTGCTCACGGAGGAACTCGACGAGCGCGCTTCCTATGCGAGATCCATGTTTGCTGCAATGGATGTCGTTTTCTTTGGGTCTGTCGGGTGGATCTGCACCTCTTTTGAATCCTTGGCAGTATAAAGGTTGGTTCCCTGAGTGGTCTCCCTGTATCTGGCAGCACATCATAATCAGTGAGCCTTGGCGCCATATATTCTGCTTGCATCCCGAAGGTTTCGATAGTCGATGAAAATCCTCCGCACTTATCAGCTAGCGAAACTTCCCTTAATTGTAATTGGTCCCTTAGGTCCAGGCAACCTCCATAACAAGTACGTGTAATGAGGTACCGCCATAAACCTGGCATATGCTGGTCGTCCCAACAAGGCGTGATATTGCGACGGGAAATCCACAACTTCAAACTCCAGATTCTCTATCTTGTAGTTCTCTCGGGTCCCAAACTGAACGTCGAGATTGATCTTACCCAGCGGATAACTTGGCTTCTCTGGCGTGATCCCATGGAAACGTGTATCAGTTGGTTTTAGATTTGTCAGGGATATGTTCATCTTCCTTAATGTATCTGCATACATAAGGTTTAAGCTGCTGCCACCATCTATAAAACTCTCGACACATCAAAATCTGCGATTCGCGGGTAAGATAAGTGCAGTTGCCCGGTCGAGGAACTTGCTGCGGATGATCCGCAATTGTGAAGCCAATGTCTTGCCCCGACCAATTTAGGTACTCAACGTTGGTGGAGGCATCTTCTCTGCCATGAACACTTGCCGCGAGATTACCTTCTGCGCCCTGTTAGATGGCCTAGCTTTCTGAATCATCGAGACCGCACCATTGGAGTTGGGGTCAACATATGGAGGTGGATGTGGTGCTGCAGCTATTCTGAGCTGGTGCCGATTTTCGTCCTTAATTGCGGGAGGAGGTGGGAGGTGAATCTCACTCCTTGGCCCCTGGGGGTTTCTATTCATCGCTTGGGCATTGGCGATCCCTGCGGCTCGCAACATTGCTTGGAAATTGCGACAATCTTTCTGGAGATGACCTGACTGCCTCTTTCCATTATTGTCGAGATAGAAGTGCATCTGACAGGGCCCGTTCATCATTTCTTCGGGAGACACATAAGGTCTTTGGAACCTTGGTCCATTATTTTGCCTGTTACCACGGAAATCACCTCTCGAGTCGCTTTGCTGCTCATTACTCCTTTGGTAATCATCTCGACTATTTCCTCCAGTTTCCTCGGAAACCAGCCGATATGTGGCCAGGAGCATCATTATTGTAAAGGCGAGAAAATCGCCTTCTATTTTGAAAATTTCGACCGCGATCCTCCTCTGGTGACCTATGTCGCTTGTTGTATATCGTGTCTTCTCCATCTGCCCACTTGTTTTCTATCTCCATCAATACTGATATTGTCTTAGGGTTGGTTCTCCCTAAGTCCTCGACGAAGTCTCCTCGTCGAATTCCTGCCACGAACGCGTCTATTGCTCTCTCGTCAGATATATCCTCTGCCGAGTTTTTAATAATGTTCCACCTATGTATATATTTTCTCATCGATTCGTCGTGTTTCTGCTGCACGCCCTCATCTCTTCCAATGATGCGGGTTTCTTGCAGTGGATCGGAAGTTCTTCACGAAGATATCCTCGAAACTATCCCAGCTGTCGATGGAACCTGGGGGAAGCTTCTTTATCCAAGATCGCGCGGCACCGCTCAAGTGTACTTGGATGCTTTGCATGGTTGTTGCTCTGGTTCCGCCTACCAACTTCACCATCTCGAGGTAATCAACGAGCCAATCCTCGGGATCTTGTAGGCCGTCGAATTTCTTGAAATTTTCGGGTAACTTAAACCCTTTCGGGACTCGAGTTTTTTGAACTCGTCTCGTAAAGCACGGTAACCCGCACATATCTTCATCGGCGACTTCCGGTGACTGCCGATGTTCTCTTCTTTCTTGTCGCGCTCTATCCACCCTTGCTTGTGCCGTCGTATCTCTTGCTCCACTTGTCCTTGGTGGATCTTCCACTGCTGTTGGGTCGTGGACTATTTTGTCTTGGAGTTCCTTCGGGAGGTGTAGCTGCAAACGCTGTTCCCATGACTCCAACTCCAGCCATTTCCATATTAAACAATGCTTCTCTCGGGTAGGGATGGCAATGGGTACCCATAACCCGCATACCCACCGGGTAAAAACCCAATAAGAGTACGGGTATGAGATAAAATATTACCCATGAGTTTGTAAATGGGAAAAATATCATACCCATCGGATAGAGCGGGTACGGGTATGGGATGGTAGAACCCATACCCACATACCCATTTACCCATCTAAATTTAACTAGTGGGTCATTGTAATATTCTAAACCTACTTAATTCCCTCCTAATCACGCCTTCATGTTGCTAGGTTGAACCTCACGCTTTCCAGTCTCACAATCTTCGGTAGGTTAGTGAGGCTTAGACCCATATTTAGGATCGGTTCACCTCATGACATATTTTTTTGATCAATTAGATGTGTTGTAAGCATGGGTATTTTTTACCCGCGGGTACCCATTTACCCTATCGGGTGACGGGTATGGAAAAAACTTGTACCCATTGACGGGTATGGGTACGGGTGACGGGTAAGATTTAAGGCGACGGGTACGGGTATGGGATGGCTCTACCCGTCCCCATACCCTGCGGGTGCCATCCCTACTCTCGGGTCCCCATGGGGTGGTCTGGACGCAAGGATATAAGCTTGCGTTGCCATGTATCCAGCTTCTGGTGTTTTTGGGATGATATTTCCCCTGGTATCAATTGTCATGAAGGACATGTCGAGATTTTGAATTATGTTGCCTCTCTCTGCTTCGGGTATATTTTGCAGCCGAGATCTGCCCTCCTCCGAGCTTCTCTGTGACTATCTCCCGAAGTTCCTGATTGTCGACCGAGCTCGCTCGACGCCGCTTGATGCGGAGGCTGCCTCTTTTCTTCTATTCGGGGATGTTGTCTGTTTTTCCAGCTCCCTACTCACACGAGCAAGTCTATATTGATAGGCTTGTAATTCTTCTGCAGTAGCAGTGGTAGTCATTGGTTCCGAACCATCCATGGCTCTTGCGGCCCTATCCCACGCTGCTTGCGGGAGTTGAACTCTTTCGCGAGGTGAAGACCCGACATATTTAGTGCCCAGACCTCTCTCGAGATCAGCGGGATCAATGTATGGGTTTCCCAAATCATCGAAAGCCTCGACGTCTCTGGTTCTGCTGGCTTGCCTCTTCAATTTCATAGACTTGATGATATTTTGAGTATTGATTTTTGTCGGGATTGGTGACACCATCATAGAGATTGGTGAAGACCTTTCCGATGGCAGCAGATTTGTCGATGAAGTTGAAGCTGTCGACGCTGTCGGAATCGCTTCTTATAACGGAGTCCGCAGACGACTCGAAAGATGTGTCGCTGAAGATCTTGGCGAGCTTTCCGCTTGCCTTGGTGTCGACGAAGCATGGCGACGAAAACTCCTCATCACTCGATGAAAAGCCAGAATCGATCGCTGAAAATTCCGACAAGATCGGAACTTCAAGACGATAGGATCCTTCTTTGTTGACGCCAAATCGGAATTCTCCGAACGTCATGACGATGGGCTCCTCCAGATAGGCACATGCATCCAAACGGGAGGGCGGGTGAGGAATAAAATCGACTAGATCAGTTTTTTCCCGTTTACCTCGATCCATCGTATTGCTAGCCACCGACGAAGTCGACGATTCTGGACGTGCCATTGAGATCAGCTCCTTGCAACCTCTAATTCCCACAGACGGCGCCAATTGACAAAGGATTAATTTGTCAATGCCTACAGATCGTAGACTAGGGTTTTGCTGAAAGTAGAGGGCAAGTAGATCTTGAAGGTTTCAAAAAGTACTCGGCGATTATGAAAACTAGGTTCGTTGACAATAAGCTCGGTCCTTTCTTTGTCCCTCGACTTCCCCTTATATAGGAGGTGGAGCCGAGGGTTTTCGTAATACACAAGTTACAGAGTTCGGGAGGGTTTCGTACCCATCCTGTAAGATTACAAGTCTCTATATTTCTTAATACAATCCATCTTTCCTTAACACTAAATGGGCTTCCGAATCTTCTTATTCTTCGAGTCCTGGGCCTTCAATAAACCCCGGGTACCACCTTCGGCAGGCCCATTGGGGATGCCTATGTCACTCGGTCTTCTGGAAGCTTCGTGGAAAAATAAGACCCTGGGCGTTGATTTCGTCCAATTCCGAAAATATTTCCTTTGTAGAATTTCTGAAACCAAAAACAGCAGAAAACAACAATTGGCACTTCGGCATCTTGTTAATAGGTTAGTGCCAGAAAATATATAATAATGATGTAAAGTATGTATAAAACATGCAAGTATTGTTATAAAAGTAGCATGGAACATAAGAAATTATAGATACGTTTGAGACGTATCAAGCATCCCAAGCTTTGTTCCTACTCGCCTCGAGTAGGTAAACGATAACAACAAATAATTTCTGAAGTGACATGCTACCAACATAACCTTGATCAACATTATTGTAAAGCATATGAGATGGATGGAGTGATCTGAAGCAAAAGATTGCTAACAAAAGATGATGACTAAACAAATGAATAATATAGCAAAACTTTTCATGAATAGTACTTTCAAGACAAGCATCAACAAGACTTGCATAAGAGCTAACTCATAAAGCAATAGATTCAAAGTAGAATGCATTGAAGCAACACAAAGGATGATTAAGTTTTAGCAGTTGCTTTCAACTTGTAACATGTATATCTCATGGATATTTGTCAACATAGAGTAGTATAACAAGTGCAATAAGTAAACATGTAAGAATCAATGCACACAGTTAACACAAGTGTTTGCTTCTAAGATAGAAAGAAGTAGGTAGACTGACTCAACATAAAGTAAAAGAATGGCCCTTCGCAGAGGGAAGCATAGATTACTATTTTTGTGCTAGAGCTTTTATTTTGAAAATATAGAAACAATTTTGTCAACGGTAGTAATAATTCATATGTGCTATGCATAATACTTCCTAGAAGTTGCAAGCCTCATGCATAGAATACCAATAGTGCTCGCACCTTGTCCTAATTAGCTTGGATTAACACGGATTATCATTGCATAACATATGTTTCAACCAAGTGTCACAAAGGGGTACCTCTATGCGTACAAAGGTCCAAGGAGATCAATTGCATTTGATTTCTCGTTTTTAATAGATCTCAACTTAGGACATCCATACCGGGACAACATAGACAACAGATAATGGACTCCTCTTTTAATGCATAAGCATTCAACAACAGATAATATTCTCATAAAAGAGTGAGGTTGTATGTCCAAACTGAAAACTTCCACCATGATACATGGCTTTGGTTAGCGGCCCAATGTTCTTCTCTAACAATATGCATACTCAAACCATTTGATCATGAAAATCGCCCTTACTTCAGACAATACGAACATGCATAGCATCTCACATGATATCCAACAAAGGTAAAAAGTTGATGGCGTCCCCAGAAACATGGTTACCGCTCAACAAGCAACTTATAAGAACTAAGACACATAACTACATATTCATCACCACAATAGTTTTTAAGCTATTTGTACCATGAGCTATATATTGCAAAGATAAAGGAATGAAGTTTTAAAGGTAGCACTCAAGTAATTTACTTTGGAATGGCAGAAAAATACCACTTAGTAGGTAGATATGGTGGACACAAATGACATGGGTTTTGGCTCAAGGTGTTTGGATGCACGAGAAGCATTTCCTCTCAGTACAAGGTTTGGGCTAGCAAGGTTGTTTGAAGCAAACACAAGTATGAACAGGTACAGCAAAACTTACACAAGAACATATTGCAAACATTATAAGACTCTACACTGTCTTCCTTGTTGTTCAAACACTTTACCAGAAAATATCTAGACTTAGAGAGACCAATCATGCAAACCAAATTTTAACAAGCTCTACGGTAGTTCTCCACTAATAGATTAAACTACATGATGCAAGAGTTTAAACATGATCTATGAGAGCTCAAAACAATTGCCAAGTTTCAAGTTATTCCAAACCATATGAAGCATTTTCTGATTCCAACCAAATAGCAATCAACGAAGCAATTTTCAGCCTTCGCCATGAACATTAAAGCATAACTAAGAACACAAGTGTTCCATATGAAAAAGCGGAGCGTAATATCTCCAATATAAGGATGGTGGGATCCAACTTTATTCAAACCAAAATAAAAATAAAAGCAAACAGACGCTCCAAGTAAAGAACATAAGATGTGATGGAATAAAAATATAGTTTCACTAGAAGTGACCTGATAAGTTGTCGATGAAGAAGGGGATGCCTTGGGCATCCCAAGCTTAGATGCTTGAGTCTTCTTAAAATATGCAGGGATGAACCACCGGGGCATCCCCAAGCTTAGAATTTTCACTCTTCTTGATCATATTGTATCATCCTCTTCTCTTGACCCTTGAAAACTTCCTCCACACCAAACTTAAAGCAAACTCATTAGAGGGTTAGTGCATAATCAAAAATTCACATATTCAGAGGTGACATAATCATTCTTAACACTTCTGGACATTGCACAAATCTACTGAAATTTAATGGAACAAAGAAACTCATTCAACATAGCAAAAGCGGCAATGCGAAATAAAAGGCAGAATCTGTCAAAACAGAACAGTCCGTAAAGACGAATTTTACAGAGGCACTTAACTTGCTCAAACGGAAAAACTCAAAACTAATGAAAGTTGCGTACATATCCGAGGATCACGCACGTAAATTGGCAGATTTTTTTGACTTTTCTACAGAGAGTTATACGCAAATTCGTGACAGGCAGCAATTCTGTTTCTGCGCAGCAATCCAAATCTACCATCAACTTTACCATAGAGACTTTACTTGGCACAAAAACATGATAAGGAGAGGTTGCTACAGTAGTAACAACTTCCAAGACTCAACAATACAGTAGTAAAATAAAACATGGGTTATCTCCCAAGAAGTGCTTTTCTTTAAGCTAGGCGCAGAAAGTGCAAATCAAGTACTATCGAGAGAAGCATCAACATCATAATTTGTTCTAATAATAGAATCAAAAGGCAACTTCATTCTCTTTCTAGGAAGTGTTCCATATATTTTTTGAGAGGAAATTGATACTTAATATTTCCTTCTTTCATATCAATAACAACACCAGTTCGAAGAAAGGGTCTTCCCAAGACAATAGGACAAGATGCATTGCATTCAATATCCAAGAAAACAAAATCAACGGGGACAAGGTTATTATTAACCGTAATGCGAACATTATCAATCCTCCCCAAAGGTTTCTTTTTAGAATTATCAGCAAGATTAACATCCAAATAACAAATTTTCAATGGTGGCAAGTCAAGCATATCATAAATTTTCTTAGGCATAACAAATACTTGCACCAAGATCACATAAAGCATTACATTCAAAATCATTGAATTTCATCTTAGTGGTGGGCTCCCAACCATCTTCCAACTTCCTAGGAATAGAAGCTTCAAGTTTTAATTTCTCTTCCCTAGCTTTAATGAGAGCATTTGTAATATGTTTTGTAAAGGCTAAATTTATAGCACTAGCATTAGGAATTCTAGCAAGTTTTTGTAAGAACTTTATTACTTCAGTAATATGACAATCATCAAAATCTAAACCATTATGATCTACAGCATTCTGAAAAATTTCAGCACTATTATCACAAACAGTTTCAGCAGTTTCGGGCAATTTTGCACGCTTCGCACTAGGAGTAGAAACATTGCCAACACCAATTATTTTACCATTGATAGTAAGAGGTGTAGAAACATGTGAATAATCAACATTACTAGTGGTGGTAATAGTCCAAACTTTAGCTACATTATTCTCTTTAGCAAGTTTTTCTTTTTCTTCTCTAACGTAGCATCTTTAACTTCCTCAGGCATAACTTTCAGTTTTAAAAGATCAACATCAAGAGCAAGACTATCAACCTTAGAAGCAAGAACATCAATTTTACCAAGCTTTTCCTCAACAGTTTATTAAAAGCAGTTTGTGTACTAATAAATTCTTTAAGCATGACTTCAAGACCATAGGGTACACTCTTATTATTGTTATAAGAATTACCATAAGAATTAACATAACCACTACCATTATTAGAAAGATATGGCCTATAGTTGTTGTAACCATAATTATTCCTATAAGCATTGTTGTTGAAATTATTATTCTTAATGAAATTCACATCAACATTTTCTTCTTGAGCAACCAATGAAGCTAAAGGAACACTATTAGGATCAATATGAGATCTACCATTTGCAAGCATAGACCTAATAGCATCAATCTTATCACCCAAAGAAGAGGTTTCTTCAACATAATTTACCTTCTTACCTTGAGGAGTTCTTTCAGTGTGCCATTCAGAGTAATTGATCATCATATCATCAAGAAGCTTCGTCGCGGCGCCCAAGGTGATGGACATAAAAGTACCTCCAGCAGCTGAATCCAATAGGTTCCTCGAGGAAAAATTCAATCCTGCATAAAAGGTTTGGATGATCATCCAAGTAGTCAGTCCATGAGTAGGGCAATTCTTTACCAAAGATTTCATTCTCTCCCATGCTTGAGCAACATGTTCATTATCAAATTGCTTAAAGTTCATTATGCTACTTCTCAAAGATATAATCTTAGCAGGAGGATAATATTTACCAATAAAAGCATCTTTACATTTAGTCCATGAATCAATACTATTCTTAGGCAAAGAAAGCAACCAATCTTTAGCTCTTCCTCTTAATGAGAAAGGAAATAATTTCAGTTTTATAATATCACCATCTATATCCTTATACTTTTGCATTTCACAAAGTTCAACAAAATTATTAAGATGGGCAGCAGCATCATCATTACTAACACCAGAAAATTGCTCTCTCATAACAAGATTCATAAAGCAGGTTTAATTTCATAGAATTCTGCTGTAGTAGCAGTGGAGCAATAGGAGTACTTATAAAATCATTATTATTTGTGCTAGTGAAATCACACAACTTATTATTTTCAGGAGTACCCATTGTAGCAGTAATAAAAGTAAACTAAGCAAATAGAATAAAGTAAAGACAAGTAACTAATTTTTTTGTGTTTTTATATAGAGCAAGTAAACAATACAGAAAGTAAAGCAACTAATTTTTTGTGTTTTTGGATATAAAGCAAACAAGAAAATAAAGTAAAGTAAAGCAAGACAAAAACAAAGTAAAGAGACTGGATGTGGAGACTCCCCTTGCGGCGTGTCTTGATCTCCCGGCAACGGCGCCGAAATTTAGCTTGATACGCGAAGCACACGTCCGTTGGGAACCCCAAGTGGAAGGTATGATGCGTATAGAAGCAAGCTTCCCTCAGTATGAAACCAAGGTTATCGAACCAGTAGGAGCCAAGAAGCACGTGAAGGTTGTTGGTGGAGGAGTGTAGTGCGGCGCAACACCAGTGAAACCGCGCCAACGTGGAACCTGCACAACACAATCAAGATACTTTGCCCCAACGTAACAGGGAGGTTGTTAATCTCACCGGCTTGCTGAAAACAAAGGATTAAACGTAACGAGTGGAAGATGATGTTTGTTTGCAAAGAACAGTAGAGAACAATGATTGCAGTAGATTGTATTCAGATGTAAAAGAATGGAACGGGGTCCACAGTTCACTAGTGGTGTCTCTCCAATAAGATAACTAACATGTTGGGTGAACAAATTACAGGTGGGCAATTAACAAATAAAGATTCAATACATATCAATGATGATTACTATGAGATTTAATCAGGGCATTACGACAAAGTACATAGACTGCTATCCAGCATGCGTCTATGCCTAAATAATCCACCTTCGGGTTAGCATCCGCACCCCTCTATTAAGTTGTAAACAACAGACAATTGCATTAAGTATGGTGCGTAATGTAATCAACACAAATATCCTTAGACAAAGCATCAATGTTTTATCCCTAGTAGCAACAGCACATCCACAACCTTAGAACTTTCTGTCACTGTCCCAGATTCAATGGAGGCATGAACCCACTATCGAGCATAAATACCCCCTCTTGGAGTTACAAGTATCAACTTGGCCAGAGCCTCTACTAGCAACGGAGAGCATGCAAGAACATAAAAAACACATATATGATAGATTGATAATCAACTTGACATAATATTCTATATTCATCGGATCCCACCAAACACAACATGTAGCATTACAAATAGATGATCTTGATCATGTTAGGCAGCTCACAAGATCTAAACATGATAGCACAAGCGGAGAAGACAACCAACTAGCTACCTATGGACCCCTAGTCCAAGGATGAACTACTCACACATCAATCCGGAGGCGGGCATGATGATGTAGAGCCCTCCGGTGATGATTCCCCTCTCCGGCAGGTGCCGGAGGCGATCTCCTGAATCCCCGAGATGGGATTGGCGGCGGCGTCTGGAAGGTTTTCCGTATCGTGGCTCTCGGTACAGGGGTATTCGCGACGAAGGCTTTAAGTAGGCGGAAGGGTAGGTCAGGAGGGGGCACAGGGGCCCCACCCCAAAGGCCGGCGCGGCCAAGGGCCAGGCCGCGTCGGCCTATGGTTACGGCCCCTCGTGGCCCCACTTCGTATCTCCCTCGGTCTTCTGGAAGCTTCCTGGAAAAATAAGACCCTGGGCGTTGATTTCGTCCAATTCCGAGAATATTTCCTTTGTAGGATTTCTGAAACCAAAAACAGCAGAAACTGGCACTTCGGCATCTTGTTAATAGGTTAGTGCCGGAAAATGTATAATAATGATGTAAAGTATGTATAAAACATGCAAGTATTGTTATAAAAGTAGCATGGAACATAAGAAATTATAGATACGTTTGAGACGTATCAGTCCACCATGGACTTCACCTTCCCCTTTGGTCGGCCTAGGGTTGGTGGAGTCCATCAAGGACTCCACCTTCCATGGTGATTTTTTCCGGAAGGTTCTAGAACATTCTAGCGCCTTCCATAAATACACCGGATCATTCCCGAACTTGGATAGTGACTTCCTATATATGAATATTATTCTCCGGACCATTCCAGAACTCCTCGTGATGTCCTGGATCCCATCCGAGACTCCGAACAACATTCGAACTCCATTCCATATTCCATATCTAATTAAAATGACATCAAACCTTAAGTGTGTCACCCTACGGTTCGAGAACTATGCGAACATGATCGAGACTCCTCTCCGATCAATAACTAATAGCGGGACCTGGAGATCCATAATATCTCCCACATATTCAATGATGACTTCGTGATCGAAAGAACCATTCACATAAAATAACAATTCCCTTTGTCTCACGATATTTTACTTATCCGAAGTTTTATCGTCGGTATCTCCATACCTAGTTCAACCTCGTTACCGATAAGCACTCTTTACTCGTATCATGATATGATATCCCTTGTGAACTAGTCACATGCTTGCAAGCTAATTAGATATCATTCCACCGAGAGGGCCCAGAGTATATCTATCCGTCATTAGGATGGACAAATCCCACTATTGATACAAGTGCCTCAACCCTATACTTTCCGAACACTTAATGCCACCTTTATAACAACCCATTTACGCAGTAGTGTTTGGTGTCATCAAAGCATCCATCCGGTGTAGGTGATTAACATGATCTCATGGTCGAAGGATTAAGTTATTATGCATATTAAAGCTTGAAGCACAAAGAACTAAATGAATTGATCATATGCTATGCTTACTATGGGTGTATGTCCATCACATCATTCACCTAATGATATGACCTTGTTATTAATAACATCCAATGTTCATGATCAGGAAACCATGATCATCTATTAATCAACAAGCTAGTTTAACAAGAGACTTGCTAGGGACTCCTTTATGTTTAAAAAACACACAAGTATTAATGTTTCCGGTTAATACAATTATAGCATGGGATGTAAACATTTATCATGAACACTAAGATATAACAATAAACACTTTTATTATTGCCTCTTGGGCATATCTCCAACAAGGCCGCTCCTCCACCGTGATTGTTTGGCTCCTCCATCGTTGTTGAGAGACTGATGCTTCTGCTGGTGCCTCTACAGAGGTCATCGTTCCCGCTCTTACAGGAACCCGTTCTGATGCACGGACTGCCTCCATTTCAGACACATCACTCGATATTGTCATGTAGAGACCCACTTCAATAAAACTTCACCTCTCTGATGTGTCGCTCCTCTGCATACCTCACCGAATGCATATGCTAAAGAAGCAACCTGACATATGTGGTGTTGTAGTATCTCCTTGCATGAGCTTCACTCTGATTGTTGCAGGGAAGCCTAGTGCAAGTTGGGAGTTTTATATGAAGGATACTCTTGGAAGGGGCCCTGTTTTGCTTGTCATCTATCCACATGCCATGCTCTGTGTTTCCTTTGACAATGGAAAAGCAAACCTCTATGGTTGTTCCTTCCCTCAAGCTAGGCTCTATATATCTCTGCTTCTTGTTGAGCCGATGATGACAACAAACTATGTGTCTACCAACTCGTCGGGATTTTAAGTGTAGAGTGTTGTTTCCTAGAAGGATGACTCGTGGTTAATATTTAACTCTCAGGAAAATAGTAGGCTCCTCCCCTTCCTCTCTTATATCAACCTACAAAAGAAAGATACATGCCTTGTGTCTTCAACTCCAATGTACTGGTTGTCAAGCACACGATGTGTAAGCGAGATAAGAAAAAAACCTAAAGTAAAAAAATGCAACGACGCCATATAAGTGACCACCGTGAACTAAGATGAAAACTAGAGTAAAACTATTAATTCAGACAATATAAATATTTTTGTGTTCTCGGAATAAATAATATCTAAAAATAAAATGAATTAGATGAAAATAAAATGTTTTTCTTATGCTTAGACAAGGATTCATGGGTTACTTGACTATTCTCTCATAAATACGATACAACTAATATAGCTTTTCTCGACAAGACATTATAGATGCAAATTTTATGTAACCTTTGGTTTGCATTGATATGGGAATCAAGTCCTAACTTAGAAATCATAAAGACATCTCAATAATATTCACCTAGTAAGAGAAAATTCTGCATACTAAGAATTAAGTGGCTGCATTCACTTGGATGCAAAGAGTATTGCTTTAGGTGCTTTGATATGATATTGAATATCAAATATGCTATCTCGATAAAAATGAAATCACCTTTATTGTCACTAGATTATGAAAGCACATGCATTCATTTACCCCCGGCGAGGTAAAAGCCAAGAAAATCGCCAACTTGCCATATTTTATTCAACTTACTTTTTCCTAATTTTTGCCTAGATGACCAACTTGCTAGAGTCACTTTAGTTTTCGAAAAAGGGCTTTATTACTCAAGTAGTTTAAGTATTACACCCAGCCTCTGTATAACCACGATGCATACAGTCGTTCAAGTTTCGAGATATGAAATCATAAAGTCATAAGAAGTAGACAGGAGGTGGTGCATTCCTAAGACTACAAAGTCACCCATATTAGGTAATAAACTCCTTCGACGTATCTTCCAACCGCGTAGACACCTCTGTAAAGAGGTCGCGATTGTCCATACATTGAAGAGATGACCAGGAACAAGGCATACCCGTACATCGGTAGATGACCTGCAAAAGAGAATTTTTTGTCACTAAAAACCTTATCATTTCTACATAGCCAAAGCGACCATATAACGGCGACCGTCCCCACCCTGATAAGTAACTTAAACCTTTTATGCACCCCATTAAGCCAATTGCCAAAAATATTTGCAACACTATGTGAAGGAAGAACCTATGTGAATGATTATAGACCTCGCAAATTGACATTGGAAGAATAAATATTTTATTGTATTATTTTAATGACAAAATACACATTTCTCACATCCATGCTAGTTGGGTTTTGCAAGGTTATCTTTTGTAAGAATAACACCCAAGTAAAAAAGCTTAGTTTTCAATGGTACGTTCATCTTCCAGATGGACTTATTGTTAAATATCGGTTCAACTGGTTGAATTAGTGCTTTATACATGGAGCTTACGGAGAATTTATGATTCTCTGTAAGATTCCACTTGAACTCATCAGTGCCATATGGACATGAGCTAATCGTTGTAGAAAATCATTCAATGATGCCAACCGCGGTCCAACAAGATCCCATATGAACATCACAGTCGGTGGGACAGAATCCATCATCTTGGCTAAGGTATCTCCTTTATGAGGCACGATATTATACAATGTAGGATATTGTTCGCAGAGCGTACGTGACATTGCCTACCCATTTATCCTCCCAGAACTTTATCTCAGATCCATCCTTAATGGAGAAGGAGCCTAAAGGGAAAAAAATTGTGGCCATAAGACCAACCTAGAAGTGTGAATCATCTGGTTTCCATAAAACCTGGGAAAATGCTTTTGAGCCAACATATTTTCTTCTTAGTAAATTTTGCCAAACCTCATCTTCGGTTAAAAACATGGCCAACCATTTACCTTGCAAGGATGTGTTCTTAACCTCAAGATCATGGACACCAAGTCCACCTTGTTCCTTGGGGCAGCAAACAACACTCCATTTTGCTAACTTATATTTTTTCTTATCACTATCTCCTTGCCAAAAAAATCTTGATCGGACATAATCTAATCTATGCAAGACTCCTTTAGGTAATAGGAAAAATAAATCATATAAAGTACCATATTTGTGAGTACCGAATTAACGAGAACTAATCTCCCCTAGAGATAGTAATTTGCCTCTCCAACTACTAAGACGCTCTTGTAATATTTCCTCGACATGTTTCCATTCAACAAGAGTAAGCCTCCGATAATAAATCGGAATACCCAAGTAGCTGATAGGAAAACTGCCTAAGGCCCATAGCCAAATAGTGCGGCATATGAGTTTGCAACGCCCTTGGCCTCGCCGAAACAGAATAATTCTCTTATAGAAATTAATCTCCAGACGTGATAATTGCTCGAAAGCTGATAGTATTACTTTCAGATTTCTTGCATTTTCCAAGTCATGTTCCATAAAAAGAATCGTGTTATCTGCGTACTTAAGAATAGATAGCCCCCCATTAACTAAGTGAGGGACCACGCCTTCAATTTTCCCATCATCTTTAGCGCGCTCGATAATTATGGCAAGCATATCCACCACTATGTTAAATAACATAGGAAATAGCGGATCACCTTGCCGCAAACCTTTTTTCGTCTCAAAGTATATACCAACATCATCATAGGACAATGTCTTCTAGTGGAACTAGGATGCAAGTGCAACTTACTCTCCCTGTTCTTGCCATAGGACAATGTTCAACGGTGTAGTTGAGATGCCTGGTGCGTAGCAGATTTGGCGATCTCAGGCCCTAGCCAAATGCATGGTTTTCCTATGGCTGGCAGTGTGGAAGAGGTGTTGGACAGTTGGCCGCCTCAGCCGTTATGGTCTCCCACACCTAGTGTTGTGCCCTTTATGTGATCAACATGAGGAATCCATCGACCACATCCTCCTGGGTTGCGTATTAGCGAGGCAAGTTTGGGGGGTTCGATTTCGCATGTAGACAGGGAGCAGGGTTGTATACCGGGAGCTCAAAAGAGAATATGTCAAAATAGGTTGTGTAGAGGTGTGCTAGCATTAGCTCGGAACATGGCTTGTGGATGGCCATGGCATTAACATGCTTGTGCATGTGGTAGCCTCACAATGACATTGTCTTCGAGGGAGCCGCCCCTTCGGCAAAGGTGGTGTGCAGAAGGATTAACTGGGAGGAGAAGTCGTGGGTCTCGACCAACCTTTTTTAGTGATAGGCTAACACCAGTAGATAGTTAAAGGAGAGGTGAGTTGTCAGTTTGATGTGTTTGACGTAAATGATATCCTTTCCAGCCAAAATTAACAACTTGTGCCTAAACTTTCTAGTGGACTACATCATCTAACTACCGACACATGTGACCCTTGGTGAGCAATAACTTAATCAGATTTGAAAATCACATACCCCTGGGCACCAAGTCGTTCTGTTTTATTTAATCTATATAGATCATCTATGCAGTATTTTTTGTGTTTGATAATTCCAAATTTTGCTTGTCGTCGTAGAGGCCGATCAGGCCAAAGGCTTGTCATGCCGCAATAGGCCTTTAAGTTACTGGGCTTCTAATGAGTGCATTGGCTAACCTACTCAGTTTTAAAATATGATGTCCAACTCTATAGCATGGCGCGGGATTAGACTACTTAACAGGTCATAACTGCGTTGGGCGGACAACGAGCTGTACACTTTAACGTGTTATAGATGAGCCTTATCTGAAATGGGTCCGACAAACACCAATAACATTGTTAGACCTAAGATGGGCCACATTAGTAGTGGGTCTCAGTTTGCCGAACCGATAGTGGATCACTAATGGGACCGTACAATTCTAGTCCTTCCTAGGAAAACAATACATTAGGTCTAGTCCCAACACAGGGGATCCGGTATAGGATGACCAACAAGGCTCACCGGATGAGCAGGTAGAAGATGGCAACAAGACCGAGCAGCTGACCACACCGAAGCCCCGGGGACCAAGGAGAAAGCAGCCATGCATAACTAATATTATTTCTAAAACACGAGCAACACCGATTGAATAAAACCCGTGCGACCATCTTTGGTAGAGGTTGCAAAGAGAGTGCTAAAGCTCCCAAATTTCCATATGATGAAGTACCATGTACAATTGCAATATGAAATTTTGTGTATGAGATGCAAAAGTTTGAACTATTTGACTTCCTTAAAGATAATATCATTAAGATGATTCCAACTTGACCGACATAAAGTGCATAATCCTACGCCGATAGGCGCTTGTATGTTCTTACTAAGCTACATGTTCCTAAACATATTTGTGATACTATTTAGTGGAGGTAGATTTAAATCAACTGAACGATTTTTCTATAGTAACACCGCACAGAGACAATGAAGAACAAAATTGTGTATTGTTTTCTTAAAGAACTAGCAAGGAGGCCCTCGCAAATGCGAGGGCATCACTGTGGTGCTTTTTTGAAGAAAAAAATCTATATTATATGTATCATATGAAACGGGTAAATTTTTAGATGAATAATTTTCTGAATAGAATAACAAAGCAATTTGTTCATCATGCAATTAACAGAAAATAACTTCTCATATGTTGATAGATAGGACAAAAACTAATGAGAACTTTGTATTTCTCAGTCATCTGCCATACCCGTTTAAAATACATGAAACTCTTCTAAAATATGGTATATTCTAAGCATGAACCGTACTCCAACTCCCAATTGGTGAATTATTTTGTATACGAATATTTTTCACAAAATAAAAGTAATAAACGAAAATAGATGTAGAAAATAACCTGAACTTATTTCTATATACTTCTTTATATTAATAATCAATTTATGTACTGTTGGTTAATTTTTTTGTAAAATTTGGAAAGCCCTCCAAAGTTGAACGGTTCATAGCCATATAGAAATGTCTTGGTCCGATCGAGTTGAGCCCCGACTACAAAAATGGGTCCATTATTGACATGATATTATAATGGCACCAACTCTTCGATAAGTCAAGGTGCAACCTTTCGCAAATATTTTAGAAAATAAATTTTCGAAACATCGGTATCTCTTTGCATGTTTTCTAATAATATTCAAAATTTATTTTCTTGTGTCCATATTTTGTATACTCAACTATAAATACATATAGGTATACATCAGTGATTGCTCGACTTCATATAGATATTCACTATTTTATACTAAACTTAAGTGTATTTAGAGTGTATATGCATTCAAATTTATGAAAAATTTGCGCCATCCTTTTGTGGATAGAGAGGATAGGTGAAAATGTACCATATATATTTTCCACCTCATTCAATCTAGTTAGCTGCAGGATACATCACATACCTAGTCGAACATGCCTATGTGCACGATCGATGGTCTAATAACAGCCCAGTGCCCACAAAAATATTAATTATTTGCAGATATTAGTAACTCCATTATTCGATCGGATCAGTGTACGTAGATACCAACTCGACTGTCATATCGATCAATATTTTGAGGTGAAGCGAAACGCGCCCTAGTCTGCACGTCCACAAAAGTAAACGCCTGATTATATGGGTCGTGCTACCTTTTTCTTGTGATGGTAGTGCTCCCTATCAATCCTGTTAGCTAGCTTTTTTTATGGAGGCACTTAGGGTTGTAGGTTTTTTAACGGAGGCTGCTAGTGTGGATCAAGTGAATATGAATTACATCGATCTATTTTGATTCTCAGATCTGATATGCTGTGAAGTTATCCGTGTAATCTTACTTTTTTTGGTACATAACTTTTGATGTGGAGAAATTATAAAGATGTTTATCATGTGGTATATCTCTAACCTTCACGTACCAGATTTGCTTATTATTTGCAGCTAGCTGGCCGGGAAGAGTCACGTGAAAATACGATTGGCATGAGGTACGATTTGCAGGCTTACTCCTATTTTTCTTGACAAGCTAGCTCTACGCTGTCTGGCCACCACGTTTTACCTATCTAGCATATGATTTTTTTTCTTAACTGACGTGAATATACTCAGCGTGTAGATCCGTTTTGACACGGCAGTGTCTTTTGTCCGTGAATAATAACAGAATTGGTTTCGTTTTATGTCTTCCTTGATCCGGTAGTTTTCATATTTTGATGTTTCCATTATTAGACCGTGCCAAACGCATTACATGGTGTTTACGTGCCAAGTTTGCTTTTGTACATGTCTATTGTTGTATGTAACATGTTTTAATTTTTAATCTCTGTCGTTAATTTTTTTATCAGCGGTTACCAGTTTTTAAGCATATGTGGATTAACCAAAAAAACACCCTTATTTTGCTTTTAGTATATAATAGATCACAAAAAAAAAACACGCACTTCTTACTACCATTTAAATTTCTTTTAGCCAAATTATCGTCTTAAGGATTGAACCACTACAAATCGAAAATCTTGATCGAGGACCTTCAACTTCCAAGTAAATTTTCTTGGGAACACAATGTTTTCACTTTGACGCAAAAGTTTACACCGTAGCAAACTCGCAGCCGTGAGGATGTCTGCTGTTTCTTTTAGCAGGGGAGCTTGAAACCCATGTACTGCCCGCTCGTGTACTGCGCCCAGACGCGAACTGCGCCGGAGCAAGCTATGACGACGGCGCTGAGGGCCAGCACGGCGGCGACCATTAGGACGATGAGCGAAACCCTTCCAGACTTCCTGATGGCGCCCTCGATCACGACCAGCCCGACGATGGAAGCTACGAAGCAGGCCACGGCGTAGACCAACGCGCCCACGATCCCGGGAACTCCCAGGATTATGAACTGGACCATGGACATGGAGGCGCAGAAAAGGACCATGAACATCGTCGTCGCCGACGCTGTCTGGGAAAAAGAGATTCAGAACCAGAACATCAGCTATTGTAATATCTACTGAACTTGCCTGTACTTGCTGATTTTATCATTCATACCAAGGAGATACTACTTACTTTTGGAGGTACTCCAATTTGGAGCAGGACGGGGTTGAGAAGCAGGCCGCCTCCGATGCCAAAGAGGCCGCTCATGACGCCGGTCAGTAGAGCAGCCACCGGGAAGACGTACACCGGGAGAGCGTCCAGCCTGCTCTTCACTGAAATTGTCTACGCGTTTTTTCGTACAAGACAAACAAATTTGCCTCAAGTTAACTGAATAATCCCAGCATAAAAAGTTAACTGAACTAGAATTATCTGTCTGAAGAACAGATAGCTTGATTTTACCATCTCAGCCACCTGGCTGTTAGTCTGTAGTTTTCTTTTTTGGCTCACAATACACGCTGTGAAAGCCACGGCGATAGGGATTTGGGCCACGGTGATGAGCCAGTACGCCACTCCACATGGCTTCATGTCAAACACCCCCTGAAGAAACGATGTGCGTCCTCACAATCTTCAGTTAACAACATTCTAATTCGTTATGAAGTATTTGCTCGCAGTACTCAGCCTCATTCAAGAAGTGATTCTAAGAATGAATTTCCAAATGGGGGAAAACCGAAAGTCAAGAGAGATTATCGTACCTTGGCGCCCTCGCCTCCGATGAACAGATGCATGACAAAGAAGCAAAGCCAGACCGTGACAAGCACCACCAAGTCCACCCAATGGCACCCGTGGCCACCTCCTTCCCCCTTCTGGCCGATAAGCGCTTCCTCCGTGCCTTCTCCGGCGCTCGCTCCTTCAAGAACCCTCCTCGCCGCGGCCGTCTCGCCGCGCCACCGCCTCATCCCGGTGCCGTACGTCTTGAACGTGGCGAAGGACAGGAACGCGGCAAAGAGCGCGGTGATGAGCCACTCGGGGAACATGACGTTAGAAACCACCCCGACGCTCACTCCGAGGAGGAGGCACGGCTGGGAGACCACCGCTATGTCGTAGTCGATCAGCGGCTGGCCGTCCGGCCCTGGCCCGCGGACCAGTAGGGTGTAGAGCACGTTGGAGAGCGTGCCGCCGGTGACCATGAAGGTCGAGAACGCCGTCGAGGTCTTGAGGCTGAGCCCGGCCACGATGTTGAGGATCGGCACGTACAGTGAGCCGCCACCGACACCGCCGGCGCTGGAGATGGTCGCGGCCAGGAAGGAGAGTACGCATGCGAGGACCGTGCGAGGGTTGATCTGCAGCTGTAGAGTGGATTCCATGTCCATCGCGTCTGATCTCCATGTGTAGATTGTTGAGTTGATCGCTCTTGCAGCCGTGAGCAATTGCGAGGAATTCATCTGGTCAGTGTTTTGGGTAGATGAGTTCTAGATTTCGGCGTTGGCTTCTTCCAAGTGTACAACAGCAAAATGAGCACCAGCCTTGAGTTGTGTTTGTCCATTCAGACGATTTCACGGTGTGTGTTGGCAAAATGTCAACGTAGCTTAGCGTGCGATATAGCAAAAAACAATAATCCTACACTTGTCTACGCATAATGTCAACATGGTGTTGTGTTCTATAGCAACAAAAATAATCGTGCACTTGTCTCTGCATTTGTGCGAATGGGGAGCAAGTGTTGAGGGTGTCTATAATAAGATCAAGTTGTCTCTTGACGTGCTTTCTCTGAAGGAAGAATTGAATGATGAGCATCTTTTTTTTCCCACACAACCCATAGAGCCAGGTTCCACTATCATTGATAAACATGACAGCATAATACCGTAAGTTCATATTTTCAAAGTAAAGAACAAGCGAAATCCCCGCACACCGCTAGAAAGCCATTATATATTTATATCTACAAGGGCAGCCATCAGAAACCGGCATCTCTCTCTTCTCTTCATCAGTGTTTCTACTCCAGGGACGTTGTCACTTTTTCACATTTCTATATCTTTATGAGGAGCATCTTCTAGTTCCCAGGCAGCAAAAATTATTATATCAGAGTACACAGAGTGGTCAGCGAACTTAAATCATATGGCTCCGAGAAATAACACACCATGACACCAGTCCAACCAGTGAAACCCATCTCGAAGTCTCTTAGAAACAAGGTATCATATCTTCAAAGGCAATGCACATCGAGGTTCTGGTTCTAAATAGTAAAGGCCATGTCAGAAATTTTCATCCTAGAGGGTGCATAGCCTTGTTATCCAGTTAACCAACGACAGTTAGAATATGTGCCTTCAAGACAACACCTTCAACAAGTAGATGATGTACATGTGTTGTGGATAACATAACTAGTGTTACCACACATTTTCGTGCTACCTGATTCCAGGCCAAGAAACAGACGATCTGAGAGTTGCTCGCATGCTTATTCGTACATAATGTTGAAGGATAGAGAGGGAGAGAGATTGGCGGAATATAATGGATGTTGTATTGCGCCTCATGGGCGAGTATATATAGGGGTACAAGTCTTGGGAGCCAAGAAGGCTATCCTAGAGATAAGGCAGGAGATAATTACAAATCATATACTACCAAATATACCTATACGAAATATATCTCTAACACTCCCCCGCAGTCGTAGCGGTAGTGACGTGAACAACAGTAGTGTCGACTGGAGATAAACCAAAGTGGACCCCAGAAGGCTGACACTCCCGCAGTCGTAGCGGGAGCGTCGTGGACGGAGTTGCGTCGCGGATGCTTGGACTGGAGAGGAGGCTGGTGAGGCGCAAGCGAGGTGGTAGCCCTTTATGCCGATGTCGAGGTAACCGAGAGCGTGGGTGCTGCAACCTTGGTCGAGGGAGCCGCGCGAGGAATTGCCGTGGTCGATGTCGTGGGCGGGTGCCGGTGTCGAAGTAGCCGCAAGCGCGTAGTGCGCGAGGAGAGTGACGGAGACACGTCGAGGCAGTCGTGGAGGTTGTCGATGCCGAAGTCGATGCAGAGCCGTCAGGACGAGGTGCGGCCCTAGTTTTGCCGAACCAGGCGCACATCGGGGACGAAGGCATACCGGTTTTGCCGAACCGAGTACACATAGAAGAAGTCGGTGACGCGGTCGAGGCAGTCGTAGAGGCGATGCCGAAGAAGACGTTGTCGAAGCCGATGAAGACGAGACGTCCGGCGCGAGTTTGCCAGACTCGGGAACGTGTCGGGGACGAAGGCACTTCCGGTGTTGCCGTACCGGGCATGCGAGGGGCAGGCACCATCATGAACTTGTCGCCATGTCAGAGGGACTAGCAGAGGAGGCCTCCGGAAGCGTCGCGGTCGCAGATCGACGGAGAGATGCCGACGCTGCCCACGGTTCTTGAAGTAGAGTAGCAGGTGGTGTAGACGGGGACGAGGCGATGACACGGGCGACGAAGTCGAGACGGTTGGAGACGTAGAAGGCGGCTAACCCAGCGGTGACCAGGGGTGGTCATGCTGGACGCCTAGACGGGCGTTGCGGTGGTCGGCGAGCCCAACGCGACCTGAAGTGGTTGGCGAGCCCAGCGGCGACCTGGGCGCGGCGGCGGTACACGAAGTAGGCGAGGAAGACCCAGCGGCGTGACGAGGACCATGCGCGGACGGAGGCGACCCGCGCCGAAGGGGCGGCGCTGTGGTGGCCTCGGACGTCGATGCGCGGGGGACGGCGAAAGTGACCGCGTGCGGCGATGCCACGGCCTGAGGGGCCGGCGTACCTACAGGGCGCGAGTCGGTGCAGCGGCGGGACGCCACCAGCGACGTACGCGCCTCAGAAGGCGTGTCGTTGGCTAGCAGCGTGGACCAAAGGCGGCGGCGCTGCGACCCGAAGGGGCGACGCAGCGGCAACCCGATGCTCGATCGGTGGGCGCGTGCTCGGGGACGTGCTTGGCGTTGACGTGCGCATGGTCGGTTGATCAGACCGACGGCGGCACGATACGCGCCATGGCGTGGACGACGCGCAGATCGGAGTCGATGGCGGCGTTGTCGATGTAGTCCCGGTCGATGGCGACGAAGACGGACAGGCGATGGAGACCGCGCGAGCAAGAACAACCTGTTGCGATGCACGTAGGGGCGTCCCATGTGCGGCGCGTGTGGGTGTGCCGTGCGGTTGATGGCCGGTGCAGGTCGATGCCGTTGTCGGAGTAGAGGCGCAAGTGGACGACGGCGATGGGCGACTCAATCTGATCTATGATCGGTAAACCAGAAAAGAAAACGCCGGTCGAGCGAGGAGCAAAAAACCAATCTACGGATTGGAAAAAAAGACTCGAGGGCAGCGGATCAACGGATCGGCGAACGAACCCTCATGCGCGGCCCCCGGAGTAGATCATGGAGATCGATCTCCCCGGGGGCGGCGCGGCGCGGGAGCTTGGGCGGCGGCTAGGTCAAGGAGCGTGCCGCTCTGATACCATGTAGAACTGCATGCTCCATGAAAAGGAATCTACTCTGATTAGATTCCGGTGCATTTGCATATTTGTATCACAGGATGATTTATGCACAAGGGTCTATCTGAAAAGGTGCAGAAATAAAACATGAAATTTTTGACTTGGTGAATAACATAGAAGCATTGACCTTTTATACTCCATCTATTCGGGGATGGGACAGTATAGGTATAGCACTAGTCATGAGGGCATAGCTAGTTCCAGAATCAGCCTGTTATCCTCATGTCGATTTTCCTATGATCACTAGAGCAGAAGACCCCAACCCAGATCGTGTCGACTATCAGGGAGGAGTTCCTTTTCTGGGAGATAGCTAGGAGAGGAGGGAGTTCGCTGATAGCGCGAGAGTAGGCCTTAGGCGGAGGGGGGGTGTGAGTGGGTGCTAGCACTGATGCATGTATCAGTTGCTATTCTTGTAAATTGTTGTTCTCCTTCTATAAAGATAAGGTACGCGTTGTGCGTACTCTCGAGAAAAAAACTAGTGTGTACCGGTTTGCCAAAAAAAAGAATCATGCAAACTTCTTTCTAGATACATAATATTTTCTATGATCGCTCGTGTGAACCAGTTTGCCAAAAAAAGAATCATGCAAACTTCTTTCCACAGAATATTTTTTAGTGCATTCATTTTTTTTGAAGTGTATTGATCTATTGATAATCTCATCTATGGTAGTATAAATAACTTAAAAGGTATTAAAAATTGCAAATAGGTTCTCAGACCACCTAATCTTTCTATTATAAGATCCACTTGCTATTTAATCCTTCAAGGTCTGAAATGTTCAGTCATCTTTGGTTTAGAGACACGAACTACACTTTTATATGTTGCTCATTAAGCGACAATTTAGTTTAGTCAACTATGTATTTAGACGCTTTGTAGTTGTAGGGAGGGTTCTTTGTTTCGCAAATTAAAACAGGGATAACTTTAAGAAGTGCTAGTAAGAGCATCCCCACTCGTTGGCGCTCCCCACGCCTAAATCCGGCGAAATTTTCGTCCGGATTGGAGGAAGATTTGGCGTGGGGAGGAGTAGTTTCCCAGTCGTGTGCTCCCCGGCGTTTCTCGGGAAAAAGAGGATGGCTCGGGGAATCCGGACGAAAGAGGAGACACGTGGGCGTGGGCAGTTGGTTTAGCTTCATCCGAAGTCCCGGGAGACCCCCGGAAAACCGAGGATGGCATGGGGAGTCCGGACGAAGGCTCAAATCCAACCGACTGACTGGGCCGTTTTTCGCCGTCCGGATGAAAAAAAGTGGCCGTGGGGGGCTCTGTGGGGAGACGAGTGGAGATGCTCTAATACACTGGCGTTATTTAGTTCGGCCACTGGCTGGGGCTTTGCTCCCATTTCAAAAAAAAAAAGTTCGCCCACTTTGGGGAGTCAAAGGGTACCGGACATGCAAGCATCTTTGTTCAGAAGTAGTACAGACTTATTTCAGACAAACATATGTTAAGCCTAAAACCCAGATAAAGCCATAACAGCGTCAAAGATCAAAAAAACTTCCTTCAGAAAAAAAAATCAACGCCAAGCCAAAAGCAGCCATAAAACAAACACCTCTCCACAGACATGCTCCCAATATATTGTATCACTTAGGATGCCATGTCACTCAGCAAGGTAACTTGAATCCCATATATGCTCCACCGATGTACTGCGTCCAAACATCTAGGGCTCCAAAACAAGTGACGATCACGGTGCTGAGAGCCATGATGGCGGTGACCAAGAAGACGATCATGGAGACCCGGCCGGACTTCTTGACGGCCCGTGCAATCAGAATTACCCCGGTGAGCGAAGCGATGAAGCATATCCCTGCGTAGACCGCAGCCTCCCCGATCCCCTCCATGCCCAGGAGAATGAACTGAACCATCGACATGGACGCGCAGAAGAGAACCATGAATGAAGACGTCGCTGCTGCAGTCTGCAGTTCAGAAAATAGCACATTTCATTTACCTTGGGAATTTCAAAATTCAGAACATTGATTGGTTATAACATGTCCTACAATACCTGCGGGGGTATTCCGATCTGAAGGAGAACAGGGTTCAGAAGTAGCCCTCCCCCGATGCCGAAGAGGCCACTCAAAGACCCGGTCACGAAAGCGGCTAGAGGGAGTGCCAGCGGCGGCAAGGTTTCAGTTTTAGTAACGAAAGAATTTGGTTCCTACATGAGCACATGAAGAGCCGTGGAAAAAGATTCAGTCCCATCTGCTTCGCAATTCAAGTTCTGCCACACGAGCAATCAAAGAACATTAGGGATCGATTGGCCCACGTACCTTGCCATCTTCGTCGTCGTGGCGACCCTGCTTATTTCTCTTTGCGTATACGATATAGGCTGTGAAGGCCACGGCGAAAGGCACCTGGAATATAGTGACAAGCCAGTATGCTATTCCGCAGGGCTTAATCTTGATCACGCCCTGGGCAAACAAACCACAGTAACTAAATCAGATACGCGTTTCATATGAGGAACTGATGTAAACGTCTACCTTCTGAATTGGGAGTTTCCACTAACGTCTTCCGTCAGTTGAACTCATGTAGTACAATGAATGTGGACAGAAATAATGACCTGATTCATAGCAGATAGCACAAAATACTGCTTCCAAGTTCCAACACACACACACTGACGTGAATTTGAAATTAGTAATAGGCTGTCAGGGGAAATAATCCTGACTTAAAATAGTACTTGGAGCTGTCCGTTCGTTGGATAATAACTTTAGTAAACATAAGTTGAAGAGGTGATCCCCACTTCGACAAAGTTTGACATGAATATCCATGGCTAGCTGGCTCTAACTTTAAAGAATAGAAGGCAGATTGCTAGCTGAATTGCACTACTAGAATGAACCTAGACGGCTGCCTATACTCCATGATCTTTTCCATACCGCCGACCTTTTGAAGTGATCCACCGTTGGCTGAGCTAAAAGGGCGCGTCGCGAGGTGCAGTAAGGCACCGCTACATGATTTTGAACAGGTGGCAAGCAAATGAAAAAGAAATGACAAGATGGATGCCGACAATCTTGCTACAAAGCAAAACAATGGATATACAATATTAACTGACAAACATGTTAGTGTTAATTAGAACGTTGGTTCTAGTGTCACCACGCTGGGGACAACCTGGTGGCCTCTAATGACATGGTTGTGTTGGACCAAGGAGAAGCAAAGCCGGTTTACTGAAGACAACAACGAGATAGCAATTTGTTTGTTACTTTTTTTTTGTTTGTTAACGTTAAGAATATAATATTTTGTTTGTTACTCTCTTTTTTCCTTTTCTTGTGCATGTCTATTTGTTATGCCTACCATGTGTGGTAGATCGAGGGGCTTGAACTTCCCATATGGTGTCTACCTTCTCCATTATAACTGCTAATGGATAGATACATACTAGAGTGAAAGAGAAACCAAACAATTTCTATTGTGAAAAGGCACCCACCTTTCCAACCCAATCTCTTGTAGGAGTGATCTTCCTTTCAATTTCCCGCCAGTCACTCTTTTCATGGCGTCATAAACTACCCACTGGATGAACATCTACCATTCTCCTCTAGCAGCTCCGTAGTGGACTCACCATTGACAAGCATTTTGTGACTTCAAGACGTCATTGACATGTCTAGTTACTCATCCCAACATTGACCTACGTTCTAACAACGTGTCAGCACAAAATTTTAGTCGTGTCGTGCTCTGGTTAATATGAATATTGATTTCTTTGGTAACATTTATCTTGAGTTACATCAGGATATAATGCAATTATGTTGTCCCAAAACATGTATAACCACTTTGTACAAAGTAATGATGAATCAAAAAGAGGCGGTGACGGGTTAAACTTTTTGCCTAGCTAATAAGAAGCAAACGGGCATGACATAAGATTTGTGACACAAATTGTAAAGGTTAGAAATTCGGTTTTCCTATTTCTCACACAAATAACTTGATCCAACTACTATAATATCTTCAAGTGCATAAGTTTGGACCCTCCCCTCTCGTGACCCGCGCCGCCCCCCCTGCGGCGGCCGGGCGCGCATCTCCTCCTCCAGCGGCAAGCTCCCCCTCCCCTCCTCTCCCCTGCAGCCGTCGTCGGCGTGCGCCGTCGGGCCTTTGCCCGTGCGGTGCCGGCGGTGGCGGGCCGGACTCTACCCGCTGCTAGGACGGGGGCGCGGGGGCCTCGGGCCGGCGGCGGTGAACTCATGCGGCGGCGGTCTGGCGCGGCGGCGTGGTTTCCGCGCGCCGGGGTGCTCGGAGGTGCGGCGGCGTCGCCGTTGGCGGCGGCACGACGCGGCCGGGGTGGTGGCGGCGGATCCTGCTCCGCTCAGATCTGGGCCAGTTTGGGCCCCATCTGGGCTGGGCGGGCTGTAGCTCCCCTGTGCGGCGGCGGTGCTCCCAGGATCTGGTGGTGCTAGGGCGGTGGTGGTAGGGTGGCGGCGGCGCTATGGCCGGCTAGCTGCAGCTTGGCTGCGTGGGCTTACCGGGCCAGGCGGGCCTAGTTCGCCCGTGCTGCCATGTCCGGTCGGCTCCCGCGATTGTGGTGGAGGTAGTTCCCTCCCACTGGCTACGGTGCTGCTTCCCTCGGCCCTGCTATCTTGAGCCACCTCATCTTAGGCCCTGCGTCGAGGACCACCGGGGAGACAGTGAGGATGACGTCAAGCCCGTGGTGGCGTGTGCTGGTGTGCGGATGGCTGGGTGGAGCACTTCGACTGACCGGGGTGGTGGTGTTGGGGGTTGGGAGAAATCCATGTTGGCTTTGCCGACACCGTCGTGGTGACGCCCGAGGGCACCGCCTTGCCTTCCTGGAGGGCGTCGGTTGTACCCCCCGCCCAATCCCCTCCGTGTACCGGGGGAAACCCTAGGATTAGTCCGGACAGCAGCGGCGTCATCGTCGTTCCCCTTGTTGAAGGTGTTGTTTGGTACCGGTGGTTTGGAGTGCTAGGAGCGCGGTAGGACTTTTCCAGGAGGCGCAGCGGTGGCGGGTTGTCCTCGTTCTTGTCGATCTGCCGGTGTTGGCATTCTTTTTCTTTTTTCTTCTTTTTCTGTTGTTTACCTTGGGCTTGGTTGTGCTGCGGCCCCAGCATGCTTGATGTATCGTGGTTGCTATATTAATATAGCGGGGCGAAAAACTATTTCGAAGAAGAAGTGCATAAGTTTGAGAAAATCTTCATCCGACAAACTGTCAACTTATCCACAAACGGATATTTTTAAATCAACGGACCCATAGTCAGTACATAAGAGACATGAGAATATTGATGTTAGAAATTGACCAGGTGAGAAATAATTTGCTAGACATATTGTTTTTAACACATAAAGCTAGCCCTGTTTTCCTCCGCTGCAGCATGTTCTAGAGAGCTACAAAGGTTGACAATGAAATTCAAAGCTAGCGTCGGAGTGGCAAGGCAGATGCAGTGTCATTTCTCTAAAGCATAAAGAAGTAAACAAGCAAGCTATCCACTACTTTCCGCCGCATCAGAGAAAGGAGAGCATAATGCCAGTGAAAAAATGACAAGAGAAACGACGTATGATTACGAGTGCGCCACTATCTTGGCTTTTGGCAACCCATACTCTTGCGTACTGCCGACCGATCTCTATCTGCGTTTTGTGCCTCAATAGATTCTACGGTGATCTACGCGTCACAATCCTAACTTTGGCTGCTGTCATGAGCAAACCGTGCACAGCAGCGCATGCAGTTGTACTGTAACGGCAGCACCAAAACAAAACAGAAAGCTTACGCGGAGAAGGGAACACGTCGGCCATACATACCTTCCCGTGCTTATCTCCAATGAAGACATGGAGCAAGAAGAAGCTGAGCCAGACCACGAGGAGCACCGCTATGTCCTTCAACGGGAACCTCGGGCGGTCACCGGCCGTGGAACCTCCATTGACAGACCCTCCACCCAGCGACCCTTCGCCGCCGACCTGGCCAGCCACCGGGAGGCCGCCGCCGATCAGCAGCGGCACCTTGTGGTCCTGCCGCGCTGCCACGGTCTCGGTCCTCCAGATCTTGACCCCGGCCCGCCACGTCTTGGTGGTGCAGAAGGCGAGGAAGAGCGAGAAGAGCGCCGTGATGAGCCACTCCGGGAACATGACGTTGCAGACGACCCCGAGGCTGACGCCGAGGAGCAGGCACGGCTGGAAGAGCAGCGCGATGTCGTAGTCGATGAGGCCCCGCGTGCAGAAGAGGTTGTAGAGCACGTTGGAGACGGCGCCGCCGGTGACCATGAAGGAGGAGTAGGATGTGGCGCGCTTCAGGCTCAGCCCTGCCACCAGGTTCAGGATGGGGAGGAACAGCGACCCGCCGCCCACGCCGCCGGCGCTCGACACGGACGCCGCCAGGAAGGAGAGGATCCACGCGAGGACGGTGTTCCGGCGCACGCTCCCGGTGCCGGCCTGCGAGGCCGCCTCGGAGAGGTAGTCTTCCCGCCATTTCGAGAGCTTCACGAGGAGGTGGCCAGGCTGCGGCGAGGTGCAATTGGGCGATGCAGCAGCTGCCGCCGCGGAGAGCAGGGTGGCGGTGACGAGGACTCGAGCAGTCCACGACATGGCTGGTCTCTGCTTCTTGGGGAATGTTTTTGCACTTCTGTGTGGATGCCCATACGCTCGTGACCTGCAGGTTTTATATGCAGGTTCAGGTGTGCGTGACACGAAAAGACTGGGTTAAGGAAAACAGATACAAATATTACACAAATACAGAAATGCAGTTTCTGATCCTTAGAAAAAGATAGCATGCGCTGCTTTAAAACGTCCAAACTCGCAAATGTCCACTCATGAGTTATATGAAACATACCAGTCGGCACTGCTACCACTATCTCCTATTTCCCCCAATTAATATCCTACTCCAATGAAGCTCCCAAATGCCCATTCTCTTTGTCAATAGTTAAATTTCTTGTGACTTAACGACCATATCCGTACTAAAGACACTTTTCGTTGATCCCTGTGCAAACTTGTCAACGCTTTAAATCTATTTCTCTCGGTTGGAACGAGCGAACATCGCTGAAGAAAGCCCATTCATGGCTTCGTGGATGAGAACAAGCACCGCGCAAGTACATGGACAGAATCTGGGGCTGAATTCATTTTCGCTGCCTCCGTCTCACCCAGCTGATGCGGCATCCTCCAAGTCCACCTGCTCGTGGAGCGTGGACGGCCTCGGGACGCAAGACATCGTATTAGACCGCGCTGAACGAGAATGGGCTTTGAAGCGTGCGGACTGAAGTCAATTAAATGTCTGGCGCATCCCAAAAACCTTTGGGGACTGATTTGGAGGACGCGACCGGAGATGCTATTAGTTTGCCTGCATGGACATGGGCGGACGTAGCAGGGAGGGGGCGTGGCCCACCTAGAAATTCTACCGGCCCAAATTATAGCCCATGGAAAAAAGGCCTGATTAGCCCGGACTAGAGCCCATCCTGGAGGAGTCGTGGAGATAGCGTCGAGGTCACGAGGACGAGACTCCAGTCACGCATCACACTTAGCACTTCCCCGCTATTCCCCACGCCTCGACCGCCGCCGCCCCGGCGCCACCGCTGCCACCCGCCCTCGACTCCGTGTCTCTGCCCAGTCCGGTTATCCGTCCGGCGCTCGCCCGCCCTCTGCAGCTTTGCCCTCACGTCGTCACCCTGCCCCGCCGGCCGCCGCACTGAACGCCGAGTGCCACCCTTGATCTTCCCACCGAGGCCGCGACCAGAGGTCATCCCCTATTCTCCTATGAGCATTTCAGCTATTTGCATATGAACTGCTCTATGTACATCTCTCTCTATGTTTGTTCTCTGTATGTTAAGTCTTATAATGATGAAGAACACATAAAATTGCTAAATTGCTAATGTTTTAATTGTGTATAAATGAAGAGGAATAGCCAAATTGCGCTACTTTTTCAGAAACAAGCATCAAAGAAGATTGCATCTCCGGTCCAATCCGATATTGGACATGATGAAGAAGTCGAATCCGATATTGACAGTGAGATTGACATTACAGATACAACACCACATCCACCTTCACCCCAACAACCAAATGCAAGGTCATATGATGCTCACTTTCTTCCACATGGTCCGGGAGAAAGGATTCATATTTCAAGTTATGATGTTAATATTCAAGATGATGTTCGGAGATGATATATCCTAAAAGGTTCATGCCAACCATATAAGCATGCTTTCCCAACAACAACAACAAAGAAGGGCAAAAATCGACACTTTAGCTTTGATTGGTTCCATCACTACAATTGGCTAGAATATAGTATCGGAAAGGATGCGGCATTTTTCTTTGTATGTTACTTGTTCAAATAGAGAGCCAATGGAGGTCTCGTAGGAGATGCCTTTGTTAAAGATGGTTCTAGAAATTGGAAAGACCCGAATCATTTAAGAAGATCGTGGGTGGTGTTACTAGCATTCACAACCAAGCTCAAGAGAAGGACAACTTACTTGTTGCACCCAACACCAAAATTGATAATGTTATTATGAAGGTGTCTAGGAATGTACTTCTTTACAAGACTAATCATTGAAGATCTTGATGCTGACCACTATGCAATTCTAGCCGACGAGTCTAGTGATATGTCTCACAAAGAACAACTTGCTCTTTGTTCGTGTTATGTTGATAGATTGGGAAGAATATGTGAGAGGTTTCTTGGAGTAGTTCATGTTTCCGATACTACTTCATTGTCTCTCAAGGTTGCAATTATATCTTTGCTAAAAGATCATCATTTATCTCCCACTCAAATTCGTGGACAAGGATATGATGGGGCTAGCAACATGAAGGGTGAGATTAAGGGGTTGAAAACATTGATCATGAAAGAGTCACCATCTTCTTATTACATACATTGCTTTGCACATCAACTTCAATTGGTTCTTATTGCCGTGGCAAAGGACAATGAAGCATGTGTGCGGTTCTTTGATCATGTTTCTTATTTGTTCAATATCATTGGAGTTTCTTGCAAGCGTCATGACAAGTTTCGAGATGTTAGAGCTCAACAATTTTTACAAGCACTTGAGATGGGTGAAACTGGAAGTGGAAGTGGACTAAATCAAGAGATGGGTTTATCTAGACCCGGTGATACTCGATGGGGCTCTCATTACAACACCATTCTACACATTGTTGATATGTACCCCACAATCCTTGAGGTGCTTGTTAGGATTGGAAAAGATCCTTCACAAAAGAGTGAGTGGACAAGAATAAGAGAAGTTGTCGCGGCCTTTGAATCATTTGACTTTGTTTTAAATCTCAACTTGATGCTTGTTGTTCTTGGCTACACAAATGACTTATCTATATCTTTGCAAAAGAAGGATCAAGATATTCTCAATGCAATGGCGCTTGTTGGATCGGCAAAGGACAAAATGAAGGATATGAGGTCATCACTTGGATGGGAAAGATTTCTTGCAAAGGTGACATTCTTTTGCAACACACGTGGCATTGAATTTCCTTCACCGGAGTCCAATTATGTGGCTCATGGAAGATCAAAACGGTATTATGAAAAACAAACAAATGATGATTGTTATAGAAGAGGAGTGTATCTTGGTGTTGTTGATCAAATTATTCAAGAGCTTGACAATCGGTTTGATGAGGTTAACATGGAGTTGCTTATTTGCATGGCGTCTTTGAATCCCGTGAATTTATTTGCTTCTTATGATGCACAAAAGGTAATGAGACTTGCCTAATTCTACCCCAATGACATATCGTAGATTGAAGAAATGATGTAATTTTCTATTTATGCTATATTCTATCATGTCAAAATGTTTTCATGTTTTGAACTATTTGTATTGTAATCGTGCACATTTGATATATGTATTGAACTTCATGTTTACAATCAATTTTTCTTGTATATTGTTCATTACTTCATTATGCAAAGGTTTTTCACATTGTGGGGGGTGCAAAAAAAAGAGGTGTACCCCATCGAGTATCACCGGGTCTAGATAAACCCATATTTGTTTTTTCACATTATGTAGTCTCTTTCCTTCGTCCGCCACTGATGCACTATTAGTTTTTGATCTTGCGTGAACTTGTGATGCTTTTAAATTTGCTTGTTTCATGATTTTGATCATGTACATTACTTGCTCTTCTTTCTGCTATTTAGTGGTATGTGGTGTTTAAAGGGAGGCAGCCAAGGATCTACAATTCATGGAAGATCTACCAAACACAAGTGAATGGCTTCTCCAACAAAAGCTACTGAGGGTATGATACTCTAGAGGAGACACAAGAGTTACAAAATTTCTTGGCTGATCTAGACATAGCTCTTCAAGATATGTTTGATCAAGCTATGCCTCATCAGCCAATTCAGCAGGAGCCAGTGTCTCATCATCCTATGCATCATTAACCAGTGCCCAATCACCTTATGTGCTGCAGCCTACCAAACGCGTCCCAAGTATCTTACCGTATAACAAAAACACACCATCTCACCAATTAAAACGTTTAACTTAAAAGATAAAGCAATCTCCTCTAAGAAAAGAGACGAACTTCTTTAGGGCGAAAGGAGAGAACATGGTTAGTGCTGTCAAATAGGTGACCTCTTTAGGCTGAACAAAAGGTTATAAGAACAAACTTCTTTAAACATGAAACGACAAAAGAAAGGGGTGGCTAATCACCAAAGCAAAAAAAAAAAGAACAATTTGTTTGCTACCAGTACATCGCCAGATAGGCTATTTACCAGAAGCTAATCTTTCCTTGTTTGACTTTAGCAAGTACCAACAGCACAACATATAAGTGGTACAGAATACCCTGTGCCATTGGTCCAGTTGCAAGTTTGCAACATGAGAAGACATCACATCAGTTATCGTAACTGATGAGAAATCTCTAGTAGCAGTATGGACACGTATGCGTTAAAATATTCACAAATTAAGAGCTATTATTGAAAATGTAATGAGCATTCTCGTTATGTACAGATTCTTGCAAGATAGAAACCCCAACTTTACATCACTAGAGCTTCCATATCCATAGGGCCATAATTCGACCTCCCTTCATCCTTTCATCGGTAAACTCACCACGAATGCATATAAAAATAGCAGTATACAAGAGAGGCCAAGAACTCCGGATGGAGATATGAAAGAATAACAGTTACACAAGCATAGGACTTTGGCGATTGAAGAAGCTCCTCCATCACGACCATAACCAGTGATCATCTGCAAGGCACATCAAGAGTCCATGACCATGATTACCAAATGAAATGATTCAGTACCCCAAATATACCAGCTATAAATCTAGCATGTCTACATAGTGGTGCAGAATAAAGACTAGGTAATACATGTGCTGACAAGAAGATCTAAACCAGCACTGAGGCGTGATAGCAAACCAATTCAGGTATAGGTGGCTAAGTACTTATTTGCAAAGTAGGATGTTCAGATGCAATGGCACACTACCTCACAACTTTCTACAACATAATATGTATGCCATTCTTGAATAATATTTTGTGTCCGTTACCTTTGACAACAGTCACTATCACAGGTCTGGGAGTAGCTCTCTATCGACACAATCCTCTTTGCTATTTACAACTCCGAGCAGGGCCTCCATGTTCAGGCTCTCAGTGTTATTTACAAGCTCGGCTTGGTGGTTAAGAATTGAGTTCTTATTTACAGCAGCAGCACTATCTTCTACTAAATATTGACCAGAGCTGTTATCATCAGCGCTATTTGGAACTTCAGACATGCAGTCCAAAGAACTAGAACTGCTTCTGCGAGAGAGTCTACCATCTGCTGAAAATCCAGACTTCTGTCGCTGCAGCAAACCAGTTCTGTTACTATCAGGCATGTTCACCCTATAAAGGGGGAAAAGAAAATAAGTTAGCACAGAAGAAATATAGTGAAAATTATTAATATCGGCAAGCCATTATCATTACAAATTTACAATGACGAAGATTGCAATTATCCCAGAACAAATGCAACATCAGAGCATACCTTGTCTGTTGATACCTAGATGTGTGAAGAGAGTCAAAGACTGGTGTGAGATTCTTTGACCTTGATTCTATATTACGAGTCCAGACTTTTTCTATTTCGGTTTCCCCTGAAATATCATCACTGGTGTCTGCTTCCAAAGTTCCGCCCCCTAGTACTTGAAAGTGTACCTGTCAACCAATTAGTGCAAGATTTATGATCATGCATACATGGAAGTCAAACAAAAAGGACAAATTTGGTGTTGGATGAGAACAGATAAACAAAATTACCCCAGATCTTGACCAGACCGGAATTTGCAAAACATGTGTCTGCAGTTCACTCTCAGAAATATAATATTTATGATTTTCATCAGCACTAAGCTTCAGCCTTTCAACAGCAGCACTATTGGACGGGTAGATACTATTTCCTTTCCTGACAACTTTCTGGAAAAGTTTATTATTTTCTCCACTATCATAATCATTATATAAATTACTCTCAGCAGTGTCTCGTCTATTTCTCTTTTGACAAACATCCCACTTCTGAAGAGCTTCAATAACAAACTTTGTATCAGTTTCCCTTTGGGATCCGTAAGAAACGGCATCTGAAGGAAAATCAACTCCGGAATCCTGTTCAGCCGAGTGATGGAGAACATATTGTATGATACTTCCAGATGGGGAAAACACTAGCAAATAATACTTCATGCAAAGTGAACTGCCATCTGAGTGAACACCACCCTTGCAGTTGTGAAATGTTGAAGCAATAGCACCAGCGATTGGGCTCGAAACACCTGTCGCAAATGCTGCAGCACCATGGACAGCACCCTTCAACAAGTTACTCCCATTTCTTATTCTACTGACAACAGACAATGAGACAGGGGGGCCTGATACAGAAAGCATTTTCTGACTGAGGCCCAGAGAGGTAGGTGTGTTTTGTGACCAATGAGCGGCATGCTTGACTGATGAATCCACTATATGATTATTTTCTGCAAGGCTGTTATCACTATAGTGAAAGCTTGTGGATCCACTATATGGAGATATTGCAAAGAAATGACTTGTTCCCCTCGACGAGCTAATCAGTATCCATTCACTGTCGTCGCTAAAGCTGATATCTTTTATGACCTATCACAAAGGTCATACTGTTACAAGTCATCAAACATACAAGGAAATGGTTAAGTAATGTGAATATGTTTATCTATTAAAAGTAACATGAATGCAAGCTTACCGCATTAGTGATGCCTCTTTGCAGTTTATACAAATGAACACAGGTACCATTTGGACCATCTTCTGATGTATTGCCATCCACAGAAGGCATAATGCGAAAAACATTGATGTTTCGGCCATGAATAGAAGCTGTCACGAGCAAAGTTCCGCTGGGATCAAAACAGAGTGCCGAAATCGGACTAGTATGTGCCCTGAACTGAACTATCATTGATTTAGAGACAATATCTCGGACAATGACCTGCCATTGAAAGGGAACAGCTGCTGTCACATTTCATGAACTCACAAGACAAATAGAGCATATAGTCACATAATTCTAATATATCAAGAGAAAACTCGTTTGCAGCTAATCAAAACTAGTTATTCAACATAACCAGAAGGATAAGTTTCGCCATCCATCATTCATCAGATTATTATATTTCAATCTCACAAACAACCAAGGCGGGAGGGATTTACTTTTCAAATGTCCTGCTAAACCAATAGCTGGAAGCAAACTACCAAATAAAACCTTAGGTTTGTACAATGAAATAGAGATAAACTACCATAACCAGTTTTGCACGGCATCTACACAGGTTCAGAATCAAGCAGAGAAAACTCTTGAGGAATACCAACAGCAATTTTGTACCCATGGTGAGGTGCGTGCTTAGGACCCTAACAGTCTTAAAATTTGATGGTGTACATACGATTAGCATGATGAAACATCCTAATAGAGTATGCCAAAGGTCATGACCAATTGTTTAACTACCTTTAAGATATATAATAGAGTTAATGAAAAAATGTATTTGCTGTGACAAATTACATACCATTCCAGCATATTCACTGTCAATAGTATGTCCATTTGTTACTCCATTTGCTTTGAAGCCATTCCCCTGCTTCATAGTACCACTACCATTTAGGTCTGAATAATACTTGGAAAGCTTCTTATATCCAACATCACCGAGCGTTACAATGCCAGCCGCCAATTGCTTGCTTGATTCTTTTGCATAGTATGCCACCACGCTGCCGTTTGAACCAGGAGATGGGACTAAGGGAGACACACTAAGAAGTTGAGGGCTGACACGGCCTGTATTTGGAACTGGAACTGGACTCCCAGAATATGCAATCCATCTAGGACCTAATCCGAGTGGGCCATAACCTGAAACCGGTGAAACTATAGGGCTTGTAAGAAGTGTATATTCCAGCTCCAATGTTGCAGCATCAAAACAATGTATCTGCAAAAGGTATCGTTTCATTAAGATCATCTATGAACCAAACGCCGAGTTAGAACAGTGAAGCATGCATACCTGAGTAGCCTGAGAAACAGCTACAACTCTAGAACTGCACCGAATGGAATAGACGGCTGATCTGAACTTCATTGAATGGACGTAAGCATGGTCCTTCAGTGAATAAAAGCGAAGGATGGTAGGCAGTTTTTCACCGCCAATACTATGCTGAGTGCCATTTGTTCCATTGAAGACAGGGCCATTGGTATCATTGCTGTTTCCATTTCCAGTGCTAGTTCCACCACCAGCAAGGGCTAGCAATGGCCGTGAATCTACAAATCTGTCTTCGCCTCTCTTCGAGGCAACTGGTTTCTTTAGCAGCTGCATGAAAGAAACCGCACCATCGTGTCTGGATTCTAGCTGCCTGACATCATCAGCATGCTCAACATCCCATACTTGGAAGCCAGATCTGTACGCTAGCAGCAAAACCTGCCGCAGTGTGTCACCCCCACATTCGAGTTTATCAAACCCAGCCCATTGTACCTGTTAATCATATGACAAATGGGACATGCATTAGCGCATGTTTACATGGAGATATAAGGATGATCAGAATCATGTATTCAAAGAAATTAGAAGCCTAAGCACTTTGCATTGAAATGTTAAGGGTCTAGAATACCAGCAATATTCTTGCTGAAATGCTCAACATTGAACATCCAGATACGATTATTTCTTTTCTACTTGCAGCATAATGACGCTTGCTAATATGAAACTCTAGCCATCAGTCTCAAGATCACGAGCAAATATGTTTTTCTTACATACAGTATAAATACAGAATGTGGTGAAGCTGGTGGTTAATGTGCCTAGCTTAAGAAATCCGAGTACAGCTCCAATGCCCTTATCTTGTAATTGTAGTTGATTCATTATGCATGATGTATGATTACAAGGACAAGAAATGATGTATTGAACTGTCACAGTGTCCTGACCTGACCAACCAGGAACATTTCGGAGCCAGGTAACTGCAAACCAGAAGTGAAAGCTAGCTTGTTGTATATTCATTCATGGTAACTCTAGGATAATCCAGATCTGGCACTTGTCTTGATAACATTCTAATGAGCCGACCACTTTGCATTACTGGTAGAAATTAGCTAGGACAATAACATACCAAAAGAAGAGCAGTAGTGTACAAACATGAGCAGTTTTTGGTATATGGTGGTAAGCATAGACGTGTCGATGCTAACAATAAATAGTGATATTGCCACATACGAAAAGAGCAGCAGTGTACAAACACATGAGCAGTTTTGGCATATTTTGCTAAGCATAGATATGTCTATACTAACAATAAGTAGTAATAGTGCCACATACGGTGCGTCTGTGTTGAAGGGGGGGACAAATTTGGCAGTGCCGTGGAACTAGAATTAAAATCTTTGCTCGTTTTCCACCGGCTACCAATTAATGCACACGTGGAACAAGTAAAAGCGTGCAAAGCATAGAATTAAGAGCAATCTAACAGTACATACTCTAAGAAATTCAAAAGGGGGAAACAATCGAAAGAGGGAGACACACACACACACAACCTGGTCGCGTGTCCCGTCGTCCTCGTGGGTGGCGATGGAGTTCACCAGGGATGCTCCGGCGGAGCGCAGGGATGATGCGGCCGTGGATGCCCCCGATGACATGATCCGCATGTAGCTGGATAGGGAGCGGGCGGAGAAGAGGCCGAGGCCGCCCCCGCCCCCGCCGCCGCGAGGAGGAGCCTGCACGCCGTTGTTCCGCATCAAGCCGGCGGCCAGAGGCAGTGCTACGCGCTAGCACCAGCAGCAGCAGACCCTTGTCTTCCTCCTCAGATGCAGAAGGGGGAGGCTTGGGGTGGAAGCAAAAAAAAATTGAACCAGACCTAGAGGGGAGGGGAAGGAAGCGGTTGCTTGACTCGGGAGGAGGCTAGAGGATCGATCGATGTAATTAGCAAAGCAAGTGACGGAAGCCCCCGGGCTGTTTCTTCTTGGGACTCGGGGGAGACTCTTGCAAGAAACAGCCCACCGACCGTATCCTCAGGTGAGCGACATGGCCGAGGTCGGAGGCGTGGGGAGGGGGGAATCGGCGGGGGCGGGCGAGAGGGCTGGATGAGCGAGCGCGGGGCGGGGCGGGGACTGGTGGTGGGGAGGCCGGCGGCGAACTGGTGGTGGTGGCGAGAGAGAGGGAGAGAGGGGGGAATTCGATCGGAGAAAGCGAGGGTTTGCGGGTTTGGGCCCCTTCTGCTGCTTGTTTTTGTTTTTGTTTTGTGGGAAGGGAGGGGATCAGGGGAACGAACCAAGAGACGGAGTTGATTGGATTAGGTGAAATAGAATAGAATAGGCGGAGGAGAGGTTAGAGACGGAGTAATAATAATAAGGTAATCCTCTGGCTCTGAGTTTCAAAAAGAAAGAAAGAAAGAAAGAAAGAAAGAAAGAATAAGCGAGACCGGTTGGTGTTCCGCAGTTTTGCTTGGCTTCCTGCGGGAGGGAGTTTTAATGCGGCAAGGCAAGGAAGGAATACGAGGCGGCCAAGGTAGGCCGAGAAGGATAATCTCGTCGCCTACGTTTCCCTGCTCTTGCTCTTGCTCTTGGGCTCTCGTGTCGTGTCGTGTGGTCCTCTACTTCCCGGTCGCTGGCTCGTGCGCGCCAGATCTGGGGCGATTCACGGAGCCGGGCCGGGGACAGGTAGGTCGGACCGCTCCATTTTTCTCCTCCTCGCTTGCTTGCCTGCCATGCGTACCAATCAAAACGGTATAGTACTGGTACGGTAGAATCGAGTTTTATATTGGGATAAGGAAGCCAGTACCACTGTTCGTCTAACATTGTAGGCAGCACGGTTCACCCAACATTTAGTCAACGGGATCGTACGTAAGAGCATTCTACGCAATCTGAAGCAAACAATTACAGTAGCTTACACACCAAATCAAAAAAACAAATTACTATTACAATTAAACAATACAATAGTGCATGTAAGCTCAGCATTCCCCACCCCCTCCCGCACCGCTCTCCTCAATCTACAGTATAATGCAATTTACCAATAGCTTGAGAATTTTCCATTAAATGATTCTCTACTCTCATATTAAAATCATTTTGCTTAACAATATAATTATCAAATTCATCTAAACATCGATCAGGAGGTTTTGAATATGGAATATCTCCTCTATCAAAGCGTTGAATAGAATGTACCTCGATTGTGGATGAAGGGGGAATTATCTCACATAGGTCTTCTATTGGAGACAAATTCTTCAAATCTTCAGATTTAATACCTTTCTCCATAAGAGATTTCTTGGCTTCCCTCATATCTTCATCATTTAATTCAATCATACCTCTCTTCTTCAATATTGGTGTCGGAGTTGATTCAGGTGTAGACCAATCATCATGGTTTTTGCTTATCTTTGCAAATAATTCTTCAGCTTCGTCCGGAGTTCTTTTCCTGAAAACACAATCAAAAACTATCCAGATATGCCCTAGACTCAATGGTTAGTCCACTATAAAATATATCAAGTAAATCATGCTTTTCCAAATCATGTCCAGGCCGAGCTCTAATAAGAGCGCAAAATCTTGCCCAGGCTTCAGACAATTTCTCTCCATCTTCTTGATCAAAACTATAAATTCTCTGCAGAGCCATATGTTGAGCACTAGCGGGAAAATATTTTCGAAAGAAAACATCAAGCAAACAACTTGGACTATCAATAGAATCAGGAGGCAAATTATTATACCAAATCTTAGCATCATCCTTTAATGAGAATGGGAAAATCTTAGCAACAAAATAAGTACGCATCTTAACATCATCAGAAAACAAGCTACTTAAAGTGGAAAGCTCATTCATATGTTCTACAACACTTTCTTTTTCAGTACCACAGAAAGGTGTTTTCTCAACAATAGATATGTGAGATAAATCAAGAGAAAAGTCATAATCTTTATCCTTAATGTTTATAGGAGATGTGGCAAATTTAGGATCAGGAGATAGTTTATATCTAACAGCATGTTGTGCAATAAGCTTTTTAAGGTTACTTGTACTAGTAGTAGCATTGCATTTATGAATAAAATCATCATCAAGTTCCACATAATCTTCATCAAGATCATCAATCTCAGGTGAATTAACAGGTGTAACAGTATTTTCATTAGGAGTTTCAGTATTTTCAGTTTGTCTAGACCTAGCAATTGTAGCATCTAGAAAAGGACCTAATGAACCAGTATTATCAAGCACGTAGAAGCATCATCAAAATTATCGAGGAATTTTCAGATTCAGCAGAAATACCAACACGTGAAGTTTGTGGTGGTGAAACAAGTTGACTTATCACAGATGGTGAATCAAGGGCAGAGGTACTCAGAGTTGTACCTTTTCTTGTAGTGGATGGTAATATGGCGACTTTAGTATCGCGAGGTTTACCCATGATGGAGAATTTGCAGCGAACAATATCAATCCAAGTGAACTTGCAAATAAAGCTATGTTCCCCAACGGCGCCAAAATAGTCTTGATGACCCACAAGTATAGGGGATCGCAACAGTCTTCGAGGGAAGTATTACCCAATTTATTGATTCGACACAAGGGAGACAAAGAATACTTGTAAGCCTTAACGGAGTTGTCAATTCAGCTGGAAAGACTTGCTCGCAAGAGTTTATCGAGTAACAGTTTTATAGCAGAGAAATAGTGAAATAACAGCAGTGAAATAAAGACAGCAGTAATGATTATAGTAAACAGCAGGATTAAAATACTGTAGGCACATGGACGGATGAACGGGCGTTGCATGGATGAGAGAATTCATGTAACAATCATGGTAGGGCATTTGCAATAAACGGTATCCAAGTACTAATCAATCAATAGGCATGTGTTCCATATATAGTCGTACGTGCTCGCAATGAGAAACTTGCACAACATCTTTTGTCCTACCACGTGGCGGGACTCTAGGGAAACTACTGGAAATTAAGGTACTCCTTTAATAGAGTACGAGCAATGCATTAACACTCCGAACACATGTGATCCTCACATCACCGCCTTCCCCTCCGGTTGTCCCAATTTCTGTCACTTTGGGGCCTCGGGTTCCGGACAGAACGTGTGTATACAACTTGCAGTAAGATCAATAAACAATGAATATCTTCATGAATCAATAACATGTTCAGATCTGAGATCATGGCACTCGGGCCCTAGTGACAAGCATTAAGCATAACAAGTTGCAACAATATCATAAAAGTAACATCTACGGATACTAGGCACCATGCCCTAACAATCTTGTGACTATTACATGATCAATCTCATCCAATCCCTACCATCCCCTTCAGCCTACAACGGGGAATTACTCACACATGGATGGGGGAAACATGGCTGGTCGATGGAGAGGCGTCGGTGGTGATGGCGGTGATGATCCCCTCCAATTCCCTCCGGCGGAGTGCCGAACGGAGTTTCGGTCCCGAGGCGGATTTTCGCGATGACGGCGTACGGATGGTCTTTGGAAATATGGTCGAACCCGGCGTTTTTAGGTCGAAAGGCATATGTAGTCCAGAGGAGAGCGTCGGGGCCGCCGAGGCGCCCACACAACAAGGCGGCGCGCCCCTCCCGGGCCGCGCCGGCCTGTGTGGGGGCCCTGCCCCCACCGGGCTTGCCCTTCTCGTCACAATATTCTGGAAAATAGGACCTTTCGCATAAATTCCGAGGATTTTCCCGAAAGTTCGATTTCTGCACAAAACGAGACACCGAGCGATTCTGCTGAAAACACGTTAGTCCGTGTTAGTTGCATCCAAAATACACAAATTAGAGGCAAAACAATAGCAAAAGTGTTCGGGAAAGTAGATACGTTTTGGACGTATCAACTCCCCCAAGCTTAGCTTATTGCTTGTCCTCAAGCAATTCAGTTAACAACTGAGTGCGATAAAAGAACTTTCACGAACACATTTGTTCATATGATGTAAATATTCTCATGATATGGCAAGTGCTTAAGCAATTCATAATAAGGTACATGCAAATAAAGTCATCTAGTAACTGTGTCAATCATAAAAGAGATACCAACAAACTAATAACAAGCATCATGAAACACTTCAATAAGCAGGATTGCAATGTTCATAAAAGGATATGATAAAGTGATATCTCGCTTGCCTGTATTTGTAGCAAAACATAAATGCTTGATAACCCACAAGTATAGGGGGTGTATCGTAGTATCTTCGATAAGTAAGAATGTCGATCCCAACGAGGAGCAGAAGGTGTTGGCAGCAGTTTCGATGAAGGATTCACTGTAAATGCTCACAAACAAGTATTCAAGGAGTTTTGATGTAACAGATGAATAAAGTACGAGTAAGTAAAATGCGAGAGAAATAATTGCAGCGAGTGGCCCAATCCTTTTTAGCACAAAGGACAAGCCGGTTTGTTTACTTATAATGACCAAACGTTCTTGAGGACACACGGGGATTTTAGTCTAGCACTTTCGTTTCATGTGGCTAAATAATCTTCATTGTTTTGATAAGTGTTGTGTGGGTGAACCTATGCTAATGCACCGCCCTTCCTAGGACTAATTGACAAAGGATTAACTTGTCAATGCCTACAGATTGTAGACTAGGGTTTTGCTAGAAGTAGAGGGCAAGTAGATCTCGAAGGTTTAGGCGAAAAGTACTCGACGATTATGAAAACTAGGGTTATGTTGACAGTAGATTCTTTCTTTGTCCCTCGACTCCCCCTTATATAGGAGGTGGAGCCGAGGGTTTCGTTTTGTACAAGTTACAGTCGGTTTCTAACTCATCCCGCCAGATTACAAATAACTCTTCCTATTACAACTCTAGCTTTCCTTAACATATCTTGGACTCCCGAATCTTCTTATTCTTCGGGTAGTGGGCCTTCAATAAACTCCGGGTACTATCTTTGGCAGCCCATTTGGGATGCCTATGTCAGTAGCCCCGAGATTTTGCTTGAATCATAGAGTCAAGGGAAATCTCATCTGTTTATATTTTTTCGAGAGCTCTTATTTATGCTTCTTTACATAAAATTCTATATTGTACAGGGATAACGGTAGTTGGGGCTAGTTCATCTGACGGATCAGGTACTAGTTAACTGCTCTAGTGGCAATCCGCAAAAACCTACTTCAAGATCACGTCCCTGGACATGATCTCGGGATACTGGTGTAAACTTCGACAGCTTAAGGTCTTACCATTCTCCGAGTCCCACCAATTTATCGGGTACCTAACGCGTCGTTAGGATTTTCTTCGTATCTGTTGATACGGATAAAAGTAGCAGACTTTTGGCGATGCCACGCCCAGCAGAACGGATCTGGGTCTTACCTTCGCAAATTTGCGGCATTCAGAAATTGATCGCAACTTTGGCGTTCGAGAATATATTGTCGAGTGCTTTTCGCCTTTGGAATAGCACATTTTATCGAGTCATATTTGATGACTTATTTTGTCTTCCCGATGGGAGTATATGTAGAGTTATCTATATAACTCGAAATATACTCACTTTTGTTTCTATATTCTTGAAAAATTTCATCGGGCACGCGACAGCCCGATGGGAGTAGCCCCCGAGGCTACAGCCAAGAACTTGTGCTTGGGTGTAGGCTCCACGATTAATATCCTTTGCCGCTATATTCATAATCCTTCTCGATATTTTTATATTTATCGGGTGCGCGACCAGCGCTCCCGATGGAGTAGCCCCGAGGCTATGAACAAATTCTTGGATTTGGTCATAGGCTCTCGCCATTTCTATATTGTCATACTTGAAATTTTCTATTTTTCCAAAGTAGCCCCCGAGCATTTGGGCAAAAACTTGTATTTGATCAAAGGCTCAAAAGTATTCAAATGATTTACCCTGTCGCCATTCTCTTTTTATTTTTCTTGTCGACATATTTTCCTTTGTCAAATTCTCTTCATCTCTGTCAATAATTGGGATTTTTTCTGCCTTGTGGGTCCATTGTTCCCACCACGTTGACACGTCGTGCAAGTGGGGGACACACGTCCTCCGCTTTTCCTGGCGCACGTATGGTAACGCCTGTTCCATTCCATCTCAGTAAAAATACCTTTTTACCCTTGTATCTGCGAGATCCTTTTCCACCACACGATTTCTTCATCCAACGGTGCACTGCTCCGTCCGAATCCTATATAAACCTTTCTTCAACCTCGGTCCAGTCCTTCGCTTGCGCCGCACATCTGTTCTCCTCTGCAAAAACTTCCCCTGCGCCCAACTCTGTTTGATCTTCCGCACGCCCAAGCACTGCTTTGTCCACTGCTGTTGATGCCACCACGCACGCGTCTCACTCGCCACAACACGCCTGATTCATCAATGGCCGCCGCGGATCTAGGAGCCGTGGAGTGGGAGAGGTCCAAGGTCACGAACCAGGACCTAAATCTTCTGAAGAAGCTGGGGATCACCAAGAAGCCCAAAGCGGTTTGCTTCCCTAGTGAAGAAAGCTACCCAGCCCCTCCAATGGGGTACCGGGTAAGTTTTGTCGACCATCTCATCCGCGGTTTATCCGCCCCCATTCATCCTTTTCTCCGCGGATTGCTTTTTGTCTACGGTCTTCAACTTCACCACCTCACGCCAAACTCAATCCTCCATATTTCCATTTTCATTACTCTCTGCGAAGCCTTCCTTGGCGTCTCGCCCAATTGGGCGCTATGGAAGCGCATTTTCTTCTGTCGCCGCAATGGCTCTCACAATGTCGCCTATAATATAGGCGGCGTTGTTATCTCTATCCGCTCCACTGCCAATTACTTCGATGTCAAACTCCCTGACTCCGTTCAAGGGTGGCGTAAGAGGTGGTTGTACATTCGCGAGGAGAACCATGGATGCGCAGAAGACAACATCCCTCCGTTCGACGGTGACGAGAAAATTCTTCGTCGCCGTTCTTGGGATGCAGAGGCTACCGAAGAAGAAAGAGCTTCGACTGAAGCCTTGATGACTCGCATCCGCGAGTTGCAAAATACTCGCGGCAAAGAGTTGTCAGGTATCCAGATTATAGTGTATTTCCTTAAGAGTAGAGTTCAGCCTCTTCAAGCTCGCAAATTTCCTCTTTGGAAATATACTGGCGACGAAGACGTGGATCGGCTGTCGACAGATTTGGAGGTGAAGGACTTGGAAAAACTTGTCCGAAAAATCACCTCCCTCAGCAAAAAAGATTCTATCCCTTCTTCTTGTCGTGTGAAACCATACAGCGCCGCCCATGCACTTCCTAAGGTAAACTTTGTCGCGTAATTTCTTACTGCCTTGCTTTTTGCATTGTGTGCTCCTTCCTGATATTCTTTCCTCTTTTTATACAGGACCACCCAAATCTTGTTTCACTTCCTCCTCTTCCTGAAGGTGGGGAAGTCGAAGAAAGGGCCGTTATCTCTGATGATAACCAAGAGGCCCCCTCTTTTGTGAATGAACCCGCAGATTCTCGAAAATCTGCGGGATCTGCTGAAAAGGACGCTGCCTCTGAAGGCACTGCATCGGCCCAATCTCCTCCTCTTGCTGTTTCTCCAAAGAACAAAAGGAAGAGGGATGATGTCAAAGATTCCGGGACTTCTAAACCCGAAGAAGCTGATCCTTCGTCGCAAAAGGCAGCTTATGATCCATATCTCGGGACCCTTATCAGTTCGTAAGTCCTTTTTCTATCTTTTTCTTGTATTTGAACATTCGTATCTATCTTGCTGTTTATATTGTCGACATTTTACTTGTAGTGATGAGGAAGAAGAGGTACCAACCGCTGATGTGGCTGCTCGAACGAGTACGTCACATACATTAGTTGCCTCGGAGACACCAGTTGAAGGAGAAGAAACTTCGCCTCCTCGGCAGAACGTCGACACTGCTACTCCTCCTTCAAGCCCCCGAGCCCCTTTGTCGAAAAGGGCGAGGACGGAAATCATCCCGGAGCCTACTCTTCAATTGAGTAGCTCCTCTAACCCTCTTTTGGAGGATGTAAGTTCTTAACTTCCTTGTCATTGTTCATGTTTTCTTTGTTGATTTCTACGTACCATTATATTTTTCTCATACCGCCATTTCCTTTTATCCCCCTTTTTTTAACAGCCTCTGATAAAGGATCTTCTTCGCATTGGTACCCAATTTGTCGGGTACCGTGAATATGCTAGTAAAGCTGAAGGTAATGCTTTACTCCTTTTGCTTCTTTTCTTTTGCTCCTTTGTTGTCGAGATTTTTAACTATATTTATCTTCCTTGGTAGAAAAACTGGCGGAAGCCAATGAACGTGCCAACACACTTGCTCAACAATTAGAGCAAAGTGAAAAGGCTCGCAAAAAGGCTGAGTTAGATGCTGTTGGTGCTCGAGCGGAGGCTGATAAGGCCAAGGCTGATGCTGCTGGTGTCGAAGATCTCCGGAAGAAACTTCACGATGCCGAAACTTCGCTGAGTGAACATATAACTGCTCAATCTGCTCGCGAAGAAGCCATCCTCAAGCGCATAAGGACCCAGAATCGTCGCTTTATCTGTAAGTATCTACCCCAATTCGAATCTTTTGGATCTTCTTCCCTTTACTCGTTTGTTGCTAAATGGATGTTCATTGTTGCAGCTAGAACGGCTCAAGAATATGAGCTTGAAGATCCCGATAATGATCCTCTGCTTGACGCCGTTTCATTCCTCGAGTTTCACGGGACGGAAGCACGTGAAGGTATCGACGAAGCTAAAGCAGGACTGTTGCGGCTCTTCCCCTATTTCTTCCCAAAGAAAGAGGCACCTGCAACTTTCCTTAATCTAGCCAAGTGCTTTAATCCTCCCGAAGATCTCGGGCTGAAGATGCGCCATGAAAACCAGAAGGTTGCCGTTGAGAGCACTGTTGCCCTGGTCGCTGACAGTCAACAAACTATTGACTGGACCAAGGTTGGCGACACGGATCAAATTGAGCAACTCAAGTGGCGATCCTTGGTCAAGGCGGCGAAACCCAACACGAAGAAAATCCTGGCGTATCTTGGGGTCAAGCCAGCTTCGACTCCTAGTTCATCGAGGCCGGAGGTCTAGTTGCATGCCTCTGTCTTTTCTATTTTTTGCTTTCTTTACTTATTTTGCTATTGTCGCCACTTTAGCCTTGGCGACAATTACCCTGCTAATCCCTTAGGAGAACTTCTTTTGTAATGATGGTGTAAACTTTTTAGAAGTAATGAAATTCCTCTTGGTGCTGTCATTGATCCGAAGATTTTATTTTCCAGTTAATATTTGACAATTATTCGACCAATCCTTGCTCTCCCAATGCTGCTCCTGCATCTTCCTTGTCGAAGAAAGTAGAAACCGATGACAATTTCCGTGAAGGTCCCTCAGGCACACCTTTGTAGGAAGATTTGCAAGATCTTCGACAGCAACTTCAGTTCACGAAGAAACAATCGCTAAAACTCATGGAACAAAGTCGAGAATCTTCTCAGAGGGAGGAAATTGCGCTCCAACAAGCTCAAGATGCCATGACTGAGAAGGACGCTGCTGTTGCTGAAGCTGCTGCAGCTACGTCCCGAGAAAATTCCATGCTCCAACTACTAATAGATGCTAGTTTGGATATGGCGGGTAAGTTTCATTGTCTTCGCCTTGCTTCTTCTTTTCCTTTGCTGCTTGCCTTTTTACTCTCCTCTGACTTGTTTTATGAAACAATAGGTGCTTTTTTGGATACTGCAACTGAAAATGAACGTGTCGAGGCTCGTTCCAATGTCCTTCTTCGACTTGCACGTGAACATGGGTCGACTTTTTGGGGCACGCCTGAACGGACTCGCCAAATCGTGAGGTTTCAAGATCGCGCGCTTCAGGTTCGCGGGTATCTTGACTTCTGTACCAAGACCCTCTCTATGGTTTATAACTCTATGTTTCCTCGGAACATTCAACCAAAAACTCTTCCCGAGTTAATGGAGAAGTTCAAGGATGCCCACAGGATCCATCACTTTGTCAGAGCTCAACTGGTAGCTGGCGCCAGATTTGCCCTTATAATGCTTCAGATCTGCCATTCAAAACTTGATCTGACCCAAGTTGTTGAGAAGGTTCACGAGAAGGTGCGGCGCCGAAGAGTTGGTATCGATCGTATTAACACGAAGGTTTCACCTATAGCCGAAGAAATGATTGAAGACCTTCTTCGGATGGATGCCGACTTTTTTGCAGACGGTCATTATGCTGATTTTCTCGGCGCTGCTCCTTCAGTAAAGGCTTTTGATCGCCTAATTATTCGCCTTGCTTCGACTGGATCGTCGGGTATGGTTTTCCTTAGGATATATGATATGCAAGCCTGCATCCATGGAATTTGCACCATCATGACTAGCTCTTGCTCTTCTTCTTCTTCTGCTGTGTCTTTGGCGATACTCGAAGGTTTCTCTTTTTTCTCCTTCTTTGTTTTTGCTGGTTTTGTTGATCTCTCGCTAATCTCTTCCCAGAACACGCCTGGAGGAATCGCGAGGCATTGTGACCCGATGTTTGCGAGAACGTCGGCTTCATCATTGCTCATCCTGCTGATGTGGTTTACCTCACAACCATCGAATAGCTTCTCCAGCTCATTGTACACCTCCTTGTATGCTATCATACTTTCGTTGACTGCCTCGCATTGGTTCATGACTTGCTGTGCTACCAACTGTGAGTCGCCGAAAATTTTCAGTCGGGTTGCACCGCAAGCTTTCGCCATCTTCATCCCGTGTATGAGAGCTTCATATTCTGCTTCATTGTTAGATGCGTTTGGGAACGTCATCCGCAGAACATACTTCAACTTGTCGCCTTCAGGTGATACTAATATCACGCCTGCTCCAGCACCTTCCAATCTTTTGGACCCGTCGAAGTTCATGGTCCAAGTTCTCGATAAATCTGGGGGTCCCGTGTTTTGTAGCTCCATCCACTCTGCAATGAAATCTGGTAAGACCTGCGATTTTATTGCTTTTCTTTTTTCATACGTGATGTCCCGAGGGGAAAGTTCTATTCCCCAAAGGGAGACACGACCCGTAGCTTCTGGGTTGTTTAGTATATTTGATAAAGGAGCCTCGTTGACCACTATTATCGGGTGCGCCGAAAAATAGTGTCGCAATTTTCTTGCTGTCGTGAATACTCCATATGCTAGCTTTTGATATTGCGGGTACCGCTGTTTTGACGGCGACAGTACGTGATGAAATATACTGGCCTTTGAACTCCATGAAGCTTGCCTTCTTCTTCCCTTTCGACTACTAGGGCCGTGCTGACCACCTGAGGTGTAGCTGCAATATACAAGAGGAGAGGTTCTTTCTCTTTTGGCGCCACCAATATCGGTGGTGTCGAGATTGCTCGCTTGAGATTCTCGAAAGCTCTGTCTGCTTCCTCGTTCCATTGAAATTTTTCCCCTTGCTTGATCAATGCATAGAACGGCAACGCTTTTTCTCCTAGCCTGGCGACGAATCTGCTTAAAGCTGCGACTCGCCCCGTTAGCTGTTGTATTTCTTTCAACTTTGTTGGCTTTCTCATAGTAACGATGGCCTGTATTTTTTCGGGATTAGCTTCAATCCCCCTTGCTGATACTAAGAACCCGAGAAGTTCTCCTGCAGGAACTCCAAAAGAACACTTTGTCGGGTTCAGCTTGAGGCAGAACTTGTCGAGGTTGTCGAAGGTTTCCTTCAAATCTTCGATCAAAGTCGATCCTTTCTTTGATGTTATTACGACATCGTCGATGTAGACTTGTACATTTTTCCGATCTGTGTTGCTAGGCATTTCTGCATCATCCGCTGATATGTTGCTCCCGCGTTTTTCAAACCAAAGGGCATTGTTTTGTAGCAAAACACGCCATAAGGTGTGATGAACGCTGTTTTGGCTTCATCTTCTTCTTTTAATCTGATCTGGTTATAACCAGAATATGCGTCCAAGAAGGAAAGACGTTCGCATCCTGCCGTGGAGTCGATGATTTGATCGATCCTTGGGAGGGGAAAGTGATCCTTGGGACAATGTTTATTGAGACACGTGAAGTCGACGCACATGCGAAGGACTATTGTGTGTTTCTTCGGCACCATCACTAGGTTAGCTACCCATGTGGCTTCTGTAGATATTTCTCTGATGAAACCAGCGTCTTTGAGTCGATCTATTTCTGATAACATGGCTTTGCGGCTAGGCTCCGAAAAACGCCGCAAAGGTTGCTTTACTGGTCGTGCGAGAGGATCCAAATTGAGGTGGTGCTCGGCAAGTTCCCTGGGTACTCCTGGCATGTCAGCTGGACACCATGCGAAGATTCTCCAGTGCTCACGGAGGAACTCGACGAGCGCGCTTTCCTATGCGACATCCATGTTTGCGGCAATGGACGTCGTTTTCTTTGGATCTGTCGGGTGGATCTGTACCTCTTTTGAATCCTTGTTTATATTGAAAGTTGGCTCCTTAGAAGGTCTTCCTACCTCTGGCAGCACATCATAATCAGTGAACCTAGGTGCCGCATATTCTGCTTGCATCCCGAAAGTTTCTGACAGCCGATGAAAATCTTTGTCGCATTTATCGGATAACGCAAAGCTTCCTTTGATTGTGATAGGTCCCTTAGGCCCAGGCAACCTCCACAACAGATATGTATAATGCGGCACTGCCATGAACCTGGCGTATGCTGGTCGTCCCAACAAGGCGTGATATTGCGACGGAAAATCCACCACTTCGAACTCCAGATTCTCTATCCTGTAATTTTCTCGGGTTCCAAACTGAACGTCGAGGTTGATCTTGCCCAATGGGTAACTTGGCTTCTCTGGTGTAATCCCGTGGAAACGTGTGTCGTTGGTTTCAGATTTGCTAGGGATATGTTCATCTTCCTCAATGTATCTGCATACATGAGGTTTAAGCTGCTGCCGCCATCTATGAAAACTCTCGACACGTCAAAACCAGCAATTACTGCGGGTAAGATGAGTGCTGATTGTCCTGGTCGAGGAACTTGCTGCGGATGGTCTGCGATTGTGAAGCCGATATCTTGCCCCGACCAATTTAAGTACTCGACTGTTGGTGGAGGCATCTTCTCTGCCATGAACACTTGTCGAGATATTACCTTCTGCGCCCTGTTGGATGGCCTAGCTTTCTGAATCATCGAGACCACACCGTTAGAGTTGGGGTCAACATATGGAGGTGGATGCGGTGCGCCGCAATTCTAAGCGGTGTCGATTTTCTTCGGTAATTGCGGGGGAGGTGGAAGGTGAATCTCGCTCCTTGGCTCCCGAGGATTTCTGTTATTTGCTTGGGCATTTGCGATTCCTGCGGCTCGCAGCATTGCCTGAAAATTGCAGTCTTTCTGGAGATGTCCTGACTGTCTCTTTCCATTGTTGTCGAGGTAAAAGTGCATTTGACACGGACCGTTCATCATCTCTTCGGGAGATACATAAGGTCGTTGAATCCTTGGTCCACTATTTTGCCTGTTGCCACGAAAGTCACCTCTATTGTCGCCTTGTTGCTCATTACTCCTTTGATAGTCATCTCGACTATTTCCTCCAGGATTTCCTCGGAAACCAGCCGATATATGGCCGGGAGCGTCGTTGTTGTAAAACTGGCGAGAAAATCGCCTTCTATTTTGATAATTTCGACCACGATCCTCCTCTGGCGACCTGTGTCGCTTGTTGTATATTGCGTCTTCTCCATCTGCCCACTTGTTAGCAATTTCCATCAGTGCTGAAATTGTCTTGGGATTAGTTCTCCCCAAGTCCTCGACGAAATCTGCTCGTCGGATTCCTGCCACGAACGCATCTATTGCCCTCTCGTCAGATATATCTTCTGCCGAGTTCTTGATAATGTTCCACCGCTGTATATATTTCCTCATCGACTCGTCGTGTTTTTGTCGACACGCCCTTAATTCTTCCAACGACGCAGGTTTCTTGCAGGTGGATCGGAAGTTTTTCACGAAGATGTCCTCAAAGGTTTCCCAGCTGTCGATGGAATTCAAGGGGAGTTTCTTTATCCAAGATCTTGCGGCACCACTCAGGTGAACTTGGATACTTTGCATAGCTGTTGCTCTGGTTCCTCCTACCAGCTTTACCATCTCGAGATAATCCACGAGCCAATCCTCGGGATCTTGCAGGCCATCGAACTTCTTGAAATTTTCGGGTAACTTGAACCCTTTTGGGACTCGAGTTTTTCGAACTCTTCTCGTAAAGCACGGGAGCCCACACATATCTTCGTCGGCAAGCTCTGGCGAGTGCTGACGCTCCCTTCTTTCTTGTCTCGCTCTGTCCACCCTTACTTGGACTGCTGTGTCTCTTGCTCCACTTGCTCTTGGTGGGTCTTGAACTGCTGCGGTGGGTCGTGGACTATTTTGTCTGGGATTTTCTTCGGGAGGCGTTGTTGCAAACGCTGTTCCCATAACTCCTACTCCAGCCATCGCCATATTGAACAATGGTTCTCTCGGGTCCCCAGGGGTGGTCTGGACGCCAGATGTATGCTTGTGTTGCCATGTAACCTGCCTCTGGCGTTTTTGGGATGATATTTCCCCTTTCGATCGACATGAAGGACATGTCGAGATTTTGGATTATGTTTCCTCTTTCGCTTCAGGTATGTTTTGCAGCCGAGACATTGCTCTCCTCCGAGCTTCTCTGTGACTATCTCCCGTATTTCCTGAAAGGCGACTTAAATCTCGGCGTCGCTTGATGCGAAGCTGCTTCTTTCCTTCTATTCAGGGATGCTGTCTGTTTTTCCAGCTCTCTGCTTACTCGAGCAAGTCTATATTGGTATGCTTGAAGTTCTTGTGCAGTAGCGGGTGGTCATAGGTTCTGAACCATCCATGGCTTTCGCAGCCCTATCCCACGCTTCTTGCGGGAGCTGTACTCTTGCGCGAGTTGAGGATCCAGGATATTTAGTGCCTAAGCCATGTCTGAGATCAGCGGGATCGACGTATGGATTTCCCAGTCGTCGAAAGCCTCTGATGTTTGCGGGTCTGATGTGCCTGCCCCTTCTACCACATAGATCTGATGATATTTTGTGCATTGATTTTTATCAGGATTGGTGACACCATCATATAGAGTGGTGAAGACCTTTCCAATGGCAGCAGACTTGTCGATGAAGTTGAAGCTGTCGACGCTGTCGGAGTCGCTGCTTATAAAGGAGTCCGCAGACGACTCGAAGGATGTGTTGCTGAAGATCTTGGCGAGCTTTCCGCTTGCCTTGTTGTCGACGAAGTATGTCGACGAAAACTCCTCGTCACTCGACGAAAAGTTGGAGTCGACCGCTGAAAATTCCGGCGAGATCGGAACTTCGAGACGGTAGGATCCTTCCTTGTTGACGCCAAATCGGAATTCTCCGAACGTCATGACGATGGGCTCCTCCAGATAGGCACATGCATCCATATGGGAGGGCGGGTGAGGAATAAAATTGAATAAATCAGTTTTTCCCTTGTTACCTTGATCCATCGCGTTGCTTGCTGTTGACGATGTCGAAGATCTTGAACGTGCCATCGAGATCAGATCCTTGCAGCCTCTAATTCCCACAGACGGCGCCAATTGACAAAGGATTAACTTGTCAATGCCTACAGATTGTAGACTAGGGTTTTGCTAGAAGTAGAGGGCAAGTAGATCTCGAAGGTTTAGGCGAAAATTACTCGACGATTATGAAAACTAGGGTTATGTTGACAGTAGATTCGATCATTTCTTTGTCCCTCGACTCCCCCTTATATAGGAGGTGGAGCCGAGGGTTTCGTTTTGTACAAGTTACAGAGTCCGGGACGGTTTCTAACTCATCCCGCCAGATTACAAATAACTCTTCCTATTACAACTCTAGCTTTCCTTAACATATCTTGGACTCCCGAATCTTCTTATTCTTCGGGTAGTGGGCCTTCAATAAACTCCGGGTACTATCTTTGGCAGGCCCATTTGGGATGCCTATGTCACTAATACATACTTGTGATTATACCCCTTGCAAGCATCCGCAACTACAAGAAAGTAATTAAGATAAATCTAACCACAGCCTTAAACTCTGAGATCCTGCGATCCCTCTTGCATCGATATACTAACGGGGGCTTAGGTTTCTGTCACTCCGGCAACCCCGCAATTAGCAACCGAATACAAGATGCACTCCCCTAGGCCCATAAATGGTGAAGTGTCGTGTAGTCGACGTTCACACGACACCACTAGAAGAATGACACCACAACTTAAATATCATAACATTGAATATTACTCAACCATAATTCACTACTAGCATTTAGACTTCACCCATGTCCTCAAGAACTAAACGAACTACTCACGAGACATCATATGGAATACAATCAGAGGTGATATGATGATGAATAACAATCTGAACATAAACCTTGGTTCAATGGTTTCACTCAATAGCATCAATAACAAGTAGAGAATAATGCCGGGAGAGTTTCCCCTATCAAACAATCAAGATCCAACCCAAATTGTTACAGCGGTGACGAGGTGCAGCGGTGGTGATGGCGGTGTAGATGGTGGAGATGATGATGATGATGATGGAGATGATGTCCCGCTCGATGACGATGGCGATGGCGTCGATTTCCCCCTCCGGAGGGGGATTTCCCCGGATTCCTCGCCCGGGAGCTCTTTTCTCTCTGGTGTTCTCCGCCCCGCAGAGGCGGCTATAACTCTTCGTGGGGTCCTCCCTCTAGCTTAGGTTTTCGGGACGAAGGAGTACGCGAAGAAAAGGAGGCGAAAGGGGTTGTGGGGCCCCCACACCACAGGGTGGCGCGGCCAGGCCATGGGCCGCGCCGGCCTGGTCTGGCCCCACCTTGGCTCCCCTCTTCTTCCCCTTCTGGCTCCCTCCGTCATCTGGAAAAATAGGAATTTACGTGATCCTTCCACAGTTGATCTTCCGAAATATTGAGTTCTGACGGTGCTTTTTCCAGCAGAATCCTGGCTCCGGTGCTTGATCCTCCAATAATGATGAAACATGCAAAATAGATGAAATAACATAAGTATTGTGTCCCAATATGAAATATATCAATGAATAACAGAAAATTATGATGCAAAATAGTGATGCAAATTGGACGTATCAACTCCCCCAAGCTTAGACCTCGCTTGTCCCCAAGCGAAACTGAGCTCGATAAACAAGACCACATGTTTATGGAGTGAAGAGTCGATAAATAAAATACGGACAAGAAGCATCATATTCATTCACACAAGACATTCTAGTAAACAACTTCCTCATATAACTCATCTTGAAATAGGTAAAGAGAAATCACAAGTAAAGGTGCATAAGAAATCATAGTTGGTGATGGCAAACTTTGTTCTTGGTCAGAGAACTACTAACGGATTGTACTTCTAAGCAAAGCTTTCATATTAGATTTTATAGCTGAGCTTTCATATTCAAGCATAACAATCTCTTCATAATCATTGATAACTTTAAAGTCATATTCATTCAGATAAAATTGGTACTAAACAAGAAAGTATAAAAGACATGATTAACTGAATCATAGCATAAATGATTGGTTCACAACAACTCAATTGCTTGCTTGAGATAGAGAGAAATAGGTTTACTGACTCAACATAAAAGTAAAAGATAGGCCCTTCGCAGAGGGAAGCAGGGATTAAATCATGTGCTAGAGCTTTTCAAGTTTTGAAATCATATAAAGAGCATAAAAGTAAGATTTTGAGCGGTGTTTGTTGTTGTCAACGAATGGTAGCGGGCACTCTAACCCCCTTGCCAAACGAACCTTCCAAGAGCGGCTCCCATGAGGGACGGCATCTCTACCAGCAAGGTAGATCATCCCCCTTCTCTTTTGTTTACACATGTATTTTAGTTTTATTAAGGATGACACTCCCCCCAACCTTGGCTTTCTCAATCCATGGCTAACCGAATCCTCGGGTGCCTTCCAACATTCACATACCATGGAGGAGTGTCTATTGCAAAATTAAGTTGCTTACTGATAAATCAGGGCAAAACATGTGAAGAGAATTATTAATGAAAGTTATTAATTGGGGCTGGGAACCCCGTTGCCAGCTCTTATTGCAAAGTTATTGGATAAGCGGATGTGCCACTAGTCCATTGGTGAAAGTCCGCCCAACAAGATTGAAAGATAAAACACCACATACTTCCTCATGAGCTATAAAACATTGACACAAATAAGGAGTAGTATAGTTTGAATTATTTAAAGGTAGCACATGAAGTATTTACTTGGAATGGCAGAAAATACCATGTAGTAGGTAGGTATGGTGGACACAAATGGCATAGGTTTGGTCTAAGGTTATGGATGTATGAGAAGCATCTCCTCTCGATACAGGTCTTTGGCTAGCAAGGTTTGATAGCAAGCATAAAGGTTGAGGGAAACAAACAAATATACATATGATAGAAACAATCATGCATCTTTCCCATAAGCACAAGCAATTTTAACTTCAGAATACTAAACTCATTAGCATAGAGATAATAGAGTAATGTATCTAAGTGTATTTCTCTCTTCTATTCAAACATCAAGGTGTTGTTGCTATTGACCAATGCTAAGTTTGCCAAAACCAAATAGATTTACTTGATGCTCCCAAAGTGATATCAATACTCATGTCAAGAGTAATCATATAATGGAGATTGCAAACTAAAATAAGGTGTGCAAAAAGTAAATGATAAGACTTCTCATTAATATTCCATAACGATAACTCACACCAACGGATACATAGATAACCAACTAAGAGAGATACTTCCACATTGCATACTATTCCATATGATAACTTCCCTACTCATGATATGACACTACTTGATAGTAAAAGATAAAGGTAGTGATGATGTGATACCGCGGCACTCCCCCAAGCTTGGAACAAACCAAGGGGATGCCAATACCGATGATGAATTACTCCTTCGGTGATGGTGGTGATGGATTCCTCTCGACAAGCTTCTTAACCAGCTCCTTTAAATCTTCAATCTCATAGGTGAGGTTGCGAATCAGTTCCGAGTTGTGCTCAACGCGGCTCATAATCATGTCAGGTGGTGAATTCCAACTCCTAGAGTTGTTTCCCCATCCTTCAGCTTCAGATTTCATCTCTCCTGCAATGTTAGAACGATCTATATCCCAATTACTTGGCAACACTACCTTGGGGGTCCTTTCAGTTTGATGATCGTAGATTAGATTGCGGTAAGGGTTGTAATTGCTCGGAGAAGATGTCCTTGGAGCCAAGTAATGACGTGGAACCGCTCCTCCGGTAGCGATTCGTGCACTCCTCTTGATGTTGGATGGATTTGATATCACGCCAATACTTGCAACGGTGGCACGCTGGTGTACCTGCGGAGCTTCCTCCACTTCTTCCTCATCCTCTCTTGCGTCTTCTTCCTTCAGTTCCGGGTCTTGAATATCTTCCTTCAAAGGTCCCTTGTCCTTGTTGTTGGAGACCATGGTGCTTCTAGATCAAAACAAATCTGGCAGAAAACAGCTCGAAACAAAACACGACGAGAAAACGATATACGGACCTCCAGGGGTCCGGGGGATTATATAGCAAATATTTTTACGATAAAAGGAAGGTTCCAGGCCGAAAACGAGTGGAAACGGGACGCCGAGGGGCTGTCACCATAGGTCGGCGCGGTGGTGGGGCCGCTGATACGTCTCCAACGTATCGATAATTTCTTATGTTCCATGCTACTTTATTGATGATACCTACATGTTTTATGCACACTTTATGTCATATTTATGCATTTTCTGGAACTAACCTATTAACAAGATGCCGAAGAGCCAGTTTTTTTCTGCTGTTTTTGGTTTCAGAAATCCTAGTAAGGAAATATTCTCGGAATTGGACGAAATCTTCGCCCGGGGTCCTATTTTTGCACGGAGCTTCCGAAGACCGAAGAGGGAAAAGTGGGGCCACGAGGTGGCCACCACAGGGCGGCGCGGCCCAGGCCCCGCCGCGCCACCCTGTCCCTGGGCCTCGTGAGCCCCCCGACCTACCCTTCCGCCTACAAATAGCCTCCGTCGCGAAACCCCCATCGAGAGCCACGATACGGAAAACCTTCCAGAGACGCCGCCACCGCGAATCCCATCTCGGGGGATTCGGAGATCGCCTCCGGCACCTGCCGGAGAGGGGATTCATCTCCCGAGGACTCTTCATCGCCATGATCGCCTCCGGAGTGATGAGTGAGTAGTTCACCCCCGGACTATGGGTCCATAGCAGTAGCTAGATGGTCGTCTTCTCCTTGTTGTGCTTCATTGTTGGATCTTGTGAGCTGCCTAACATGATCAAGATCATCTATATGTAATACTATATGTTGTGTTTGTCGGGATCCGATGGATAGAGAATACTATGTTATGGTGATTATCAATCTATTGTTTATGTGTTGTTTATGATCTTGCATGCTCTCCGTTATTAGTAGAGGCTCTGGCCAAGTTTTTACTCTTAACTCCAAGAGGGAGTATTTATGCTCGATAGTGGGTTCATGCCTTCATTGACACCTGGGACAGTGACAGAAAGTTCTAAGGTTGTGATGTGCTGTTGCCACTAGGGATAAAACATTGATTCTATGTCTAAGGATGTAGTTGTCGATTACATTACGCACCATACTTAATGCAATTGTCTGTTGCTTAGCAACTTAATACTGAATGGGGTTCGGATGATAACCTGAAGGTGGACTTTTTAGGCATAGATGCAGTTGGATGGCGGTCTATGTACTTTGTCGTAATGCCCAATTAAATCTCACTATATTTATCATATCATGTATATGCATTGTTATGCCTTTCTCTATTTGTCAATTGCCCGACTGTAATTTGTTCACCCAACATGCTTTTATCTTATGGGAGAGACACCTCTAGTGAACTGTGGACCCCGGTCCTATTCTTTACATAGCATACAATCTACTGCAATTGTGTTTTACTGTTTTCTTTGCAAACATCTTCCACTCGATACGTTTAATCCTTTGTTACAGCAAGCCGGTGAGATTGACAACCTCACTGTTTCGTTGGCGCAAAGTACTTTGGTTTTGTTGTGCAGATTCCACGTTGGCGCCGGAATCCCTGTTGTTGCGCCGCATCACATTTCGCCACCATCAACCTTCAACATGCTTCTTGGCTCCTACTGGTTCGATTAAACCTTGGTTTCATACTGAGGGAAACTTGCTTCTATACGCATCATACCTTCCACTTGGGGTTCCCAACGGACGTGTGCATCTACGCGTATCAAGCTAAATTTCTGGCGCCGTTGCCGGGGAGATCAAGACACGCTGCAAGGGGAGTCTCCACTTCTCAATCTCTTTACTTTGTTTTTGTCTTGCTTTATTTTATTTACTACTTTGTTTGCTGCACTAAATCAAAATACAAAAAATTAGTTGCTAGTTTTACTTTATTTATTGTCTTGCTCTCTATATCAAAAACACAAAAAATTAGTTACTTGCATTTACTTTATCTAGTTTGTTTTATTTACTTTTGCTAAAATGAATACTCCTGAAAATACTAAGTTGTGTGACTTCACAAATGCAAATAATAATGATTTCCTATGCACACCTATTGCTCCACCTGCTACTACAGCAGAATTCTTTGAAATTAAACCTGCTTTACTGAACTTGGTTATGAGAGATCAATTTTCTGGTGTTAGTTCTGATGTGCTGCCCATCTCAATAATTTTGTTGAACTTTGTGAAATGCAAAAGTATAAGGATGTAGATGGTGATATTATTAAATTGAAAGTGTTTCCTTTCTCATTAAGAGGAAGAGCTAAAGATTGGTTGCTATCTTTGCCTAAGAATAGTATTGATTCATGGACTAAATGCAAGGATGCTTTTATTGGTAGATATTATCCTCCCGCTAAAATTATATCTTTGAGAAGTAGCATAATGAATTTTAAGCAATTAGATACTGAACATGTTGCTCAAGCATGGGAGAGAATGAAAACTTTGGTAAAGAATTGCCCAACCCATGGACTGACTACTTGGATGATCATCCAAACCTTCTATGCAGGACTAAATTTTTCTTCGCGGAATTTATTGGATTCAGCTGCTGGAGGTACCTTTATGTCCATCACATTGGGGGCGGCTACAAAACTTCTTGATGATATGATGATAAATTACTCTGAATGGCACACGGAAAGAGCTCCACAAGGTAAGAAGGTAAATTCTGTTGAAGAAACCTCTTCCTTGAGTGATAAGATTGATGTGATTATGTCTATGCTTGTGAATGGTAGATCTAATGTAGATCCAAATAATGTTCCTTTAGCTTCATTGGTTGCTCAAGAAGAAAATGTTGATGTAAATTTCATTAAAAACAATAATTTCAACAACAATGCTTATAGGAACAACTCTGGTAATAACTATAGGCCATATCCTTCTGCTAATGGTAATGGTTATGGTAATTCTTATGGGAATTCTTACAACAATAATAGGAGTGTACCCTCTGGTCTTGAAGCCATGCTTAAAGAATTTATTAGTACACAAACTGCTTTTAACAAATCTGTTGAGGAAAAGCTTGATAAAATTGATACTATTGCTTCTAGAGTTGATAGACTTGCCTCTGATGTTAATCTTTTAAAATTGAAAGTTATGCCTAATAATGATATTGATAATAAGATTACTACTACAGCAAATTCCATCCAAGTTAGAATTAATGAGAATATAAGATTAATGGCTGAACTGCGTGCTAGGTGGGATAGAGAAGAAAATGAAAAACTAGCTAAAGAGAATAATGTAGCTAAAGTTTGGACTATTACCACCACTTGTAATGCTAATTCTTCACATGTTGCTGCACCTCCTACTATCAATGGTAATATAATTGGTGTTGGCAATGTTACTACTCCTAGTGTAAAGCGTACAAAACTGCCTGAAATTGCTAAAACTGCTGAAACTGCTTGTGATAAAACTGCTGAAATTTTTTCCAACCTTGGGAACAATGATCCCATTGCTGTAGCTCATAATGATTTAGATTTTGATGATTGCCACATCTCTGAAGTTATAAAGTTCTTACAAAAACTTGCTAAAAGTCCTAATGCTAGTGCTATAAATTTAGCCTTTACAAAACATATTACAAATGCTCTCATAAAAGCTAGAGAAGAGAAACTAAAACTTGAAACTTCTATTCCTAGAAAGTTAGAAGATGGTTGGGAGCCCATCATTAAAATTAAATTCAATGACTTTGAATGTAATGCTTTATGTGATCTTGGTGCAAGTATTTCTGTTATGCCTAAAAAGATTTATGATATGCTTGACTTGCCACCATTGAAGAATTGTTATTTGGATGTTAATCTTGCCGATAATGTTAAAAAGAAACCTTTGGGGAGGATTGATAATGTGCGCATTACGGTTAACAATAACCTTGTCCCCGTTGATTTTGTTGTTTTGGATATCGAATGCAATGCATCTTGTCCTATTGTATCGGGAAGACCTTTTCTTCGAACCGTTGGTGATGTTATTGATATGAGGGAAGGTAATATTAAATATCAATTTCCTCTCAAGAAAGGTATGGAACACTTCCCTAGAAAGAGAATGAAGTTGCCTTTTGATTCTATTATTAGAACAAGTTATGATGTTGATGCTTCATCTCTCGATGTTACTTGATTTGCACTTTCTGCGCCTAGCTGAAAGGCGTTAAAGAAAAGCGCTTATGGGAGACAACCCATGTTTTTACTACAGCAATTTTTTGTTTTGTTGAGTCTTGGAAGTTGTTTACTACTGTAGCAACCTCTCCTTATCATGTTTTTGTGCCAAGTAAAGTTTCTATGTCAAAGTTGACGTTATATTTGGGATCGCTGCGCAGAAACAGCATTGCTGTCTGTCACGAATCTGGGCACACCTGTAGAAAATTCTAAAAATCTGCCAATTTACGAGCGTGATCCTCGATATGTACGCAACTTTCATTAGTTTTGAGTTTTTTCCATTTGAGCAAGTCTGGTGCCAGCTTTAAATTCGTCTTTACGGACTGTTTTGTTTTTGACAGATTCTGCCTTTTATTTCGCATTGCCTCTTTTGCTATGTTGGATTCATTTCTTTGATCCATTAATGTCCAGTAGCTTTATGCAATGTCCAGAAGTGAAAATAATGATTGTGTCACCTCTGAATATGAGAATTATCAATTGTGCACTAACCCTCTAATGAGTTTGCTTGAAGTTTGGTGTGAAGGAAGTTTTCAAGGGTCAAGAGAGGAGTATGATATACTATGATCAAGAGGAGTGAAAGCTCTAAGCTTGGGGATGCCCCCGTGGTTCACCCCTGCATATTTTAAGAAGACTCAAGCGTCTAAGCTTGGGGATGCCCAAGGCATCCCCTTCTTCATCGACAACATCATCAGGTTCCTCCCCGAAACTATATTTTTATTCAATCACATCTTGTGTTCTTTACTTGGAGCGTCGGTTTGTTTTTGTTTTTGTTTTTGTTTGAATAAATGGATCCTAGCATTCACTTTGTGGGAGAGAGACACGCTCCGCTGTTGCATATGGACAAATATGTCCTTAGGCTTTACTCATAATGTTCAAGGCGAAGTTTCTTCTTCGTTAAATTGTTATATGGTTGGAATTGGAAAATGCTACATGTAGTAATTCTAAAATGTCTTGGATAATGTGATACTTGGCAATTGTTGTGCTCATGTTTAAGCTCTTGCATCATATACTTTGCACCCATTAATGAAGAAATACATAGAGCTTGCTAAAATTTGATTTGCATATTTGGTCTCTCTAAGGTCTAGATAATATCTAGTATTGAGTTTTGAACAACAAGGAAGACGGTGTAGAGTCTTATAATGTTTACAATATGTCTTTTATGTGAGTTTTGCTGCACCGGTTCATCCTTGAGTTTGCTTCAAATAACCTTGCTAGCCTAAACTTTGTATCGAGAGGGAATACTTCTCATGCATCCAAAATCCTTGAGCCAACCACTATGCCATTTGTGTCCACCATACCTACCTACTACATGGTATTTCTCCGCCATTCCAAAGTAAATTGCTTGAGTGCTACCTTTAAAATTCCATCATTCGCCTTTGCAATATATAGCTCATGGGACAAAATAGCCTTAAAAACTATCGTAGTATTGAATATGTACTTATGCACTTTATCTTTTATTAAGTTGCTTGTTGTGCGATAACCATGCTTCTGGGGAACGCCATCAACTATTGTTGAATATCATGTGAGTTGCTATGCATGTCCGTCTTGTCTGAAGGATCTATCACCTTAGTGGTTGGAGCATGCAAAATTGTTAGAGAAGAACATTGGGCCGCTAACTAAAGCCATGAATCATGGTTGAAGTTTCAGTTTTGGACATATATCCTCAATCTCATATGAGAATAATAATTGTTGCTACATGCTTATGCATTTAAGAGGAGTCCATTATCTGTTGTCCATGTTGTCCCGGTATGGATGTCTAAGTTGAGAATAATCAAAAGCGAGAAATCCAAAATGCGAGCATTCTCCTTAGACCTTTGTACAGGCGGCATGGAGGTACCCCTTTGTGACACTTGGTTGAAACATGGCATGCAAAGATCCGGTAGTCCAAGCTAAGTAGGACGAGGTGCGGGCACTATTAGTATACTATGCATGAGGCTTGCAACTTGTAAGATATAATTTACATAACTCATATGCTTTATTACTACCGTTGACAAAATTGTTTCATGTTTTCAAAATAAAAGCTCTAGCACAAATACAGCAATCGATGCTTTCCTCTTTGAAGGACCATTCTTTTACTTTTATTGTTGAGTCAGTTTACCTATCTCCCTCCACCTTAAGAAGCAAACACTTGTGTGAACTGTGCATTGATTCCTACATACTTGCATATTGCACTTGTTATACTACTTTATGTTGACAATATCCATGAGATATACATGTTATAAGTTGAAAGCAACCGCTGAAACTTCATCTTCCTTTGTGTTGCTTCAACACCTTTACTTTGATTTATTGCTTTATGAGTTAACTCTTATGCAAGACTTATTGATGCTTGTCTTGAAGTACTATTCATGAAAAGTCTTTGCTATATGATTCACTTGTTTACTCATGTCATTACCTTTGTTTTGATCGCTGCATTCATTACATATGTTTACAAATAGTATGATCAAGATTATGATGGCATGTCACTTCAGAAATTATCTTTGTTATCGTTTTACCTGCTCGGGACGAGCAGAACTAAGCTTGGGGATGCTGATACGTCTCCAACGTATCGATAATTTCTTATGTTCCATGCTACTTTATTGATGATACCTACATGTTTTATGCACACTTTATGTCATATTTATGCATTTTCTGGAACTAACCTATTAACAAGATGCCGAAGAGCCAGTTGCTGTTTTCTGCTGTTTTTGGTTTCAGAAATCCTAGTAAGGAAATATTCTCGGAATTGGACGAAATCTTCGCCTAGGGTCCTATTTTTCACGGAGCTTCCAGAAGACCGAAGAGGGAACGGGGGGCCACGAGGTGGCCGCACCACACGGCGCGGCCCGGCCCTGGCCGCGCCACCCGTCCCCTGGGCCCCTCGTGAGCCCCCCGACCTACCCTTCCGCCTACAAATAGCCTCCGTCGCGAAACCCCAGACCGAGAGCCACGATACGGAAAACCTTCCAGAGACGCCGCCACCGCGAATCCCATCTCGGGGATTCAGGAGACCGCCTCCGGCACCCTGCCGGAGAGGGGATTCATCTCCCGGAGGACTCTTCATCGCCATGATCGCCTCCGGAGTGATGAGTGAGTAGTTCACCCCTGGACTATGGGTCCATAGCAGTAGCTAGATGGTCGTCTTCTCCTTGTTGTGCTTCATTGTTGGATCTTGTGAGCTGCCTAACATGATCAAGATCATCTATATGTAATACTATATGTTGTGTTTGTCGGGATCCGATGGATAGAGAATACTATGTTATGGTGATTATCAATCTATTGTTTATGTGTTGTTTATGATCTTGCATGCTCTCCGTTATTAGTAGAGGCTCTGGCCAAGTTTTTACTCTTAACTCCAAGAGGGAGTATTTATGCTCGATAGTGGGTTCATGCCTTCATTGGGACAGTGACAGAAAGTTCTAAGGTTGTGATGTGCTGTTGCCACTAGGGATAAAACATTGATTCTATGTCTAAGGATGTAGTTGTAAATTACATTACACACCATACTTAATGCAATTGTCTGTTGCTTAGCAACTTAATACTGAATGGGGTTCGGATGATGACTTTTTAGGCATAGATGCAGTTGGATGGCGGTCTATGTACTTTGTCGTAATGCCCAATTAAATCTCACTATATTTATCATATCATGTATATGCATTGTTATGCCTTTCTCTATTTGTCAATTGCCCGACTGTAATTTGTTCACCCAACATGCTTTTATCTTATGGGAGAGACACCTCTAGTGAACTGTGGACCCCGGTCCTATTCTTTACATAGCATACAATCTACTGCAATTGTGTTTTACTGTTTTCTTTACAAACATCTTCCACTCGATACGTTTAATCCTTTGTTACAGCAAGCCGGTGAGATTGACAACCTCACTGCTTCAAAGTACTTTGGTTTTGTTGTGCATTCCACGTTGGCGCCGAATCCCTGTTGTTGCGCCGCATCACATTTCGCCACCATCAACCTTCAACGTGCTTCTTGGCTCCTGGTTCGATTAAACCTTGGTTTCATACTGAGGGAAACTTGCTTCTATACGCATCATACCTTCCACTTGGGGTTCCCAACGGACGTGTGCATCTACGCGTATCACCGGCCTGTGGTGACGGGCCCTCGCGCGTCTTTTCCACTCCGTTTCGATTCCGTAATTTTTCATATTTTCTAAAAACAGCAGAAATAATGTTCGAAAGGTAAACGCGGACTTTTATTACCTGTACTGTTACCTATTCATAGTCGAGTTCTGGCGGACTGTCAATTTGTCCTTTGATGAAAGCCTCCGGTGTTTCCACTTGAATAATATCAACATCAACATTATAAGAATCACCCGAGATATAATGCGTGAGTCTTTGTCCATTCACCACTTGTGTGGCATTGCCTTGGAGAGAGCTAATTTTAATTGCTCCTGAACGATACACCTCCTCAACAACATATGGTCCTTCCCACTTCGAGAGTAATTTCCCTGCAAAGAATCTGAGACGAGACCGATACAATAGGACTTTATCCCCAATATTAAACTCTCTTTTGATGATCCTTCTATCATGCCACTTCTTAACTTTTTCTTTAAAGAGTTTAGCATTTTCATAAGCTTCACTTCTCCATTCATCTAGAGAACTTAATTGCAACAACCTCTTATTACCGGCCAGTTTCGGATCTTTATTTAGTTCTCTAACAGCCCAATAAGCTTTGTGCTCTAGTTCTAAAGGTAAATGACAAGCTTTTCCATAAACCATTTTATAAGGTGACATTCTCATAGGATTTTTATAAGCAGTTCTATAAGCCCATAGTGCTTCTTTCAATTTGCTAGCCCAATTCTTTCTAGATTTATTAACAGTCTTTCCCAAAATAGCTTTAATCTCTCTATTTGATAATTCTACTTGACCACTAGTTTGAGGGTGATAAGCGGAAGCAATTCTATGATTAATACCATACTTAGCAAGAGTTTTTCTAAAACCTCCATGAATAAAATGAGAACCTCCATCAGTCATAATATATCTAGGTACTCCAAATCTAGGAAATATAACATCTACAAGCATTTTTATAGAGGTCTCACCATCAGCACTTTTTGTAGGTATAGCTTCTACCCATTTAGTAACATAATCAACAGCGACAAGTATATGAGTGTTACCATCTGAAGAAGGGAAAGGACCCATGAAGTCGAATCCCCAACAATCGAATGGTTCAATAACAAGAGTATAATTCATAGGCATTTCATTGCGTCTAGAGATATTACCCACTCTTTGGCATTCATCACAAGATAAAATAAATTTCCTTGCATCTTTGAAGAGTGTTGGCCAATAAAAACCTGATTGTAGAACCTTTTGCGCGGTTCTATCTCCAGCGTGATGTCCTCCATAAACACTACCATGACATTTATTCAATATCTCCTATTGTTCATATTCAGGAACACATCTTCACATAATACCATCTACTCCTTCTTTATATAAGTGTGGGTCATCCCAAAAATAATGCCTCAAGTCATAAAAGAATTTCCTCCTTTGCTGAGCTGAAAAGGTTGGAGGCAAATACTTCGAAACAATAAAGTTAGCATAATCTGCATACCAAGGGCTCTCTCGCGAGCTCACCTTTATTACAGCCAATTGTTCATTTGGAAAACTATCATTAACAGGAAGGATCATAAGCAATATTTTCCAATCTAGACAAATTATCAACAACAGGATTATCAGCACCTTTCCTATCTATAATATGTAAATCAAATTCTTGCAAATGAAGTACCCATCTAATAAGCCTTGGCTTAGCATCTTTCTTTGTCATAAGGTATCTAATTGCAGCATGATCAGTATGAATTGTGACTTTTGAATCAACAATATAGGGTCTAAACTTGTCACAAGCAAAGACTACAGCTAACAATTCCTTTTCAGTTGTAGCATAATTTCTTTGAGCAGCATCAAGAGTCTTACTAGCATAATGAATAACATTTAATTTTTATCTACCCGCTGTCCAAGAACAGCGCCTACAGCAAAATCACTAGCATCACACATAATTTCAAAAGGCAAGTTCCAATCAGGAGGTTCAACTACAGGAGCAGTTGTTAAGGCTTTCTTTAGAGTTTCAAAAGCTTCCTTACAATCATCATCAAAAACAAAAGGTACATCTTTTTGAAGAAGATTAGTAAGAGGTTTTGAAATTTTAGAGAAATCTTTAATAAATCTCCTATAAAACCCAGCATGACCAAGAACACTACGAATACCTTTAACATCTCTCGGATAGGGCATCTTCTCAATTGCTTCAACTTTAGCTCTATCAACTTCAATACCTCTCTCGGAAATTTTATGTCCCAATACAATTCCTTCATTAACCATAAAGTGGCATTTCTCCCAATTAAGAACAAGGTTAGTTTCTTCACATCTCTGCAAAACTTTATCGAGGTTTCGCAGGCAATTATCAAAAGAATTCCCATAGACAGAAAAATCATCCATGAACACCTCTACAATACTTTCGCAAAAACCATGAAAAATAGCAGACATGCATCTTTGAAAAGTAGCAGGAGCATTACATAAACCAAAAGGCATACGCCTATAAGCATAAGTTCCATAAGGACAAGTAAACGTGGTTTTCTCTTGATCTTTAGCTTTAACAGCAATTTGTGAAAACCCAGAATAACCATCAAGAAAGCAAAAATGAGTATTTTTAGATAACCTTTCTAGCATTTGATCAATAAAGGGTAAAGGGTAATGATCTTTCTTAGTAACTTTATTAACTTTTCGAAAATCAATGCACATTCTATACCCTACAACTATTCTTTGAGGAATAAGCTCATCATTATCATTAGGCACAACAGTCATTCCTCCTTTCTTAGGAACACAATGCACAGGCTAACCCATCTACTATCAGCAATAGGATATATAATACCAGCTTCAAGAAGTTTTAATACCTCGTTCCTTACCACCTCTTTCATCTTCGGAATTAGACGACGTTGATGTTCAACAACAAGCTTTGCATCATCTTCCATATTGATAGCATGTTGGCAAATAGAAGGAGAAATCCCTTTCAAATCATCAAGAGTATAGCCAATAGCTCCCCGGTGTTTCTTCAATATTTCCAATAACCTTTCTTCCTCAATCTCTGAAAGCTTAGAACTAATAATAACAGGATATATTTTCTTATCATCAATGTGAGCATATTTAAGATTATCAGGTAAAGGCTTTAAATCAAAAACAGGATCTTCCTTTGGCGGCGGTGTTGTACCCAAATCTTCCACCGGTAAATCATGCTTGAGAATAGGTTGGCGAAGAAAAATTTCCTCAAGCTCATCTCTTTCTTTCCTAAAAGCTTCACTTTCACTATTCTCCAAATGTTGCTGCAAAGGATTATTAGGAACAAGAACAATAGATGCACACTGCTCCATTTTAAAATCATTACTAGGCAAGTCAGCTTTATAAGGAGTTTTGGTAAATTTAGAAAAGTTAAATTCATAAGGTTCACCAGCAAATCTAGTCAAAATTTCTCTTTCTTACAATCTATAATAGCTCCACAAGTATTTAGAAAAGGTCTACCAAAAATGATAGGACAATGATCACTAGCAGCAGAACCAAGTACCAAAAAGTCAGGATATTTAATCTTACCACATAGAACTTCCACATCTCGAACAATACCAATTGGAGAAATAGTTTCTCTATTAGCCGATGAATAACCACATCAATATCTTCAAGTTCACAAGAACCAATTTCGTGCATAATCTCCGTGTAAAGCTCATAAGGAATAGCACTAACACTTGCACCAATATCACATAAACCATAATAGCAATGATCACCAATTCTAACAGATAGCATAGGAACACTAACTTGTTTGGGTTTATTAGGATGTGAAACAATATTAGAAGCATCTTCACAGAAAATAATATGACCATCCTCCACATTTTCAGTCACAAGATCTTTAACTATTGCAACAGCAGGTTCAATTTTAATTTGTTCTTCAGTTCTTTAGGTTTCTTTTCACTTTTATTAACAGCACTAGATATGACAGAGTACTCCTTCATTTTAGTAGGGAAAGGAGTTTTTTCAATATAAGCTTCAGGAATAACATTATCAACAGTTTCAATCACTACACATTTGTTTACAGATGAATCAACTTTATCTTTATACGGTTCATGATACTTATCAAAATTCTTCTTAGGCATATCATAATGAGAGGTTTGCAACAACTTGGGAATCAAGACCATATGTAGCACTCATATTACGAAATTTATCAGTATCCATAAAAGCTTCAATGCATTTATAATCATAAATTATACCTGAGTCTCTATCTTTGTCGTTCTCCCATCCTTCGGTATTTTCTTGGATCCGATCAAGAAGGTCCCTTTTAAACTCTTCTTTGTTGCGCGTAAATGATCCAGAACAAGTATCCAGCAAGGTCTTGTCTTGAAAAGAAAGTCTTGCATAGAAATTATCAATAATAACATTACCAGGAAGCTCATGAATGGGGCATTTGAGCATTAAAGACTTCAATCTCCCCCAAGCTTGGGCAATACTTTCTCCATCATGAGGCCAGAAATTATATATGCGGTTCCGATCTTTGTGAATTTCACTTGGAGGATAAAATTTGGAATAAAATAAAGTCACAATGTCCTCCCAATCAATAGAATCACCATTCTTCAGCAATTTATACCAGCGCCGCTTTACCAGACAGCGATATAGTGAATAGTTTCTTTCTAACTTCATTCATAGAAATACCTGCACATTTGAATAACCCGCATAATTCATGCAAAAACAATAAATGATCACCAGGATGGACAGTTCCATCCCCTTCATAGCGGTTATCCATAACACGTTCAATAATTTTTATAGGTATTTTATATGGTACTACTTCCTCACCTGGCGCTTCATCCACTACCATTGCAGTAGTAGTAGATTTCCCAAATAGAAATTGAAGAGAAGATCTCTCCATAATGACTTATAGCAGCAGGCAGAAATAAAATCAGCACAAGCAGAAAGGTTTTCCTTACCAATTCCACTTACCAATAGCGCTTCTCCCCGGCAACGGCGCCAGAAAATAGTCTTGATGACCCACAGTATAGGGGGTGTATCGTAGTATCTTCGATAAGTAAGAATGTCGATCCCAACGAGGAGCAGAAGGTGTTGGCAGCAGTTTCGATGAAGGATTCACTGTAAATGCTCACAAACAAGTATTCAAGGAGTTTTGATGTAACAGATGAATAAAGTACGAGTAAGTAAAATGCGAGAGAAATAATTGCAGCGAGTGGCCCAATCCTTTTTAGCACAAAGGACAAGCCGTTTTGTTTACTTATAATGACCAAACGTTCTTGAGGACACACGGGGATTTTAGTCTAGCACTTTCGCTTCATGTGGCTAAATAATCTTCATTGTTTTGATAAGTGTTGTGTGGGTGAACCTATGCTAATGCACCGCCCTTCCTAGGACTAATACATACTTGTGATTATACCCCTTGCAAGCATCCGCAACTACAAGAAAGTAATTAAGATAAATCTAACCACAACCTTAAACTCGAGATCCTGCGATCCCTCTTGCATCGATATACTAACGGGGGCTTAGGTTTCTGTCACTCCGGCAACCCCAATTAGCAACCGAATACAAGATGCACTCCCCTAGGCCCATAAATGGTGAAGTGTCGTGTAGTCGACGTTCACACGACACCACTAGAAGAATGACACCACAACTTAAATATCATAACATTGAATATTACTCAACCATAATTCACTACTAGCATTTAGACTTCACCCATGTCCTCAAGAACTAAACGAACTACTCACGAGACATCATATGGAATACAATCAGAGGTGATATGATGATGAATAAAAATCTGAACATAAACCTTGGTTCAATGGTTTCACTCAATAGCATCAATAACAAGTAGAGAATAATGCCGGGAGAGTTTCCCTATCAAACAATCAAGATCCAACCCAAATTGTTACAGCGGTGACGAGGTGCAGGTGGTGATGGCGGTGTAGATGGTGGAGATGATGATGATGATGATGGAGATGATGTCCCGCTCGATGACGATGACGATGGCGTCGATTTCCGGGAGGGAATTTCCCGGATTCCTGCCCGCCGGAGAGCTCTTTTCTCTCTGTTCTCCGCCCCGCAGAGGCGGCTGTAACTCTTCGTGAGGTCCTCCCTCTGGCTTAGGTTTTCGGGACGAAGGAGTACGCGAAGAAAAGGAGGCGAAAGGGGCGTGGGGCCCCGGTGGCGCGGCCATGGGCCGCCGGCCCGTGGTCTGGCCCCACCTTGGCTCCCCTCTTCTTCCCCTTCTGGCTCCCTCCGTCATCTGGAAAATAGGAATTTACGTGAAATTTCCTTCCACAGCTTGATCTTCCGAAATATTGCGTTCGACGGTGCTTTTTCCAGCAGAATCCTGGCTCCGGTGCTTGATCCTCCAATAATGATGAAACATGCAAAATAGATGAAATAACATAAGTATTGTGTCCCAATATGAAATATATCAATGAATAACAGCAAATTATGATACAAAATAGTGATGCAAATTGGACGTATCAATGCTCAGGCACCTCTAAAGTTCATAGAAAGACTAGAAGTAAAATTGTCAAAGATAAAAGCATCAAAGTTATACCACAGCTGATCATATTTTGGGACAAGCATATTATACTAAGAATGACAGTCATGCTCTCAAGAAAATGCTCAAAGAAAAGATGGTGACTCAACATAGAAGTAAAAGATTGACCCTTCGCAGAGGGAAGCAGGGATTAACATGTGCTAGAGCTTTTCATTTTTCAAAGACAGAAGTAAAATTATTTTGAGAGGTGTTTGTTGTTGTCAACGAATGATAGTGGGTACTCAACGAATGGAGCGGCAGATCTAGGTCGATTCACGGCGCCGGACCGGGGACAGGTAGGTCGGGCCGCTCCATTTTTCTCCTCCTCGCTTGCTTGTCTTGCCTGTCATGCATACCACTCAAATACGGTACAATAGATTTTTATACAAGTTACTACTACCACTTGTCCAACATTGTAGGCAGTACCGTTCGCCCAACATTTGTGCTGGATAGCTGGGCAAGTTTAGTCAATGGACATCGTACATAATAGCATTCTCCGGAATTTGAAGCAAACAATTTCACTAAAATTAAACAATACAATAGCGCATGTAAGCTCAGCCCCCCCCCCACCACCACCACCACCACGCACCTCTCTCCTTCCTCTACAGTAACTTTGAGAGTCCTTCGCCATTGACCGGGCCGCCGATGGCCGCTCCGCCAGGCTAGCTGGCCGGAGTTGGTCTGGAGCATGTGCCGGGGTAGGACAGGGTGTAGATCTGTAGGTTTTTCTGGTTCTAGCTTCATGCCAGCGTCTCGGCTTATGCCCCGTAGATGGAGCATCGCCGTTGATCTACTCCGCCAGATCTCCGGCGTCCTAGGGGTGCTTCTTCCACTGCTTCTGCACCGGTGGTCGGAGCGGAGCAGCACCAGCTCCTCCAACAATAAGGCGTTTATGGGCCCTCTTCTGCTCCAGAGAAGCTGTCGAGCTGATGGATCTCTCGGCCACGGAGGCTTTGAGATATAAAGCAGCAAGGGAGCAGGATGGACCTCCGTCTACCCCTCGGCCGGCCTTGGTGGCGAGGGAGTGGGTAGGCGGTGCTCGTCAGCTCTGGTTCTGGCAAGGAGGCTGGCTCGCCGTCGCGGGTCGGTGAAGAATATCTCGGAGGGGCAATGGCTCCTGGCCTGCCGCGGTGGCGAGGAGGAGGCTGCTGCTCAGCCTGATCTGTTCTTCTTCAACCGGCTTTTTCTGTGGTTCTTCTTCAACGAGCTCAACCACATGGATGGCCTGCTTGCCTCCACGATCTTCGGCCGGCATGGCGGCTTCACTACAACCTCCAGATCGGAGGCCTCTCTTCCTAGCTGCTGGTGCTCGGGGCCTAGATTCCACCAAGTGGTTCGTCCTCGGTGGTTTCCAGGTGTCCAGCGGCAATGGAGCTACGCCGGATTTGGGTGTTCGGGCATTTGCGCCATGTTCCTTGGCGGCGACGCCTTGAGGATGCCGGTGTCTGGTGGCAGAGACTCCCAGGGACCCGATTGCTTTTCTAGATTTTGTCTCGGGGTTATTTTTGTAAATCGTGAGGGCCTTACTTCAAATTCTAGGTTTTTCAGAGCGAGAGTTGTCAAGGGGCCTCTTTGTAATTTGTACCTGCCACGTGTGGTTTGAATGAAAACTCTGGGGCCTTCTAGGCCCTGTTCCTATTCAAAAAAAAAATCCTCGCCTACAAATGCTCCACCAGATCATCGCGAAGTTGGACGTGAACCTGCTCGTCACGGATTTCTTCATCCATGGCTGCGATGAAAGGTTCAAATTCGACTGACACCTCGTGATCAACTTCAGCAACAGGCTTTACCTCTCGAGATCATGTATGTAGCTTCCAGATTAGCGCGTTCATTCTCGATGATTATGTTGTGCATGATCACACGGGCATCCATCACCTCTCACATATGAGAATCAGACCAGGTTAGAGCAGGATACCTAACAGTAGCAAAACGATCTTGCAGCACACCAAGTGCCCGCTCGACATCCTTCCTATAGCCTTCCTGACCCTGTGAATAACATGCCATCTTCTAAGTAAAGGGGGTGGAGATTGTCTTCACAAATGTCACCCATGGAGAATAAATGCCATCGGGTGCAAGTAATATCCTTTGTTGTATGTGTGACAGTTGATCTTATAGTTGATCGCAAGGGCATGACCTTCAGCAAGTCTACCAAAGACTGGTGAGCGCGGGAGCACATTGATATCATTGTGCGATCCAACCATATCAAAAAAAAACATGCCAAATCTAAAGATCATACGACACTGCACTATCCAGTGTGACCCTTATACATCCCCTACCAACCAAATAGACAATTTTTCTAACCCCAATGCACGCAGTCGATGCTTCCAAGCATACTAGAAATCCCCTCATTGCATTTTGAGCCAATATCCGAGTTGTGTCCTCTTCCTTGGGTGCCCTGAGATAGTGTGCGTCCAAAATACTACCACCACCGCTCGGCAAATCTTGTACATGGTCTCTGACGAGGGGTAACCTAGGCAATGTCCATGGTTATGGACTTGGGTTTCAGCGAAAGAGGTGTGTTGGTGGTTTCGTCGGCTTGCCAGAATAACAAGGTGGTCCGATGGAAGAACACAAAATCATTGGGTTGCTAGAATAGATCTAGGGTTACAACGATTATGCTATGAGTTGGTTTGTCCTCCTCGTTGGGTCCTCTTGACATTTATATGAGAGGTCAGGTCCTACAGTCTAGTCCGGGTCGGTTACAAAATAAGCCTACGCTAATGTCGGCTACTTTGTTGGGCTTTGACTTGCTCTTTATGTCAGGTTCTTGGGCCTCAGATGCTTTCAGATCCTCTATTTTCTTATGGGCTTCATAGGCTCCTTCCTCGATCCATACCACGGCTGCCAAAGATGCAGACCCAATAAGTTATTCCCATTATAGTCTCGAAAATCGTGGACTCGGTCATGCATATCTAATCATCATGAGCATGTGCTGGAGCTCCATATGCAAGACACCACAAAGCAACCATGCACTTCTGTTCAGAAGTGAAACCATATAATCAAATGAAATATTTTTTGCAGAGGAAATAGGTATGATACTACCTCACACCTTGCACAATCTTCCTGGATCTTTCTTTGTTCATCTGAAAGCAACGCTGAAAGGTTTGGGGCCATTTGTGGCGCCATCTTTGAAATAATCGTCTTCAAGCAACTCGGCTCCATCCATTCAGTGGTCGTCTATGTTCTTTCTCTTCCCTTTACTGAACCACCCATGCGAGGAGATAGCAACGCCACGCATAGGCGAGGAAGAGTGACGAGGAGTAGGAGGTGTTTCTTCCTCTTTCTTGCTGCCTCGGCCTCCTCTTGCATCATTTTTTGAACCATCATCTCGTCGTCGCCATCTATTTCTACACATCACATAAAAACCAATCAAATATTTGAGCACTAGCTAATTTACCGACCATAATTAGCAAGAAAACACCCACCTACTCAATGCGTCGAACACCTTGTGTGTGCGGCGACTATGGGGTGGTGTCAGCCCGATTCTTGTGGTGGTGGCCTCAGAAAACAAACAAAAGTTTGGTTGCTCCTTCCGGTGATGAAGTCTTGTCGGGGCGGTGGCTGATGTGGTGCTCGGCGGTAGTATTGGGGACGAGCGGTATGCGCAACACCGCAGCCACCACCGGCGGCAGACGTCCATGGAGGGGGCAGGGCTGGCCCGAAGAGACTAGGGGTATAGGCTAGGGCCAGAGAGAGCCTTTTTTGCGCGGCCTTCACGGGATCTATCACCGTCGATGCGGGGCGGCGGCGGGCGAGCTTCGCGGGGTGGAGAGAAATCGCGTCTTGCATAAAGGAGGGGTGGGGCGGGCTGGATGGTGTATTTATATTTTATTTTAGAATTATAGACGAATGTATTATTGATGATTGAGTGTTAAGGAACGAAAGCAGACCGCAGTGTATCTGACAACCATACAATGGAAGGCCACTAGTGATGCCCTCGCAGCCAAAGTGGCACACCAAAAAATCCTCATGCTCAACCTAAACAGCTAGCCGAAGCACTGGCCACGACCATCAGCGGCACCACCTTGGTGGTGAGCTCGGGATCGTACACTTCTTCCATAGTAGGGCTCCTCCACAAAACCGCACTACCACCACGCTTCTCTTACTAGCCTCAGCACGAGTCACTAGAGATAGACAAGTCCATGCCGACTGCATCCACCCTGCCGTCCTTCACCTGAACGCTCCACTGGTAGCCGACGTATCACAAATGCTACCTTCTATCCCCCCTAGGTACTCCTAGCTAGGTCATCCCTAGCTCCTGCAACCTATTCGTAGAAATGGCGCCCCCAATTTAGCTAGCCCCAATGCAGCCGCCCCTGACACCTACCGACCAAACCTACTATGATGAGGATGTCGTCATGGAGGACATTGTCAATGGTGTCCAAGGGTCTTAACATGATGGGGTCAATATCCATGATTAGCCATTGTTTGAGGATGAGCTCACCCAACAAACCAATGCTCAAATGAACAGCAAAGCAAAAGTACTAGATCATACACGGAGGGTGAGGACATGTTGATATGCGAGGCATGAATAAAAAATGGAAAATATCTAGCTTGTGGTGCCGAGAAAAAAGGGAGGAGCATATTGAAGGAGAGTCCATGACTTTTTCCACGAGCATAGATGCTTGGACCCCTACAACTATGAGATTGATCGGAACGAACTGTCCATTTAAAAGAGGTGGTCGTTTATCCAAGCGGAATGCAACAAGGGTTGTGGAGCGTTAGAGCATGTGCTCGGCCGGCCCGTGATTGATGTTTACGTCAACGACCTGGTAATTTTTCCATCTTCTCCGATGAATTTATGTTCCTACGCACACATGTAATTCTATCTTATAGGTTTTCATGTATATTTGAAGGCATTTCAATCTTTGGACTACTTGAAGATATATTGTACATGGGGTGAAACCTATACCTTGACGCATTGTTGGAAGGATTTTAAAGGATGTCCCAAGTGGCAAGTGAGCTATGAGGACTATATGAAGACATTGCTAGGGAGCAAGCATGCCAAAGATTGAACAACTATTGGCCTTGATGAGGCCACACACATCGCAAGCACGGGCAACCGTGCGGATTGGTCAAGATATGAAGCTGAGGCATTGATGAGATCAATGCTTTGTCAATAGTCAAGGAAGTAGATCTCAAGTAAAAGGAAATATAGTTCAATGCATTAGCAAGGGCTAAGGAAGTAGAGATCAAGCAATAAGTAGATCTCAAGATACTTTCCGAGGAGAACATGATCATGTCGGCCAACTTGATCGTCATGGCCCGAAGAGAAGGGCTTGGTTCGAGGAGAAATAATCGAAGATCTATCGTGATTGAGTTTATCACTTGTTATTTATCTCACTGTGTATGTTTGTTCATAAAATATGTCCCATATATTGTCATCTTTTTGGTAATTTGGTTGAATGTTGCAGAGGCTTGAATTTATTTGCTATTACCTATTTGCTTTCATTTATGATTAAATGAAGAAAATGGTGATTTTTTGCAAAATAGTAAACAGATATAGGCTGACCAAATGGGTGATGGGTCTACGTATATGACATGTCCATGTGGCCACTCAAACGGATGAAACGGATATATTTTATGTTCAAAATAAGTGGTGGGGTTGACTGCCATGCAATAATAAAGTGGATTTGCTGGAAAAGTTGTCAAAGGTTGGCAAGTGATGGTGATGAAATAGACTACTGATGGCGAGACGTGTGATGATAAATATGTTGACAGAATACAGAAAGGATCAGCCGAGTTGGTAGTAGAAAATTTATGCACGTAGTAGACGTAGTTCTCAGAACCATTTGGCTCGGCTAAACTGGTTGAGGAGTCCACGGGACTAAAGAAATCTGGCAACGGAATGGACGATAGCGCCAATGCATAAACAGTCGGTGCAACTTTTTCTTTTAATTATTCACTACGGGTTTCTTGGGACAGAATTATTAAAATACTCGAGACACTACTCTGTCTATACTCCTGCCGTCCATGAATAAATGTATACTTTCTTTTTTGAAGGTCAAATATCTTTTAAATTTAATTAAATTTTACACAAATGAAAGTAGCAACGTATGACATCAAATTACTACATTGTTGAACTACATATTAAAATGAATCAGTATTATAAATGCTGCTACTCTTTTAGGAAGTTGATTAAGATTAATAACATAATTTAATATAAAACATGTCTAAACGTATATTTATGTGAGAGAAGAAGAAGATAGGTATAGCTGCGCTAAAGTCCGCGTGATTTTCTCCTGGACAGCCAACAACCCAAGTGGTACGACCTAGATTGCTGCAGCTGTGCGCCCTCTGCAGGACGTCACGGATTAGCAGCACAAATCGGAGAATCAGACGAGAAAAAAAAATAATGGTGTTATTCGCAATGCTCCCACAGGAAGAAACATTTTCAGAAGTCAGGTCCAGCGATTCCTGCTGCTGGATTGCCCGATGGGCCGAAATGTTTCACTGCCCATTTAGTTCAAATGGCTGAGGGAAAATATGTTATTCTTTCACACACGGACGTGAACGAGCTAGATAAGGTACACAGATTATTTTGTTGCTAACCTCGTTCCATGTTTTAGGTGAACTCTTTGAATGTCTAGTTTCCATAATTCGCAAAAAAAAAGTCTAGTTTTCATATTTACTTTTTTTTTTGTTGCTTTGAGCATATCATAATTTATAGTTTTGGTTAGTTTTTGTTTCTTCCTTCTTTGTAGGTGGTTGGGAACTGATGGAGTTAGCATAATGAACAGAGCTAAGTTGGAGTTAATCTCGAGAAGTTACAAACACTAAATATAATGTTGTTCGATATTTTATACTACCTTCATTCCAAAGCTTAAGGCCTATTTTTTTCTTTCAGAAAGTCAAACTATGTCAAGTTTGACCAAGTTTTTATCAAAAAATATTAACATAAAAAGTAAAAAATCAATATCATTATATAGATAATAAAATATATTTTCATATGGTATCTACAAAATATCATATTTGTTCATAGATTCTTCTAAAAGTTTGGTCAAACTTTATTTCGTTTGACTTTCAAAAAAATATAAGCCTTAAGCCTTGGGATGGGGTAGTATACGGAAGCCCTAAAGAAAGGCTAACATCAATACTCCCTAGCTATTTTCAAAAAAAAAAGTATATGTTAGCTCTGTCTTGGGGACCTTAATCGTTTTGATCGTTGCGGGAATCATTAATGCTAGGAGTTAGCTATTGGGTTAGTAAACGCCTTCCTCCTACTGTCGTGGTTTGACAATCTTGGCCTAATAATTTCCGTGAAATGCACCGACGGGGTTGAGAAGGACTTCCAGCACATCATAACGATGGACGGTGAACATGATCAGAACATCGCACCCGTGGCGTCATTAAAATTTCTATAAATTAATGCAATCTGCACAAACATTGCTCTATGGAAATTGTTATGGAAACGCCGCACTCAATCCAACACTATACGGAAACAAGCAAGACGTTTGACGAAGTCCTAAAAGAAACGATATCATCAACATGAGATTGACTGGCCTTAAGTCAAACCATCAAGACGACCCTAAGAAGCAAACGTGTGTGAGTGGTCTATCTCTTGGATAGGTATCATCGATCTGATCCAACCTATGTCGTCCATAACAACGCTTCCCATGCATGGCTACGAAAAATGTAGTCTACTCATCAAGATCCTCTAGCAAGTTGGATGAGAACAAGGCTAAGTCTTCATAGGCGAACAAATGTGACAAGGGTGGGATGCCTTCGCGTGCATGTCAACCATTTGAAGTGGAGGGGGGTGGGGGAGGGTCCGTGAGTTACAAGTCAAAAAGGCAACGGTGCACAACTAGGGCTTGATTAGTAGGCCGTAGCACCCTAACTAGGCAAGTTTATGTGGATTGGATGCCAACATGGTTGGCTATGCCGTGCCAGGGCGAAGCTCAAAGCACCTTGTAACCCAGACCCACTAGGAACTCTTGAATTTGTTGTTTTCGTGAGCCCGCCCTGCGATTTACAACCACATGAGGAAGTGAAAACATAAGTGGGTGATATTAAAGTGCAAGCTTAGAGCCTTAGAGAACGTGAATGATCCACATAGTGTAAGGAGACCACCATCATTATGATGGAGGATAAGTTGGTTTCGCATCTCATGGTTAGATGGCGTACCACTGTTTATTTGTTTCTCTTGTTCATAGACTATATATAAAGCACAGCTAACATACACTGCCTTCACAATCTTTGGAGAACTGAAAGACGGTGAGCTCTAGAGAAGTTTATAGTGAACTATGCTTAAACGAAGATGTATGATCGACGTCCCTAAGAATGTTCTTACGTACTGTCTATTTCTTCAACCGTGCTTTGTTGCTTTGCTTATAGTTATTTACAGAAAAATTACAGCTCGTGGGTAAACACTCATAGCAAACTATGCTCAGATGAACATCATCTACTACCCTGAGAATGCCATTGCTGTCAATTTTTGAATCCTTACAGGGATCACCGGAAGGGACACATGAATCTCCAGTCAACTTTTCTCGCGCGCGGTTTAATTTGGTTAATCAACAATTGCGCACAAAGTTTTTCTGTACGACCATAGCAAGCAAACAATTACAGCTCACTGAATCTCAAAGGCCAAGCGGTCAAGAACAAAGATATGACTTTTTACAAACAAAACCTAGTCCTGCCGACGGTGAGGAAAATTCGCAGCGTGGCGATGTCAAATTCCCTGACCAGGTCGACAGAATATTGCAAAGTGCCGTGTGCGGCTGGCTCCCACGCACCGTCGTGGCCGCGTCAACTCGCGCGAGACATGACGATGATCAATCCAAGCACTTGCACCAGACCACCAACTCTCACATCAACCAACCGCGTGTCCGCGTGTGCTGGCTTTCCAGTTAGTCAACCCAGGCGCTGCAGATCTTCCTGATCTCGCCGTTGTCGCCGGTGAGCACCTCCATCCTGCCCATGTTGATCATGGCGGCGGCGTAGTCGGCGAAGAACTCGTCGGGCGACTCCGCGTCCGCCATCCTCTCCACGTAGTCGTGCGTCCACCTGTCGTCGAGGAGCGCCTGGTCGGAGACGAAGATGCCCTTGTTGCTGTACACGTTCCGGTAGTAGCTCAGGTCGAACTCGTACGCGCTCCCGGGGTCCATGTCCGCCTTGGTTTGGTCCGTCTTGTTGCCCGGCTCGCACAGCGCCCGCAGGTCCGGGGCGTACTTCTTGTCCAGCGTCGGGTCCTGCACCCCTTTCCCGCTGTTGTTGTACAGCCGGTCGGCGGCGAAGGCGGCGCACTCCGCCCTCCCGATCGTGTGGCTCCCGGAGAGGACCACCAGGTCCTTCCAGGACAGGCTCTTGAAGCTGAAGTAGGTCTTGAGGTCCACAATGTTGGCGCCCGGAGGCGCCAGGTCGTTCTCCGCGTCGGCGCATGAGGACACTTTGCCGTCCCGGCGTCCGGTCTCCACCGGGAACCGTGGCCCGTTGGTCTGGAACACGTACATGAAGCCATAAGCTTCTGAAAATGGATCCATGGCGCGGATAAGAGAAGGGAGAGTTGATGATGTGCTTAATTAATTACCAGGTACACGGCGTCGCGGGCGGCCATGATGATGATGTCCGCGCACGACACGGTCATCGGGCAGGCGTCCTCCAGCTTGGCCTTGATCCTCTCGACCTCGTCGAAGCCGCGCAGGCTGACGCTCATCGGCATGGCGTCCCTCTCCCCTTTCAGGCTCTTGGATTTCAGCATGATCGACCCGTCACACCCCTGCGCAGCACGCATACATACACAGTTAAGCAAAGCACCGACGAGTCTCACATCTCAACCACCGCGCCACCAACCCGTAGGGACATGAGAATCGAGAAGAAGAAAGAACGCACCCTGACGAAGCAGTCGTGGAAGAGGAGCCGGAGCAGCGCCGGCCCGAGGCTAGGTTCTTTGTGGACGATGGCCCGCATCTCCTCCAGCACCAGCTCCTCCGCGTTCGGGCACGTCTCGTTGTAGAACCCGATCGCGAGCCCGGCGCCGGCGCCCGCTCGGGCCGGCGCCGCCAGGACGCCCGCGACGGCCACGACGAGCAGCAGCCGGACGATTATCACGTCCAATGCCATGCCGCCGGACGGGGGAGAAAAGAGCCGCCGAAGAATCGAACCGCCGGAAGTCGTCGCCGAGGTTGCTTGATCACGGCTCAAGAACGTTGAAACTGTCTCTGGTCAGCCGGGAAGGGGAAAGATTTGCCGGCACCGATCGACCTCCTGTAAATTATACCGAGGAATAGCGAGTATAAAGAAACCACGACAAGTCTCTGCCGCCGCGTGCTAGAGATCAACGGTAGGTTGGCGATCGCTGTCGAGAAGCTCGGAATTGGCTAGTTTGTTAAAAACTGAGGCTGCCAAGGGCTGGCTGGAAGTGTGAATGGAGGGTCGGGCTAACGCGGAAAGGGAAGGAATTGGCACGACGGAACAAAATTCCCCATTTCGCGCGGGACAGAGGACTGGACCAGGATTTGGTGTGTCGACGGACGGCGGTGGTAGTGGAGCTTGTCAACGCGTGATTTTTCACACGCCTCAGCCGACTACCACAGGTCACAGGAGCAGAGCAGGGGCTTGACTTTTCTGTTCTTATTATGTTCAGCCCACTAGAGGAGCCTCTGTTCGAATGGCTCACCATTTTTGAATCCCCTACATTTTCTGTTCTTCTGTAAACGCGGAGTTCATGACTCATGAAGGTTGTATTGCCTGACCAAATTAACAGACTTATACATACATGGTCAGTTTGGTTGCTTGCATGGTTTACTTTTTTCCCTCTCATTCAACTTCGACCTTTTTAGATGAACTGCATGAGTGAAAACGTGGCTTGAGTCTATTTCTGCACATCGATTGGTTGCATCAAACTCATTTTCGCACCGTGGGAGAAAGGCAAACCCATCGTTTGGTAAATTGAACTTGATATGGTATGAAAACCTCTTCCCCAAGTAGCGAGGATACCAACACTTTTGTGGATAAGTGTGGACCAATTACAATACAATGATATAAGCTATAGCACTGTGTTCAAGAGATGGTCTTGCAAAATTTAGTGTCGTGAACAAATAGATTGCTTGTGCATGATCCTTGGTTTTGCAGGATCACCTCTTAGCCACTTGTGTGGTACGTAAAGATGAGGCTACAACTGTTTAACACAATGCTTCTGCATACAATTTCTGCATCTTCTAATTGGCTACCCTTTTTCAGTGCTCGAAGATGATGATGGGTGTAGTTGTGCACAACCTTGACGCAAGATGCTTCAAAGATGCTGGAGAAGGCAACGCCTCCAAGAGGGAGAGGGGAAGGCCAGACAAGATGGCGCACTTTCATAACGATGTGGGGTCTAACCCACTTCGATAAGGTGATGATGGCACCAGGACTGGATTTGCTTCCAATTATTGTTGCCTTGAATCCTTATCTTGGCATCATTTCCTAGAAAGAAATGAACGTTACGTTGGACACACAAATCTCAGGGATGAAGAACCAAGTAGAATGCACAAGATTTGTCTTTGTGCTTATCAGATGGTTCGACAACACCAATCCAAGATCACATGTAATGCCATAATATTATAATCATCGGCATAACAAGCGCAATCATTTGTCGACCATTGCAAAATGGGTAACAGTAAGAAAGCCTCATAGAACATAGCACAAAGAGATGAAAGAGAAGATTGTACCGAACGAATGGCATGATCAAAAATATGGTCTTTAGTCATACAACTAGGTTCGATATGAATATCCCCTTCATTTTCAAGCCTCATATTAGACATCGTGTGCCCAAGATCAATCATAGTAGGCAAGAATTCGTGCAACCAATTGAGATCTTGGTCATAGAATGTGAACAAATCATATGCTATAGCAGATGGAACCGTGAAGTGCGAAAAAAATCCCCAAAATTTGCATCAATCTAACCTAAAAAAATCAAATCTAGACCAATAGGGCCGAAAGTAACCATAAGCCATATGTATGCACGTATAGATCTGTTAATTAGAAAGACTAGTGACATAGTACAAGAAAAAGAAAAATGATAATCGACCACACTGTTCAAAAACTAGGCCGATTCAACGATTACTAGGCCGATTAATCGCTACTAGGGGCTTGACCGTGTCGATTACCATTAATCTCTTGTGTTAATCCTTTAGCCCGATTAATCAGTCCGAAAGTCCGATTACTAGGTATTTTCCCGATTAACTACCACAATTGGTCAAAAAATTCACAATATTTTCAATGCATATCGTTAATATAGCCGCTACCCCTCCCCAATAAAGTAGATTTTGAGAAGCTCTCGCTTGATTGCATCCTCCAGTAGCTTCATTTCCACTATTGCCAAATAGTTTCTTGCCCTCCCAGACCAGTTACTCATAGTTTCCCAGACCTCAGATATAGGAGCTCGATCACCATGAGGAGCTCGTCTAGGAACTGGAGGATGCCTTCAATAGGTTAGGTGGTTGAGGTGTAAGAGGGGTTGTACCCTAGGTAGGTGGTGGGAGAATATAAACTTCAGATGTGAGAGGAGAAGAAGTGGAAGGAAGGAATGCGGCTTCGGCTAGTGGATCCTGATTCGCTCCTGACCTTAAAAATTAGGATTTTAGGCTTTTTAGAGAAGTAGGGAGTGACATAGGCATACCAAATGGGCCTGCCAAAGATAGTACCCGGAGTTTACTGAAGACCTACTATCCGAAGAATAAGAAGATTCGGGAGTCCAAGATATATTAAAAGGAAGCTAGAATTGTAATAGGAAGTGTTATTTGTAATCTAGCAGGATGAGTTAGAAACCGTCCCGAACTCTGTAACTTGTACAAAACGAAACCCTCGGCTCCACCTCCTATAGAAGGGGGAGTCGAGGGACAAAGAAAGGATCGAATCTACCGTCAACATAACCCTAGTTTTCATAATCATCGAGTACTTTTCGCCTAAACCTTCGAGATCTACTTGCCCTCTACTTCTAGCAAAACCCTAGTCTACAATCTGTAGGCATTGACAAGTTAATCCTTTGTCAATTGGCGCCGTCTGTGGGAACTAGAGGTTGCAAGGAGCTGATCTCGATGGCACGTTCAAGATCTTCGACATCGTCAACAGCAAGCAACGCGATGGATCAAGGTAACAAGGAAAAAACTGATCTATTCAATTTTATTCCTCACCCGCCCTCCCGTATGGATGCATGTGCCTATCTGGAGGAGCCCATCATCATGACGTTCGGAAAATTCGATTTGGCGTCAACAAGGAAGGATCCTACCGTCTCGAAGTTCCGATCTCGTCGGAATTTTCAGCGATCGATTCTAACTTTTCGTCGAGTGACGAGGAGTTTTCGTCGCCATACTTCGTCGACAACAAGGCAAGCGGAAAGCTCGCCAAGATCTTCAGCAACACATCCTTCGAGTCGTCTGCGGACTCCTTTATAAGCAGCAACTCCGACAACGTCAACAGCTTCAACTTCATCGACAAGTCTGCTGCCATCGGAAAGGTCTTCACCACTCTATATGATGGTGTCACCAATCCTGATAAAAATCAATGCGCAAAATATCATCGATCTATGTGGTAGAAGGGGCACATCAGAGCCGCAAACGTCGAGGCTTTCGACGAATTGGGAAATCCATACGTCGATCCCGCTGATCTCAGACATGGCTTAGGCACTAAATATCCTGGATCCTCAACTCGCGCAAGAGTACAGCTCCCGCAAGATGGGATAGAGCCGCGAAAGCCATGGATGGTTCAGAACCTATGACCACCACTGCTACCGTACAAGAACTTCAAGCATATCAATATAGACTTGCTCGAGTAAGAGAGTTAGAAAAACAGACAAGATCCCGAATAGGAGGAAAAGCAGCTTGCATCAAGACGCGAGCAGATTTAAGTCGCCTTTCAGAAATACGGGAGATAGTCACAGAAGCTCGGAGGAGAGCAATGTCTCGGCAAAACATACCCGGCGAAAGAGGAAACATAATCCAAAATCTCGACATGTCCTTTATGTCGATCGACGAAAGGGGAAATATCATCCCAAAAACGCCAGAGGCAGGTTACATGGCAACACAAGCTTACATCTTGGCATCCACCACCTCCTGGGGACCCGAGAGAACCATTGTTCAATATGGCGATGGCTGGAGTAGGAGTTATGGGAACAGCGTTTGCAACAACGCCTCCCGAAGAAAATCCTAGGCAAAATAGTCCACGACCCACTGCAGCAATTCAAGACCCACCAAGAGCAAGTGGAGCAAGAGACACAGCAGTCCAAGAAAGGGTGGACAGAGCGCGACAAGAAAGAAGGGAGCGTCAGCACTCGCCAGAGCTTGCCGACGAAGATATGTGTGGGCTCCCGTGCTTTACGAGAAGAGTTCGAAAAACTCGAGTCCCAAAAGGGTTCAAGCTACCCGAAAATTTCAAGAAGTTCGACGGCCTGCAAGATCCCGAGGATTGGCTCGTGGATTATCTCGAGATGGTACAACTGGTAGGAGGAACCAGAGCAACATCTATGCAAAGTATCCAAGTTCACCTGAGTGGTGCCGCAAGATCTTGGATAAAGAAACTCCCCTTAAATTCCATCGACAGCTGGGAGACCCAGAGGAGGATCGTGGTCGAAATTATCAAAATAGAAGGCGATTTTCTCGCCAGTTCTACAACAACGATGCTCCCGGCCATATATCGGCTGGTTTTCGGGGAAATCCTGGAGGAAATAGTCGAGATGATTGATACGTCTCCGACGTATCGATAATTTCTTATGTTCCATGCCACTTTATTGATGATATCTACATGTTTTATACACATTGTATGTCATATTTATGCATTTTCTGGAACTAACCTATTAACAAGATGCCGAAGTGCCAGTTCCTGTTTTCGTTGTTTTTGGTTTCAGAAATCCTAGTAACGAAATATTCTCGAATTGGACGAAATCAACGCCCAGGTTCCTATTTTGCCCGGAAGCATCCAACACCCGAGAGCCGCAGGGGGCCCCGTGGATGACATGGTGGCGCGGCCAGGGCTGGGCCCGCGCCACCCTATGGTGTCGCCTTCGACCCTCCTGCGCCGCCTCTTCGCCTATTTAAAGCCCCCGCATCGAAACCCTTACGGAGGAAGCCACGGTACGAGAAACCTTCCAGCCGCCGTCATCGCAAGCCAAGATCTGGGACAGGAGTCTCTGTTCCGGCACCTGCCGGACGGGGAAGTGCCCCGAAGGCTTCTCCATCGACACCGCTGCCATCTCCACCGCCATCTTCATCACCGCTGCTGCTCCCATGAGGAGGGAGTAGTTCTCCATCGAGGCTCGGGGCTGTACCGGTAGCTATGTGGTTCATCTCTCTCCTATGTGCTTCAATACAATAGTCTCATGAGCTGCCTTACATGATTGAGATTCATATGATGATGCTTGTAATCTAGATGTCATTATGCTAGTCAAGTGGGTTTTACTTATGTGATCTCCGGAGACTCCTTGTCCCACGTGTGTAAAGGTGACAGTGTGTGCACCGTGTGGGTCTCTTAGGCTATATTTCACGAAGTACTTATTCACTGTTGAAGAGCGTAGTGAAGTGCTTATTTATATCTCTTTATGATTGCAATGTGCATCGTATCACAATTTATCTATGTGCTACTCTAGTGATGTGTTATTAAAGTAGTTTTATTCCTCCCGCATGTGTGCAAAGGTGACAGTGCGTGCACCGTGTTAGTACTTGGTTTATGCTATGATCATGATCTCTTGTAGATTGCGAAGTTAACTATTGCTATGATAATATTGATGTGATCTATTCCTCCTACATATGCATGAAGGTGACAGTGTGCATGCTATGCTAGTACTTGGTTTAGTCTTTCGATCTATCTTACACTAAAGGTTACTAAAATATGAGCATTATTGTGGAGCTTGTTAACTCCGGCATTGAGGGTTCGTGTAATCCTACGCAATGTGTTCATCATCCAACAAAAGTGTAGAGTATGCCTTTATCTATTCTGTTATGTGATCAATGTTGAGAGTGTCCACTAGTGAAAGTGTAATCCCTAGGCCTTGTTCCTAAATACTGCTGAGTTACTACCGCTTGTTTATGTTTACTGTGTTACTACTGCTGCAATACTACCACCATCAACTACACGCCAGCAAGCTATTTTCGGCACCGTTGCTACTGCTCATATATATTCATACCACCTGTATTTCACTATCTCTTCGCCGAACTAGTGCACCTATTTGGTGTGTTGGGGACACAAGAGACTTCTTGCTTTGTGGTTGTGGTTGCATGAGAGGGATATCTTTGACCTCTTCCTCCCTGAGTTCGATAAACCTTGGGTGATCCACTTAAGGGAAAACTTGCTGCTGTTCTACAAACCTCTGCACTTGGAGGCCCAACACTGTCTACAGGAAAGGAGGGGGAACGTAGACATCAATGATTATCAAAGGAGCAACGAGCAACAAGGCGACAATAGAGGTGATTTTCGCGGCAACAGGCAAAATAGTGGACCAAGGATTCAAAGACCTTATGTGTCTCCCGAGGAGATGATGAACGGTCCGTGTCAAATGCACTTTTACCTCGACAACAATGGAAAGAGGCAGAGGACATCTACGTAAAGACTGCCGCAATTTTCAGGCAATGTTGCGAGCCGCAGGAATCGCAAATGCCCAAGCAAATAACAAAAATCCTCGGCCAAGGAGCGAGATTCACCTTCCACCTCCTCCCGCAATTACCGACGAAAATCGACACCAGCTTAGAATTGCGGCAGCACCACATCCACCTCCATATGTTGACCCCAACTCTAACGGTGTGGTCTCGATGATTCAGAAAGCTAGGCCGTCCAACAGGGCGCAGAAGGTAATATCTCGACAAGTGTTCATGGCAGAAGATGCCTCCACCAACGATAGAGTAAATTGGTCGGGGCAAGATATCGGCTTCACAATCGCAGACCATCCGCAGCAAGTCCCTCGACCAGGACAATCGGCACTCATCTTACCCGCGTAATCGCTGGTTTTGACGTGTCGAGAGTTTTCATAGATGGCGGCAGCAGCTTAAACCTCATGTATGCAGATACATTGAGGAAGATGAACATATCCCTAGCAAATCTGAAACCAACTGACACACGTTTCCACGGGATTACACCGAGAAGCCAAGTTACCCATTGGGCAAGATCAACCTCGACGTTCAGTTTGGAACCCGAGAAAACTACAGATAGAGAATCTGGAGTTCGAAGTGGTGGATTTCCCGTCGCAATATCACGCCTTGTTGGGGCGACCAGCATATGCCAGGTTCATGGCAGTGCCGCATTATACATATTTGTTGTGGAGGTTGCCTGGGCCCAAGGGACCGATCACAATCAAAGGAAGCTTTGCGTTATCCGATAAATGCGACAAAGATTTTCATCGACTGTCAGAAACTTTCAGGATGCAAGCAGAATATGCGGCGCCACGATTCACCGATTATGATGTACTGCCAGAGGTAGGGAGATCTTCTAAGGAGCCGACTTTCAACACAAACAAGGATTCAAAAGAGGTACAGATCCACCCGACAGACCCTAAGAAAACGACGTCCATTGCCGCAAACATGGATGTCGCATAGGAAAGCGCGCGCGTCGAGTTCCTCCGTGAGCACTGGAAAATCTTCGCATGGTGTCCAGCTGACATGCCAGGAGTACCCAGGAACTTGCCGAGCACCACCTCAATTTGGACCCCTCGCACGATCAGCAGCCTTTGCGGCGTTTTTCGAACCTAGCCGCAAAGCCATGTTATCAGAAATAGATCGACTCAAAGATGCTGGGTTCATCAGAGAAATATCTACGAAGCCACATGGGTAGCTAACCCAGTGATGGTGCCGAAGAAACACACAATAGTCCTTCGCATGTGCGTCGACTTCACGTGTCTCAATAAACATTGTCCCAAGGATCACTTTCCCTCCCAAGGATCGATCAAATCATCGACTCCACGGCAGGATGCGAACGTCTTTCCTTTCTGGACGCATATTCTGGTTATAACCAGATCAGACTAAAAGAAGAAGATGAAGCCAAGACAGCGTTCATCACACCTTATGGCGTGTTTTGCTACAAAACAATGCCCTTTGGTCCGAAAACGCGGGAGCGACATATCAGCGGATGATGCAGAAGTGCCTAGCAACACAGATCGGAAAAATGTACAAGTTTACATCGATGATGTCGTAATAACATCCAAGAAATGGTTGACTTTGATCGAAGATTTAAAGGAAACCTTCGACAACCTCGACAAGTTCTGCCTCAAGCTGAACCCGACAAAGTGCTCTTTCGGAGTTCCCGCTGGAGAACTTCTTTCTTAGTATCAGCAAGGGGGATTGAAGCTAATCCCGAAAAAATACAGGCCATCGTTACTATGAGAAAGCCAACAAAGTTGAAAGAAATACAACTAACGGGCGAGTCGCAGCTTTAAGCAGATTCGTCGCCAGGCTAGGAGCTGCCGTTCTATGCATTGATCAAACAAGGGGAAAAATTTCAATGGAACGAGGAAGCAGATAGAGCCTTCGAGAACCTCAAGCGAGCAATTTCGACACCACCAATATTAGTGGCACCGAAAGAGAAAGAACCTCTCCTCTTGTATATCGCAGCTACACCTCAGGTGGTCAGCACGGCCCTAGTGGTCGAGAGAGAAGAAGAAGGCAAGCTTCATGGAGTTCAAAGGCCAGTATATTTCATCAGCGAAGTACTATCGCCGTCAAAACAGCGGTACCCGCAATATCAAAAGCTAGCATATGGAGTATTCACGACAGCAAGAAAATTGCGACACTATTTTTCGGCGCACCCGATAATAGTGGTCAACGAGGCTCCCTTATCAAATATACTGAACAACCCAGAAGCTACGGGTCGTGTCTCCCTTTGGGGAATAGAACTTTCCCCTCGGGACATCACGTATGAAAAAGAAAAGCAATAAAATCGCAGGTCCTACCAGATTTCATCGCAGAGTGGATGGAGCTACAAAACACGGGACCCCAGATTTATCGAGAACTTGGACCATGAACTTCGACGGGTCCAAAAGATTGGAAGGTGCTGGAGCAGGCGTGATATTAGTATCACCTGAAGGCGACAAGTTGAAGTATGTCCTGCGGATGACGTTCCCAAACGCATCTAACAATGAAGCAGAATATGAAGCTCTCATACACGGGATGAAGATGGCGGCTTGGGTGCAACCCGACTGAAAATTTTCGGCGACTCAGTTGGTAGCACAGCAAGTCATGAACCAATGCGATGCAGTCAACGAAAGTATGATAGCATACAAAGAGGTGTACAATGAGCTGGAGAAGCTATTCGATGGTTGTGAGGTAAACCACATCAGCAGGATGAGCAACGATGAAGCCGACGTTCTCGCAAACATCGGGTCACAATGCCTCGCGATTCCTCCAGGTGTGTTCTGGGAAGAAATTAGCGAGAGATCAACAAAGCCAGCAAAAACAAAGAAGGAGAAGAAAGAGAAAACCTCGACTATCACCAAAGACACGGCAGAAGAAGAAGAAGAGCAAGAGCTAGTCATGATGGTGCAAATTCCATGGATGCAGGCTTACATATCATATATCCTAAGGAAAACCATACCCGACGACCCAGTCGAAGCAAGGCGAATAATTAGGCGATCAAAAGCTTTTACTGTGGTAAAAGGGGAGCTGTACAAACGCAGTATTTCGGGTGTGCTACAACGGTGTTACACCCGAAGAAGGAAGGATCATCCTAAAGGACGTGCATGAAGGAATATGCGGGCATCACGCAAGTAGCCGAGCCATTGCGGCCAAAGTCTTCAGAGCAGGATTTTATTGGCTCACAGCAATCGAGGATGCGAAGGAAATAGTGTGAACCTGCGATGCGTGCCAAAGATTTGCGGCAAGACCTCACTCGCCAGCAGCAGAACTTATGCCAATCCCACTATCTTGGCCCTTTGCTCAATGGGGTCTTGACATGGTGGGTAAATTACACAAAGCTTCGCCAGGAGGTTACGAGTATATGCTTGTCGCGGTTGACAAATTTACAAAGTGGATAGAAGCAAAGCCGATAAATTCACCGGACGGCGCGTCGGCAATCAAATTCGTAAAGAGCATTGTCTTCAGATTTGGAGTTCCTCACAGCATCGTCACAGACAACGGCAGTAATTTTACGTCAAAAGAATTCAAAGCATACTGCGCAGAAGTGGGCATCAAATTGAGCTTTGCATCTGTTGCACATCCACAAACCAATGGACAAGTCGAAAAAGCCAATGGCATCATCTGCAATGGCATCAAGAAACGTCTGTTAGGCCCATTGGAAAAAGCTCGGCATACTTGGCCAGAAGAGCTGCCAAGTGTATTGTGGAGTATTCGAACAACACCAAATACAGCGACACAGGAAACGCCGTTTTTCCTGGTCCATGGAGCTGAAGCAGTCCTGCCGATAGAAATCGAGCATGATTCCCCAAGAGTTGCAGAATATAATGAAGAAATTTCGAGAGAAGCACTGGAGGATGACGTCGATGCACTTGACGAAGCTCGAGACGAAGTTCTGTCGCGAGTCGCCAAATATCAACAGGACCTGAAAATTACCACAGGACGATTGCGACCAAGATCTTTTCAAGTCGGTGATCTAGTTTTGCGACTCAATCAAAAAGTCACGAAAAACTCGAATCACCATGGCTTGGACCCTACATCGTCACAGGTAATCGAAGGAGGAGCATACAATCAAAGACAAGAAGACAGGGATTGCCGAGCCAAATCCCTGGAACGTGGCACAGCTCAGCGTTTCTACGCCTAGATAGCAAAATATAGCCTCCTCTGTAAACATACAATATACCGAAACGCCCGCGAGTTTTCAGACGCACTCTTTCCTTTTCGGGCACCGAGTGGGGCCGGGAAAGGTTTTTAATGAGGCGGACTCGCGGTGCTGCAATATAATAAAGATAGTGGAATTATATATCTTTTTCTTGACAGGATCAGGGGATTCCCCCTAAAAGATACAATATATATATACACATTGTCGATGAACGCAAAAGAAGCATCCTGCCTTGGTAGAAAAATACCTCGCCAAAGCAAAAAGAGATATCGACAAAAATAGTGATCAACAAAAAGCTCGGGGGCTTGCACCCGCAAAAAATAATACACAGTGTATATTATCTTGCCTTGGGACAACCTCGCATTATAATAAACAAAAAATATAGCAATCAAAACGCCCGGGGGCTTGGCGACAAAAATAAAATGACTTTACAATATAGTTCGTATACACAGGACACAAATTTTGGAATAAGTTCGTCTTCAAGGATTTCCCAATAAATTGTCTATGGTCAAGCGCTCATTATTTACAGCGCGAGTACTATGCTCAGCGTAGCTACCCTTCACGAAGAATTCGGAATCCATCCGGAGAAGTTCATCCATCATATCTTCAGCAACAGGGAGTAACAATATCATCGTATTTGCCGAAGTTTCTTTTCTTCTTCGACATCTTCTCCAGGCACTTTGGGACAACTTGCCCTACGTCTAACTTCGGGAAGCAAATCTTTATCATGATCATCGCAAACCTTGCGCCAGCAGCTAGTTGGGCTCGCACAAAGCCGTGGATGCGAGGAGCATCTCGAAATTTGTCCATCAACGCAGGAAGGGTCTCTGGCATCTTATTGCGAGGAAACATAGTACCATAAACCAGAGACAAAGTCCTTGTACAGAAGTCAAGATACTCGCGAACCTGAAGCGCACGATCTTGAAATCTCACGATCTAGCGAGTCCGTTCAGGTGTGCCCCAAAAAGTCGACCCATGTTCACGCGCAAGCCGAAGAAGAACATTGGAACGAGCCTCGACACGTTCATCTTCAGTTGTAGTATCCAAAAAGCACCTATTGTTTCTTAAAACAATTCAGTGAGCAATAAGGAGGCAAGCAGCAAAGGAAAAGAAGAAGCAAGATAGATAATGAAACTTACCCGCCATATCCAAGCTAGCATGTTAGTAGCTGGAGCATAGAATTTTCTCGAGATGTAGCTGCGGCAGCCTCAGCAACAGCGGCGTCCTTTTCAGTTATGGCATCCCGAGCTTGTTGAAGCGCAATTTTTTCCCTTTGAGAAGATTCCCGGGACTGCTCCATCATTGCTAGAGTCTGTTTCTTCATGGACTGAAGTTGTTGTCGAAGTTCTTGTAAATCTTCCGACAAAGGTGTGCTGGAGGAACCTTCAAGGAAATTGTCATCGGCTCTTATTTTCTTCGACAAGGAAGAAGCGGGAGCAGCATCGGGAGAAGAAGGATTCGTTGAATAATTATCAAATATCAACTGGAAAAGAAAACCCCAAATCAATGATAGCGCCAAAAGGAATTTCATTGATTGTAGAAAATTTACATAGCCATTACAAAAGAAGTTCTCCTAAGGGACTGGCTGGGAACTTGTCGCCAAGACCAGAATGGCGACAAAAGCAAAGGAAAGAAAGAAAGCAAAAACTAGACCTCCGGCCTTGAAGAGCTAGGAGTCGAAGATGGCTTGATCCCGAGATAGGCCAGGATCTTCTTCGTGTTAAGCTTTGCCGCCTTAATCAAGGATCGCCATTTTGCTTGCTCTATCTGCTCCGTGTCGCCAACTTTTGCCCAGTCAATAGTTTGTTGACTGTCAGCAACTAGGGCAACAGTGCTTTCCACGGCAATCTTCATGTTCTCATGGCGCAACTTCAGACCAAGATCTTCGGGAGGATTGAAGCACTTGGCAAGGCCAAGGAAAGTTGCGGGCTCCTCTTTCTTCGGGAAGAAGTAGGGGAAAAGCTTCGACAACCCCGCCCTGCGCTTCACCCATGAAACTCAAGGAAGGAAACGGCGTCCAGAAGAGCATCGTTGTCAGGATCCTCAAGCTCAAATTCTTGCGAGGTCCTATCTGACAAAACAAAAATAGAAATTTGTGTCAACAAACAAGTGCAAAAAAGGAAAATCCAAAGGGTATGCAATAGTGCAAATGCTTACCAACAAAGCGACGACTTTGTGTTTTAATGCGTTTGGTGATCGCCGCTTCGCGAGAAGATTGCGCAGTTATGTGATCGCTTAGTGAAGTCTCGGCGTCATGCAGACGTTTCCGAAGATCTTCGACACCAGCAGCATCAGCCTTCGCCTTGTTGGCTTCTTGCCTAGCTTCAACTGCATCTGATTCGGCCTTCTTACGAGCCTCTTCACATTGCTCTAACTTTAGAGCAAGCGTGTCAGCACGTTCGTTGGCTTCTATCAATTTTTCTGAAAAAAGAAAGACAAGATTAGTTATAAACGTCGACAAGTCATGCAGAAAAGAAGCAAAAATAGTCGAGCATTACCTTCAGTCTTGTTGGCGTAATCACGGTACCCAACGAATTGGGCACCGATGCGAAGAAGCTCTTTGATCATAGGCTGTTAAAGAGAGACAAAGAAAGAAAATGTTGGCATGAGAAAAATGGCGACTTATAGAGCAACCAGAGAAAATATAAACAACGACAAGAGTGTTAGCAACTTACATCATCCAAGAGAGGGTTGGAAGAGCTACTCGATTGAAGAGTGAGCTCTGGATTTATTTCAACCCTTGCCCTTTTTGGTGAAGGGACAAGGGGGCTTGCCGGAGGAGTAGCAGCGCCGACATTTTGTCGAGGAGGCGACGTTTCTTCTCCTTCGACTGGCGTTTCCGAAGCAACTAAAGTATGTGACGTGCTCGTTCGAGCAGCCACATCGGCAGTGGGTATTTCTTCTTCATCATCACTAAAAGAAAGCGTCGACAATGAAAAAAAGCAAGATAGACAAGAATTTTTGAGTACAAGTAAACAAGAAAAAGGGTACTTACGAACTGATGATAGACTCGAGGTATGGATCATAGCCTGCCTTCTGGTGCGAAGGAACAGCTTCGTCGACTTTGGAGGTGCCGGAATCTTCGACATCATCCCTTTTCCTCTTGTTCCTTGGAGAAACAGCAGAGAGGAGAGATTGTGCCGATGCAATGCCTTCAGAGGCAGCGTCCTTTTCAAGATCCCGCAGATTTTCGAGAATCACGGGTTCATTAACAAAAGAGGGGGCCTCTTGGTTATCATCAGAGATAACGGCCCTTTCTTCGACTTCCCCACCTTCAGGAAGAGGAGGAAGTGAAACAAGATTTGGGTGGTCCTGTATAAAAAGAGGGAAGGATATCAGGAAGGAGCACACAATGCAAAAAGCAAGGCAATAAGAAATTACGCGACAATGTTTACCTTAGGAAGTGCATGGGCGGCGCTGTATGGTTTCACGCGACAAGAAGAAGGGATAGAATCTTTTTTGCTGAGGGAGGTGATTTTTCGGACAAGTTTTTCCAAGTCCTTCACCTCCAAATCTGTCGACAGCCGATCCACGTCTTCGTCGCCAGTATATTTCCAAAGAGGAAATTTGCGAGCTTGAAGAGGCTGAACTCTACTCTTAAGGAACACTATAATCTGGATACCTGACACCCTTTGCCAGTATTTTGCAACTCGCGGATGCGAGTCATCAAGGCCTCAGTTGAAGCTCTTTCTTCTTCGGTAGCCTCTGCATCCCAAGAACGGCGACGAAGAATTTTTTCGTCCCCATCGAATGGAGGGATGTTGTCCTCTGCGCATCCATGGTTTTCCTCACGAATGTACAACCACCTCTTACGCCACCCTTGAACGGAGTCAGGGAGTTTGACGTCGAAGTAATTGGCAGTGGAGCGGATAGAGATAACAACGCCGCCTATATTATAGGCGACATTGTGAGAGCCATTGCGGCGACAGAAGAAAATGCGCTTCCATAGCGCCCAATTGGGCGAGACGCCAAGGAAGGCTTCGCAGAGAGTAATGAAAATGGAAATATGGAGGATTGAGTTTGGCGTGAGGTGGTGAAGTTGAAGACCGTAGACAAAAAGCAATCCACGGAGAAAAGGATGAATGGGGGCGGATAAACCGCGGATGAGATGGTCGACAAAACTTACCCGGTACCCCATTGGAGGGGCTGGGTAGCTTTCTTTACTAGGGAAGCAAACCGCTTTGGGTTTCTTGGTGATCCCCAGCTTCTTCAGGAGATTCAGTCCTGGTTCGTGACCTTGGACCTCTCCCACTCCACGGCTCCTAGATCCGCGGCGGCCATTGATGAATCAGGCGTGTGGCGAGTGAGACGCGTGCGTGGTGGCATCAACGGCAGTGGACAAAGCAATGCTTGGGCGTGCGGAAGATCAAACAGAGTTGGGCAGGGAAGTTTTTGCAGGGGAATAGATGTGCGCAAGCGAAGGACTGGACCGAGGTTGAAGAAAGGTTTATATAGGATCGGACGAAACAGTGCACCGTTGGATGAAGAAATCGTGTGGTGAAAAAGGATCTCGTAGATACAAGGGTAAAAAGGTATTTTTACCGGGAAGGAATGGAACAGGCATTACCGTACGTGCGCCAAAAAGCGGAGGACGTGTGTTCCCCACTTGCACGACGTGTCAACGTGGTGGGAACAATGGACCCACAAGGCAGAAAAAATCCCAATTATTGATAGAGATGAAGAGAATTTGACAAAGGAAAATATGTCGACAAGAAAAATAAAAAGAGAATGGCCACAGGGTAAATCATTTGAATACTTTCGGAGCCTTTGATCAAATACAAGTTTTTGCCCAAACGCTCGGGGGCTACTTTGGAAAAATAGAAAATTTCGAGTATGACAATATCAAATGGCGAGAGCCTATGACCAAATCCAAGAATTTGTTCATAGCCTCGGGGCTACTCCCATCGGGAGCGCTGGTCGCGCACCCGATAAATATAAAAATATCGAGAAGGATTATAAATATAGCGGCAAAGGATACTAACTGTGGAGCCTACACCCAAGCACAAGTTCTTGGCTGTAGCCTCGGGGCTACTCCCATCGGGAACGCTGTTCGCGTGCCCGATGAATTTTTTCAAGAATAGAGAAACAGAAGTGAGTATATTTCGAGTTACATAGATAACTCTACATATACTCCCATCGGGAAGACAAAATAAGTCATCAAATATGACTCAATAAAATGTGCTATTCCAAAGGCGAAAAGCACTCGACAATATATTCTCAGAACGCCAAAGTTGCGATCAATTTCTGAATGCCGCAAATTTGCGAAGGTAAGACCCCAGATCCGTTCTGTTGGCGTGGCATCGCTAAAGACTGCGCTCTGCTACTTTATCCGTATCAACGTATACGAAGAAAATCCTAACGGACGCGTTAGGTACCCGATAAATTTGACTGGGACTCGACAGAATGGTAAGACCTTAAGCGGCACTGTCGAAGTTTACACCGTATCCCGAGATCATGTCCAGGGACGTGATCTTGAAGTAGGTTTTTGCGGATTGCCACTAGAGCAGTTAACTAGTACCTGATCCGTCAGATGAACTAGCCCCAACTGCCATTATCCCTGTACAATATAGAATTTTATGTGAAGAAGCATAAATAAAAGCTCTCGAAAAAATATAAACAGTCGAGATTTCCCTTGACTCTACGATTCAAGCAAAATCTCGGGGGCTGACATAGGCATACCAAATGGGCCTGCCAAAGATAGTACCCGGAGTTTACTGAAGACCTACTATCCGAAGAATAAGAAGATTCGGGAGTCCAAGATATATTAAAAGGAAGCTAGAATTGTAATAGGAAGTGTTATTTGTAATCTAGCGGGATGAGTTAGAAACCGTCCCAAACTCTGTAACTTGTACAAAACGAAACCCTCGGCTCCATCTCCTATAGAAGGGGGAGTCGAGGGACAAAGAAAGGATCGAATCTACTGTCAACATAACCCTAGTTTTCATAATCATCGAGTACTTTTCGCCTAAACCTTCGAGATCTACTTGCCCTCTACTTCTAGCAAAACCCTAGTCTACAATCTGTAGGCATTGACAAGTTAATCCTTTGTCAGGGAGAGACATATAGAGGCTCATATACTATTATTATTTTTATATAAATTGTTTTAAGTGCTAATTTGTGTAGGTTGCACCGATTAATAGTCGACCGATTAAATCAGTTAATCGTCTGAATTCCGATTAATCGCTACTCCCAAGCCGGCCGAGCAGTTAACGATTACCGATTTCCTTAACATTGATCGACCATATGTATTGATAGTTTACCTTAGCACTAGAAGTTAAACGTGCATGTCATGAATAAGCATAGAACTAAGCTAACACGAACATATCTACGCATTTATAATCGTCTGAGAATGGATGCAAGACTTACCGCCCTTGATGAACCATGGGAAGTAGAGCTTGAACTGGGGGAATTGCGCAGACGTCTGTGTCGATGATGGATTGCCGTCACATGCCTTCGACTACCCGCTCTTCTGATGTCCAAGCGGTGGTCTTCGATCTCCCGGCGGCAGTGCAACCACCGATGGTGAGAGGAGGGATATGGAAGAGGGAAGGGCGAGATGCGAAAGGGCAAGTGAGAAGGGAGAGTGGGCAATGACGGGATTTATGGCGCATGTCATATGCGCAGGCGCGTTGCAACTTTGCTCTAGAATATGTGCCTACTACAAGTCTAGAACTGGATCAGAGTTAAAATACTGCGTTCGACAGAGTGGAATTGTGAAATGACGCAGTTCCTGTGATTATTGACCGAGCCATTATTTTGGGAGCTCCTATAAATCTACCGCCTCGACGGCACCGCGCACCCCTCGCCGAGAATGGGCTCGGCCCGTATTGTTTCTTTGACTGTTTCGCATGGTCTCAGTTCATGTACTTCATGCATTTCTAAAAAAAAAAATTCATGTACTTCATGCTGTTCTGTTTCACGGTTGCCTTTCTATTTTTGATAGTAATTCTGGTGATCGCGTTGAAACATATGCCAGCTAGTTTCTCTAGTATAAACATTATTTGTGTTAAAAATAAAATATATACTATAAATAGCAGCATGTGTAAAGAGTACATGGTTTTTAAAATAAATCTTGAAAAGCATGTCAAGTTCATCTTTATTCAATAAAGTCAGTTTAATAATAGGTAAAATATTTTTGCATTGCAAAAATATGCACACATGTCAAAGCGTGAAAAGGAATTTGATCTTTGAACTATTTTTTTTAACCCGTGAATATTCTTTTGAACTCGGTGACCCTTTTCTCAACCCGTGAACATTTTTTTATCGGTGAATTTACCATTTTTGATAAACTAAACATAATTATTTTAATCTCTATATATTATTTTAGTCGTTAAAATACATTTTTTTGGAACCCATGAATAGTTTTGCAAACTTGTTAACTTAGTTTTTTTAACATGTGGTCATTTTTTAAGCCTAGATAAAAAGATACAAGCACAATGAAAAAGGAGTGCAGCTCGTTTTAAGTTGCATTTTTCTGTCACAAATGTGCAATTATATTTTTTAGTAGAGAAGTGCAACTGTAATGAGTTTTACTTTTCTTTCAACTACGGTTACACTTTTCTCACAAGACTGAGACTTAAAAAATATTACTCAACTGAGACGTAGACAAACCCATTTTTTTTTTGGAATCAATGAACATTTTCTCGAATCCGTTATTTATCTCTTAACACATGGATTTTGCGGACACACACACGGGTGTGGGTGTGTTATCTACCGTCAATTTACCCCTCGAGATTCCCGCTCGCCATGGAAGGAAAAAAATAGCACGCTCTCTCTATATCTATCTATCTCTCCTCCTTTTATCCAAAGGAAAACGGGCGGTGACGAAAACATCCACACACATGCGTTAAGTACAAGTATTTCCACATGAACATTAATTGAAGCGATGTACACTTTTTTTTGAATCCTTGAAAGTTTTTTTGAAACTCTGGATACATTGTTTGAACCCGTGGACATTTTTTAGAACTCTCGGGAATAGTTATTCAAAAACCTGAACTCTTTTTGAATCCAAGAATGTGCCTTTTCGAACTCCAATGAACTGTTTTCTGTACCCACCTATATATTTTTAAAATGTGAACGTACCTTTTTAATAATGGAAATTTGTTTTGCCGAAGATAAAACATCTTTTGAAGATTTAAGAACATTTATGGTGTGCTAATAAGAGCATGTGTCCCAGATGAGCTCCCGTGGGCACGATGAAAATATGATAACTTAGCCATTCATATGTGCAACCACATGGATTCTTTTTTGTTTAATTTAAAATGGTTTATCTCTTAGAAGGCAAGTCAAAATTTAGATACGTTTTTGTGGTTGGCTTTGTTGTGACGAGATCTTCAAAACTAGATCCCATGAAGATATGTTTTGACAACTTTTTAGATACTAGTTTCCATATTATAGTCACTTGATCAAAAGGTAGAAGTCAAATTGGTTACCAAATTTAAAGTAAATGTTTACCAGATTGGCTAAACTTCTGTCGTCACTAATGTAAACCTTATATGATGGCAATACCATATTTTACATGCATGGAGTGGATCAAATACTCAGTTTCTGTACATGCAGATCATTACTATCACAAAACAACATGTAAAAATTATATGATAGATTGATAGTTATGCATTGTTTGGCTCACAACTATTAACTAGTAACCTTGTAGCTATAGTATAATAACTTTGCAACTGAAGACCAACAAATTTATCAAAACATATTAATACGGGATCTTGTTTTAAAGTTTTCATTGAGATGAACCCAACAATGAAAACATGTCATCAATAGGATTGACACTCTAAGACATAATTTATTTTAAAATTTTGATGTGAAAAAATTTCTTACATCCATGCATGAAATTGGTCTCTCGTTCCCTACAGTGAAAACATGGCTCTTTGTTCCGTTTGGAAAGGCTTATAGAAATTCAAAAGTGACGGCCAACTATCATAGAGAGGTCAGTAGTGAGACTCTGCAGAGACCCAAACCCTAGTCCGGGCAATGTACGGGCCCGCCTGCAAAATGATCGGTAAATGGCCAGTAGTTCCGCAACATATATTGATGGCTAATCCTCCATGGACCTCAAAGAGTCTCAGAGATACGACTTAACACTAACAACCATTGTTTAAAAAATCGGCCAAGATATCGATTTATCGTGAATCGGGTGGTAACCGATAAGATTTCGGCATATCGTTCAACTTATCGCGCCACCGATATTTCAAGTGATTAACAAGTACTTAGGAGAGACCTGTCAAAAAGTGGAATCCGACGGTGGTAGGGATTAGTGCTAACAAGTACTCTTTCTGGAAGATGATACTAGTGACGCTCCTCGTCAGGGTGACCACCTCCGAGTGGCATTTTGGGCCTTTCTGAATGATTTCTTATTGCCTATCATGGACAACCCATCGGAAACAATGTTTTTGTACTTGTGTTGCGCGGCAACGATGGCATGGACGCTTGATGGTCCATTCTTGTTTTTTAGTCGGGTGTGCTCCGATTCTCCGAGTATCTTCCTGTTGGTATTTCCTTGCTATAAAGCAAGACCTGCTATGTTTCCAAGCGTCTTCATTTGATCAGTGTACGATGACCAGCAACTGGTGGTCCGGTGGTAAAGATCTTCGTTGGCTGGCACTATTAGGAAAATGCTTATCTGTAGCGTGCGTTTTTTGATGTTAGCAGCGTGCTCCTCCACGCTGCAGCTATTATGCTAGTGGTAATATATACATGTAGCGTGTGAGTCCCACCTACAGTTACATGACTACCTACAACGTGCTTGGGGGCACGTGGATGCACATGATAGGAATTTGGTGCACAGCACTTTTCGTTTGTTTTGGTGAAGAACAACAAAGGCAAATCCCTCGATCCCGCGCTGCGCCGTCGTCGCTATCCCCGCAGGCGCCAATACCACCGGCCATTGCCCTCTCTTGCCTCATCTAAGCGTGTCCACCAGCTACCAAGCCGCCGCTCCTGCCCGGCTTCCGCTCGCCACCGACCCCCATCGATGGGCGCGACTGAGCGAGCGCTGCCGCTCTGGCCCAATTTTTTTGCTCGCCACCATCCCCCGTCACCGCGTGCGATCGAGTGGGCGCGGGGTGGGTCGAGGTCTTCTGCGAATCAGGAGAAGGTCGAGGGCCTCTACGCGGGGAGGATTCCGGTGCTGGAGCTCCCAGTGCGTATAGCAGTGGAGTCCGACGTTGGAGCCTCCATGGTGTGCGGCAGCGGATTCTGGTGGTGGAGCCACCATGGCGTGTGGCGGATTCCGGCGCTAGAGCCCTCGCTTTCCTCAACGCGGGATCGAACCCTCATATTGTGCAGGATGGAGATGAACGCATGCGTGAGGAGAAGATAAGGATGAAAGTGGAGATATTCTGGGAGGGGCACTAGTGTGCTGGTGGGGCCCTAGATGCGGACACACGCACGATACTTGTAGCGTGCCAAATTTGATCCACGCTACAGGTATTTCCTAGAAGGAGCACGCTACAGATATCTATAGATATGTTTCGCCGGGACAGGATAATGGGACCCACTTAGCTGTTGCGTGTCTTTTACGTGGGCACCGTACAGGTAATGCGTAGCTACAACATTGGCATATTGCACGGTATAACTATTATCTGTAGCATGCCATTATTGGGGCTAGCCACTAACGTCTGTGCGCCTATAGCTAGTTTCCTAATAGTGTGGAGTCTTGCACATATCTTCTCCAGAGCTCGTCATCTGAGTTGGAGCTGTCCGTCTCTACTCGAGGAGTCACCCGTTTGTCATATGACAATTTTAGCTTCACGATGCAGCTACAGAGTGATGGCGCTGGCGGGCAACCTCAACAAATCCTCGGCTTGGTGGTATGTATACAACTTCTGTGGGTAGTCAAAGTGTTGTGTGCGCACCGTCGAGACGGTCGTTATGATGGCCGGCGAGGGTAGATATATGTTCTTTTGGTTGGTTTCCCGCTAATAAATCGGCTAATTCTGCTCTTGTTAATTAATGAAAATGGCAAGCTTTTTTCCTTGTGCCAAAAATATATATCACATGTCCTAAATGATCTGGGATGTTCAACCGGCTGTTTTACCCATAAGTACTTCTTTTTTCTCTGCTTTTGGGGGCAGAGCAGCTGCCCCTAAACTCTTCGATTTTTTACTGTCTGCCTCTAGGTTTTCCGTAATTAACCTGGCAACTATCTTTTTAATTAATGGAATGGCAAAGTTTTTTTTGCCTAGCAAAGAACCAGTTATAAGTAATCCCTTGTGAGCTGTAAATTTTCTATCATATATGTAGCTTGTTCTGCGAGAAGAACCTTTCAGGTTGCTGTAGAATATGAGTTTGTGGCTAGCCTATCTCGAGGCTTCACTTGTTTAAGCTGCACGCTGTGAACGAGAGACGTATTTTTAAAGTTCGACATCGCTTCATCATCATGCACGCCAAGTTGCGAACTGCGGTCTCCCGAGAGAAGCGTAAGAAATAATTCGAGGTCTTACTCTTTTGGAGAGCACATAATCTATTATGTACTCAGATCGACCGTTGACATCTTAACTCCATCTTAGGCCTGCTTTGTCGCCACCATCAGATCACAATCATAGATGATTTGCTGAGAATCATCAATCATGTCACCGGCCAGATGTTGTGTAACACTGCCCAATGAACTATATAAATACTACATCAGTCCTAAAATATAAGATAATTTTAGCCAGCCAAAACATATTATATTTTAAAATGGAGATAGTAGTCAATTGTCTTCCTGTCAGTTTAAGTGAAATATACCCACTTGTAAGTTCTAAATTCTAGATCAATATGTATTATTTTAAAGAGTTATTCCATACACTTTTGGTATTACAACTTGCATCGAATGTGTGTTTTAGCTGGCCAACTTGGAAAACACACACCCGTGGTACCTGAACTTGTTTACCAGACTATTTTGGTCCTGAGTTGATGTTTTGTCGAGACGTGTGACGCCATAGTGGCCGATGGCATGCCACGTTGCGTGTAACTTTTGCAGAAAACCCGCTGGACTCTTAATCTTTACATAAGAGATCTTGTTAGCAGTTAAAATAAAAAACATAGCATAATCCCCAAACTTGAACCCTAAGATTGCTCTCCTGCCGGCGTTGATGACCGTCGAGGGCATGGAGCAGAAGGCAGAGATTGTCGGCGAGAGATTTAGGGAATGAAGACCGCGGAGGTAGTCGCATGGGATCACTTCGAAGCGCGTGGTGGCTCCAATCCGACCTCGCAGGGTGGCATTCTGGGTGGCGGCGGAAGTAGCTAGGAGGACAGCGGTAACTAGGCGACAATGATGTGAGGTGTACTAGAACCCAACAATGATCGCTAAGATAACTATAAGATCTGATGCTGCTCCACAGGTTGCAATCGATTTGAACATTGGTTTGTTCCGTTTTCTCTACTTTGCTCACTTTATTTTTTACAGTAATTTCGTTTAGGGTAAATTGGAGGTTGTTGATTCTGAACAATTTCATAACTAGAACCAATATGTTAGAAAAAGAAATTTTAGAGAAATTGAAGATGACAATGCGAATCTTGTGAGGAAGATAGTTAAAGTGGAGCTAGGGCGCCCCGAAGGAAGAGCAGAAAATGTAGAAGAATCATAGGGAGAAGATGAGAAATAGAGATGTGAAGGAAATGCTGATCGTGTTTGTAGTAGCAGCTTGTCTAGTGATTTTTGCTTGTGTGGGTTTGATCATTTGGGGTTTTGAGGTTTTCTTTGATGTACCAACCGTTTCACTAAATTTACACTGTTGCATGAATTGGATCTTGGGAATAACATATGAGCTTGTTTTTGAACATTGGCTTGAAGTTTCCCTGAATTTGGATATAGTATGATGAAATCTGGAAGTATATTCTAAATTTGGACAAAATATTTGCTTGTAGTTTCACCAATGTAGCAAAACAACATTCATACTTTGCAATCTCAATTTATGCATCAATATTGTGGATAGAGAATAGCAACACTGCAGACAATTTCAGCAACAATAATTATGACAATAAGTAATATTGCAGATAGAGAAAATGCACTCGTACTGACGAGGGTGCTCCTCGGCAATGCCCACCTTTTGGGGCTTAGGGTTGACGGAATCCTACAGGCTGGCACGAGGTCTGTGGGAAACCTGTCGGTACAAGGCATGTCATCGGCAGCTCCAGTCACGTCAGCAACGTTCGTGTTGGACTCACCAACACCGTCGAGTCCAAGAAACTCAGTTCGTTGCGGGTGCTTCGAGTTCACAACACGCGCTGAGGCTTTGCGTCCAATTTCTTCGGAGTTGCACGGCAGTATGGATGCAACCTTCGGTGGTGTTCACTTCATCATCGATTCCAGAGGATTTCTTCGACTTCCCAGTTTAAACGCGTCAAGCCTAAGGACTTTGGTTCCAGAAAACATTGTTTTACCAACAGCTTCGGTAGTCTTGCCTGGAAATAGCAGCGAGAGCAACCGAAGCCGCTTTGGTAGTAGAGAGGAGCAACGGAAGAGGCGAAGGGATCTACGCTGTGAAGAGGAAGAATGAGCCGCAAGCCGCCTTCGTCAGTGTGAAAGGGGATGCTATAACACACAATCGAGCAAGAACCGCCTTCGTACACCTTACTTATCGGCCACGGAACAGCTTGAAGCACCATGTTATTTGCACTCTTATATCGATCAAAGGATAACATCGAGAAGGCCACTCATTTACTCAAAAATTGTTGACAGTTCATCGACATTCAGAAGTTCTGCGACGAGCTAAGGTCCGAGACAGAGGCAAAAGCCCATTCGACGGAAAAAAGAGCCGTAACTTACAGTTACCCGAAGCAGCAACAATATTTGCCAGAAGAAGATTTTTACATACCAACCGAAGTTTATCCCACGCCTCGAGGGTAAGTCAACATGATTCATAAAACTATCTTTTCGAAGAGAGAAGCCAAGAAGTTCTCGCGAGAAATAAAATTGCAGAGGTGGCTATGGCGGAAATACCCAATTTATATCGACTGGTCGGATCAAAGCATCCTGTTCAGCAAAGAAGATCACCGATAGCAGTTCCAAGGCCCGGTCACGCCGCCTTAGTTCTTGAAGCACAGATTGGGGGATACAACATGAGTAAGGTGTTCATGGATGGAGGAAGTGGTCTGAACTTGTTATTCGCAAGCATAATGAAGGCAATGGGATTAACGGTTGATATGCTAAAAGAATCTGATACAGGTTTCCATGGCATCATCCCAACCCGACCCGCTTATCCTCTTGGCAAAATTTCACTAGATGTAGTCTTCGGCACACCTAGTAACTTCAGGAAGGAGAAACTTGAGTTCGAGGTGGTCGATTGGGAATCACAGTACCACGCCATCCTTGGTAGGCCAGCATTTGCAAAATTCATGGCGGTACCTCATTATGTGTACTTGAAATCGAAGATGCCAGGCAATAATGGGACAACAATAACCGTTCACGGAAGTTTTTCTTGTTCTGATAACTGCGATAGGGATTTCCAAAAGATCGCTTCGAAATTTGGAGTCAGGGAAGAACTTAATGCACTCGACGTTGTCACTGATCATACACAACCACCTGCCGATAATCGAAACGTAAAATTCGATGAATTTGACATTGCCAAGGAAGCCAAGAAGCATCAAGTGCATCCCTCTGATCCGAAGAAAATGGTCAATACATCGGCAGATCTTGCTACCGCATAGAAAGGCGCGCTCATCGAGTTCCTCCGTGAGCGCTGGAAAATATTTGCATGGGAACCATCCGACATGCCAGGTATTCCCAGGGAACTCGCTGAGCACGCCATTAATGTTGACCCCAAAGCTAAACCTGTACAGCAAATGTTACGTCGTTTCTCAGAACCAAAAAAGAAAATCTATTGGCGAAGAAGTTAATCGGCTCCGCAAGGTTGGTTTTATTTGGAAGCTCAAGAAAGCCGAATGGGTAGCTAACCCAGTCATGGTGCCAAAGAAAGATACGACAGTTCTTCGTATGTGTATCGATTACACCAGCCTCAATAAGCATTGCCCAAAGGATCATTTCCGCTGCCTCGCATCGATCAAATAGTTGATTCCACAGCAGGCTGCGATTGTCTCTCCTTCCTCGATGCTTACTATGGATATAATCAGATCAAACTCAAAAAAGAAGATCAGGAGTTAACTGCATTTATAACTCCGCATGGCGTTTACTGTTACAATGTCATGACTTTTGGACTGAAAAACGCGGGTGCAACCTATCAGCGGTTGATACGTCTCAAACGTATCTATAATTTCTTATGTTACATGCTACTTTTATTACAATATTTGAATGTTTTATACATACTTTACAATATTATTATACATTTTCCGGCACTAACCTATTAACAAGATACCGAAGCGCCAGTTGCTGTTTTCTGTTGTTTTTGGTTTCAGAAATCCTAGTAAGGAAATATTCTCGAAACGAAATCAACGCTGGGTCCTATTTTTGCACGAAGCTTCCAAGACCGGGGGAAAGGAAGTGGGGCCACGAGGCGACGCCACACTAGGGCGGCGCGGCCTGGGCCCGCCGCGCCGGCCGTTGTGTGGGGCCCCGTGTGGCCCCCGACCTACCCTTCCGCCTACAAATAGCCTTCATCGCGAAACCCCCGTACCGAGAGCCACGATACGGAAAACATTACTGAGAGGCCGCCGCCGCCAATCCCATCTCGGGGATTCAGGAGATCGCCTCGCACCCTGCCGGAGAGGGGAATCATCACCGGAGGGGCTCTACATCATCATGCCCGCCTCCGGATTGATGCGTGATTAGTTCATCCTTGGACTATGGGTCCATAGCAGTAGCTAGATGGTTGTCTTCTCCGCTTGTGCTATCATTGTTTAGATCTTGTGAGCTGCCTAACATGATCAAGATCATCTATTTGTAATGCTACATGTTGTGTTTGGCGGGATCCGATGAATAGAGAATACTATGTTAAGTTGATTATCAATCTATCATATATGTGTTGTTTATGTTCTTGCATGCTCTCCGTTGCTAGTAGAGGCTTTGGCCAAGTTGATACTTGTAACTCCAAGAGGGAGTAATTATGCTCGATAGTGGGTTCATGCCTCCATTTAATCTGGGACAGTGACAGAAAGTTCTAAGGTTGTGGATGTGCTGTTGCTACTAGGGATAAAACATTGATGCTTTGTTTAAGGATATTTGTGTTGATTACATTACGCACCATACTTAATGCAATTATCTGTTGTTTACAACTTAATACCGGAAGGGGTTCGGATGATAACCTGAAGGTGGATTATTTAGGCATAGATGCATGTTGGATAGCGGTCTATGTACTTTGTCGTAATGCCCTGATTAAATCACATAGTAATCATCGTTGATATGTATTGAATCTTTATTTGTCAATTGCCCGCCTGTAATTTGTTCACCCAGCATGTTAGTTATCTTATTGGAGAGACACCTCTAGTGAACTGTGGACCCCGGTCCATTCTTTTACATCTGAATACATTCTACTTCTTTTACTGTTCTTTGCAAACAAACACCATCTTCCACTCGATACGCTTAATCCTTTGTTTTCAGCAAGCCGGTGAGATTGACAACCTCACTGTTACGTTGGGGCAAAGTACTTTGATTGTGTTGTGCAGGTTCCACGTTGGCGCCGGTTTCACTGGTGTTGCGCCGCACTACATTCCTCCACCAACAACCTTCACGTGCTTCTTGGCTCTTACTGGTTCGATAACCTTGGTTTCTTACTGAGGGAAAACTTGCTGCTGTGCACATCACACCTTCCTCTTGGGGTTCCCAACGGACGTGTACATCTACGCGCATCAGCGGTGCATGCAAGGCTGCCTTGGAGAGCAAATTGACCGAAATATTGAGGTTTACATCAATGACATTGTCGTGAAAACCAGAAATGCACCTACTCTCATCGATGATTTGAGAGAAATTTTCGACAACCTCGACAGATACAAAATCAAGTTGAATCCGAAGAAATGCTTCTTCGGGGTACCAGGAGGCCAAGTACTCTGGTACTTTATTTCAGCTAGAGGGATAGAAGCCAACCTTTTAAAAATCAAAACTGTTCTTGACATGGAACCGCCAAAGAGTTTGCAGCAGGTGCAACAGTTGGCAGGACGATTGGCAGCGCTTAGCAGATTCATCGCAAAACTGGGAGAAAAGGCCTTGTCATTTACCAACTGATGAAGAAATCTGTGAAGTTCGAATGGACAGCAGAGGCATGATACGTCGCAAACGTATCTATAATTTTTGATGTTTCATGCTTGTTTTACACCAATTACTATATGTTTTAAGGGACTAACCTATTAATAGTTGCAAAAGTGCACAAGTTCTTGGTTTCAACTTTGTTGTGCAGGAAATAGGAAAATATGGAAGGAAATAGCTCATTATGGTGAAATCTGGAATTTCCCGAAATCTGTCCCTGCTGAACACTTTTCAAAGACCGCTTCGAAACTCCATCAAAACAACGTCCAATGGAAAATTCGTAAACTATAAAGTTGTAGAGAATTTCAAACCGAACAATTTGGACATCTTATTCGTGCAGAACGGACAACGAATGCATTCGGAAGAGCAGAATTACTATGGAGGTTCGTGCAGTCTCGGGACTCCGAAAGTTGGTGACGTATTTGACACAAACTTTTTCCATACCTGGATATTTCGGCCCAGCCACGAGTTGTGAGGCTCATGAAGGACAGAGGGGAGTCCTAGGAAGGTTCTAGAGGTGTCCAAGAGCCCTTGGATCAAAAGGGCATCCATCTCATGGCCTAGATTGCATCTCCAACACTATATATTGATGGGAAATCCTATTTTTGGAGGCCCCCAAGCATTGTGACGAAAATCCTCCTCCTTGGCAGCAGCCAAGGAGGGGGAAACACACCTCCACCCACGAATTTCCAGCCACCAAAGCCACGTTTTTGCCTCCCCCATGGATCCCATCTCCATGGGGGAGGGCTCCCAAGAAGCCATGAAGGAGGGAGGCTAAGGGGCGGCGCTCCCCAAGCTTGCCGGCGGCAGGGAAGGAGTTCCCCGCGCCGTTGGCGCCGCCGCCGCCCTGTGCCGCCGCGCTGCCCCTCTCCAACGTCTTCACCACCATCTCCATGACCATCTCCTCCTTGTATTCAGTGGTTCATCCTCCCAGAAACCTCTGTACCGTCCTATGTAACATGGTGTTTGATGCTATAATATTTATCCTATGATCTATGTCATGTTTATGTAGTATATTTGTCTTTTGATTGCTTTGTTGAATGTCTATGGTTCATTAGAGTTGTATGTTGATATGGTACCGTCCTTTGGTGTCCATTATACTTGTCCGCACATGGATCAACACCATAGGGTTAGCAGTATGTGCAAAGGAAGGGGGTAGTCCTGCCGGAGTGACAGAAACCTGAGGGCTCAAACCGGTTAGTTGCATGTATGGGAGTAAGAGGACCATAAACTTAAGGCTATGGTTGGGGAAACCTTAATGCATTGTTAGTATTTACGGATGTTTGCTAACAATCCAATCATATAGTACTTGTAATCCCAAGTAGTGGAGCGCTTGTATATTTAGCCTCTCCCACATTGAAAACTACATCAAAGACAATGAACTAAATGTCTTCACTAATTGATCTTGGACAAAGCCACCACCATTACCACCGCCTTTCCACACTCATGGTACTGTTAGTTTAGTTTGTTTTATTGTTGCAGCACTAACATTTATTTCGTGTATTTTATTGTTCTGCAAAGTCACCTCTCATACCCGTTATCGCTCTAGTTTTATTTCCTAGATATTGCAAACGCTTAGTGTGCGTAGAGTTGTATCAGTGTTTGATAGAACTTGAGAGAATGTTTATCCTACCTTTAGCTCCTTGTTGGGTTCGACACTCTTACTTATCGAAAAGGCTACAAACGATCATCTATACTTGTGGGATATCAAGGCACAGGATTCTTTCGACTACTTAAAGAAGGTACTATCGACCTCTCCAGTCCTAGTGACTCCACAGGAAAAGGAACCAATGCTGCTATACATAGCTGCGACCGTACAAGTCATTAGCAATGTACTCGTCGTCGAACGTGCATAGGCAGGGAAAGTCCATGTCGTGCAATGTCCCGTTTACTACCTTAGAGAGGTACTTACACCGACAAAACAACGATATCCTCATCACCAGAAGTTGGCATATGCCGTTTGGAGGGCAGCGTGCGAATTACGGCATTACTTCGTAGAGCATCCGATCATCGTTGTAAGCGAAGCACCATTGAAGACCATACTTACCAACCCAGAGGCTACAGGCATAGTATCTCAATGGGCTATCGAGTTAGCTCCGCATGATATTTCTTATGTTAACCAAACAACAATCAAATCCCAGGTCCTTCCCGATTTCTTGGTTGATTGGATTCAGTCACAAATCCCGGCAGCACCCGACATGTCCGGATCCTGGACGATGTATTTCGATGGATCAGAGCGAAGCACAGGTGCAGGGGCCGGAGTAGTGCTAATCTCGCTGCAAGGAGACAAAATGAGACATGTTTTAAGGATGAAATTCTCGTTACCAACAAATAATGAAGCAGAGTACGAAGCACTATTACATGGGATGCGTATGGCCAAAGCATGTGGAGCCACTCGTTTGGATATCTATGGAGATTCAAATCTCGTAGTCCAGCAGTCGATGAATTTATGCGACGCTGTCAGCGACAACATGATCGCTTATCATCAGTTATATCAATTGATGGAAGCCAAGTTTGAAGGCTGCGAGCTAAAACACATCGGCAGAGCCAATAACGAGGAAGCCGACGCTTTGGATAATATAGGGTCCACATGTTCCTCTATTCCATATGGAGTCTTCTATGAAGTAATTACTGAAAGGTCCATTAAAGAAAAAACTTCGGCACCTCCAGAAGTGTCGGCTACTGACTCACGGGCTATGCTCCAGGAAGCCGCCGAAGATATCACGGATAAATCTAAAGAGAAGTTCTTATCCTCGAGCCCTTATGGCCGAACCTTTTTAGCATATTTTATGGAACAACCATTACCAGATGATCCGACAGAAGCTAAACGCATCGTGCGTCGATCTAAGGCCTTTGTCATAGTGGACGGTGACCTTTATAAGCGAATGTAATATCCCAGGTATTGGGGTTACAAAAATAGAGGAAATAGATGTGTGCATTGCATTCATGCATAAATACCGGGGAATTTTCGCGCTTTAAAGTAAAACAGTCACAGTAACTGAAGTTTCACTTGACCTTGGTGGAATTGAAGTAGCTCATCAAGTCAAGCGCTATAAACCTCAATGTGACTTTGTTAAAACCTTGTTTTGGGTAGAGATGATTTGATCTAAGGGGTTAGATCAAAGGTAACTAATAATCAACACAACAATACTTTACTCAGTGATCAAATGCTTGAACTTATTATAGATCATAATATGGTATTATTTGCCATAGCATATGAACATACATTCAATGGTAAATCAAGTAACAATAAAATGAAGAAACCATTCTTCACTTATCTTTTCCATATCTTAAAACTAATCCATGATCCTACCATGAACCTCATGGTATTGCTTGAACAAAACTTTTGAATTTAACATCAACACAAGCTTATCATTAAACCCTAGTGATGGGAGAGGTTTATACCCATCAAAGTGATAAGAAACAAATTCTAAATTAGTAATACTTAAAATTTGAGCAACTACCTCGGGGGTATAATTTAATTCACTCTAAAACTAATTACTAAATATGGTAAAACACAAGGACCTAAGTGCATAAAAGCCACACATTGTTATTTTAATCATAACTTATTAAATATGTGGAATATCACAAAACTAAATTCGTTTACATTACGAATTATAGTTCAAACTATTTGAATAAAATCAACTATGAGTATTTTGAAACTCATATGATCATGCCTTGGTGAAATCAAACATCACCATTCAAAATTGAGGTATAATCCATGCCTTTGACATTTTGATCCCAATTACAATATTAATACAATCACATATGATATAGTGACTCACCCACAAGCATAAAATCCTTCACAAGTTATTTAGTAACAAAAGTCACTTGGCTATCCAAAAACAAATCACATGAGAGGATAATACCATGCCACATAGGATGAAAATATCTTCATAGCTTGAATCTTAAGCTATGCCACCTCATGCTTAAAAGATTGCTATGGATGAGAGCATGACAACCAAGCACCTTACTCATCAAATGAAAACAAGAGTCACCTACCTATGTGTCATCATACTAGAGCATGCCCAAGCCTATAAAAGGAACCCTCTACCTCATTCATCCCATCATCTTGTACCATGATACAAGCAAACCAAAGAGTTGTGCCACTCCATAATTTAGATAGGACCAAGATGAAGCAGCTAGGAGGTGGAGGCATACCACAAGAAGCAGGTTTATCAAAATTCCTGAAGAACAAGCTTCAGAAGATAGCAAGGTAGAATTCTTAGGCAAACCACATATTCAGATAATCACATCATCATTCCTTGAGTAGAATCCTAGATTATAGTCCAAGTCCTTGTGAAGTGAGAGAGGTAATTGGTATAACCCTAGCCAAATACATCTAGTAGTACTTTGGGAAGCCCATACCATGCATGATCATCACCATTGGGTAATGATCATAAACCCTAAGAACTTAAAGAGAGGATCCATTAAGAATAAGTGGATCATGATAATGCCATAATCATGCTTTGGAGAAATAGCAAGAATAAGCCATAAGTTAAATCCTAATAGGATTAGTAGATGTTATTCACCACATGAAATCATAGGGAGGTAACTAGTAAGCAACCATAGGCTTATATCCTAACCTTCACTTATGAATCACTTGGTGATCATAAGTAGCATCCTACCACATCTATACTCTATAGATCAAAGAACCACAAGAAAACCTTTAGAGTCAAACTCTATACTTTGTATGGTGAGAAACCATCCATCTATATGACCAAAGTTAACTATAAAAAGAATCATAACCACTTTAGTTACTTTAACAATAGATTAAGGATATAATAGAAATCTATTGGTATATGATACAACCAATTCTCAAGTCCTTAGTAATTAAAGGAGAACAAAAACAATTAAGCAACTAACCCTATTACCTTGATTAAGGGAGACTAAACCCTAGCAAATACAATATGGTGTCATCTCAAATTCTATAACCTAGAATTATACCTCAACCCTAGTTGATGTATCACTATGATGATCCTAATATAAAACCAGGCCATAATTGAGATTCAAACCAAGTGTCATTAGGTAAATAGTATTGGAACCCTAGAATTGTCCATCAATTAAACCTTATGTCCCAATTTGTTAACACATAATTATGCACATCAAATAATAAGCAAGGGATCACTCCCCAAATGGAAACTAAGTCCTAATACTAATCTCTGAAATACTTTGAGTTCAAAGTATCAACTACAAACATTCCAAAGAATTTGATTCACAAGAAAAACCAAAGATTAAAATGAATATATAAACTTATGCCTATTTGCTATTTTGAATAAACCCACAAGTATGCAATATGATCCAATATAAAATAATTGTTTCAAATGAAATAGTGGTGTAATAATCATTACACCAACTATTAACAAAATTAACATATTGCAATACCTGCAAAATAGAAAAGAGTTAAACTTTGAATTCAAATCTTAATTCAAAAATTAGAAATACAAAACAGAAAATAAATAAAAGAGAAAAAGGGGAAAAACCTTACCAGACCTTACCTGGCCGTGGAAGCCCACCAGAAGCCCAGCCGCACCAGCCCAGCACAGCCCATCGCGGCCCAAATAACCTTTCGCGTGGATAAAGATGAAGGAGCCGTCGTCGTCTTCGTCTTCGTCACTGGACGCGCGGGAGCTCGCCACCGCGACAAGGTGAGCCACGTCCCGCGGTCGCCGCCGGCATTGTTGACTGCCAGCACACGCCGGGAACCCTATAAATGGCGAGGACGCCCTCAATTTCCCTCTCTTCGTCTCGTTTGCGCCGAAATCCAAAACCCTAGCTCGCCGGAGACCATCTCGCCCCACCGTTTCAGACCACCCCAGAGCCCGCCGTTGAGCTCAGGAGGAGCGCCTCGACGCCCTCGTTCATCTGGTGTAGCCACAGGTCAAGGGGAGCTCGGTGGAGGAGTAATTTAGCCGTTCCCTTTCACGGTACTGCGGGGGGAATGGCGACCGCCGCGACGTCTCCGTCTCCAATCGACACCGGCGACCCTACAGGAAGTCTCCAGGTGACCTTGCGCATCTCGTGAGCATCTTATTGAGCACTAGATCATGCCGTAGCACCCCTGTCACCGTCGACCATCGTCCGCCGCCACTGATCCTCACCGTCGGCCATGCTCCGGTGACCTTTTCCGAGCGGCGCGGCCACCAACAAACTCACCTCGCTGTCCTCGTTCGATTGAGCACACGCACACACTTGCGGGAGCCCTCCAGCGCCGGTGCCGTCCATGACTGGCCGCCGGTGGTGGCCATGGTTGCCACGTTGCAGCCACCGTGGCAGCCAACGTGGAATTAGCCCCACCAGTCAGTGGCTATGTGAGTAGGTTAGCTGGGTAGTTTTAGTAATTTCGTTTAAATCTAATTCCAGAAAATTGCTGCAACTTCAAATGAATTTAGAAAATCCAATTTAAGTCAGAAAAATATAAATGAGATATTAAAATTCTTAGAATAGAAAACTCTATCCAATAAAAATATAATTTTAAATTTTTATTTTTAAGAAAAATTTAATTGTTTTAAACTTAATAATTAAACCTTTTCTTTTATTCATAATTGAATTAAAAATTCAGTAATTAGGAAAACTTTCCAAATTAAATAAAAACTAGTAAATAAATTAAGAAAACCTTAAAACTAATTTTCTTTATTTGTTAATTCATTAAATCCTTTTTAGAGGGATTTAAACCTTGAATAATCAATACCTTAATTATTAACTCATTAAAAATAATAAAATGTCAAATCCAATATTATTTTTATTTCAAAGTTATTAATAACTTCAACTTTATAATTAAGTTATTAACCTTAGAACTATTGGGTAATTAGGAGACCCTAGTTCCATCATGAATAAAATTATAACCCATAATGTTATGTGGGATACTAAAACCCTAATGCCATTTAGACCTTAGCTCCATTACTTCTTATGAACCCTAAATGGTTTCCAAACCTAAACCCCAAGTTAACATATGATCATGTCATTTCAATAGTAGTCATAGAACCATAGTAGCAACTAAATATTTTCCATGACCACATAAAATGTAGTAACCTATCATTACTAAATTAGTATCCCATGTTTTCATCTTAATCAAACCTAGATGATCAAATAGGATCAACCAAGTCTAAACCCTAGTTCCTACCATCCAAGTTATCATCCTTAACAATCCATATTTAGTATCACACCATTATGATGAAGCCTAATAGCAACCATGCCAATATTGTGCATCATATTCCATACACACTAACCCTACTAGTGTTAAATACTTATGAACCATCCTAATTAGGAATCCATTATTCCTTACCTAGTGGATCTAATAGCAAACCCTAGACAACCTCAACCCTAATTGTAATACTTCTTATTTCTTAAGAAGTATGTTCTTCAAAAGTTATTCTTTTGAAGAAAATAAAGGGTAGTCATCAACCTTGCCTAATAGGACCTATAAGCCCTAGCTATCTATTACCAGTAAGATATACCACCATGATAGAAACCATTAGTTGCTAAAGATACTTATGCTTCACTAAAACCATACAAGCCCTAGTTGTTGATGAATCCAACATTGTTGTGATCCATCTAATACTTACTCCAAAAACTAGTTGAAACCATAGTACACCATAAAACCCCACAAACCTAATTATCGTACTTGTTCTTTATTAAAGAACATGTTCTTCAAAAGTTATTCTTTTGAAATATATAATAAATAATCATCAACCATGCACTATAGGACTTAAAATTGACAACTGCTATTTACTTATTATACAACCACTATTCCTTGATGTGTATGATTGTTACTATGCATTTTAACACTTGCTTATGATTCTAAACCAACACAAACCTGAATAAGAACTTTGTTTGTAAATCACTCTAAAAGTGCAACACACCCTGAACTAATCATTACCACTCACTAATCCTAAATCATCGGGGTTAGGTCACGCTTAGAGCGATTGCATCTCATACTTATGCATTATTGGATCCTTGCCAATCTTTTAAACATCGTTACCGGACGATGATGCTATTTCAGAATTTGGAGTTATTGCGTATCGAAGACCTTGCCTGCATAATCTTGCAGTCAAGAAAGGCAAGTTCATCGCTTGCTCATGACATTTGAGTATTTTTACCAAATTACTTGCCAAGTACTATGTTTATCACTATTGCATAAAAAGCAAAACCACTATTTTCATAATTATGAATATGACTATGTGGTGGGCAATGGAACCATGGATTGTGTTGATATGGTGGAGGTTCCATTGCAAGGGTTTATATCCATCTAGGATTAAACAACAAATGTCGTCCAGTGATTCTTGTGCCGTATAACCGTGTTTACCATAAGATCTGGAATGGGACGGAGTAGTCAAAAGTGTTTCCACCTCTCGTTCATCAACGGATGCTCATTACCGGGTGCACATGATCTCGAGAGACATGATGCAGGGGTGGGAACCCGTAGAAGTCCCAACGGGAATGAGGTCTATGATGGGTTGCAACCGCCGGCGTAGGAATGTATGGTAGAGCCCTGCATTGTCGTCGTGGTCGGGGCCTAGCCTTAATTGGCGTAAGTGAACCGGCGTGGACCCAGGGTCGGAGATTGCAACAAAGGGTGGGTGTTCGAGGTAGCGGAGGAACATGATTGACTAGGACCTTATACCGGGCCTCACACCAAAGGAAGTGTGGACGGGAATGTACACCCGGTTGGCACCAAGGTTAAGATCTCTTATGGGTAAAGTAACACACCTCTCGCAGTGTAACGAATCGTGACTACCACTCCCTGTTCGGGATATGGAACTGCGAACGCTGCCGAAAGGAACTCCATGAAGTTCTAGTCAACCGGTGAAGGCTGACGGACATAGCTCTTCAGAATAAAAGCAACCTTTTGAAGAAATGTTTACAAAAACTTGCATTGCCGATGACTTTCTGGTCTATGGCTGTAGCTAGTGCATTAAACACCTCTTTCCTAAAATGAACTTGTTGAGTACGCTCGTACTCATCTCACTCTTAAATCCCCTGCTTAGGTATGGAGGCATCAAAGGAGGATCTACAGTGCAACTCAAAGGCCGAGGAGTCAACAACTACTTCAAGAGACAGGATCATGTCAGGAGAGTCAGATACCACATTCAACAAGGAGAAAACCTAGATTAGCAATAGAAAGGAACTAGCTTCCAAAACCTAGCTCCTATTTAGCTAGAATCTATTCTTAGCCTCTATAGCTAGTTAAATACTCTACAAGTAGAGTTCGTGATAAGTCTAGACTACGGGTCGTTCTTCTGGAGTTTATTTGCAGTTTTACCTCATTGTAAAGTAGGAGGCTGTGATGATCTTATGTAACTGAGTCAATGTTGTAATTCTATAGACATGCCTTGGACCCGCATATGTTTCTGTTGTACCACTCTGAGCGATATAATACTAGTGGAACGGTGTTTCATTGGTGTTATATCAGACTTGCATACTACACCATGCAGTGGTATGCCGGGTCACCACAGCGAAGCATCTCTGGCATCTTCCAACGGTGTATCGCCATCGATGATGGAAAAACTCGGTTGCAAGAAATACACGAAGGAACTTGTGGTCATCATGGAAAGTGATGAATTGGAACCTGAGAGGTATTAATTCTGATAAGAAATGGGTGGCTCTTGCTAATAAAATTGAATAATCTGGTTGTGATATTATTTGTTTACAAGAAACGAAGAGAGAATCTTTTGACTTGGCTTACATAAGGAAATTCTGCCCAAAAAATTCAATAAATTCGAATATGTACCTTCAGTGGGAGCTTCTGGTGGCCTTATTATTATTTGGAATGGTTCCTTATTCAATGGTGAACTAGCTTTTCACAATGATTTTTCCATATCAGTGAATTTCAAATGTAATCTCTCTAATGATACTTGGATTCTCACTAATATTTATGGGCCATGCCAAGCTGATAAAAAAGCTCAGTTCATTGACTGGTTTGCCAACATAGACATGCCCCCTGATTCTGATTGGCTAATCATGGGAGATTTTAACTTCATTCGAAGCCCTTCTGATAGAAACAAACCTAGTGGTGATCTGAATGATATGTTATTGTTCAATGAGGCAATTAGCAATCTTGGCATTGTGGAACTACCTCTAAAAGGAAGAAAATTTACCTGGAGTAACATGCAGAAAGATCCTTTGTTGGAAAAGTTGGATTGGTTCTTTACCTCTTCTTCCTGGACTATTTCTTATCCAGCTACCTTTGCCTACCCTTTGGTGAAACCCACTTCAGACCATGTTCCTTGTGTGGTTGTGTTTAACACAAAGATTCCAAAAGCAAATGTGTTCAGAATAGAGAATCACTGGTTACAACACAGTGAATTCAAACAAATTGTTCAGGCTGCTTGGAGTATTCCAGTGGGCCATGATGATAGTGCTAAAAATATCAATGCAAAATTTAAAAACCTTAGAAGAAGTCTCAAGCTATGGGCAAAGAATCTCCCACGCTTAAAAAATCTTATCAGCATGGTGAATGAAGTGATTACTCTCATTGATATTATAGAAGAGATCAGAACCCTCTTTGTTACTGAATGGAATTTGAGAGATACACTAAAGACACATCTCATCACTTTATTGCAGAATCAAAAATCCTATTGGCTGCAGAGGGGCAAGATTAAATGGGTCAAGCTTGGAGATGCAAACACAAAATTCTTCCACTCAAAAGCCACTATTAATTACAGACATAACTACATTTCAGTTTTACAGAATTCAGACCAAGTGGAAATTGCTGATCATGAAGGAAAAGCAGCTATTATGTGGCAGGCTAGCTTTTAAAGACAGAATGGGTCAGTCAGATAACCCTGCCATGCAGTTCAATCTCCAAGATTTTATTGGGTCAACTGTCTCTGAGGATATGAACAACATGCTGCAAGCACCCTTTTCTGACAAGGAAATAGAAGATGTTATCAAACATTTACCAAATGATAAGTCCCCTGGGCCTGATGGTTTTAACAATGAATTAATTAAGAATTGCTGGTCCATAATTGCTCCAGATGTTAAGAAATTGCTTTGTGATTTTCATGCTGGGAATATCTCACTTGAGAGTATAAATTCCTCTTTCATCACCCTGATACCAAAGACAGACAATCCAAGTACTCCAGGAGATTTCAGACCCATATCTTTGCTAAACTCAGTGTTAAAGATCATTACAAAACTGCTTGCAAATAGACTTCAAGACATCATTCTCTCCCTAGTACACAAAAATCAATATGGGTTCCTAAAGAAAAGATCCATTCAGGACTGTCTTGGTTGGGCTTTTGAATATCTTTATCAATGTCATCAGTCAAAGGAAGAGATTCTTATTTTGAAGCTGGACTTTGAGAAAGCATTTGATAAGATTGAACATTCAACAATTCTCCAAATTCTTAAGGCAAAAGGTTTTGGTGATAAGTGGATAAAGTGGATTTTAATGATCCTCTCTACTGGTACTTCTGATGTCATGTTAAATGGAGTACCTGGTAAGAAGTTCTATTGCAAAAGGGGGGTTAGGCAGGGAGATCCTTTGTCCCCTCTACTTTTTGTCTTGGCTGCTGATTTTCTTCAATCTATTTTGAATCAAGCCATGGTGCAAAACCTTATCACAAAGCCAATACCCTGCACACCTTGCCCAGACTTCCCTGTGATCCAATATGCTGATGACACTCTTCTTGTTATGAAAGCAAATGCTCAACAGCTGCTCTGCCTAAAAGCTATCCTCCATTCTTTTGCTATATCCACTGGGCTTAAAGTAAATTACCAGAAGTCAAGCATGATGCCCATTAATTTATCAGCAGAGAGATTGGCACACTTTGCTGCTACTTTGAATTGTAAAGTTGGAACCCTTCCTTTCACTTATTTGGGCCTGCCACTTAGCATCACAAAACCATCTCTGTAATGCTTCTTACCAATGATACAAAGAGTTCAATCAAGGCTAGGTGGTATTGCAGACTTCCTGAATTATGGTGGCAAATTGCAACTTGTCAAATCAGTGTTAGCCTCACTCCCCATATTTTTTATGTGTTGCTTGGATGTACCTGTTACAATCAAGGATCAAGTCATCAAGTATATGAGGCACTGCCTTTGGAGGAAAAGAACTACATATGTTCAAGCAAAAGGGAATGCATTAGTCTCATGGAAAAAGATTTGCAGACCCAAAGATCAAGGAGGCCTGGGAGTTCTCAACTTGGAAGTACAAAATAAAACTCTACTTCTGAAGAATCTGGATAAATTTTACAACAATGTAGACATTCCTTGGGTAAATCTCATAAGGGACACTTATTATAATGAAGACAGACCACCAGGTATTAAACTAGAAGGTTCCTTCTGGTGGAAATCTCACCTGAAACTCATTGATTCCTATAAAGCTATGGCTAGATGCAAACTGGGAAATGGAAAGACTGCCTTATTTTGGACTGATCTGTGGGGAGATAGTTGTCTTCATCACAAGTTCCCTCATCTCTTAACTTTTGCTAAAAACACAGATTTATCTGTCAGCAAGGTGATGCACATGGAATATCTTCAAGACATGTTTCATCTTCCTCTTTCCCAACAAGCTTTTGCTGAGTTTGAACAACTTGAGATTTTATGTGATTCTGTCCAGTATGAGGATAATGAACATGTCTCTGATTCGTGGTGTTACATTTGGGGCTCTGATAAATTTTCAACAATAAATGCATACAAATTCTTGATTGGAGTTCAGAGTGCGCCTAAATTCTTCACTTGGATATGGGAATCTTCTTGCCAACCTAAGCACCATTTCTTTTTTTGGCTGCTTCTGCATGATCGTCTGAATACAAGGAATCTTTTGAGGAGGAAAAATTGTGTTCTACAGTCTTATACATGTGCCACACTTCAGTGTAGGCAAGAGGAAACTCTGGCACATCTCTTTTGGAGCTGCCCTTTTGCCCAAGAATGTTGGCTTATCTTATGTCCTCAAATTTCTATCCAACAATCAGTTTTTGAAGCATTTTATGATATGAAGGAAAAGCTGCAAGTACCTTTCGCTGTGGAGGTTATCATTTTGGCATCCTGGTCTATATGGATTGTCAGAAACAGAAAGATCTTTGAAGGACAAGTTCCTTCGATTGTTGCTTGGAAAACAGTATTCAAACAAGAGCTACATTTGCTCTCTTTCAGAATGAAGAAGAAATGGGCTGATCAATTCAAAGTCTGGGTTCAACTTTTCAGATGATGAGAATGGCTTAGATAGCTTAGATTAGATTTCTTTTTCTTCTTTTCTTTTGCTTCTTTGTACACCTTGTACACTTGTAACAACCCTTATATATATTAATAAAAATTGCAGTGGGGATTTTTCCCACTGTTTCATCTTCAAAAAAAAAAGTAGTAGTGCTCTTGTAGCCAAAGCTTTCAGAGCTGGGTTCTATTGGCCGACAGCAGCAGAAATATATGATATGAAGTGCTGAATGCAACTTACACGAAAGAACACGGACACTCACAGAAAGATAGGCCCACCTAGGAGGCTATCATCGAAAGGAGGGAACCAGAACACTACTACTAAGGAGACTAAGCCAAAGAAGTTGGGCACTTGCAGGACAAGTAAAGTTGTCAGGCCAGGGCACACCGTAGAGCGTGGGCACACAAACAAGCGATGCACACAGCGGGCACTACTACAACCTACACAAGCATCACATCCAAGAGATGACCGCCATCGCCCATGCACTGCCTCTGATAAACACGAATTGGTAGAAGCCAACAAAGGAGCGCCGAGGATACAAAACAGGGTGCAAGCTTTGCCAAAGCTAGCATAACAAAGAACCAACGCCAAAGCACCACCACTCCGCCACACCACTTTCAGAGAATCATACGGAGTGTGTTCAAGGCGGCATCTTCAGGAAGAACACGACGCAAGTGAGCCCCCGCCCGATACGAAGATCTTGGTGTTTACCCGAAGCACGTAGACAAGCCGGGAGCAGCCACAACGACTCCTTCAGGAAGGAGACGCCGTCCACGGACGCCGCTGTCGTGGCCCAAGAGGGCAACAGTTTCCCCTCAGCATATACTCTCCGCCAGGTACACAGGGAACTGACCGTCGCCGTATAGACAAACAGACCATCGTCACAACATGCTGCTCACCAGCGCCACGCGTCCTTGTGAATGCGAACACCGGCCAGCACCAAAGCCTCTGGCTCGTTCGGCAACCAACAACACTCCCACAATCCAGGGCCGCCGCATGTGGCTTCCAAACTCTTTGTTGGTCTATTTGGCGAGGCCGAAATGATATTATTTTTAACAGACAGAAGGGAACTAACTTTTTGCAGGTTATTCATCGGGCTACGCACTGGATCCAGCTATGGACTTTTCTCCTTCCGGAGGATCAGCGGAAGGATACGAATCTTCGCGGGTGTGGAGGGGGCGTCGCCGCAGCCGTCAAACTGTGTGGGCAAGCCCCAGCGGCGCACGAGAGAGGGAGACATGAAACGGGAGGGAAGTTTGGCTAGGGTCCTGGTCGCCTCCTGAGTCATCGTGAGAACAATCCGGGAGGCAGTTTTTAAGCTACTAATCTCATTTCCCTCCCCTCTAACCTCAATAAATCAAAGCACTCACACCTTCTTCTTAATTATTTGATGAGCCAAAGTTTTTGCCTCCGTTTCAAAAACAAAAAGCACTCGCTAGAATAAATCACAGCTTGCGCTGATCTGGGTGTTGAATCTAATTGTTCAGAACGCTCCATGTGGGCTGTAGATTTGACTTCGTATACATGATTATTCAAGCATATCGTCCATAATAAAGACCCATATATGCGCTCCTCCCACGCGACCACGCGGTTCATATAGTATATGCCGCTCCAAAACGTCGAGATCGAGCAGCTATATAAATCCGTCATCCCACTATGGGAGAACTGTTCTTTGTCGTGCCCCAAAATCACACGGCAAAGGCACAAATCCTCTCGGCAAAGGCTTTGCCGTGCGGCCTTGCACGGCAAAGAACACACGGCAACGATCCGGCCGGCAAAGGCACCTTTGCCGTGCGTCGAGCGAAAATCGCACGGCAAAGGCTTTGCCGTGCGACCTAGCTTTGCCGTGCGCTGCGCCCGCCTTTGCCGTGCGCCATGCTTTGCCGTGCGCTGGCCCTCTTTGCCGTGCCACGACTTTGCCGTGCGCCTCCCCTCCAAGCCCCACGGCAAAGGCTTTTCTTTGCCGTGCGCCTCCACTCTAAGCCACACGGCAAAGAACCCTACAGCAACAGCAGGTGGCAGCAGTGCACAGCTGGGCACCCTTTGCCGTGTGCATGTGCACGGCAAAGAAAGCCTTTGCCGTGCGGCTTTCTCTTTGCCGTGTGCATGTGCAAAGGTGCTGAAAAAATTCCAGCTTTTTGTTGTTTCCATTTAATCCCTGCACATATAATTCACAAAATAGATATATATTTCTAGATACATATATAGCACAATATATAGACATTTGCACATCATCAACAACAAAGTTCAACCACTAATAGTCCAACAAAGTCCATACATAGAATGTTCCATACAATAGTCCAACAACAACAAAGTCCACCAACAACAAAGTATCCAACAACAAATTCATACATAGAATGCTCCAAGTCACACAACAAAGTTCATACAAGCAACGTCAACCTTCGCCACTTCCTTGTCCTCCACTTCCTTGTCCTTCTCCACCTCCTTGTCCTCCATCTCCTTGTCCTCCTACAAGTTCATATATAGATGCATAAGTGGCATGCAATGGCTAAAATTGACATGTAAGAACTAGAATTGACATGGAAGAACTAGAATTGACATGGAATGGCTAAAATTGAACATAATCGCTAGAATAGACATGAAATGGCTAAAATTCAACATAATGGCTAAGAATGACATGGAATGGCTAAAATTGACATGTAAGAACTAGAATTGACAAGAATTGACATGGAATGGCTAAAATTGAACATAATCGCTAGAATTGACATGAAATGGCTAAAATCCAACATAATGGCTAAGGATGACATGGAATGGCTAAAATTAACATGGAATAGCTAGAATTGAACATAATGGCTAAAATTGACATGGTTGAATGGCTAAAATTCACAAGTGACATGGAAGAATTAGAAGTGTAGGGAGAACTCACCTAGAAACTGCTGCAGGCTCCGGATGATGCCCGTATTGTTGACGGTCAAGCCAGGTGTCAGCGGGCTCTGACTTGGAGCTCGCTGGAGGAGCGCCAACATCTGCGGATCAGGCACGGGGATCTGCAATATCCAAAGTTCGGTTAGACAACAAACAAGATTGAGACGGAGATATTAAGTTAACCACTTACATAGTTGGGGAACATAGGAGGTCCCGACGTGCTAGGAGCACTACTCCCCGGTGGGGAAGTCACCACGGCCTGGTTCATGAACATCTGCTGGAACATCTGCTGCTGTTGTTGCATCTGCAGCAACATCTGCTGCTGCATCTGCACGCTGTCCCTAAGCTGCTGTTGTATCTGCATCTGCTCCTCTTGGTGCCTCCGTTCCCTTTCTTCCATCTCCGCCTACGTTGTGTTGTCGCGATGTCAGTAACATTAATTGCAATGGAAAACATGTAATGAAGCGTAGAGGATCGACGAAGAACTTACCCGTAACTTCTCGATAGCTAGGTCCGAAGCCCGTGGGCGGGTCTCTACCCGAGGCTGCTCGCTCGTACGCCCACGACGGATCTGGCGTAGAGATGGAATGGTCCTTGGGTCGACTAACCCGTCAGCAATCCATAGGCGGCCACCCTTCTTGCCTTGTCCCGCAAGCACCGCAACCTCAACGTCAAACTCTTCGGTGGTTGGGTCGGCGTCTTCGCCGTGCTTGTCCTTGAACTTCGAGCGGTACGAGCCACACTGGCCCTCCGCTAGGTCGTTGACCCACAAGGACCCCGTTTCAGGATGCGGCTCCTTCCTGGTCTTCGACTTTTGGAAAAAGCCAAACAAGTTTGGTGCCACGCCTGTCTTCACTTCCTGCAAAAGAGTACATGCAATTAAGTGAAGAGGGAGACACTTGCGGGGCTAGCAATAACATAAAACGAAAGAATGAAGAAACCACTTGCTCACCTCATCCTGCAAGGTAAGGGCCAAGTTCTTGCTGCCCAGGACATGTGATCCACCTCCCATCTCTGAACGCTTCTGCTTGCCCTCCGCGTGCTTCCGGGCGTACTCGCGGGATGTCCACCATATGACCATCGCAAGAAAGCACGCCCTGTCTTCCCCGACGTACTGAGGAGGGTTCTACATACACAAGATAGACCCATTATTAGAACATAAACTACATGAAAATGCGGAAATAAATAACACATCGATGCTAATACCTGCAGGTACTGCCATGGTGCCATGAGCGTATCCCGACAATCAGCCTTACTCATCCAAACTTTGCGCTCGGCGTGCCAGTCGCGGACGCACTGGACACGTGCCTCGTAGTGCATGCCAGTCACCCTCACCCTGCACAACTCGTGTAAGATAACGTCGCACGCAATTTCCTCGCCCTCAGCCCTCTTGAAGTATTTCTGCAACCATGCACATAGGTAAAACAAGGTGAATTAGAGCAACTATTGGTAGCCAAGAAGTGTTTGAATGCTAAGAAGCCAAAAGTCACGTACCCAGAAGTGGCGGACAACCCGCTCTTGCATGTTTCCGTACTTGCCGCTAGGATCTTCCGCATAGCTGTAGTGCTTCCAAGTCCAAGCCACGTCGCGGCCACCAGTAGGGAGATTGACAATCCCAGGGAAATGCTTCCTAATTATGCCTCCAAGGATGTTCGAGTACCCACGTGTCGGCTTCCTCCTCGGGTCGCCATACTTGAACATGCTGCACAACGAAATGCCAAAATCAATATGCATGTGATAAAAATTTGTATAATGATAAAAATTTCAATAATGGAATGCCGAAATCAGCATGTACCTCTTTCCAGCGGGCACGAGAACAACATCGCGGAAGGCCCAAGTTTTTAGCTTGGGGAGTTTCGTAATCCCGCGCCTATACGGCTTCTTGTCCCGTGGTTCCAGCCTCTCCTCGGCTGCAACGTACACCTCCTCCGCCGGCGGAGACCAAACTAGGGTCGGGTCTAGCTCCATAGGCATACCCCCCAGCCCCTCATCCTCCTCGAGGTCCTCCACACCGTCCTCCCCACCGTCCTCCCCACCGCCCTCCTCACCGTCCTCCCCATCGTCCTCCTCCTCCTGCCCACCCCACTGCTCCTCACCGTCCTCCTCGTCCCCCCCACCCCACTGCTCCTCGTCATCATCCTCGGCTAGGGGAGGACTAGGAGAGGGGGTACGAAGTCGCCGTGGCTGGGCATTCTTCCTCCGTGGTGGAGGGCTAGGAGGACCGCTAGGAGGACGTGTCTGCGAGGAACCACTCGAAAGTCCCACAAGCTCAGCCACGGCCTTGATCTTCTTTTTGAAACCCCCCTTTCTTTTTTTTGGCGGCATGTTTCAATCACCTGCAAACACAATAAAAAGAGTGGTTTATTAGTATGCAATGTAAACAGATGAATATTAGTGAAATCAACAATAATGCAAATATATAAGTAGATGAACATTAGTAGATACATCATAGTTTATTACAAATAGCACATAGTTCAGTACATAGATCATAGTTTATTACAAATAGCACATAGTTCATTACATATATAGGATAGCCTCACAATTACAACTACATAGATCAGTAGCCTATGTCGACATCCGTGCTCGGACCACATGTTTCATCATCATCAGGCTCAGCGAACCAATAATCATCGATGAAACCTGGAGGTGGTCCATTAGGATCTAGGTCAAGGCCTGCTTTGAACGCCTCGAGCAAACTTAGGTCTTCTACGGCACACACATCCTCAGCTTCATATTCTTCATTGTCTTCCTCCATAACCGCATCTTCTTCTTGCTCATCGTCTACGACCATGTTATCAACAACGGCCGACAAGTCGATAGTGAAATGACCGGGGAGCCCTTCTTCTTGATAAAAATCAACAGTCCTTGCTGAGGGGTCTACGCGGCGGTAATCGTCCTTGTTTGGCGGGGGTGGCCTAATGCGTGAAGGAACCGTCATCACAACATCCCTTCCATGTAGACGCTTGGTCGGGTTTCGGCACGCGTACGGGAGATAGAATACTTGGAAGGCTTGGGTGGCCAAAATGTACACGTCCTCTCCCTTATAAACAGAGCTTCTTTCAACTTCGACCAATCCAATTTCAGGATCCCGTCTCACGCGACGTGGGTCGAACCAATGGCATTTGAATACGACGGGATTTAGCCCTTTTTCAAACCCGTAATTCAGCTCGTATATACCCTCGACTCTTCCATAGTAATGGAGTCCATCATCACCTTGACATACCACCCCGCTATTTATTGTCTTCTTGTTTGGACGGCTTGTTGTGTATTGATGGGTCTGGAAGCGATACCCGTTCACGTCATAAGAATTGAACGAGTCGACGGAATGGTTGAAGCCCCTAGCAATTTTTCGTAGCAAGGGATTCATGTCTTTGTCAGTTCTTGCCTACAAGATTAGGACGACAAGTTTAGAACAAGAAATGTCGGCCGAAATGTCGACAGTGTACAAACAAATTTGGATAGGATAGTACCAAACCACAGAACCAGCTACTGAAACCGTGACCGCCGCCCTTATCGAAAATATCCTTGGATTCTTCCGAGGTAGGATCCCTGTGGGTATACCTCCAATATTTAGCCGTGAATTGTCTACAACAGTGAACGGAGGAAGAGTTAGCCACGAACATACGATGAATGTTTGCGAATAACTAAATGGTTAGCACTTACTTGATGTACGGCTTCACTTCCACCATGGTGTTCAAGACATATGAGTGGATCAACTCCCGCTCATGTAAATTCGTTGTGTACGGCTTCGAGCCACTTGACTTGCCGCCAAGCCCTATGAAGATGCTAAGCTTGGGTACATCTTCATTGTTGGCGGCATTGTAACGGAGGACCGGGTTGTGCTTTGTGGGAATGTTGGGATCATAGTGCTTAGTGGTGAAGTTTGCCACCTCCACGTTCAGGACTGCCTCGGCTATGGATGCTTCGATCTTGCATTTATTGCCAGTCATCTGACGAAGCTTTTGTGTTTCTCTCTCGGGACCAAACTGCCAACGGCCCCAATTCGGCCCCCCCTTTAAGCATTCCTTCGCGAGGTGCAGGATCATATGTTGCATCGGATTAAAGAACGCTGGAGGAAAGATCTTCTCTAGATCGCAAAGCAACATGGGTGCCTGTTCATCCAGCTTCTCAATCACTTTAGTGTCTAACTCCCTTGCACAAATCTGGCGGAAGAAATAACTCAACCTCGCTAGCACTCGCCAAGTCTTCTCAGGGACATAGCCTCGAATCATCACCGGCATTATCCGCTCAATCCATACGTGGTAGTCATGACTCTTCAGTCCTTGTACTCGCAACGTTTCAATGTTAAGACCCCTCATCCAGTTGGCTGCGAACCCATCAGGGAAAAACAAGGAGTCCTTCATCCATTGGAAGACCTCCCTTTTTGGGCCTTTGTGAGGCAGAACGGAGCGTGTGGCTTAGTCCAAGTTTTTTTGGCACCATGAGGTGGCTGCATGTTCAACTCTGGCCTATCGCACAACTTTTCCTGGTCAATTCGAGCCTTTATGTTATCCTTCGTCTTCTCAGTGTCCACTATGGTGCTCCAAATGGCTTCACTGATATTCTTCTCGGTGTGCATTACATCAATGTTATGCGGGAGCTCGAGAAACTCAAAGTAAGGAAGCTTCCAGAAGCACGGCTTGTGGGTCCATTGGTGTGTCTCCCCATATCCCAAGAAACCATTCCCATCAGGGTTAGGCTGGAGAGCGTCTAACTCGGCCTTGGTTTCCTGTCCGGTCTTCGGAATTGGCTTCGGTGCATGGACAACACGGCCTTTTTTGAAACTCTTAACATCACTCCTGTATTCATGACTCTGCTCAAGGAACTGTCGAGCTTCATCAAAGCAGGAATACTTGCCACCCTTGTTTAGCCAGAAGAAAGTCACGGCTTGCCTGCACTCCGGACAAGGCCACTTCCCATGTGTACACCACCCGCAGAACAAAGCTCGTGCTGGCAAGTCATGCAGGGACGTGTGGTACCAGACATACATATCGAAGTGTTCCTTGTTTGCCGCGTCATAAGTTCGGATCCCGCGATCTTCCCAGCCAAGAAGCAAGTCATCAATCAGTGGTTCCAGATACACGTTCATGTTCTTACCCGGGTATTTCGGTCCTGGGATTATCATCGACACAAACATGTACTCTGATCTCGTGCAGACGCCAGGGGGTAGGTTCAGGGGAATAACAAACACTGGCCAACAACTGTATACCGCAGCCGACATACCATATGGATTGAACCCATCGGTTGATATCGCAATTGCTACGCTCCTCGGGTCACCGGCTTTCAGGGGATATTTCTTGACAAAGTTCTTCCATGCAGTACCATCCGACGGATGTATCATCTTGCCACTGTCTGGTCTGATCCCTTCTACAGCCCACCTCATCTGCTGGGCAGTATCCTCGGTCATGAAGAGCCGCTGGATCCTCGGTAGGACTGGAAGATAGCGGAGGATATTCTTGGCAACCGTGGTCTGCCTCTTCTGACCATCACCATTGGTGTCAACCTCAAAGTACCTAGAGCTATTGCAATGGATGCAATAGTTTGTGTTAGCATGCTCCTCTCTGAATAGCATGCATCCCTTTGGACAAGCGTGTATCTGCTGAGATGACATCTTGAGGTCACTGAGCAATTTTTTTGAATAGTAGAAGTTTTGCGGCAAGAGGTGCCCTTTCGGCAAAATGCTGCCAACGAGGACCAGAAGTTCATCGAACCCATCTCTGCACAGATTCCTGTGGCACTTAAAGGCCAAAAGGCGAGCGATGGCATCTAGTTGGGTAACATCTGTATTTATGTGTAGGGGTTTCTGCGAAGCAAACAAAGCCTCGTAATACTTCTTTGTGTTTTCCTCCGGCTCCTCACTTGTCTCCGCATCCCTAGGTGTCTCCGCCTCTACATGAGGGCTTTCAGGCACATTACCATTAGCCAAGTTCTCTAGGCACCTATCAAACCCAGTATCATATTCTCTCGTAGGCTGAATCTGCCGCACCTCCTTCCTAGCACGTTTCTTCGCCTTTTCTCCATGAAAAGTCCAAATCTTGTAGGACGGTTTAAACCCGGACTTGATCAGGTGAAGACTCATAGTTTCCTTGTCCTGTGTTTTTTGGTTGTTGCACTTACTACAAGGGCAAAAAACTGTCCTGGGTCTGCTAGGGATGTCAAACGCCCTGTCCACGAACTGCTGGGTCTTTTCTCCCCATTCCTCGGTATATTTCCACGGACCGATTCTGCCATCGTACATCCAGTCACGGTTATCCATCCTCTAACCAGCACCAAAACAGACGAACTTAGAATTTATATCAAACATGATCCGCATTTTAATTTTTCCTTTTTTACGCATGCATCAACCTGAATCTCTACTAGGTGGGCTCCTAGCAGCCGCCGGATCCGTAGATTGAGTACGTTCTCCCTGCTCTACCCTGATCCGAGACAGAATTTCGGCAGCACCTCCCCGCTGCTCTCCCGATACACGTCTCGCCAAAAAGCCGAGAGGGGTGTGCATCCGGAGAACAACGGGGAGGCGCTGCCGAAATCCTGACTCGGATCGGGGTAGAGCAGGGAGAACGTACCCAACTACGCATCCGCCGACTGTCCCGATAAATGCCGTAAGAGTTACGCTTCATAATATGCGAGACCACTAATGCATATTTATCCGCGTAACCCTTACGGTCGGGAAAAGACGCCTAGGTAACGCGACATACTTGGTGATCTAGACCCACAAAAAAACCTAGGTACATAGGGGCGAGATTTTTACCCTTGACGCGTGAGCGAATCGGCGAAGAAGATCCGGGACGCCCCCTCAAAGACACCGGCGACGCCGCCCCCCGTGTCCACCTCGAAGAAGATCCGAGACGCCCCCTCAGAGACCCTCGCGGCGCCGACCCCCGTGTCCACCTCGAAGCATCGCCTGCATAGCGAGAAAATGAATTACTATGCAAGTGAACACAATTTATTTGACAACTTTGAATTAGAATTTCTTTGCAGCACATTATCATATTTATTTTAGCTACCTAGATACACTATTAAATTAACATGCCTAAACAAAATCCTAAATTCTTTAGCATACACCATTAATTAACATGCCTAAATACACTATTTATTTAGCTACTCTAAACAACTTAAATCATATTTTACCTATTTATATTAGCTACCCTAAACAACCTAATTAACATGCTAAGTAGCATGCTAAATGAAAAAAAATCCTATACTACATTAAATCCCATATTACACCTAACTAACATGCTAATTAACATACAACCTAAATCTATACTACACAAAAAAATTGACAAAACAAATGAGCTCCTCACCTAGCTAGTCACCTGCCACCATTGGAGGGGCGAGGCCGAAGCCGGCCAGCAGCAGGGCGAGGCGGTGTGAGGGCGTCGTGCTCGTGCGCCTCCTTGCGCGAGGAGGGAAGGGCTGAGGCGGCGCGAGGAGGGCACGGTGAGGCGGCGCGGGCTGGGGGGCTGGGCACGGCGAGGCAGCGCGCGGCTGGGGGCTGGGCACGGCGAGGCGGCGCGAGGAGGGCACAACGAGGCGGCGCGGGCTGGGGCAGGGGCACGGAGGCGGGCCGGGCGGCACGGGAGGCGCGGGCCGGGCGCAGGGCACGGAGGCGCGGGCCGGGGGAGGAGGGCAGCGCGAGGAGGGCACGGCGAGGTGGCGCGAGGAGGGCACGGCGAGGTGGGGCGCGCGAGGAGGGCACGGCGAGGGCAGCTGGCGGCGCGTCGGGGCGAGCTGGCGGCGGTCGGGGAGAGCTGGCGGCGGTCGGGGAGAGCTCGATGTGTGTTTAATTTGGTGAATACGCGTGTGTGTGGTCGGATCCCGATTCAGGTGGGTATCTAGGGTTCAGTGCTTTGCCGAGTGAAAAATCTTTGCCGAGCGCCACGTAGGCTTTGCCGAGCACAAGTTCTTTGCCGTGCGCCGGACGTTCTTTGCCGTGTGAGATATCCCTTTGCCGTGCGCCCCTACACGGCAAAGTGCTTTTTTTTGGTCATTTTGGCATTCAGTTTTATTTAGAGCAAGTACAATAGATCTTTGTCAGCTGGCTACAAGGTACTCCACATCAGCAAAATCTGAGGTGGAAGAAAGAGAAGGCATGAGAGAGAAGAGAGCCGGCGCTTCGTATGTAGCCCGGCTACACACAAAAAACGAGACAGTGCAGCCAGCTTGTAGCTTGTAGAGAGTGCTTTGGCCGGCTCTTCCATCCCCATCTAGTCTTGCATGCACATGCAATCATTAATTATTACACCTATTTAAATATATCATAGAGCCAACACAAGAGCTAGCTTATTGTATATGTGTAGGCTTTAAGTGACATGGCATGATCTTATAGCCGGTGGCAGGCTATATTATTAACCATGCTCTTAGCAATTTTTCAGTTTTACAGTCCATCTGAGATCAGAAATACCCATGTTGTATACCCATCTGAGACCTCTTTGCCGTGCAAATCCAACTTTGTCGTGCGCTTTGGCAGGATAATTTCCCTCTCTTCACCATTTTATACTTATTGTTAAGATTCATATATATTTCAAAATTATATTAAACCTTTATTTTAGCATGTGTATTATTTAATAATGTCATTATCATGAGTTTTTAAACTACACGGATGAAGCCTCGCGCGGTGAAATCTAGGGGGGTAGACCCCCCGAGGCACGCAGACCGCCGTTTTCGGGGGGACGGACCGCCGGAGCACCGGAATGCCACCAACACTTGCAAGTGGACCTAGGATATGTGTGAAAGTGTGTTGGAAGGTGTGATTCACCAAATGGTGCAAGGCATAGCTCCCATGTGTGAGATTCCTCTCTTTCGGGCGATACACTTGGAAGATTCCTCGACTTGTAGGCTGAAGTGTCCCGCTGCGGGTATACCGGTGGCTATAGTGTGCCAAAGTGTGTCAAACCTAGCTTTCCATGTGTGTATGGACTAAACAAAACTAAACCTATCAAAAAGTATGTTGGTGGAACCTCGCGCGGAGAAATCTAGGGGGGTAGACCGCCGGAGGCACACAGACCGCCTTTATCGGGGGGGACGACCGCCGGGGCACCGGAATGCCACCAAAACTTGCAAGTGGACCTAGGATATGTGTGAAAGTGTGTTGGAAGGTGTGATTCACCAAATGGTGCAAGGCATAGCTCCCATGTGTGAGATTCCTCTCTTTCGGGCGATACACTTGGAAGATTCCTCGACTTGTAGGCTGAAGTGTCCCGCCGCGGGTATACCGGTGGCTATAGTGTGCCAAAGTGTGTCAAACCTAGCTTTCCATGTGTGTATGGACTAAACAAAACTAAACCTATCAAAAAGTATGTTGGTGGAACCTCGCGCGGAGAAATCTAGGGGGGTAGACCCCCGAGGCACGCCGCCTTTATCGGGGGACGACCGCCGGGCACCGGAATGCCACCAAAACTTGCAAGTGGACCTAGGATATGTGTGAAAGTGTGTTGGAAGGTGTGATTCACCAAATGGTGCAAGGCATAGCTCCCATGTGTGAGATTCCTCTCTTTCGGGCGATACACTTGGAAGATTCCTCGACTTGTAGGCTGAAGTGTCCCGCTGCGGGTATACCGGTGGCTATAGTGTGCCAAAGTGTGTCAAACCTAGCTTTCCATGTGTGTATGGACTAAACAAAACTAAACCTATCAAAAAGTATGTTGGTGGAACCTCGCGCGGAGAAATCTAGGGGGTAGACCGCCGGAGGCACACAGACCGCCTTTATCGGGGGGGACGACCGCCGGGGCACCGGAATGCCACCAAAACTTGCAAGTGGACCTAGGATATGTGTGAAAGTGTGTTGGAAGGTGTGATTCACCAAATGGTGCAAGGCATAGCTCCCATGTGTGAGATTCCTCTCTTTCGGGCGATACACTTGGAAGATTCCTCGACTTGTAGGCTGAAGTGTCCCGCCGCGGGTATACCGGTGGCTATAGTGTGCCAAAGTGTGTCAAACCTAGCTTTCCATGTGTGTATGGACTAAACAAAACTAAACCTATCAAAAAGTATGTTGGTGGAACCTCGCGCGGAGAAATCTAGGGGGGTAGACCGCCGGGCACGCAGACCGCCTTTATCGGGGGGACGACCGCCGGGGCACCGGAATGCCACCAAAACTTGCAAGTGGACCTAGGATATGTGTGAAAGTGTGTTGGAAGGTGTGATTCACCAAATGGTGCAAGGCATAGCTCCCATGTGTGAGATTCCTCTCTTTCGGGCGATACACTTGGAAGATTCCTCGACTTGTAGGCTGAAGTGTCCCGCCGCGGGTATACCGGTGGCTATAGTGTGCCAAAGTGTGTCAAACCTAGCTTTCCATGTGTGTATGGACTAAACAAAACTAAACCTATCAAAAAGTATGTTGGTGGAACCTCGCGCGGAGAAATCTAGGGGGGTAGACCGCCGGAGGCACACAGACCGCCTTTATCGGGGGGGACGACCGCCGGGGCACCGGAATGCCACCAAAACTTGAAAGTGGACCTAGGATATGTGTGAAAGTGTGTTGGAAGGTGTGATTCACCAAATGGTGCAAGGCATAGCTCCCATGTGTGAGATTCCTCTCTTTCGGGCGATACACTTGGAAGATTCCTCGACTTGTAGGCTGAAGTGTCCCGCCGCGGGTATACCGGTGGCTATAGTGTGCCAAAGTGTGTCAAACCTAGCTTTCCATGTGTGTATGGACTAAACAAAACTAAACCTATCAAAAAGTATGTTGGTGGAACCTCGCGCGGAGAAATCTAGGGGGTAGAGGCACACAGACCGCCTTTATCGGGGGGGACGACCGCCGGGGCACCGGAATGCCACCAAAACTTGCAAGTGGACCTAGGATATGTGTGAAAGTGTGTTGGAAGGTGTGATTCACCAAATGGTGCAAGGCATAGCTCCCATGTGTGAGATTCCTCTCTTTCGGGCGATACACTTGGAAGATTCCTCGACTTGTAGGCTGAAGTGTCCCGCCGCGGGTATACCGGTGGCTATAGTGTGCCAAAGTGTGTCAAACCTAGCTTTCCATGTGTGTATGGACTAAACAAAACTAAACCTATCAAAAAGTATGTTGGTGGAACCTCGCGCGGAGAAATCTAGGGGGGTAGACCCCCCGAGGCACACAGACCGCCTTTATCGGGGGGGACGACCGCCGGGGCACCGGAATGCCACCAAAACTTGCAAGTGGACCTAGGATATGTGTGAAAGTGTGTTGGAAGGTGTGATTCACCAAATGGTGCAAGGCATAGCTCCCATGTGTGAGATTCCTCTCTTTCGGGCGATACACTTGGAAGATTCCTCGACTTGTAGGCTGAAGTGTCCCGCTGCGGGTATACCGGTGGCTATAGTGTGCCAAAGTGTGTCAAACCTAGCTTTCCATGTGTGTATGGACTAAACAAAACTAAACCTATCAAAAAGTATGTTGGTGGAACCTCGCGCGGAGAAATCTAGGGGGGTAGACCGCCGGAGGCACACAGACCGCCTTTATCGGGGGGGACGACCGCCGGGGCACCGGAATGCCACCAAAACTTGCAAGTGGACCTAGGATATGGGTGAAAGTGTGTTGGAAGGTGTGATTCACCAAATGGTGCAAGGCATAGCTCCCATGTGTGAGATTCCTCTCTTTCGGGCGATACACTTGGAAGATTCCTCGACTTGTAGGCTGAAGTGTCCCGCTGCGGGTATACCGGTGGCTATAGTGTGCCAAAGTGTGTCAAACCTAGCTTTTCATGTGTGTATGGACTAAACAAAACTAAACCTATCAAAAAGTATGTTGGTGGAACCTCGCGCGGAGAAATCTAGGGGGGTAGACCGCCTTTATCGGGGGGGACGACCGCCGGGGCACCGGAATGCCACCAAAACTTGCAAGTGGACCTAGGATATGTGTGAAAGTGTGTTGGAAGGTGTGATTCACCAAATGGTGCAAGGCATAGCTCCCATGTGTGAGATTCCTCTCTTTCGGGCGATACACTTGGAAGATTCCTCGACTTGTAGGCTGAAGTGTCCCGCCGCGGGTATACCGGTGGCTATAGTGTGCCAAAGTGTGTCAAACCTAGCTTTCCATGTGTGTATGGACTAAACAAAACTAAACCTATCAAAAAGTATGTTGGTGGAACCTCGCGCGGAGAAATCTAGGGGGGTAGACCGCCGGAGGCACACAGACCGCCTTTATCGGGGGGGACGACCGCCGGGGCACCGGAATGCCACCAAAACTTGCAAGTGGACCTAGGATATGGGTGAAAGTGTGTTGGAAGGTGTGATTCACCAAATGGTGCAAGGCATAGCTCCCATGTGTGAGATTCCTCTCTTTCGGGCGATACACTTGGAAGATTCCTCGACTTGTAGGCTGAAGTGTCCCGCCGCGGGTATACCGGTGGCTATAGTGTGCCAAAGTGTGTCAAACCTAGCTTTCCATGTGTGTATGGACTAAACAAAACTAAGCCTATCAAAAAGTATGTTGGTGGAACCTCGCGCGGAGAAATCTAGGGGGGTAGACCGCCGGAGGCACACAGACCGCCTTTATCGGGGGGGACGACCGCCGGGGCACCGGAATGCCACCAAAACTTGCAAGTGGACCTAGGATATGTGTGAAAGTGTGTTGGAAGGTGTGATTCACCAAATGGTGCAAGGCATAGCTCCCATGTGTGAGATTCCTCTCTTTCGGGCGATACACTTGGAAGATTCCTCGACTTGTAGGCTGAAGTGTCCCGCCGCGGGTATACCGGTGGCTATAGTGTGCCAAAGTGTGTCAAACCTAGCTTTCCATGTGTGTATGGACTAAACAAAACTAAACCTATCAAAAAGTATGTTGGTGGAACCTCGCGCGGAGAAATCTAGGGGGTAGACCGCCGGAGGCACAGACCGCCTTTATCGGGGGGGACGACCGCCGGGGCACCGGAATGCCACCAAAACTTGCAAGTGGACCTAGGATATGTGTGAAAGTGTGTTGGAAGGTGTGATTCACCAAATGGTGCAAGGCATAGCTCCCATGTGTGAGATTCCTCTCTTTCGGGCGATACACTTGGAAGATTCCTCGACTTGTAGGCTGAAGTGTCCCGCCGCGGGTATACCGGTGGCTATAGTGTGCCAAAGTGTGTCAAACCTAGCTTTCCATGTGTGTATGGACTAAACAAAACTAAACCTATCAAAAAGTATGTTGGTGGAACCTCGCGCGGAGAAATCTAGGGGGTAGACCGCCCGAGGCACACAGACCGCCTTTATCGGGGGGGACGACCGCCGGAGCACCGGAATGCCACCAAAACTTGCAAGTGGACCTAGGATATGTGTGAAAGTGTGTTGGAAGGTGTGATTCACCAAATGGTGCAAGGCATAGCTCCCATGTGTGAGATTCCTCTCTTTCGGGCGATACACTTGGAAGATTCCTCGACTTGTAGGCTGAAGTGTCCCGCCGCGGGTATACCGGTGGCTATAGTGTGCCAAAGTGTGTCAAACCTAGCTTTCCATGTGTGTATGGACTAAACAAAACTAAACCTATCAAAAAGTATGTTGGTGGAACCTCGCGCGGAGAAATCTAGGGGGGTAGACCCCCGGCCCATATATAGACCGCTGTGTTGGGGGGGGAAGACCTCCGAGCATTGAATCTCAGCCAAACTTTCATGTGGACCAAGAATATGTTTGGAAGTGTCGTGTAAGGTGTAAAGCTGTAAGAAATTGCACCAAATATGTGGGGGCGATAACACTTAGCAGACACCGAACCCCCGTTAATTTGCTCTGAAACCCTGATATGTTGGGTCGATGAAGATGTAGATTACTTGTTTTATCGGTATACAGATTATATTAAGTAACACTAACAAATAGTCTACAAAAAGTAAAAACTAATTTTACAACAAATATAAGTATTAATATAAATATGAATACTACAAAAGAAGGAAAAGAAATGAAACTGCCCTCTGTGCCGTGCAAAAACGCACGGCAAAGGGTTGCCACGCACGGCAAAGGCATCGTTGCCGTGCCCACGGCTTTGCCGTGCGCCTTGGCTCCCTCGTTGCCGTGCATGTTTCTTTGCCGTGAGCTTTTGCTGTTTGCCGTGCATTGCTTACCTGGCTCTCTGCCGTGCGCTGTCTGTTTGCCGTGCGTCGCCCAGGAGCCACACGGCAAAGAATTCATTGCCGTGCGCGAGGCGCACGGCAAAGAACTTCCGCACAGCAAAGGGCTCTGCAAGCACACGGCAAAGACCCGTGCACGGCACTGAGCTTTTTTCCCGTAGTGTCCGCATCGACTCCGACACCTAGATTCCAATTCCACAGCGACAAACACACAAGAACCACAAAGCCACACGTGCACATGGAGGCTCCGGCTAGCAAAGCTGCATGCAGCAAGCACATCGTCCTGGTGCACGGCGCATGCCATGGCGGCTGGTCCTGGTACAAGGTCGTCACGCGGCTCCAGTCGGCCGGGCACCGCGTCAGCACGCCTGACCTCGCGGCATCGGGCGTCGACCCCAGGCCGCTGCGCGAGGTGCCGACGTTCCGCGACTACACCAAGCCGCTTCTGGACCTCCTGGAGTCCCTCCCGGCCGGGGAGAAGGTCGTGCTCGTCGGCCACAGCCTCGGCGGCGTGAACATCGCGCTGGCCTCCGAGCTGTTCCCGGAGAAGGTCGCCGCCGCGGTGTTTGTCACCGCCTTCATGCCGGACCACAGCTCGCCGCCGTCGTACGTGCTTGAAAAGGTATATACAGCGTGACATTATCGTATCTGCAGAGGCTCTCCACGATCTGTCTAGCAGTATTCCGAGACTACCCAGTTCGCATGTCCTTTGCTTGTATCGGAGTCTAAATTCGGACGCAGAAGACCTGACGGTCCGGACCAACACCAGCTTGATTATATCTCGAACTGTCTACTTTTTTTTGTACTAGTAGTGATTACTGAATGATTGGTCGATCTATTTTTTCGTTCTAAAAAGTTCGTGGAGGGGAGGACCCTGGACTGGATGGACACGGAGTTCAAGCCTCAAGATCGTGAGGGCAAGCTGCCTATTTCCATGCTGTTCGGGCCGCTCGTCACACGGGCAAATTTCTACCAGCTGTGCTCACCGGAGGTACCTGTTGTTGTCTAAACATGCCTAATCAACCTATTTATGCATCAGTTGACTAGAAAATAACATATGATAATCGGTCAAATGTTCCTCCTAATCTGTAGTTCTGTACACTGAGATTATTCACCAAAGAGAGCTTTGGAATTTCTCTGATATAGTTGTATCACAAATGAGACGTTCCATGTTGCAATCGTATGGCAGGACCTAACGCTCGGAAGATCCCTGATGAGAGTGGGTTCGATGTTCGTGGACGACCTGAGACTGCAGCAGCCGTACACCAAGGCTCGCTACGGGTCGGTGCGTAAGGTGTTCATCGTCTGCAAGGACGACCGCGCCATCGTCGAGAGCTTCCAGCGGTGGATGATAGAGAACTACCCCGTCGACGAGGTGATGGAAATAGACGGCGCAGACCACATGGCGTTGTTCTCGAAGCCGGCTGAGCTCGCGAGCTGTCTCGCTGGCATCGCGGAGAAGTATGATTGATGGTGGTGTGGCCGTACGTCGCTTTGCTTATCTATCCGTTTGGCGTCGACATTTGTGACTTCACCTCCCTTACCAATTCCGGGTGTTTTGTCACGTTTTTTCGATAAAGGGAATATATTAATATCAAAAAGATATCAATTACACCCAGCCTCTGCAACAACGCACCACCCTAATTTACTATGCAGCCAAAAAGGAAAAGAAAACTAAGAAAAAAGTCCCGCTACAGTATCTCGGGCCTAACAACAACAATACATCCACCGCCAAGACAACACCGGACACTTCCAAAAACGACGCTCCAAGAAGGGAACAGTGCTCTAACACCGTCGTCGCCCGATCAACGATCTTAGGTTTTCACCCTGAAGATAGTCCCCACTCTCAAAACAATGCCTCCAACAAGGTCATGCCAGGCACAACCAGTTAAGGCCAGACCTTGGGATTTCACCCTGAAAGGTAGGACTCAACTTCACATATGTTGTCGCCCCCACTATCATACCGCTGTTGTGAGGCCCGGAACACCAAGCAAGTCCCTCAACAGCGCGAAGACTTGAACCTCCCTTAGCTAGTCCTCCCCTCCGGCCTTCATGTACTTCTCTTCTTCCGACTTTCATCATGGATCCATAGTCACTTGATGTCAACACAGAAAAAGAGCTTCGCGCCGCCCTCCCTCCACCAAACGGTCGGAATAAAAGCATGGTGCGCACGACCGAATACCACCGATCCAAAACCTGGCACAAAGCACTGTTACATTCGCCGGCGGAGCCTTCCGGAACTCAACACTCCGGCTAGATCACGAGTCCAGGCCTCCGGTAGGTCTTCCTCTTCACGCAAGAGAGACCCTAGGACCACGCCCGCCACCTGCCACCAGGTCGACGGCGCCACCGCCATCCAGGGCCGCCGCCCTTGGTGCCGTGGTCCCAAACCATGAGGAGGAGCAGTGCGAGATCCGTCTCCATCACCGCTGGCCCGGCGATGCCGAGGCTAGGACGGAAGGAGAGGATCGCGCCGCCAGGTTGTTTTGTCACGTTCATTATGTTTTCCGTGGCTTTCATTGCAATCAATTTAGACGGATGATGTTTCAACATCTTGGTGTGACTTGTCGCTGTCTAATAATGTAGATAAGTGTCGTTGTGGTGTGATCTGTTCCTGTGTAACACAGTATGAAGATAAATATGGATAGGTATCTACTTCCACACATAATATAATCATTGTCAACACAATATATAAACATTTGATCTCTTCCTCGCGCCGGCGTTCTCACCGGTGGAGCAGGAGTGGGGATCCAGGGGGTTTCGTCTGCCTGCGGGAGACTCTGCGACGACAGGCGCCACACCAACCCGAGGTGGAGCGGGAACACACTCTGCCATGGAAGTTACTAGAACGACCTTGCGCGCGTTGCCGCGCCAGGGACCTGTCGCCTGCCCTACGGTCTGCTGCGACCTCTGCCCCCGTCGGGCTGCAGGTCGCCGCCCCCGAGACTGCGCCGGTGCCACTCCCTGTCCCCCGTAAGCGGGGGCGCCCTGCAAAAGCGACCGCGCCCGCTACTGGGTGGCCTCCTCTGCCGCGGCTCCGCCGCCGCCGGCCGCTGCTGGGCCGCTGAAGCGCAGCGCCCGCGTCCGTGACAAGAGCGGGCCCCTGTTCGAAACCGTGCTGGAGCGCGCGCGCGGTCAGGCTGAAGGCTCTCAAGTCTGGCGGCGGCAATGCCGCACCGTCCACCTCCATCCCTCCGCCGTTCCGCACCGATCGAAAAGATCATCGCCATGGCTCAAGCTTGCCAGCTCCCTGATGAGGACGTTCGCTACCTTGCGTCCGCGTCCGAGGCGTCAGATCAGGCGCTGCCCCATGAGAGCTCCTCAGTCACTCACGAGGACCTCTGTGTGCGCCGTGTCGCTGCTCCTTCCGCGCTTGGTGCCCGCCTCCCACTGCTGCTTCTCTGTGCTTGCTCCCACCCCTGTAATGTGCGTGGCCCAACTGATGTATAGTCTAGAATCGCACGTTTTGCAGTTTGCTGCGCTGCTTGGAGTGGAGCTTGTTCCACTCTCTGCACCTCGTTGTACATAGGTCCTGACTTTGGCTGTGTAAAAATGATAAGGTTTTTAATGGTAAAAATTCTTCTATCATGCAGGTTATATAAGATATACAGCTATGCTTCGTTCATGGTCACCGCTTCAACGCTTCGAGGACCGAAACCTATTTATGAAGGTATCTACACGATTGGAGAATACGGCCAAGGATTTTATTACCCAATATGGATGGCAGCATAGCCGTAGGATAGAAGCCAATGGAGCTACCGATTAGTTGGTTTTTTTCCTTTATCATTTATGTACTAGTTTTTGCTTGGATGTTGGATTCATAAACGGCTGTGTTCATCTTAGCTATGCAGAGTGTAATGCTTGATACATCGAGTAATAAAGGCCCCTTTATCGAAAAAAGGTCCTAACTTGGAGCCTGTTCTATGTCTTCTGCATACCCGCTCGCTGTGTTCAAGGCTAGTGCTGGTTGTAAATAGCAGTGTCAGGTTGCTCTAGTTGGTGTCCCCCGTTGCTCCATGGATGTAAATCGTTTTAGACAGCTCCTCCTCTCCTCCGGGAACGTACGCGGTTTGAATGACTCTCACAAATGCATGATAGCCTGAACGGCCTTGTCGATGAGCTTGCTCTCTAAAAACTGCCGCTACTAGACCGCCGGTTCACCTGGACAAACTCTAGGGACGAGCCCACCCTAGTGAGGTTGGACCGCGCGTTCATTAATCTTGGATGGGGTACTAAGACTCTTCGCTCGCTTGTCCAAAACACCTCAGATCATGTGCCCCCTTATGCTGACCGCGTCTTCCCGCACTCCGAAATCGCATATTTTCAGATATGAGAAATCTTGAGCTTTCTCCCCGGAGTACCGGGCCCTGGTTGCCTCCATCTGGGCCCGACCACAGAATTGGTCGCTGCCCAGTGCCTCATGGAGACTGTGCAACTCTATAAAATGGGCCCGTGTTGAATCTAAGAAATGGGCCAAAAACCGCAGACGGCCTGCAGAGGTGTTCTCCAACTGCAGGAAAGTGATTGAGCTGCTCGACCTGGTAGAAGAGTTTCGAGCCCTGCTAGCCCCCGAAAAACTACTAAGGGACAGAGTCCGTGTGCGCCTCTCCGTGGAATATAAGGCATTGGATGCATACCCGAAGCAGCGGTTCCGTTTTGCTTGTGCCGCTTTGAAGAAGACAATACCAAATTCTTCCATGCCTATCGCATCAGCTCGTCTAAGAAAAAATCAGATCAAAGTCCTGCATGATGGAGATCGGGGTTTGTACAATCATACAGAAAATGCTGAGTTGTTTTGCTGCTTCTATCGTTGGCCTGCTTGGCTCCTCTAGACCTCTGGTGTGGGGCTTTGATTTGCGCACCGCCATGCGGGGGGTTGCAGGCTGGTAGGAGCTGGAGAGACCTTTCACCGTACAGGAGGCGAAGGACACCGTCTGGGCTATGCGCGTGGACAGTAGCCCGGGCCCCGACGGTTTTGGACCTGCATTCTTCCGTACTTTCTAGGACACTGTCAGTCCGGATCTCATGGCCTTCCTTCAGGATTTCTATGACGGGGTTGTCCCCATCGACGGGCTCAACCGAGCGTTTATTTCCTTGATCCCAAAGAAGGAGGATGTGCTCTTACTGGTGACCTTGGCGCACTAGTCCTTCCTCTGCCTCTTCCTCTCAAATTTTCTCTAAATGAACCAGTTGTTACTCGGACTCTTGAGTGTGGAACGCTTTCTCTAGTAGCTGCCACAAAAGCATTCTCTCGCAAAGGGCAATCGCCCTATTTATTGGCACACTCTCTTCTCCGTTGTAATATTTATAAATACTGCAATGTTTGTGCAAGTAGTAAAATATGTACAACTAGTAAAATGATCTCAACTATTAATATCCACAAATATGTACAAATATTAAAATTTCATACCTCTTGTTGCATTGTGTACACTATGATGTCAACATGATGTGTAGGAATCAAGACTTGGGTTTGGAGTGTGTGTGGAGTGACATGTTGCACACATAATCAGTACAAATGTCAGCATATATTTCACCTTGGCACGATCTGACGGCCGAAGCACCACCGCCATCTAAGACGGCAACCCTGGCCACACCGGTCTGCCTCGCGCGGGGTGCTCGCTACCTCCCACGGATCTTCCGCGGGTATGGAGGGGGCCTCGCCGCAGCTGTCAAACTGTTCGGGCAAGCCCCAGCAGCGCGCTAGAGAGGGAGACATGAACCGGGAGGGAAGTTTGGCTAGGGTTCTGGTCGCCTCCGGAGTCATTGTGAGAGCGATCCGCGATGAAGTTTTTGAGCTACTAATCTCATTTCCCTTCCTTCTAACCTCATAAACCAAAGCACTCACTAGAATAAATCACAGCTTGCGCTGATCTGGGTGTTGAATCCAACTGTTCAGAACGCTCCATGCGGCGTGTACATTTGACTTCGGATACATGATTATTCAAGCTTATCCTCACTAATAAAGGACCCATGAGCTCCTCCCACGCGACCACGCGGTTCATATAGTATGCCCGCTCCAAAACGTCGAGATCGAGCAGCTGTATAAATCCGTCATGCGCATCGACTCCGGCGCCTAGACTTCAAATCCACAGCGACAAACACACAAGAACCACAGAGCCACGCATGCACATGGAGGCTCCGGCGGGCAAAGCTGCATGCAGCAAGCACATCGTCCTGGTGCACGGCGCATGCGCGGGCGGCTGGTCCTGGTACAAGGTGGCCACGCGGCTCCGGTCGGCCGGGCACCGCGTCAGCACGCCTGACCTCGCGGCGTCGGGCGTTGACCCCAGACCGCTGCGCGAGGTGCCCACGTTCCACGACTACACCAAGCCGCTGCTGGACCTCCTGGAGTCCCTCCCTGCCTGGGAGAAGGTCGTGCTCGTCGGCCATAGCCTCGGCGGCGTGAACATCGCCCTGGCCGCCGAGATGTTCCCGGAGAAGGTCGCCGCCGCGGTGTTCGTCACCGCCTTCATGCCGGACAGCAGCTCGCCGCCGTCATACGTGCTTGAAAAGGTATATAGAGCGTGACATCATCGTATCTGCAGAGGCTCTCCATGATCTGTCTAGCAGTGTTCCGAGACTACCCAATTTGCTTGCCTCTTTCTTGTCTGGGCGTCTAAATAAAATTGTCTGTACTTTTTTGTACTAGTGATTACTGAATGATTGGTCCATCTATTTTGCCGTCCAAAAAAGTTTGTGGAGGGGAGGACGCTGGACTGGATGGACACAGAGTTCAAGCCTCAAGATCCTGAGGGCAAGCTGCCTATTTCCATGCTGTTCGGGCCGCTGGTCATACAAGCAAATTTCTGCCAGCTGTGCTCGCCGGAGGTACCTGTTGCTTTGTTATCTATACAACCTATTTGAGCATCAGTTGACTAGAAAATAACATATGAGAATCGATCAAATGGTTCCTCCTAATTAATCTGTACATTGAAATTGACGAATAATTAGAGTTTTCAAAATTCTATGATATACTCCCTCCCTAGTCCCTCCGTAGTCAACGTTGAGTTCATAGGGTTTTGGAAATGAAACTTTGCATGTTCCAATCGTATGGCAGGACCTAACGCTCGGAGGATCCCTGATGAGAGTGGGTTCGATGTTCGTGGACGACCTGAGGCTGCAGCAGCCGTACACCGACGGTCGCTATGGGTCGGTGCGTAAGGTGTTCATCGTCTGCAAGGACGACCGCGCCATCGTCGAGAGCTTCCAGCGGTGGATGATAGAGAACTACCCCGTCGACGAGGTGATGGAAATAGACGGCGCAGACCACATGGCGTTGTTCTCGACGCCGGCCGAGCTCGCGAGCTGTCTCGCTGACATCATGGAGAAGTATGATTGATGGTGGCCGGTGTGGGCGTACGTCTCTTGCTGATCTATCCGTTTGGCGTCGACATTTGTGATTTGTCGCAGCTACTCCTGTCTTACAACTCCGGGTGGTTTGTCCCGTTCCTTGTGTTTCCGGGTCTTGTATTGCAGTCATTTCAGACGGATGGTGTTTCAACGTCCTGGTGTGACTTGTCGCTGTCTAATAATGTAGTAGATAAGTGTCGTCGTGGTGTGATATGTTGCTGTGTAACAGTATGACTTAACCTCAAAGTTTCCATATCAAAACATCAAAGCGATCGTAACCCTAACCTCCCTCCCGTGGCGCTCCCCAGGGCGCCGCCGGGGGGCCAAGCCCAACCACCACACCCCCTCCCCTCGAGCAGGCTCCCTCCCGCCGCTGCCGCCGGCATCTGCCGCGGTGGCGGCGGCCCCTGGCGCCGAAGGTGCTCGGGTGGAGGAGCGGCGGCGGCTCTTCGGTGCGGCTGGGGCGGCATCGGCGGATCTTGGCGTTGGCAGAGGTTGGGGCGGCGTCCCCAGCCTGGCGGCGGCGGCGCTACTCGCTGATGGCGGTGGCTTCGCTGCGGGTCTAGGTCCCCCACCTAGGCCCGTCGTCCTATGGCGATGCGGAGGGGCGTAGGGCGGTGGATCGATCGGCGGAGGGTTGCGGAGAAGGCGCTACGGCGGCGGCGGTCCTCGGTGGTTGCTGCCGGCGGTGGCCTCAGTGCAGCCGGTGGCGGTGCGACCAGGGCTGATCGCGGCTGTGTAGCCTGCTGGTTCCCGCACCCCAGGGTCGTCCGTCTTGCCGGATCTTCGGTGTGACAGGCGGCGAGGATGGTCGTTTGCGTGGGGGCTCGGCCTGTGTAATGGCGGTGGTCCTAGGGTTTCTCACGCGCCAAGACGAAGACCTTCTGGAGGTTGATCTTCTTCATCGAGCCGGAGTGATGAGTTCCGGAAGGCTCCGCCGGCGAATGGAACAGTGCATCTTATGTCTGGAGTTCGCTAGATCGGGTGGTATTCGGTCGCGCGCACCCATGCTTTTATTCCGACCGTTTGGTTCTGGAGGGAGCGGCGTGAAGCTCTTTTTCTGTGTTGACATCAAGTGACTATGGATCCATGATGAAAGTCGGAAGAAGAGAATTTCATGAAGGCCGGAGGGGAGGACTAGCTAAGGGAGGTTCAAGTCTCCGCGCTGTTGAGGGGTTTGCTTGGTGTCCTTCACATCAGCGGTATGAAAGTGGGGCGACAACACATGTGAAGCAGAGTCCTACCTTTCAGGGTGAAAACCCAAGGTCTGGCCTTAACTGGTTGTGCCTGGCAGTGACCTTGGTGGAGGCATTGTTTTGAGAGTGGAGACTATCTTCAGGGTGAAAACCTAAGATCTTTTGATCGGGCGACGACGGTGTTGGAGCACTGTTCCCTTCTTGGAGGCGTCGTTTTTTGGAGAGTCTGCAATTCAGGTGTTGTCATGGTGGTGGATGTATTGCTGTTGTTAGGCCCGAGACACTGTAGCGGGACTTTTGTTTCTTAGTTTTTTTTTTTTTTGGCTGTGTGCATCCGTAGTGCCATTAGGGTGGTGCGTTGTTGCAGAGGCTGGGTGTAATTGGTATCTCTCGATATTAATATATTCCCTTTATCAAAAAAAAAATATGGATAGGTATCTACGTCCACACATAGTATAATCGTTGTCAACGCGATATATAAACATTTGGATTTGCTGGAAATGAGGGCGCTTGATACTTAATAAGTTTAAGTCGAGCGCTTGGAGATTCGTATTTTGAGCTTGTAGATTCGTTCTCTGACTTTTGGGTTGTTTCTGTGTGTTTGTTTTGTTGTTAGCCTGACGCGTAAGCGGGCTGAGTTGTTTTTTGCGGGCCTCATGGAGTGGGCTCGTGGTGACGGTTCCTATCTACAAGACGTCTTTCTCTCTTCCATGGAACCGCTTACGCCGCGTATTCCAGTTGCGCGTGTGTTGCAAACGACATATTTTTAGTTGCATGTGGATTGCAACTGAGATTTTTTCGGTTACAAGTGGGTTGCAACTGATATTTTTTTCCAATTGCATTAGGGTTGCAACTGAAATTTTTCCAGTTACGCCTACGTCGTAACTAAGAATTTTCACTTACATGTGGGTTGCAACTGATATTATTATTCCCAATTGCATGAGCGTTACAACTGAGATTTTTTCAGTTGCGCATATGTTGCAAATAAGAATTGCCACATACATATGGGTTGCAACTGAGATTTTTTCAATTACGCGTGTGTCGCAACTAAGAATTTCCACTGGGTTGTAACTGAGTCTTTTCTAGTTACACGTAAATTGCTATTAATATATTCTTATGTCTTAAATGGTTGCACGGATTATTTTTTCTAGTGAAAAATGCAAACGCACAAAACTGGACGCCAAAACTAAAGTAGTACACGGCTTAATAAGCTATTGATGTCAGCGACTGAGACTTATTAAGTCTCAGGCGACTGATCTCTAGGCGCTCCCATAAACATTTGATCTTTTTCTTGGGCCGGCGTTCTCACCGGCGGCCGACGGACTGAATGGTGGAGCAGGGGTCGAGATCAGGGTGTTTTGTCCACCTGCGGGAGACTTTGCGTCGGCATGAGGCGCGGCACCAAGCCGCGTTGGAGCGTGAACACGTTCTGCCATAGAAGTTGTACCCCAAACTTCTGATCCTGCATGCGAGGCTCGTGCCACCGGAGGAGTGAGACTGGTGGCAGAGCCGCGGGGTTGCGGTCGGAGGTACTAGGAGCGGACTGCATAGAAGATCCAATACCTTCAGGAGTGGCGGCGGACCTCCTCTACCATGAATGAGGCTTCCCCCTCGCGTGTTACAAGATGGAGAAGACGGGTCGAAGAAGACGGTACATAGCACCGCCCGACTTATCAGGAAGACGACCCGTGATGAAGACCGTAAGCAGTTGGGCGGAGTGCCTCCCAAATATCTAATTCGACTTCTCCCATGCAATATCATAAAAGTGAATAGATCTGGAGACTTGCTCTCCCATTCATTGGTTCACACCGACGGGCGGGATGGAGTGGACTACGGAGGCGGCGCAAGCAGAGAGAGGTTGCAAAACCCTAACCTGTGTGTAAGGTGTGTTTCTGTGACAAGAATTTTTAGACCGGCTCAGCAGACCCTTGCTCGAGGCTCAGTTCCCCCAAACCGCGGAGTGCGTGTGGCATGGCGAGACGAGGCGAGTGTTAGGAGGAGTGCGTGTACCACTACTCTTCTCACTCTCTTACCAAGTGGTGGAACAACCCTTTATAAGGTGGTCTAACTTCTACCCTACTTTTCACGTGGGACTAAACTTTGCACTCCCACCTCTTGCCACTCACCTACCACCAACTTGGAATACATCTCACACTAGTAGGAAAAGGCTCATTAGTGGCGCACCAAAAACACATTCTGTGGCGTATGGGTGGTGTGCCACAGAAATTTCGCCACAAAAATAAGGTTTCTGTGGCGCACCTACTCATGCGCCATAGAATTAAGGTTTCTGTGGCGCACCAGTACTTCGGTGCGCCACAGAAGTTGTTTTCAGTGCGCCACAGAATTTGCTCGTATTATACACGATTTTGTGCTGCCTGCCATACACATATAGGTTATATACATCAATATACATATATTATACAGATTATATACAGTTGCAGATATAACATAAATAGCATGTACATTGCACAGATATAACATAGAGATCATCATCACATTACTTAGAGCCCGATCGAGATACATATATAGTGGCAAGTGTCAAATGTTTTACATACAACTCTTAATTCCTACAAATTTCACCATTTCGAGATACAAAGCGGTCTTCATCCGGTTCCTCCTTTGCTCCCTCCTCTCTACCCGCCAGGCTCGCTTGCATCGGGGACTTCATCCGGTTCCTCCTCTGATTAAAATAGAAGAAAGTGAGACCAAGTCCAAGTCCGATGCACAAGAGAAATGGAATAAATGCCTCATACATTGTTGGTCAACACAAATATTAACATTCAGAGATGGCGTAAGTGAGACCAAGTCCGATGCACAAGAGATTGATATTTGTGCTATCTTACCAGGCTCACTTACGCCACCCCCAAGTGTACGGTGACCAACCATTTTAATCATCGGCCTATCTCGAAGAAAGACCAAAATAAACGAATAAGTCCAACTCAAATACGAGCCAAGTAGTATCAACTAGATAGCATATGCCTCATACATTGTTGATCAACACAAATATTAACATTCAGGGATGGCGTAAGTGAGGCCAAGTCCGATGCACAAGAGATTGATATTTGTGCTATCTTACCAGGCTCACTTACGCCACCCCCAAGTGTACGGTGACCAAACATTTTAATCATCGGCGCTATCTCGAAGAAAGACCAAAATAAACGAATAAGTCCAACTCAAATACGAGCCAAGTAGTATCAACTAAATAGCATGCCTCATACTTTGTTGGTCGAAACAAATATTAACATTCTGGGACGGAGTTAGCGAGCCAGGTAGGATGCACAAGAGATTGATATTTGTGCAATCACACGAGGCTCACTAACACCGCCCCTGAGTGTAGTGACCAACCATTCTAATCATCGGCGAATTGTTTGTGGTGATGCCTCATACATCGTTGGTCAAAACATAACGGGATGGAGTCAGTGATGCCAGGTAGGATGAACAAGAGATTGATATTTGTGTCATCACACCAGGCTCACTGGCTCCACCCCAGAGTGTAAGAGTGACCAATCATTTTAATCATCGGCAAAAAAATGGAAGAAAGGCCAATGCAATTAAGAAGTGCCAACTCAAATGAGAGATAAGTAGCTAGTATGAACTAAATGGAATGCCTCATGCTTTGTTGGTCGAAACAAATATTAATATTCAGGGATGGGGTCAGCGAGGCCAGGTAGGATGCACAAGGGATTGATATTTGTGCCATCGCACCAGGCTCACTGGCCCCACCCCAGAGTGTACAAGTGACCAAACAATTTAATCATCGGCACTAAAATGGAAGAAAGGCCAATGCAATTAAGAAGTAGCTAGTATGAACTAAATGGAATGCCTCATACTTTGTTGGTCGAAACAAATATTAACATTCAGGGATGGGGTCAGTGAAGCCAAGTAGGATGCACAAGAGATTGATATTTGTGCCATCACACCAGGTTCACTGGCCCCACCCCAGAGTGTACAAGTGACCAAACATTCTAATCATCGGCCAACGCAATTAAGAAGTGCCAACTCAAATAAGAGACAAGTAGCTAGTATGAACTAAATGAAATGCCTCATACTTTGTTGGTCGAAACAAATATTAACATTTAGGAAATGTGTCAGCGAGGCTAGGTAGGATGCACAAGAGATTGATATTTGTGCCATCGCACCAGGCTCACTGGTGCCTCCCCCAAGTGTAGTGACCACAAAATTTAATCATCGGCACTAAAATGGAAGAAAGGACAATGCAATTAAGAAGTAGCTAGTATGAACTAAATGGAATGCCTCATACTTTTTTGGTCGAAACAAATATTAACATTCCGGGAAGGCGTCAGCGAGGCCATGTAGGATGCACAAGAGATTGATATTTGTGCCATTGCACCAGGCTCGCTAGCGCCTTCCCGCAGTGTATAGGTGACCAAACATTCTAATCAGCGGCACTAAAATGGAAGAAAGAGCCAAGTGGTATCAACTAGATAGCATATGCCTCATACTATGTTGGTCGAAACAAATATTAACATCCAGAGATGACGCAAGCGAAGCCAAATAGGATGCACAACAAATTGATATTTGTGCCATCACACCAGGTTCACTCACGCCACCCCAGAGAGTAGTGATCGACCAAACATTCTAATCATCGGCAAGTACGTACAAATAATATTAAAGACCAAATCATTTATAAAAAGAACCATGAACAACATATACACATATATATAGCAACCAGTGAGCATCAGCATTCATTTTGAAGGTGTAGGCTATGTTCAATAAATAATGAGTGAGAACAGAAAATGAGGTTATATGTGTGTACATGCATTAGCTAGTAGTATTAGCTGATCTGCATATAGGCGTGCGTCGTGGGTGCCGTTGTGGGCAAGCTCCTAGTATTCTGAACTTGAGTATGTCGCCGTGTTGGGGCTGCTCTCGCAGCCCCTCTTCTTTCTTGCCGCAGCCCCCTCCTCACAGCTCTCTCACGAACAAGAAGAACACAAGTATTTTTCGACAACTAACTCCACACCGACGAACGGCCTCTTGTTGAGCTCAAACTCTGGCACACCCCGTTCACAACGAGCAGTACGGAGAGGTTTTTATAACTAGCTAGGGGCTGCCGCTGGAGCACGAACTCCATCGTTGCCGCCTCGCCGGCAGGCTGGCTTGCCGCCCTAGTTCGCACCCAGAGTTCCGGGCATCCCTAGCCTAGCCGTCGCGGCACACACGCCATCCGCTCTGCTGCTGGACTGTTGTGTTGTCTACTGCCGCTGTTAGCATGCCCTCCGGGCTAGAGGCTCTACTGCTAGGTAATATGTATGTATTCAGAATGTGTGTTTGCTTTAATTATTCCATGGCCATATCAATTGAACAGATTAATTGAATTAAAAAATTGTTTAATTGATTTTATGTTTCCAAATATAATATGAAGATGTTTTAACTCAACATGCCACCAGTCAGTGAATTCACAAAGCAAGAAACTACCCACACTTCATATACTTTGTTGGATTGTTAAGAATTAAGTTGAAATTATATGTCATGTTCGCAATCATACTAAAATATGCGCCATTTCATAACATTTTTAGGAGCTTCTTCCTTTTGCCCGAGGTTCGCTCCAATCCTGGCTCCGCCACTGCTGGCCGGCATGCACGCACACTTGGCGAAGCGGAAGAGGAGGCAGTTGCGGCCCGCACATAGCTGAAGGATGGCTGGCTCTGTGCTGTCGACGGCGCGACGGAGACAGCGCTTGGTGGGAAACCTCTTGACGGAGAGGCCGACCACGAGGCGGCTGGGACGGATGCGGCCGGGGTGGATGCGGCCGTCGTGGGCGCGCTTGGCCCTTCGGAGGTGGGCGCGCTTGGTCCTTCGGACCCAGCGGCGAGCGTCGATGGGGCTTGCGGTGACAAGTGTCCGGATCTTCCGGTTGGCGACGCGGACCTTGTAGATGGAGCACAAGCGCGACTGACGGCGGAGGCGGGCGGTGACGGGGGTTCCATGGCCGCCGTCCATCGTTTCTAGGGAGGAGAGGCGGGCGGCACATACGCGTTCGTTCTTGCATTTAGTCGAGCAGGTTGCTCGCGCGGTAGAGGAAGAGGGAGGGGAGGGGGGCGCTCACCGACGAGGACGGCAGGGGTCGAGGACGAGGTTGACGACGACGACAGGGGTCGAGGACGCGGTGGCGGCCCCTCCTCCTTGACGCCGAGGCGCCCCCTCCTCCTTGACGCGGCGGCGGCCCCTCCTCCTCCACGCCGCAGCGGGTTATGCTGCTGGTGGCGTGGATGCGTGGAGCGTGGCGGCATGCGCCCGTCACGGAGGAATGAGGCGGCGGCAGCGCGCCCCATTTCCGGCGGCGACGGCGGCGATTTTTGGAGAGGGCCGGGTACGGGGCGACGGAGGGGTACGAGCGACGGAAGGGTACGGTGGGTTATATAAGGACATTATTTCTGTGGCACACCATGTCCAGTGCGCCACAGAACACCTTATTTCTGTGGCGCATCAAACCCCGTGCGCCACAGAACAGCAAATTTTTGTGGCACACTGAGTCTGGTGCGCCACAGAAATAAGGAAACCAATGATTGGAGCGGTGCAGGGTGTGGGCCCCATCTTATTTCTGTGGCACATTTGGTTTCTGTGCGCCATAAAAATAGCTTAATTTTGTAGCGCACCATGTTCGGTGCGCCACAGAAATAGTTTCTGTGGCGCATAACAGGCTGGTGCGCCACAAAAATAAGATCTCATCTATAAGTCTTTTCCTACTAGTGTCACATGGGCTCCACACATAGCCTTTGAGATTTACATGAATTTTCGAAATCTTATATGGGCGACTAGCATTGGACCCAATATTTTAACAACCCCCACCAGATCTCAAATCTCCATTTAAAGATTTTTCAGTCCTCGCTAGCTACTTGTTTATATACCAATGTTTTATCATAGACTATTAGGTTTAACTCCTACTTAGAGATCTAAGCTACACACATCCACATTAGAGATCTAAGTTTTGCGTGAACAAATTTCACTCGAAGTCATAACCAATACTTGGATGCCAGTAGCCTACCTCGAGGATAAAGCATATACCTCGTACTTCCTAATCTCTTTATGAGTTTACCATAGATCACCCAATCTCATAGATTGCGCCATTAACGATCGGACTCAACTTATATAGGTGTGTTCTTTCAAGGATATTCTCTATGATAACATCTTTTATGATAATAGAAACCAAAACCACATTAAGTCATGTTGTCAACCTACCTTACATCGGTTGAGAGTTGTGCATCTTTACATTGATAGGGTAACAAAATACCCTCCTTAGTTTATGTAATGGCTTGTTTTTCTCAGGTCCTAATTCACGGAATCTCTAATCACAAATGTTGAATTACTACTATAATGTAATATTCATGGGCCTCAAATACATTTCCCTCGATGAACTTTGTCTCACATTACATGATAGTGTCTTTGTAAAGGATCTGCCTGGATTTTGATTGTTTGAATATACATAAGTTATTACTCTTAAGTTTCACAATTTCCTGATATACTCCAAACATCTCTTTACGTGTGTTGATAAGTTCACTTTATTCTTACGATTGTTCACTTTTACAATAAAATTTTGGTTGTAACAATTCAAAAGGAAGGCCAAACTAGTTATCTAACCACAAGAAAGTCAATCAAGATCTAACGCAGCCATTCTGATTCTAGAGTGGTTGTGTCTAAAGCAGCAAGTTCTGCTTTCATATTTGACCTCGTTAATATGATTTATTTGCAAGATCTCCATGAAATGGGCCCACTTCTAAAGGTAAATACATACCTGCTAGTGGCGTAGAGATCATCTAAATCAGAGATCTAGTTCGAATCACTATATCCTTTAAGCATGGCTAGGTGTCCTGAAGAGTGAATCTCATAACTCATTGTACCACACAGGTAGCTGCATGAACCTTTCGGGCGCACCACGTAAAGTGCACGCCAATGATCAGTACCATGTTTGAAATGAACCTACTGAACTTGCTCATGGGAAAAGAGATGTCAGGCCTTTTTACGCTCGCTAAGTGCATAAGTGAGCCAATGATTTGAAAATATCTCAACTGATCTATAGTGATCCTTCGGTTCTTTCGTAGTGACACACTAGTTCATAAGGTGTCAAAGAAGACTTGCTATCAATATATCCAGGCCGGTTCAACATAATAAGATTGCATTGTTGAAGTAATATTGTTCTCGTTCTTAGTCAGTTTGGTGTTTAGAATCACATCAACTTCTCCTAGATCTTTCATACCAAGCTCTTTGGCAAGAAGATTTTATATCATTTATCACTTTCATGTTTAAACCAAAGATCGGGATATCGTCCACATACAAATATAATATAACACCTTTGCCGCCACCAGGAGGATAGTCGCACTTATCAGCTTCATTAATGGCAAATCCTACAAATGTTAAAATTCTGCAAACTTCTCATGCTATTGCTTAGATACTTGTTTCAGGACATATAAAGATTTTAGCAACTAGCACGTATTTCTCTCTTCACCCTTTACTACAAACCCATCAGGCTAATCCATATAGATTTTCTCTTCTAACTCTTTATTGAGGAAAGTTATATTTACGTCCATTTGATGGACAATAATACTATAAGAGGTAGCCATGAAAAGTAGTATTCGAATGGTGGTTAGTCCAGCGGTAGGTAAATAGTTGTTAAAATAATCTCCGCCTTCTCTCTTTATGTATCATTTTGCTATAAGTCGTGCATTGTACTTCTCAACAGTGCCATCAGACCTTAACTTTTTTTTAAACACCCACTTGCAGCCCACAAGATTACAACCATGAGGTAGTTCTGATAGCTCACTTGTTTCATTAGAAAGAATCGAATCCATCTCATTGTGAACAAATGATTTCCAATCATTTGCATCTCAAGATTCATATACCACTGTAATGAACGTGGGAGTTGTTGGAGATATGCCCAAGAGGCAATAATAAAAGTGGTTATTATATATCTTTATGTTTATGATAAATGTTTATATACCATGCTATAATTGTATTAACCGAAACATTGATACATGTGTGATATGTAAACAACAAAGAGTCCCTAGTAAGCCTCTTAACTAGCTTGTTGATTAATAGATGATTAGTTTCATAATCATGAACATTGGATGTTATTAATAACAAGGTTATATCATTGTATGAATGATGTAATGGACACACCAAATTAAGCGTAGCATAAGATCACGTCATTAAGTTATTTGCTATAAGCTTTCAATACATAGTTACCTAGTCCTTATGACCATGAGATCATGTAAATCACTTATACCGGAAAGGTACTTTGATTACATCAAACGCCACTGCGTAAATGGGTGGTTATAAAGGTGGGATTAAGTATCCGGAAAGTATGAGTTGAGGCATATGGATCAATAGTGGGATTTGTCCATCCCGATGACGGATAGATATACTCTGGGCCCTCTCGGTGGAATGTCGTCTAATGTCTTGCAAGCATATGAATAAGTTCATAAGAGACCACATACCACGGTACGAGTAAAGAGTACTTGTCAGAGACGAGGTTGAACAAGGTATAGTGTGATACCGATGATCAAACCTCGGACAAGTAAAATATCGCGTGACAAAGGGAATTGGTATCGTATGTGAATGGTTCATTCGATCACTAAAGTCATCGTTGAATATGTGGGAGCCATTATGGATCTCCAGATCCCGCTATTGGTTATTGGTCGGAGTGAGTACTCAACCATGTCCGCATAGTTCGCGAACCGTAGGGTGACACACTTAAAGTTGGATGTTGAAATGGTAGAACTTGAATATGGAATGGAGTTCGAATATTTGTTCGGAGTCCCGGATATGATCCCGGACATCACGAGGAGTTCCGGAATGGTCCGGAGAATAAGATTCATATATAGGATGTCATTTTATGTGATTAAAATGATGCGGAAGGTTCTATGGAAGGTTCTAGAAGGTTCTAGAAAAGTCCGGAAGAAACCACCAAGGAAGGTGGAGTCCACATGGGACTCCACCTCCATGGCCGGCCAACCCTAGTGGGGGAGGAGTCCCAAGTGGACTCCCCCTTAGGGGGCCGGCCACCCCCCCTATGGAAGGTGGAATTCCCACCTCTAGTGGGAGGGAAGGTTTCCCACCATATGGAAGGTTTTGGGTTCGGGTCTTATTCGAAGACTTGTAGTCCAACACTTGGGGCTTCCACCTATATATAGAGGGCCAAGGGGAGGGGGCCGGCCACACCAAAGCCTCAAGCTTGGCCGCCCCATAGTGGCCGGCCACCCTCTCCCCAAACCCTAGCACCCCGCTCCTCCACCATATCCCGCACGCTTAGCGAAGCTCCGCCGGATTTCTCCACCGCCACCGACACCACGCCGTCGTGCTGTCGGATTCAAGAGGAGCTACTACTTCCGCTGCCCGCTGGAACGGGGAGGTGGACGTCGTCTTCATCAACAACCGAACGTGTGACCGAGTACGGAGGTGCTGCCCGTTCGTGGCGCCGGAACCGATCGTGATCAAGATCTTCTACGCGCTTTTGCAAGCGGCAAGTGATCGTCTACCGCAGCAACAAGAGCCTCCTCTTGTAGGCTTTGGAATCTCTTCAAGGGTTAGTCTCGACAATCCCCTCGTTGCTACCGTCTTCTAGATTGCATCTTGGCTTGGATTGCGTGTTCGCCGTAGGAAAATTTTTGTTTTCTATGCTACGTTCTCCTACAGTGGTATCAGAGCCGTGTCTATGCATAGATGGTTGCACGAGTAGAACACAATGGTTTGTGGGCGTTGATGCTCTTGTTATCTTTATTGAGTACTTTGCATCTTTGTGGCATAGTGGGATGAAGCGGCTCGGGCTAACTTTACATGACCGCGTTCATGAGATTTGCTCCACGCTTGACATGCAACTTGTATTGCATAAGTGGCTTTGCGGGTGTCTGTCTCTCCTACTATAGTGAAGATTCAATTTACTCTTCTATTGACAACACTAGTATCACCGTTGTGGTTCATGTTCGTAGGTAGATTGGATCTTGCTCGAAAACCCTAAACCACGTAAAATATGCAAACCAAATTAGAGAACGTCTAACTTGTTTTTGCAGGGTTTGGTGATGTGATATGGCCATAATGTGATGATGAATATGTATGAGATGATCATTATTGTATTGTGGCAACCGGCAGGAGCCTTATGGTTGTCTTTAAATTTCATGTTGAGTAGTATTTCAAAGTAGTTGTAATAGTTGCTACATGGAGGACGATCATGAAGACGGCGCCATTGACCTTGGTGCTTCGCCGACGATGATGGAGATCATGCCCGTTGATGATGGAGATCATGTCCGTGCTTTGGAGATGAAGATCAAAGGCGCAAAGACAAAAGGGCCATATCATATCACATATGAACTGCATGTGATGTTTATCCTTTTATGCATCTTATTTTGCTTAGATCGCGACGGTAGCATTATAAGATGATCCCTCTCACTAAAATCTCAAGATAATAAAGTGTTCATCCTTAGTAGCACCGTTATCAAGTCTTATCGTTTCGAAGCATCTCGTGATGATCGGGTGTGATAGATTCGATAAGTACATATAACGGGTGCAAGACAGTTTTGCACATGCGGATACTAAGGTGGCCTTGACGAGCCTAGCATGTAAAGACATGGTCTCGGAACACGTGATACCGAAAGGTAGAGCATGAATCATATGATTGATATGATGAACACTTTGAGTGTTCGCCATTGAAATTACATCTTGTCTCGTGATGATCGGGCATAGGTGTGATGGATTTGGTTCGTGTGATCACTAAGACAATGCGAGGGATATTGTTTTGAGTGGGAGTTCACCTAGATTTTTAATTATGTAGAATTAAAATTTGAACTCAATTTGTCATAAACTTAGTCTAAACTATTGCAAATATGTTGTAGATATGGCGTCCTCAATCAATTTTAACCAGTTCCTAGAGAAAGAAAAGCTTAAGAGCAACGGTAGCAACTTCACCGACTGGTTCCGTCATGTGAGGATCTTCCTCAATGGCGGAAATCTGCAATATGTGCTTGATGCACCGCTAGGTGACCCTCCTGCAGAAACTGAAACCGATGAAGTAAAGAATGTTTACATGACTCGGAAAACTCGGTACTCTCAAGTTCAGTGTGCCATCTTATGCAGTCTGGAATCCGATCTTCAAAAACGTTTTGAGCACCACGATCCTCATGAGTTGATAAAAGAGTTGAAGACTATTTTTGAGACTCATGCGGCCGTGGAATGCTATGAAGCATCGAAACACTTTTTCAGCTGTATGATGGAAGAAGGCAGCTCCATTAGTGAGCACATGCTCGTCATGACCGGGCATGCGAAGAAACTCAGTGACTTGGGAATAGTGATTCCTAACAGACTGGGGATTAATCGTGTCCTTCAATCACTGCCACCAAGTTACAAGAACTTTGTGATGAACTACAATATGCAGAACATGAACAAGGAGTTTCCTGAACTCTTTGGCATGCTAAAAGCTGCTGAGATTGAGATCAAGAAAGAGCACCAAGTGTTGATGGTCAACAAGACCACCAGCTTCAAGAAACAGGGCAAGTCTAAAGGCAAGAACAAGAAGAGTGGCAAGAAAGCTGCCACGCCTCCTGTGAAACCTAAGTCTGGCCCTAAGCCTGATGCTGAGTGTTATTACTGCAAGGAGAAGGGACACTGGAAGCGTAATTGCTCCAAGTATTTGGCGGATCTGAAGAGCGGCCTTGTCAAGAAGAAGAAAGAAGGTATATCTGATATACATGTTATAGATGTTTATCTCACTAGTTCTCGTTCTAGTACCTGGGTATTTGATACTGGTTCGGTTGCTCATATTTGTAACTCGAAACAGGAACTAAAGAATAAACGACAACTGCTGAAAGATGAAGTGACGATGCGCGTTGGAAACGGATCCAAGGTCAATGTGATCGCAGTCGGGACACTTCCTCTACATCTACCTTCGGGATTAGTTTTAAGCCTAAATAATTGTTATTATGTACCCGCGTTGAGCATGAACATTATATCAGGATCTTGTTTAATGCAAGACGGTTATTCATTCAAGTCTGAGAATAATGGTTGTTCTATTTTTATGAATAATATCTTTTATGGTCGAGCACCACAAAAGAATGGCTTATTTCTGTTAGATCTCGATAGTAGTAATACGCATATACATAACATTGATGCTAAGCGAATTAAATTGAATGATAATTCTACTTATATGTGGCACTGTCGTCTTGGTCATATTGGAGTGAAACGCATGAAGAAACTCCATACTGATGGATTACTTGAATCACTTGACTTTGAGTCACTTGATAGATGCGAAGCATGTCTGATGGGAAAAATGACTAAGACTCCATTCTCGGGTATGATGGAGCGAGCTACTGACTTATTGGAAATCATACATACAGATGTATGTGGACCAATGAGTGTAGCATCGCGCGGTGGTTATCGTTATGTTCTAACCTTCACAGATGATTTGAGTAGATATGGGTATATCTATTTAATGAAACATAAATCCGAAACTTTCGAGAAGTTTAAGGAATTCCAAAGTGAAGTAGAAAATCAACGTAACAAGAAGATCAAATTTCTACGATCTGATCGCGGAGGTGAATATCTGAGTTATGAGTTTGGCATGCATTTAAAGAAATGCGGAATACTTTCACAATTGACACCGCCGGGAACACCACAACGAAACGGTGTGTCCGAACGTCGTAATCGAACTCTCTTAGATATGGTTCGTTCTATGATGTCTCTTACTGATTTGCCGTTATCATTTTGGAGTTATGCATTAGAGACAGCCGCATTCACTTTAAATAGAGCACCATCAAAATCCGTTGAAACGACACCGTATGAATTATGGTTTAATAAGAAACCTAAGCTGTCGTTCCTAAAAGTTTGGGGTTGCGAAGCCTATGTAAAAAAGTTACAACCGGACAAGCTAGAACCCAAAGCGGAGAAATGCGTCTTCATAGGATACCCTAAGGAAACTATAGGGTACACTTTCTATCACAGATCCGAAGGCAAGATCTTTGTTGCTAAGAACGGAACCTTTCTTGAGAAAGAATTTCTCACTAAAGAAGTGACTGGAAGAAAAGTAGAACTCGATGAGATTGAAGAATCTCTACTCGTTGATCAGAGTAGCGCAGTACCGGAAAATGTTCCTGTACCACCTACACCGGCAACAGAGGAAGCTAATGATAATGATCATGAAACTTCAAATGAGACAGCTACTGAACCTCGCAGATCGACAAGGGATCGTGCCACTCCAGATTGGTATGATCCTTGTCTAAATGTCATGATTGTGGATAACAATGATGAAGACCCTGCGACGTATGAAGAAGCGATGATGAGCCCAGATTCCAACAAATGGCAAGAAGCCATGAAATCCGAAATGGGATCCATGTATGATAACAAAGTATGGACTTTGGTAGAATTACCTGATAGCCGCAAGGCTGTCGAGAATAAATGGATCTTCAAGAGAAAAACAGATGCTGATGGTAATATTACTGTCTATAAAGCTCGACTTGTCGCAAAGGGTTTCCGACAAATTCAAGGTGTTGACTACGATGAGACTTTCTCACCTGTAGCGAAGCTAAAATCTGTGAGGATTTTGTTAGCAATAGCTGCATTTTTCGATTATGAGATTTGGCAGATGGATGTCAAAACGGCGTTCCTTAATGGAGACATTGAGGAAGAGTTGTATATGGTACAACCCAAAGGTTTTGTCGATCCTAAAAATGCTGACAAAGTATGCAAACTTCAGCGTTCAATCTATGGACTGAAGCAAGCATCGAGAAGTTGGAACCGACGTTTTGATAAGGTGATCAAAGACTTCGGGTTTATACAGTGTCATGGAGAGGCCTGTATTTACAAGAAAGTGAGTGGGAGCTCTGTAGCATTCCTGATATTATATGTAGATGACATATTATTGATTGGGAATGATATAGAACTATTAAGCAGTGTAAAGGGTTATTTGAATAATAGTTTTTCAATGAAAGACCTTGGTGAAGCATCATACATATTAGGCATCAAGATTTATAGAGATAGATCAAGACGTCTAATAGGGCTATCACAGAGTACATACCTGGACAAGATTCTGAAGAAGTTTAGAATGGACGAAAGTAAGAAAGGATTCTTACCTATGTTACCAGGCAAGGTCTTGAGTAAGACTCAAGGACCGGCTACGGCAGAAGAAAGAGAAAGGATGAGTCAGATCCCCTATGCCTCGGCAGTAGGCTCTATCATGTATGCCATGCTATGTACAAGACCGGATATAGCACATGCTGTTAGTTTGACTAGCAGATATCAAAGTGATCCAGGGATAGAACACTGGACAGCGGTCAAGAATATCCTGAAGTACTTGAAAAGAACTAAGGATATGTTTCTTTGTTATGGAGGTGACCAAGAGCTCGTTGTAACAAGTTACACCGATGCAAGTTGGAACACTGATCCTGATGACTCTAAGTCACAATCTGGGTACGTGTTTATATTGAATGGTGCTGCAGTAAGCTGGGCAAGCTCGAAGCAGTGCACGGTGGCGAAATCCTCAACAGAATCGGAGTACATAGCGGCTTCAGAGGCTTCATCAGAAGCGGTATGGATGAAGAGGTTCATTGTAGAGCTCGGTGTGGTTCCTAGTGCATTGGACCCATTTGTCATCTACTGTGATAACATGGGTGCCATCGCCAATGCACAAGAGCCAAGGTCACACAAGAGGCTGAAGCATATCAAGCTGCGTTACCACTCGATTCGCGAGTACATCGAAGATGGAGAAGTAAAGATTTGCAAAGTACACACTGATCTGAATGTAGCAGATCCGTTGACTAAAGCTCTCCCTAGGGCAAAGCATGACCAACACCAGAATGCCATGGGTGTTAGGTACCTTACAATGTAATCTAGATTATTGACTCTAGTGCAAGTGGGAGACTGTTGGAGATATGCCCAAGAGGCAATAATAAAAGTGGTTATTATATATCTTTATGTTTATGATAAATGTTTATATACCATGCTATAATTGTATTAACCGAAACATTGATACATGTGTGATATGTAAACAAAAAAGAGTCCCTAGTAAGCCTCTTAACTAGCTTGTTGATTAATAGATGATTAGTTTCATAATCATGAACATTGGATGTTATTAATAACAAGGTTATATCATTGTATGAATGATGTAATGGACACACCCAATTAAGCGTAGCATAAGATCACGTCATTAAGTTATTTGCTATAAGCTTTCAATACATAGTTACCTAGTCCTTATGACCATGAGATCATGTAAATCACTTATACCGGAAAGGTACTTTGATTACATCAAACGCCACTGCGTAAATGGGTGGTTATAAAGGTGGGATTAAGTATCCGGAAAGTATGAGTTGAGGCATATGGATCAATAGTGGGATTTGTCCATCCCGATGACGGATAGATATACTCTGGGCCCTCTCGGTGGAATGTCGTCTAATGTCTTGCAAGCATATGAATAAGTTCATAAGAGACCACATACCACGGTACGAGTAAAGAGTACTTGTCAGGAGACGAGGTTGAACAAGGTATAGTGTGATACCGATGATCAAACCTCGGACAAGTAAAATATCGCGTGACAAAGGGAATTGGTATCGTATGTGAATGGTTCATTCGATCACTAAAGTCATCGTTGAATATGTGGGAGCCATTATGGATCTCCAGATCCCGCTATTGGTTATTGGTCGGAGTGAGTACTCAACCATGTCCGCATAGTTCGCGAACCGTAGGGTGACACTTGATGTCTACGTTCCCCCTCCTTTCCTGTAGACAGTGTTGGGCCTCCAAGTGCAGAGGTTTGTAGAACAGCAGCAAGTTTCCCTTAAGTGGATCACCCAAGGTTTATCGAACTCAGGGAGGAAGAGGTCAAAGATATCCCTCTCATGCAACCCTGCAACCACAAAGCAAGAAGTCTCTTGTGTCCCCAACACACCTAATAGGTGCACTAGTTCGGCGAAGAGATAGTGAAATACAGGTGGTATAAATATATATGAGCAGTAGCAACGGTGCCAGAAAATAGCTTGCTGGCGTGTAGTTGATGGTGGTAGTATTGCAGCAGTAGTAACGCAGTAAAACAGTAAACAAGCAGTAGTAACGCAGCAGTATTTAGGAACAAGGCCTAGGGATTACACTTTCACTAGTGGACACTCTCAACATTGATCACATAACAGAATAGATAAATGCATACTCTACACTTTTGTTGGATGATGAACACATTGCGTAGGATTACACGAACCCTCAATGCCGGAGTTAACAAGCTCCACAATAATGCTCATATTTTAGTAACCTTTAGTGTAAGATAGATCAAAACGACTAAACCAAGTACTAGCATAGCATGCACACTGTCACCTTCATGCATATGTAGGAGGAATAGATCACATCAATATTATCATAGCAATAGTTAACTTCGCAATCTACAAGAGATCATGATCATAGCCTACGCCAAGTACTCACACGGTGCACACACTGTCACCTTTACACACGTGGAGGAGGAATAGAGTACTTTAATAACATCACTAGAGTAGCACATAGATGAATAGTGATACAAAACTCATATGAATCTCAATCATGTAAGGCAGCTCATGAGATCATTGTATTGAAGTACATAGGAGAGAGATTAACCACATAGCTACCGGTACAGCCCCGAGCCTCAATGGAGAACTACTCCCTCTTCATGGGAGCAGCAGCGTTGATGAAGATGGCGGTGGAGATGGCAGCGGTGTCGATGGAGAAGCCTTCCGGGGGCACTTCCCCGTCCCGGCAGGGTGCCGGAACAGAGACTCCTGTCCCCCAGATCTTGGCTTCGCGATGGCGGCGGCTCTGGAACTTTTCTCGTACCGTGGCTTCCTCCGTAAGGGTTTTCGATGCAGGGGCTTTATATAGGCGAAGAGGCGGCGCAGGAGGGTCAACGAGGCGACGAGACCATAGGGTGGCGCGGCCAGGGCCTGGGCCGCGCCACCATGTCATCTGGGCCCACCAGGGCCCCTCTGGCGGCTCTCGGGTGTTCTGGATGCTTCCGGGCAAAATAGGAACCTGGGCGTTGATTTCGTCCAATTCCGAGAATATTTCGTTACTAGGATTTCTGAAACCAAAAACAGCAGAAAACAAACTGGCACTTCGGCATCTTGTTAATAGGTTAGTTCCATAAAATGCGTAAATACGACATAAAATGTGCATAAAACATGTAGGTATCATCAATAAAGTGGCATGGAACATAAGAAATTATCGATACGTTGGAGACGTATCAGCATCCCCAAGCTTAGTTCTGCTCGTCCCGAGCAGGTAAAACGATAACAAAGATAATTTCTTAAGTGACATGCCATCATAAACTTGATCATATTGTAAACATATGTAATGAATGCAGCGATCAAAACAATGGTAATGACATGAGTAAACAAGTGAATCATAAAGCAAAGACTTTTCATGAATAGTACTTCAAGACAAGCATCAATAAGTCTTGCATAAGAGTTAACTCATAAAGCAATAAATCAAAGTAAAGGTGTTGAAGCAACACAAAAGAAGATTAAGTTTCAGCGGTTGCTTTCAACTTATAACATGTATATCTCATGGATATTGTCAATGCAAAGTAATATAATAAGTGCAATATGCAAGTATGTAGGAATCAATGCACAGTTCACACAAGTGTTTGCTTCTTGAGGTGGAGAGAGATAGGTAAACTGACTCAACAATAAAAGTAAAAGAATGGTCCTTCAAAGAGGAAAGCATCGATTGCTATATTTGTGCTAGAGCTTTTATTTTGAAAACATCAAGAGAGCATAAAAGTAAAGTTTTGAGAGGTGTTTGTTGTTGTCAACGAATGGTAATGGGTACTCTAACTACCTTGCCAGACAAACCTTCAAAGAGCGGCTCCCATTTTATTTTATTTTTGGGTGGCACTCCTTCCAACCTTTCTTTCACAAACCATGGCTAACCGAATCCTCGGGTGCCTGCCAACAATCTCATACCATGAAGGAGTGCCTTTTTATTTTAGTTTTATTATGATGACACTCCTCCCCACCTTTGCTTTCTCAAGCCATGGCTAACCGAATCCTTCGGGTGCCGTCCAACAATCACATACCATGGAGGAGTGTCTATTTTTGTTAATTAATTTGGGACTGGGAATCCCATTGCCAGCTCTTTTTGCAAAATTATTGGATAAGCGGATGAAGCCACTAGTCCATTGGTGAAAGTTGCCCAACAAGATTGAAAGATAAACACCACATACTTCCTCATGAGCTATAAAACATTGACACAAATAAGAGGTGATAAATTTTGAATGGTTTAAAGGTAGCACTCAAGCAATTTACTTTGGAATGGCGGAGAAATACCATGTAGTAGGTAGGTATGGTGGACACAAATGGCATGAATATTGGCTCAAGGATTTTGGATGCATGAGAAGTATTCCCTCTCGATACAAGGTTTAGGCTAGCAAGGTTATTTGAAACAAACACAAGGATGAACCGGTGCAGCAAGACTCACATATAAACATATTGTAACATTATAAGACTTTACACCGTCTTCTTTGTTGTTCAAAACTCAATACTAGAAATTATCTAGACTTTAGAGAGACCAAATATGCAAACCAAATTTTAGCATGCTCTATGTATTTCTTCACTAATAGGTGCAAAGTATATGATGCAAGAGCTTAAACATGAGCACAACAATTGCCAAGTATCACATTATCCAAGACATTCTACCAATTACTACATGTAGCATTTTCCAATTCCAACCATATAACAATTTAACGAAGAGGAAACTTCGCCATGAATATTATGAGCTAAGAACACATGTGTTCATACGAACCAGCGGAGCGTGTCTCTCTCCCACACAAGGATGAACTTATTCAGAGAACTAAGATAACAAAACAAAAACAAAAATAAAAGCACACAGACGCTCCAAGTAAAGTACATAAGATGTGACCGAATAAAAATATAGTTTCAAGAGAAGGAACCTGATACTTTGTCGATGAAGAAGGGGATGCCTTGGGCATCCCCAAGCTTAGACGCTTGAGTCTTCTTAAAATATGCAGGGATGAACCACGGGGCATCCCCAAGCTTAGAGCTTTCACTCCTCTTGATCATAGTATATCATACTCCTCTCTTGACCCTTGAAAACTTCCTTCACACCAAACTTCAAGCAAACTCATTAGAGGGTTAGTGCATAATCAAAAATTTACATGTTCAGAGGTGACACAATCATTCTTAACACTTCTGGACATTGCACAAAACTTCTGAAAGTTAATGGAACAAAGAAACTCATTCAACTTAACAAAAGCGGCAATGCGAAATAAAAGGCAGAATCTGTCAAAAATAGAACAGTCCGTAAAGACGAATTTAAATCTGGCACCAGACTTGCTCAAATGGAAAAACTCAAAACTAATGAAAGTTGCGTACATATCTGAGGATCACGCTCGTAAATTGGCAGATTTTTTCGAATTTTCTACAGAGAACTGTGCCCAGATTCGTGACAGACAGCAATGCTGTTTCTGCGCAGCGATCCCAAATATAACATCAACTTTGACATAGAAACTTTACTTGGCACAAAAACATGATAAGGAGAGGTTGCTACAGTAGTAAACAACTTCCAAGACTCAACAAAACAAAAATTGCTGTAGTAAAATAAACACATGGGTTATCTCCCAAGAAGTTCTTTCTTTATAGCCATTAAGATGGGCTCAGCAGTTTTAATGATGCACTCGCAAGAAATAGTATTTGAGGCAAAAGAGAGCATCAAGAGGCAAATTCAAAACACATTTAAGTCTAACATGCTTCCTATGCATAGGAATCTTGTAAATAAACAAGTTCATGAAGAGCAAAGTAACAAGCATAGGAAGATAAAACAAGTGTAGCTTCAAAAATTTCAGCACATAGAGAGGTGTTTTAGTAACATGAAAATTTCTACAACCATATTTTCCTCTCTCATAATAACTTTCAGTAGCATCATGAGCAAACTCAACAATATAACTATCACATAAAGCATTCTTATCATGAGTCTCATGCATAAAATAATTACTACTCCCAACATAAGCATAATCAATTTTATTAGTTGTAGTGGGAGCAAATTCAACAAAGTAGCTATCAAATATAGGAGGTATATTGTAATCATAATCAAATTTATCCTCCATAACAGGTGGTAACAAAAGACTACTATCATTATAATCATCATAAATAGGAGGCAAAGTATCATCAAAGTAAATTTTCTCCTCAATGCTTGGGGGACTAAAAATATCATGCTCATCAAAGCCAGCTTCCCCAAGCTTAGAATTTTCCATAGCATTAGCAACAATGGTGTTCAAAGCATTCATACTAATAACATTCCCATTATCATGCATATAAAGTTCCATGGGTTTTTTAATTCTCTCTTCAAACACATCATGTCCTAATTCAAGATAAAGTTCATAAAGATCTCTCATATTTTTGTTGTTTTCCATTATGCCTAACTAGTGTAAACAAGAAACCAAATGTCGCAATTGCAGAGTCTAAAGGAAATAGCTTTGAGTACTTACAACGGCGCCGGAAAATAGCTTAGTAGCCGAGGTCCGGAGTGTGAGTACCTTTTACCTTTCCTCCCCGGCAACGGCGCCAGAAAAGTGCTTGATGTCTACGTTCCCCCTCCTTTCCTGTAGACAGTGTTGGGCCTCCAAGTGCAGAGGTTTGTAGAACAGCAGCAAGTTTCCCTTAAGTGGATCACCCAAGGTTTATCGAACTCAGGGAGGAAGAGGTCAAAGATATCCCTCTCATGCAACCCTGCAACCACAAAGCAAGAAGTCTCTTGTGTCCCCAACACACCTAATAGGTGCACTAGTTCGGCGAAGAGATAGTGAAATACAGGTGGTATAAATATATATGAGCAGTAGCAACGGTGCCAGAAAATAGCTTGCTGGCGTGTAGTTGATGGTGGTAGTATTGCAGCAGTAGTAACGCAGTAAAACAGTAAACAAGCAGTAGTAACGCAGCAGTATTTAGGAACAAGGCCTAGGGATTACACTTTCACTAGTGGACACTCTCAACATTGATCACATAACAGAATAGATAAATGCATACTCTACACTTTTGTTGGATGATGAACACATTGCGTAGGATTACACGAACCCTCAATGCCGGAGTTAACAAGCTCCACAATAATGCTCATATTTTAGTAACCTTTAGTGTAAGATAGATCAAAACGACTAAACCAAGTACTAGCATAGCATGCACACTGTCACCTTCATGCATATGTAGGAGGAATAGATCACATCAATATTATCATAGCAATAGTTAACTTCGCAATCTACAAGAGATCATGATCATAGCCTACGCCAAGTACTCACACGGTGCACACACTGTCACCTTTACACACGTGGAGGAGGAATAGAGTACTTTAATAACATCACTAGAGTAGCACATAGATGAATAGTGATACAAAACTCATATGAATCTCAATCATGTAAGGCAGCTCATGAGATCATTGTATTGAAGTACATAGGAGAGAGATTAACCACATAGCTACCGGTACAGCCCCGAGCCTCAATGGAGAACTACTCCCTCTTCATGGGAGCAGCAGCGTTGATGAAGATGGCGGTGGAGATGGCAGCGGTGTCGATGGAGAAGCCTTCCGGGGCACTTCCCCGCCCGGCAGGGTGCCGGAACAGAGACTCCTGTCCCCCAGATCTTGGCTTCGCGATGGCGGCGGCTGGAACTTTTCTCGTACCGTGGCTTCCTCCGTAAGGGTTTTCGATGCAGGGGCTTTATATAGGCGAAGAGGCGGCGCAGGAGGGTCAACGAGGCGACGAGACCATAGGGTGGCGCGGCCAGGGCCTGGGCCGCGCCACCATGTCATCTGGGCCCACCAGGGCCCCCCTCTGGCGGCTCTCGGGTGTTCTGGATGCTTCCGGGCAAAATAGGAACCTGGGCGTTGATTTCGTCCAATTCCGAGAATATTTCGTTACTAGGATTTCTGAAACCAAAAACAGCAGAAAACAGGAACTGGCACTTCGGCATCTTGTTAATAGGTTAGTTCCATAAAATGCGTAAATACGACATAAAATGTGCATAAAACATGTAGGTATCATCAATAAAGTGGCATGGAACATAAGAAATTATCGATACGTTGTAGGGTGACACACTTAAAGTTGGATGTTGAAATGGTAGAACTTGAATATGGAATGGAGTTCGAATATTTGTTCGGAGTCCCGGATGTGATCCCGGACATCACGAGGAGTTCCGGAATGGTCCGGAGAATAAGATTCATATATAGGATGTCATTTTATGTGATTAAAATGATGCGGAAGGTTCTATGGAAGGTTCTAGAAGGTTCTAGAAAAGTCCGGAAGAAACCACCAAGGAAGGTGGAGTCCACATGGGACTCCACCTCCATGGCCGGCCAACCCTAGTGGGGGAGGAGTCCCAAGTGGACTCCCCCTTAGGGGGCCGGCCACCCCCCCTATGGAAGGTGGAATTCCCACCTCTAGTGGGAGGGAAGGTTTCCCACCATATGGAAGGTTTTGGGTTCGGGTCTTATTCGAAGACTTGTAGTCCAACACTTGGGGCTTCCACCTATATATAGAGGGCCAAGGGGAGGGGGCCGGCCACACCAAAGCCTCAAGCTTGGCCGCCCCCCATAGTGGCCGGCCACCCCCTCTCCCCAAACCCTAGCGCCCCGCTCCTCCACCATATCCCGCACGCTTAGCGAAGCTCCGCCGGATTTCTCCACCGCCACCGACACCACGCCGTCGTGCTGTCGGATTCAAGAGGAGCTACTACTTCCGCTGCCCGCTGGAACGGGGAGGTGGACGTCGTCTTCATCAACAACCGAACGTGTGACCGAGTACGGAGGTGCTGCCCGTTCGTGGCGCCGGAACCGATCGTGATCAAGATCTTCTACGCGCTTTTGCAAGCGGCAAGTGATCGTCTACCGCAGCAACAAGAGCCTCCTCTTGTAGGCTTTGGAATCTCTTCAAGGGTTAGTCTCGACAATCCCCTCGTTGCTACCGTCTTCTAGATTGCATCTTGGCTTGGATTGCGTGTTCGCCGTAGGAAAATTTTTGTTTTCTATGCTACGTTCTCCTACAGAGTATCATCCACAAGGTACACAATGAAATCATCTCTAAAGGATTTTGCAACCCTCTGTCTCTTGATCTTTGTATGAGCTTCCTTTTCATCCTTATCAATAGCATCCTCATGTGGTTATTGAAAATACAATTTGATGTACTAAATTCAAGAATTATCTCAAAGGAAATTCTAGCGGTGTGATACGTCTCCAACGTATCGATAATTTCTTATGTTCCATGCTACTTTATTGATGATACCTACATGTTTTATGCACATTATATGTCATATTTATGCATTTTCTGGAACTAACCTATTAACAAGATGCCGAAGAGCCAGTTGCTGTTTTCTGCTGTTTTTGGTTTCAAAATCCTAGTAAGGAAATATTCTCGGAATTGGACGAAATCTTCGCCCAGGGTCCTATTTTTGCACGGAGCTTCCAGAAGACCGAAGAGGGAAGGAAGTGGGGCCACGAGGCGCCGTCACCATAGGGCGGCGCGGCCCAGGCCCTGGCCGCGCCGACCTATGGTGTGGGGCCCTCGTGTGGCCCCCCACGTTGCCCTTCCGCCTACTTAAAGCCTCCGTCGCGAAACCCCCACCGAGAGCCACGATACGGAAAACCTTCCAGAGACGCCGCCGCCGCGAATCCCATCTCGGGGGATTCAGGAGATCGCCTCCGGCACCCTGCCGGAGAGGGGATTCATCTCCCGGAGGACTCTTCATCGCCATGATCGCCTCCGGAGTGATGAGTGAGTAGTTCACCCCTGGACCATGGGTCCATAGCAGTAGCTAGATGGTCGTCTTCTCCTTGTTGTGCTTCATTGTTGGATCTTGTGAGCTGCCTAACATGATCAAGATCATCTATATGTAATTCTATATGTTGTGTTTGTCGGGATCCGATGGATAGAGAATACTATGTTATGGTGATTATCAATCTATTGTTTATGTGTTGTTTATGATCTTGCATGCTCTCCGTTATTAGTAGAGGCTCTGGCCAAGTTTGTACTCTTAACTCCAAGAGGGAGTATTTATGCTCGATAGTGGGTTCATGCCTTCATTGACACCTGGGACAGTGACAGAAAGTTCTAAGGTTGTGATGTGTTGTTGCCACTAGGGATAAAACATTGATTCTATGTCTAAGGATGTAGTTGTCGATTACATTACGCACCATACTTAATGCAATTGTCTGTTGCTTAGCAACTTAATACTGAATGGGGTTCGGATGATAACCTGAAGGTGGACTTTTTAGGCATAGATGCAGTTGGATGGCGGTCTATGTACTTTGTCGTAATGCCCAATTAAATCTCACTATATTTATCATATCATGTACATGCATTGTTATGCCCTTCTCTATTTGTCAATTGCCCGACTGTAATTTGTTCACCCAACATGCTTTTATCTTATGGGAGAGACACCTCTAGTGAACTGTGGACCCCGGTCCTATTCTTTACATAGCATACAATCTACTGCAATTGTGTTTTACTGTTTTCTTGCAAACAATCATCTTCCACTCGATACGCTTAATCCTTTGTTACAGCAAGCCGGTGAGATTGACAACCTCACTGTTTCGTTGGGGCAAAGTACTTTGGTTTTGTTGTGCAGATTCCACGTTGGCGCCGGAATCCCTGTTGTTGCGCCGCATCACATTTCTCCACCATCAACCTTCAACGTGCTTCTTGGCTCCTCCTGGTTCGATTAAACCTTGGTTTTTTTCTGAGGGAAAACTTGCTACTGTGCGCATCATACATTCCTCTTGGGGTTCCCAACGAACGTGTGAGTTACACGCCATCAAGCTCTTTTTCTGGCGCCGTTGCCGGGGAGATCAAGACACGCTGCAAGGGGAGTCTCCACTTCTCAATCTCTTTACTTTGTTTTTGTCTTGCTTTATTTTATTTACTACTTTGTTTGCTGCACCTAAACAAAACACACAAAAATTAGTTGCTAGTTTTACTTTATTTATTGTCTTGCTCTCTATATCAAAAACACAAAAAAATTAGTTACTTGCATTTACTTTATCTAGTTTGTTTTATTTACCGTTGCTAAAATGAATACCCCTGAAAATACTAAGTTGTGTGACTTCACAAATGCAAATAATAATGATTTCCTATGCACACCTATTGCTCCACCTGCTACTACAGCAGAATTTTTTGAAATTAAACCTGCTTTACTAAATCTTGTTATGAGAGATCAATTTTCTGGTGCTAGTTCTGATGATGCTGCTGCCCATCTCAATAATTTTGTTGAACTTTGTGAAATGCAAAAATATAAGGATGTAGATGGTGATATTATTAAATTGAAAGTGTTTCCTTTCTCATTAAGAGGAAGAGCTAAAGATTGGTTGCTATCTTTACCTAAGAATAGTATTGATTCATGGACTAAATGTAAGGATGCTTTTATTGGTAGATATTATCCTCCCGCTAAAATTATATCTTTGAGAAGTAGCATAATGAATTTTAAGCAATTAGATACTGAACATGTTGCTCAAGCATGGGAGAGAATGAAAACTTTGGTAAAGAATTGCCCAACCCATGGACTGACTACTTGGATGATCATCCAAACCTTCTATGCAGGACTAAATTTTTCTTCGCGGAATTTATTGGATTCAGCTGCTGGAGGTACCTTTATGTCCATCACTTTGGGGGCGGCTACAAAACTTCTTGATGATATGATGATAAATTACTCTGAATGGCACACGGAAAGAGCTCCACAAGGTAAGAAGGTAAATTTTGTTGAAGAAACCTCTTCCTTGAGTGATAAGATTGATGTGATTATGTCTATGCTTGTGAATGGTAGATCTAATGTTGATCCAAATAATGTTCCTTTAGCTTCATTGGTTGCTCAAGAAGAAAATGTTGATGTGAATTTCATTAAAAATAATAATTTCAACAACAATGCTTATAGGAACAACTCTGGTAATAACTATAGGCCATATCCTTCTGCTAATGGTAATGGTTATGGTAATTCTTATGGGAATTCTTACAACAATAATAGGAGTGTACCCTCTGGTCTTGAAGCCATGCTTAAAGAATTTATTAGTACACAAACTGCTTTTAACAAATCTGTTGAGGAAAAGCTTGATAAAATTGATACTATTGCTTCTAGAGTTGATAGACTTGCCTCTGATGTTAATCTTTTAAAATTGAAAGTTATGCCTAATAATGATATTGATAATAAGATTACTACTACAGCAAATGCCATCCAAGTTAGAATTAATGAGAATATAAGATTAATGGCTGAACTGCGTGCTAGGTGGGATAGAGAAGAAAATGAAAAACTAGCTAAAGAGAATAATGTAGCTAAAGTTTGGACTATTACCACCACTAGTAATGCTAATTCTTCACATGTTGCTGCACCTCCTACTATCAATGGTAAAATAATTGGTGTTGGCAATGTTTCTACTCCTAGTGCAAAGCGTACAAAACTGCCTGAAATTGCTAAAACTGCTGAAACTGCTTGTGATAAAACTGCTGAAATTTTTTCCAACCTTGGGAATAATGATCCCATTGCTGTAGCTCATAATGATTTAGATTTTGATGATTGCCACATCTCTGAAGTTATAAAGTTCTTACAAAAACTTGCTAAAAGTCCTAATGCTAGTGCTATAAATTTAGCCTTTACAAAACATATTACAAATGCTCTCATAAAAGCTAGAGAAGAGAAACTAAAACTTGAAACTTCTATTCCTAGAAAGTTAGAAGATGGTTGGGAGCCCATGACCCACAAGTATAGGGGATCGCAACAGTCTTCGAGGGAAGTATTACCCAATTTATTGATTCGACACAAGGGGAGACAAAGAATACTTGTAAGCCTTAACAGCGGAGTTGTCAATTCAGCTGCACCTGGAAACAGACTTGCTCGCAAGAGTTTATCAGTAGTAACAGTTTTATGGCAGTGGAAATAGTGAAATAACAGCAGCGGTGAAATAAAGACAGCAGTAGTGATTATAGTAAACAGCAGGATTAAAATACTGTAGGCACAGGGACGGATTTAACGGGCGTTGCATGGATGAGAGAAACTCATGTAACAATCAAAGCATGGGCATTTGCAGATAATAATAAAACGGTATCCAAGTACTAATCAATCAATAGGCATGTGTTCCATATTTAGTCGTACGTGCTCGCAATGAGAAACTTGCACAACATCTTCTGTCCTACCAGCCGGTGGCAGCCGGGCCTCTAGGGAAACTACTGGATATTAAGGTACTCCTTTTAATAGAGTACCGGAGCAAAGCATTAACACTCCGTGAACACATGTGATCCTCACATCACTACCATCCCCTCCGGTTGTCCCGATTTCTGTCACTTCGGGGCCATTGGTTCCGGACAGCGACATGTGTATACAACTTGCAGGTAAGATCATAAACAACGAATATCTTCATGAATCAATAACATGTTCAGATCTGAGATCATGGCACTCGGGCCCTAGTGACAAGCATTAAGCATAACAAGTTGCAACAATATCATAAAAGTGACATCTACGGATACTAGGCACTATGCCCTAACAATCTTATGACTATTACATGACCAATCTCATCCAATCCCTACCATCCCCTTCAGCCTACAGCGGGGGAATTACTCACACATGGATGGGGGAAACATTGCTGGTCGATGGAGAGGCGTTGGCGGTGATGGCGGTGAAGATCTCCTCCAATTCCCCGTCCCGGCGGAGTGCCAGAACGGAGACTTCTGGCTCCCGCGACGGAGTTTCGCGATGTGGCGGCTCTCTGGAGGGTTTCTGGCGACTTCGACTTCTCTCCGTGCGTTTTCAGGTCGAAACCAATAAGTAGTCCGAAGGGGGGCGTCGGAGGCCGGCCGAGGGGGCCACACCATAGGGCCGCGCGGGCCCCCCCTGGGCCGCGCCGCCATATGGTGTGGGGCCCTCGGGCCTCCACCTCTCTTGCCCTTCTGGCTCCGTCAATATTCTGGTAAAATAGGGCCTTCTGCATAAATTCCGAGGATTTTCCCGAAAGTTGGATTTCTGCACAAAAACGAGACACCAGAGCAGTTCTGCTGAAAACAGCGTTAGTCCGTGTTAGTTGTATCCAAAATACACAAATTAGAGGCAAAACAATAGCAAAAGTGTTCGGGAAAGTAGATACGTTTTGGACGTATCAACTCCCCCAAGCTTAGCTTATTGCTTGTCCTCAAGCAATTCAGTTAACAACTGAGCGATAAAAGAACTTTCACGAACACATTTGCTCATATGATGTATATATTCTCATGCTATGGCTAATACTTAAGCAGTTCATAATGAGATACATGCAAATAAGATCATCCAACAGCTATGTCAATCATGGAGAGGTACCAACAATTAATAATAAGCACCATGAATCATGTATATAAGCAGGATTGCAATGTTCATAAGAGAATATGATAAAGTGGTATCTCGCTTGCCTGTATTTGATCGGCAAAACATAAATGCCGAGGCACCTCTGGAGTTCATAGAAAGACTAGAAGTAGTGATTGTCAAAGATAAAAGCATCAAAGTTATACCACAATCAATCATATTTTGAGACAAGCATATTATACTAAGAATGACAGTCGTGCTCTCAAGATAGTGCTCAAAGAAAGAATGGAGACACAACATAAAAGTAAAAGATTGACCCTTCGCAGAGGGAAGCAGGGATTAACATGCGCTAGAGCTTTTCATTTGTAAAGCAGGAGTAAAATTATTTTGAGAGGTGTTTGTTGTTGTCAACGAATGGTAATGGGTACACTAACTACCTCATCAACCGGACTCACAAGAGCGGCTCCCATTTATTTATTTTTGGGTGGCACTCCTTCCAACCTTTCTTTCACAAACCATGGCTAACCGAATCCTCGGGTGCCTGCCATCAATCACATACCATGAAGGAGTGCCTTTTTATTTAAGTTTTATTATGATGATGACACTCCCCCCAACCTTTGCTTACACAAGCCATGGCTAACCGAATCCTTCGGGTGCCGTCCAACAATCACAAACCATGGAGGAGTGTCTATTTTAGTTAATTAATTTGGGACTGGGAATCCCATTGCCAGCTCTTTTTGCAAAATTATTGGATAAGCGGATGTGCCACTAGTCCATATGAGAGTCCGTCAAAAGTAAATGACAAGGTTGAAAGCTAAACACCACATACTTCCTCATGAGCTATGAAACATTAACACAAATTGAGAAGCATTTTGAAAGTTTTAAAGGTAGCGCATGAGAATTTACTTGGAATGGTTTGAAATGCCATGCATAGGTATTTATGGTGGACACTTTTGGAACAACTTGGTTTTCAGGTGTTTGGAAGCACGAGCGGCGTCACCGCTCAGTACAAGTGAAGGCTAGCAAAAGACTAGGGAGCGACAAATCAAGAGAGCAGTAACTGTCATAATCATGCTTGCGGCAAAATAAATTAACGGAGGCATAAAAGTGATACAAGAACTCTGAAGCAATATAAATCATCGAGGCTTAATTGACTTTTTGTTCAGTCATATGCATGCGTGAGCATGTGCCAAGTCGATATAAATGAATTATTCAGAGGAGGATACCACAATGCCATACTTACTTATGAATAAAACAATGCAAGCAAACATCCATGACATGCTACTCATATTAATAAATTGGAGCTAAACATGAGAGATCATGAACTACTAGACTTTCTCAAATAACATATACCTCACATGAACCAACTAAGCATGCTCATATGGATGAGTATATGTACAAAAATGAAAGCAAATAGAGTTCATACCAGCCTCTCACCACAATCAGATTGTCGTAGATCGTCATTATTGCCTTTTCACTTGTGTAGCTTGGATAATATGAAATGAAAACCACGCTCCAGCCACCGAAGACCATTGAACTCATGATGAACTTTACAAACCAAAGAAGAACAGCAAATATTTTTGGTGTTTTCGAATTAGAAACAAGAACGAAAGAAAACAAGCAAACAAAGCAAAATCTTTTTGGGTTTTCTTATAGCAAACTAACGATAGCAAACGAAATAAACTAAGAGCAAAGAACCAAATAAACAAATGGTGAAGAGAAACAACAGAAATATTTTTGGTCTTTTTGTGTTTTAGGAGAGAAACAAAGCGAAAACAAAAGAACGCAAACTAACAGAAACACAGAAAAGCAGGATGACAGAAATCTGCCAAATCCTGACAGCAGTACAGAAATCAAATTTAACAAAAATCTTCCATTGCTCAGACCAAAAAGTGTTCAACTAATGAAAGTTAGATAACAACCTGGGGAACATGCTCAAAAATTGGCAACTCAAAATAACGTTCTGGCTGTGCGTACGAATTTTTTTGGTAACAGCACAGAATCTGTTTTTGGACAGCACTTCCCCAAATATCATCTCCTTCTCATTAGAAAACCACTCTAGAGACTAAACAAATATGAACAAGTATCCAGCAACCATAATATGCAATGAATGAGTGATGCCGGTATACCTCCCCCCAAGCTTAGGCTTTTGGCCTAAGTGGAGTTCATTCCCACGGTCCCCATGAAGTGGTGTCTTCGTAATATGACGAAGAACGACCCGGTTCCATGTATGTGCTGGAGGAAACGTCGGGGTACGTGACGGTGTAGTCGTAGGAGGGCTCGGCGTTCTCGGAGTCATGTTGCTGGTGGAATTCTTGTATCTTCATATGTTCCTCCACCACCTCCTTTGTTAGCGACCATGATTGCCTGTCAATATTAAACAAACCTGGCTGGGGAAGAGGGATTTCCTTCTCATTCCCATCAGCAAACAACATTCTATAGACCATATTATCTATAGTGGAGTCAGTAGTAACAAAACGATGGCTCTTCATAGCAGCAATATCTAGTTTCCTAGGGGTTAATGGTACATCATTAGAATCAAGAGGAATATCTAGATGTGTTAGAATGCGCATGCAATAGTTCCTCCAAAAATAGGCCCCCTGCTAGACAGGCGGCGAGCAATAAGAGAACCAAGATGATAAGGTGTCTCTCCAGTAAGTGCAACATTCAAGAAAGCAAGATGGTAGCTAGAGATGTTGCTAGTATTTTCTCTACCCAAAATGCTAGTACCAATGTAATATGCGAAATATTTAATAGCGGGGAGTTGAATGTTTCTTATCTTCCCTCGCTGGATGGTGCGGCAATCATCCCCGGTGATCCCTCGGTAGAGCTCCAACAAGTCCCGGGGGTTGTCATCAATCCTCCTTGCTGTACCTACAGGGGCAATACCCAATGCACAACAAAATTCTTCCAATTTCATGGTAACAGGAATATCATAGATTTTGAATGCAACTGTCGGCTCATATTCCGTGTTGTGGAACTTGAAGCTCTCAACGAAAACTTTGGTGAGCCTGTAATATTGTCCCCTCTCGTCTCCCACGTAGGTGGCTAGGCCTGCCCTGTTGACAAGGGTGAAGAAGTCATCCAATATCCCTGCATTGGTCAGAAACTCATAACAAGGGAAGGATGAAGCATTAGGAGCCCCATGGTCCTCCTCGGGCGCGAAGCTAGGCGCGATGACATCCTCATTGTAGGATCGCCTAATTTGAGTAGACGCCCTTGAGGGCCTACCGGTGCTGGTTGTTGCTTTCTTGAACAACTCTCCAAATTTGAATTTCTTCATCTTCCCCTTCTGAAATTTTCAACAATCATTATAAAATTTGATTTCAAGGTATGTAATTGAAGGGAACTACTATAGGAACTTGCTAGAGTACTACACATGCATCAAAACTAATTTCTACCACTTAGAACAAGCATGCAAGCTCACTAAACATGTTATCTACAGCAGCAAAATATTCAAGATATACTCAACCAAATGAAATTCTAATTGGACAATCAAAGGAGTCACATACCAAGGAGTAAATGTGCCAAATTTCAGACAGAAATCTGGGCTGAGCAAGGAGATCGAAAAATCGCGAGTTCTTGAGCAGAAACACGAGTGAGAGAAACTTGGTACGAGTTTTTTCGGGAGAGAGAAGGTGCTGGGAGGAAGAGATGATGAAGTGGGGCAAGGGGTGGCCCACACCACATGGTGGCGCGGCCCCCTTGCTGGCCGCGCCGGCCTATGGTGTGGCACCCCCTGGTGCCCCACAGGTCATCCTCTGGTGCTCCCAGGTGCCTCGTCGAAAAATAGGACCAACGGTGTAATTTTTGTAATTTTTAGAGAACTTCGAAAAATGCACATTTCTGGGTATTAAATTAATGATTACTGCGCAGGAAAATGATTTCTAAAATCTTAAATGACTAAAGCATATTGCAAAACAAAAGTGCTACAGCAAGTAAAATAGGTGAAGGGAGAAAGAAAGAAAGAAGTGTTGTTTAGCTCTTTTATGCAATAAAATATACTTGTTAACAAGGTTGATCAAGTCTTGCTACCAAATAAATTTTATATGACATAAGAAGAAATAAACCTCAAATCAATCATGTTACCTTATATTGAATTGATATGGATCCAATCACAAGAGTTTGATATTCTTCTTTAGGCTCATATATAGGACAATCAATGGATCCCACTTTGATAGTTTTCACATTAAAAATTGTATTGACTCCACATACTTTATCAATCCTCTTGGGAAAATAGACAGTGTGTTCCTTATCATCAACATTGAAAGTAACCATGCCTTTATTGCAATCAATAACAGCCCCTGCAGTATTAAGAAAGGGTCTTCCAAGAATAATGGACATATTATCATCTTCAGGCATTTCCAACACAACAAAATCAGTTAATATCAAGCAATGTTGAGTAACTTGAACAGGAACATTTTCACATAAACCAACAGGAATAGCAGTAGATTTATCAGCCATTTGCAAAGATATATCAGTTGGTATCAATTTATCTAAATCAAGTCTCTTATAAAGAGAAAAAGGCATCACACTCACACCTGCTCCCAAATCACATAGAGCAGTTCTAACATAATTATTCTTAATGGAACAAGGAATAGTCGGTATACCTGGGTCGCCCAACTTCTTTGGAATCTTACCATTGAAGGAGTAATTAGCGAGCATAGTAGAAATTTCCTCATTGGGGATTTTCCTTTTGTTAGTAACAATATCTTTCATATACTTTGAATAAGGAGGCAATTTAATAGCATCAGTCAAAGGGATTTGCAAAAATAAAGGTTTCATCCAATCACAAAATTTATTATAATGTTCCTCCTCCTTTGATTTTAGTTTCTTAGCAGGAAAAGGCATTTGCTTTTGAACCCAAGGTTCTCTTTCATTACCATGTTTCTCAGTAATAAAATCTTCTTTAGTGTACTTTTTATTTTTAGCAGGCTTTTCAGGTTCTTTTTCAATTTCTTCTTTATCAGGAGTATCATTCTTATCGTTATCTTCCTCATGTTCATTACCACTTTCAGTTTCAGCATCAGAAATAGAAATACTATTAGGATCATTAACAGGTTCAGAGGATTCTACAACATTCTTATGTTTCTTTTTCTTTTTCTTAGATGGAGCACTAGTTTTAATTAGTTGAGAATCTTGTTCAACTCTTTTGGGATGCCCTTCAGGATATAGAGGATCCTGGGTAGAAACACCACCTCTAGTTGTTACTTCACAAGCATGTTTTTCTTTAGAATTATTTCCCAACAAGTCATTTTGCACTTTAGTAAGTTGATCAATTTGAGTTTGAACCATTTGAAAATGTTTAACAAGTATCTTAACATCATTGGAGGTTCTCTCCACAATACCATGCAATTCACTAATAGCTCGGGAATTTTCCATTAAATGATTCTCTACTCTCATATTAAAGTTTTCTTGCTTAACAATATAATTATCAAATTCATCTAAGCATTGAGCAGGAGATTTTGAATACGGAATATCTTCCCTAGTAAAGTGTTGAAGCGAGTGTACCTCAATCATGGATGAAGGGGGAATTGTCTCACATATATCTTCTATAGGAGGTAAATTCTTCACATCTTCAGGTTTAATACCCTTCTCTTTAAGAGACTTCTTGGCTTCCCTCATATCTTCATCATTTAATTTAATCATACCCCTCTTCTTCACTATCGGTGTCGGGGTTGGTTCAGGTGTAGACCAATCATCATGATTCCGGCCTATTTTAGCCAATAATTCTTCAGCGTCGTCTGGAGTTCTTTTCCTGAAAACACAACCAGCACAACTATCCAGGTATGCCCTAGACTCAATAGTTAGTCCACTATAAAATATATCAAGTAAATCATGCTTTTCCAAATCATGGTCAGGCTGAGCTCTAATAAGAGAACAAAATCTCGCCCAAGCCTCAGGCAATTTCTCTCCATCTTCCTGGTCAAAATTATAAATTCTCTGCAAAGCAGCATGTTGAGCACTAGCAGGAAAGTATTTTCGAAAGAAAACATCACGCAAGTCAGTTTGGACTTTTAATAGAACCAGGAGGCAAATTATTATACCAAGTTTTAGCATCATCCTTTAATGAGAAAGGAAAAATTTTAGCGACAAAATAAGTACGCATCTTGACATCATCAGAAAACACGCCACTAAGAGTAGATAACTCAGTCAAGTGTTCAACAGCACTTTCTTTTTCAGTACCACAAAAGGGTGTTTTCTCAACAATAGCTATATGAGATAGATCAAGAGAAAAATCATAATCTTTATCCCTAATGTTTATAGGAGATGTGGCAAATTTAGGATCAGGAGATGGTTTATATCTAACAGCATGTTCTGCAAGCAACTTTTTAATTTTTCTTGCATCAGTAGTAGCATTGCATTTTTCAATAAAATCATCATCAAGCTCTACATAATCTTCATCAAGATCATCACTAGAATATTCAACAGACTCAGGTGAATTAACAGGTGTAGTAGCATTAGGAGTTTCAGTATTTTCAATTTGTCTAGACTTAGCAATTGTAGCATCTAGAAAAGATCCCAATGAACCACTATCATCAAGCACAGCAGAAACATTATCAATATTATGAGAATTTTCAGATTCAGCAGAAGTACCAGCACGTGAAGCATGTGGCGGTGAAACAAGTTTATCAATCACAGATGGTGAATCAAGAGCAGCAGAGGTACTCAGAGTTGTACCTTTTCTTGTAGTGGATGGTAATATGGCGATCTTAGTATCGCGAGGTTTACCCATGATGGAGAATTTGCAGCGAACAATATCAATCCAAGTGAACTTCCAAATAAAGCTATGCTCCCCGGCAACGGCGCCAGAAAATAGTCTTGATGACCCACAAGTATAGGGGATCGCAACAGTCTTCGAGGGAAGTATTACCCAATTTATTGATTCGACACAAGGGGAGACAAAGAATACTTGTAAGCCTTAACAACGGAGTTGTCAATTCAGCTGCACCTGGAAACAGACTTGCTCGCAAGAGTTTATCAGTAGTAACAGTTTTATGGCAGTGGAAATAGTGAAATAACAGCAGCGGTGAAATAAAGACAGCAGTAGGTGATTATAGTAAACAGCAGGATTAAAATACTGTAGGCACAGGGACGGATTTAACGGGCGTTGCATGGATGAGAGAAACTCATGTAACAATCAAAGCATGGGCATTTGCAGATAATAATAAAACGGTATCCAAGTACTAATCAATCAATAGGCATGTGTTCCATATTTAGTCGTACGTGCTCGCAATGAGAAACTTGCACAACATCTTCTGTCCTACCAGCCGGTGGCAGCCTCTAGGGAAACTACTGGATATTAAGGTACTCCTTTTAATAGAGTACCGGAGCAAAGCATTAACACTCCGTGAACACATGTGATCCTCACATCACTACCATCCCCTCCGGTTGTCCCGATTTCTGTCACTTCGGGGCCATTCCGGACAGCGACATGTGTATACAACTTGCAGGTAAGATCATAAACAACGAATATCTTCATGAATCAATAACATGTTCAGATCTGAGATCATGGCACTCGGGCCCTAGTGACAAGCATTAAGCATAACAAGTTGCAACAATATCATAAAAGTGACATCTACGGATACTAGGCACTATGCCCTAACAATCTTATGACTATTACATGACCAATCTCATCCAATCCCTACCATCCCCTTCAGCCTACAGCGGGGGAATTACTCACACATGGATGGGGGAAACATTGCTGGTCGATGGAGAGGCGTTGGCGGTGATGGCGGTGAAGATCTCCTCCAATTCCCCGTCCCGGCGGAGTGCCAGAACGGAGACTTCTGGCTCCCGCGACGGAGTTTCGCGATGTGGCGGCTCTCTGGAGGGTTTCTGGCGACTTCGACTTCTTCCGTGCGTTTTCAGGTCGAAACCAATAAGTAGTCCGAAGGGGGGCGTCGGAGGCCGGCCGAGGGGGCCACACCATAGGGCCGCGCGGGCCCCCCCTGGGCCGCGCCGCCATATGGTGTGGGGCCCTCGGGCCTCCACCTCTCTTGCCCTTCTGGCTCCGTCAATATTCTGGTAAAATAGGGCCTTCTGATAAATTCCGAGGATTTTCCCGAAAGTTGGATTTCTGCACAAAAACGAGACACCAGAGCAGTTCTGCTGAAAACAGCGTTAGTCCGTGTTAGTTGTATCCAAAATACACAAATTAGAGGCAAAACAATAGCAAAAGTGTTCGGGAAAGTAGATACGTTTTGGACGTATCAAGCCCATCATTAAAATGAAATTCAATGACTTTGAATGAAATGCTTTATGTGATCTTGGTGCAAGTATTTCTGTTATGCCTAAAAAGATTTATGATATGCTTGACTTGCCACCATTGAAGAATTGTTATTTGGATGTTAATCTTGCCGATAATGTTAAAAAGAAACCTTTGGGGAGGATTGATAATGTGCGCATTACGGTTAACAATAACCTTGTCCCCGTTGATTTTGTTGTCTTGGATATCGAATGCAATGCATCTTGTCCTATTGTGTTGGGAAGACCTTTTCTTCGGTGGTGCTGTTATTGATATGAGGGAAGGTAATATTAAATATCAATTTCCTCTCAAGAAAGGTATGGAACACTTCCCTAGAAAGAGAATGAAGTTGCCTTTTGATTCTATTATTAGAACAAGTTATGATATTGATGCTTCTACTCTTGATGTTACTTGATTCACACTTTCTGCGCCTAGCTGAAAGGCGTTAAAGAAAAGCGCTTATGGGAGACAACCCATGTTTTTACTACAGCAATTTTTTGTTTTGTTGAGTCTTGGAAGTTGTTTACTACTGTAGCAACCTCTCCTTATCATGTTTTTGTGCCAAGTAAAGTTTCTATGACAAAGTTGATGTTATATTTGGGATCGCTGCGCAGAAAGTCTGTCACGAATCTGGGCACAGTTCTCTGTAGAAAATTCGAAAAAATCTTCCAATTTACGAGCGTGATCCTCATATGTACGCAACTTTCATTAGTTTTGAGTTTTTCCATTTGAGCAAGTCTGGTGCCAGCTTTAAATTCGTCTTTACGGACTGTTCTGTTTTTGACAGATTCTGCCTTTTATTTCGCATTGCCTCTTTTGCTATGTTGGATTCATTTCTTTGATCCATTAATGTCCAGTAGCTTTATGCAATGTCCAGAAGTGTAAAGAATGATTGTGCCACCTCTGAACATGTGAATTATTAATTGTGCACTAACCCTCTAATGAGTTTGCTTGAAGTTTGGTGTGAAGGAAGTTTTCAAGGGTCAAGAGAGGAGAATGATATACTATGATCAAGAGGAGTGAAAGCTCTAAGCTTGGGGATGCCCCCGTGGTTCACCCCTGCATATTTTAAGAAGACTCAAGCGCCTAAGCTTGGGGATGCCCAAGGCATCCCCTTCTTCATCGACAATATCATCAGGTTCCTCCCCTGAAACTATATTTTTATTCAGTCACATCTTGTGTTCTTTACTTGGAGCGTCGGTTTGTTTTTGTTTTTGTTTTTGTTTGAATAAAATGGATCCTAGCATTCACTTTGTGGGAGAGAGACACGCTCCGCTGTTGCATATGGACAAATATGTCCTTAGGCTTTACTCATAATATTCAAGGCGAAGTTTCTTCTTCGTTAAATTGTTATATGGTTGGAATTGGAAAATGCTACATGTAGTAATTCTAAAATGTCTTGGATAATGTGATACTTGGCAATTGTTGTGCTCATGTTTAAGCTCTTGCATCATATGCTTTGCACCCATTAATGAAGAAATACATAGAGCTTGCTAAAATTTGATTTGCATATTTGGTCTCTCTAAGGTCTAGATAATATCTAGTATTGAGTTTTGAACAACAAGGAAGACGGTGTAGAGTCTTATAACGTTTACAATATGTCTTTTATGTGAGTTTTGCTGCACCGGTTCATCCTTGAGTTTGCTTCAAATAACCTTGCTAGCCTAAACCTTGTATCGAGAGGGAATACTTCTCATGCATCCAAAATCCTTGAGCCAACCACTATGCCATTTGTGTCCACCATACCTACCTACTACATGGTATTTCTCCGCCATTCCAAAGTAAATTGCTTGAGTGCTACCTTTAAAATTCCATCATTCACCTTTGCAATATATAGCTCATGGGACAAAATAGCCTTAAAAACTATCGTAGTATTGAATATGTACTTATGCACTTTATCTTTTATTAAGTTGCTTGTTGTGCGATAACCATGCTTCTGGGGAACGCCATCAACTATTGTTGAATATCATGTGAGTTGCTATGCATGTCCGTCTTGTCTGAAGGATCTATCATTTTAGTGGTTGGAGCATGCAAAATTGTTAGAGAAGAACATTGGGCCGCTAACTAAAGCCATGAATCATGGTTGAAGTTTCAGTTTTGGACATATATCCTCAATCTCATATGAGAATAATAATCATTGCTACATGCTTATGCATTTAAGAGGAGTCCATTATCTGTTGTCCATGTTGTCCCGGTATGGATGTCTAAGTTGAGAATAATCAAAAGCGAGAAATCCAAAATGCGAGCATTCTCCTTAGACCTTTGTACAGGCGGCATGGAGGTACCCCTTTGTGACACTTGGTTGAAACATGGCATGCAAAGATCCGGTAGTCCAAGCTAAGTAGGACGAGGTGCGGACACTATTAGTATACTATGCATGAGGCTTGCAACTTGTAAGAAATAATTTACATAACTCATATGCTTTACTACTACCGTTGACAAAATTGTTTCATGTTTTCAAAATAAAATCTCTAGCACAAATACAGCAATCGATGCTTTCCTCTTTGAAGGACCTTTCTTTTACTTTTATTGTTGAGTCAGTTTACCTATCTCCCTCCACCTTAAGAAGCAAACACTTGTGTGAACTGCATTGATTCCTACATACTTGCATATTGCACTTGTTATATTACTTTATGTTGACAATATCCATGAGATATACATGTTATAAGTTGAAAGCAACCGCTGAAACTTAATCTTCCTTTGTGTTGCTTCAATACCTTTACTTTGATTTATTGCTTTATGAGTTAACTCTTATGCAAGACTTATTGATGCTTGTCTTGAAGTACTATTCATGAAAAGTCTTTGCTATATGATTCACTTGTTTACTCATGTCATTACCTTTGTTTTGATCGCTGCATTCATTACATATGTTTACAAATAGTATGATCAAGATTATGATGGCATGTCACTTCAGAAATTATCTTTGTTATCGTTTTACCTGCTCGGGACGAGCAGAACTAAGCTTGGGGATGCTGATACGTCTCCAACGTATCGATAATTTCTTATGTTCCATGCTACTTTATTGATGATACCTACATGTTTTATGCACATTATATGTCATATTTATGCATTTTCTGGAACTAACCTATTAACAAGATGCCGAAGAGCCAGTTGTTTTCTGCTGTTTTTGGTTTCAGAAATCCTAGTAAGGAAATATTCTCGGAATTGGACGAAATCTTCGCCCAGGGTCCTATTTTTGCACGGAGCTTCCAGAAGACCGAAGAGGGAAGGAAGTGGGGCCACGAGGCGCCGCCACCATAGGGCGGCGCGGCCCAGGCCCTGGCCGCGCCGACCTGGGTGGGGCCCTCGTGTGGCCCCCACGTTGCCCTTCCGCCTACTTAAAGCCTCCGTCGCGAAACCTCCAGTACCGAGAGCCATGATACGGAAAACCTTCCAGAGACGCGCGCCGCGAATCCCATCTCGGGGATTCAGGAGATCGCCCCGGCACCCTGCCGGAGAGGGGATTCATCTCCCGGAGGACTCTTCATCGCCATGATCGCCTCCGGAGTGATGAGTGAGTAGTTCACCCCTGGACCATGGGTCCATAGCAGTAGCTAGATGGTCGTCTTCTCCTTGTTGTGCTTCATTGTTGGATCTTGTGAGCTGCCTAACATGATCAAGATCATCTATATGTAATTCTATATGTTGTGTTTGTCGGGATCCGATGGATAGAGAATACTATGTTATGGTGATTATCAATCTATTGTTTATGTGTTGTTTATGATCTTGCATGCTCTCCGTTATTAGTAGAGGCTCTGGCCAAGTTTGTACTCTTAACTCCAAGAGGGAGTATTTATGCTCGATAGTGGGTTCATGCCTTCATTGACACCTGGGACAGTGACAGAAAGTTCTAAGGTTGTGATGTGTTGTTGCCACTAGGGATAAAACATTGATTCTATGTCTAAGGATGTAGTTGTCGATTACATTACGCACCATACTTAATGCAATTGTCTGTTGCTTAGCAACTTAATACTGAATGGGGTTCGGATGATAACCTGAAGGTGGACGTTTTAGGCATAGATGCAGTTGGATGGCGGTCTATGTACTTTGTCGTAATGCCCAATTAAATCTCACTATATTTATCATATCATGTACATGCATTGTTATGCCCTTCTCTATTTGTCAATTGCCCGACTGTAATTTGTTCACCCAACATGCTTTTATCTTATGGGAGAGACACCTCTAGTGAACTGTGGACCCCGGTCCTATTCTTTACATAGCATACAATCTACTGCAATTGTGTTTTACTGTTTTCTTGCAAACAATCATCTTCCACTCGATACGCTTAATCCTTTGTTACAGCAAGCCGGTGAGATTGACAACCTCACTGTTTTGTTGGGGCAAAGTACTTTGGTTTTGTTGTGCAGATTCCACGTTGGCGCCGGAATCCCTGTTGTTGCGCCGCATCACATTTCGCCACCATCAACCTTCAACGTGCTTCTTGGCTCCTCCTGGTTCGATTAAACCTTGGTTTCTTTCTGAGGGAAAACTTGCTACTGTGCGCATCATACCTTCCTCTTGGGGTTCCCAACGAACGTGTGAGTTACACGCCATCACGGTGCTATGCATATCTTTCATAGGAAACATAATCTCAAAAAAATTCGCATCACGAGATTCCATAATAGTATCAACATGCATATCAGGTACGGAAGATTTAACAACAAAAATGTATAGACAATGCTTCGTTGAGCATAACCCAGAAAGATACAATCCACTGTCTTTGGTCTGAGTTCGTGTTTCTTTGGAATTGGAATGTTGACTTTTGCCAAGCATCCCCAAGTGCGCACATAAGAAAACGATGGTTTTCTCCGAACCAACTCTTCATATGTTGTTTAATCTTTATTCTTGTTAGGAACACTATTCAGGACATGACACGAAGTCAAGAAATCCTCCCCACCATGACTTTGATAAACCCGAAGTGTCTAACATGGAGTTAATCAAGTCAGTCATTGTGCCATTTTTCATCTCAACAACCCCTTTGGATTGGGGGGACTAGGCAGGCATCATCTCATTGTTACTAACAAATTTAGTCAAATATTTTTGAAAAATATTCACCACCATGATCCAATCTAGGACATTTGATCTTTATCTCTAGTTGATTTTTAACTTTGGCCTTATAAATTTTAAAGTAGGCGGAAGCTTCATCTTCAGTTCGCAACAAAAAAATAGCAAAATCTAGTCGCATTAGCAATTAGTGTCATCAAATATCTGTTTACACCTTTTGTCAACACACCATTTATCTCGCATAGATCAGAATGTATGATTTCTCCTCGGCCGCCTTATTAGGCTTCCAAGGTTGCTTTGATTACACACAACTATGGCTATTGATGCATTTGGAAATAGTGAATTTGGAATTAAAATCATATTGGATAGCCGAGACATTAAAACAAAATTAATGTGACATAAGCGAGAGTGCCAAACACTGGTATCATCAGTAACATCGGCACAAATATGGTTCACAGAGTTATTGCAAAAATCTAAAAGGTAAAAGCTGAACAAGCATCCACACTCATAGTCTTTACCAATTAATTAACCATGCTTGGAAACGACTAATTTATTTGACTCTAGTATGGCCTGAAACCCATCTCTGCATAGAAGGGAGTGATACGTCTCCAACGTATCTATAATTTCTGATGTTCCATGCTTGTTTTATGACAATACCTACATGTTTTGTTCACACTTTATATCGTTTTGATGCGTTTTTTGGAACTAACCTATTGACGAGATGCCGAAGTGCCAGCCTGTTTTCTTGTTTTTGGTTTCAGAAATCCTAGTAAGGAAATATTCTCGGAATCGACGAAATCAACGCCCACCCCTATTTTCACCGGTGATTCCAGAGCACCCGAGAAGGAGGGGACAGGGGCCCCACACACTGGGCGGCGCGGCTGAGGGGGGCGCGCGGCCTGGTGTCTGCCCCACCAGGGCCCTCCGAGGCTCCCCTTTCGCCTATATAGCTCCCTGACCTAAAACCCCGAGACGAATAAGCCACGGTACGCGAAACCTTCCGAGCCACCGCCATCGCGAAGCCAAGATCTGGGGACAGGAGTCTCCGTTCCCGCCGGGACGGGGAAGTGCCCCGGAAGGCTCCTCCATCGACACCGCTGCCATCTCCACCGCCATCTTCATCAACGCTGCTGCTCCCATGAGGAGGGAGTAGTTCTCCATCGAGGCTCGGGGCTGTACCGGTAGCTATGTGGTTCATCTCTCTTCTATGTACTTCAATACAATAATCTCATGAGCTGTCTTACATGATTGAGATTCATATGATGATGCTTGTAATCTAGATGTCATTATGCTAGTCAAGTGGATTTTACTTATGTGATCTCCGGAGACTCCTTGTCCCACGTGTGTAAAGGTGACAGTGTGTGCACCGTGTGGGTCTCTTAGGCTATATTTCACAGAATACTTATTCACTGTTATGGATAGCATATTGAAGTGCTTATTTATATCCCTTTATGATTGCAATGTGTTTTGTATCACTATTTATCTATGTGCTACTCATGTGATGTTATTAAAGTAGTCTATTCCTCCTGCATGGTGTAATGGTGACAGTGTGTGCATCGTGTAGTTCTTGTCGTAGATTATGATCATAATCTCTTGTAGGTTATGGAGTTGATTATCGCTATGATAGTATTGATGTGATCTATGCCTCCTTCATAGTGTGATGGTGATAGTGTGCATGCTATGTTAGTACTTGGTCTATTTTGCAAAGATCTATTATACTCTAAGGTTACTTAAACATGAATATCGAATGTTGTGGAGCTTGTTAACTCCGGCATTGAGGGTTCGTGTAATCCTACACAATTAGTGGTGTTCATTATCAAACAAGAGTATATGTAGCACAAAGGAAGAGAACTTATTTATTATGTGATCAATGTTGAGAGTGTCCACTAGTGAAAGTATGATCCCTAGGCCTTGTTTCCATCACAAAGAATTGCTTCCTACGCCAGCAAGCTATTTTCTGGCGCCGCTTGTTTACTGTTTTACTGCATCTTTACTTTCTGCAATATTACCACCATCTATACCACCTGTGTTTTACTATCTCTTCGCCGAACTAGTGCACCTATACATCTGACAAGTGTATTTGGTGTGTTGGGGACACAAGAGACTTCTTGCTTTGTGATTGCAGGGTTGCTTGAGAGGGATATCTTTGACCTCTTCCTCCCCGAGTTCGATAAACCTTGGGTGATCCACTTAAGGGAAAACTTGCTGCTGTTCTACAAACCTCTGCTCTTGGAGGCCCAACACTGTCTACAAGAATAGAAGCACCCGTAGACATCAAGCTATTTTCTGGCGCCGTTGCCGGGGAGGAAAGGTAAAAGGTACTCACACTCCGGATCTCGGCTACTAAGCTATTTTCCGGCGCCGTTGTAAGTACTCGAAGCTATTTCCTTTAGATCCTGCAATTGCATCTTTTTGTTTCTTGTTTACACTAGTTAGGCATAATGGACAACAATGAGCTTCTTATTCTATTTCCTGAGTTAAGACATGGATTGTTTGCTGCGAAAATTAAAAAACCTATGGAATCTTATTTGCATGCTGGTAACAATGATATTAGTATGAACGCTTTGAACACCATTGTTGTTAATGATATGGAAAATTCTAAGCTTGGGGAAGCTGGTTTTGATGAGCATGATATTTTTAGTCCCCCAAGCATTGAGGAGAAAATTTTCTTTGATGATACTTTGCCTCCTATTTATGATGATTATAATGATAGTGGTCTTTTGATGCCGCCTACTATGGAGGATAAGTTTAATTATGATTACGATATGCCTCCTATATTTGATGATGAGAATAATAATGATAGCTACTTTGTTGAATTTGCTCCCACTACAACTAATAAAATTGATTATGCTTATGAGGAGAGTAATGATTTTATGCATGAGACTCATGATAAGAATGCTTTATGTGATAGTTATATTGTTGAGTTTGTTCATGATGCTACTGAAAGTTATTATGAGAGAGGAAAATATGGTTGTAGAAATTTTCATGTTACTAAAACACCTCTCTATGTGCTGAAATTTTTGAAGCTACACTTGTTTTGTCTTCCTATGCTTGCCACTATACTCTTCATGAATTTGTTTATTTACAAGATTCCTATGCATAGGAAGCATGTTAGACTTAAATGTATTTTGAATTTGCCTCTTGATGCTCTCTTTTGCTTCAAATACTATTTCTTGCGAGTGCATCATTAAAACTGCTGAGCCCATCTTAATGGCTATAAAGAAAGAACTTCTTGGGAGATAACCCATGTGTTTATTTTACTACAGCAATTTTTGTTTTGTTGAGTCTTGGAAGTTGTTTACTACTGTAGCAACCTCTCCTTATCATGTTTTTGTGCCAAGTAAAGTCTCTATGGTAAAGTTGATGCTAGATTTGGATTGCTGCGCAGAAACAGATTTGCTGTCTGTCACGAATTTGAGCAGAAGTCTCTGTAAAAAAATCAAAAAAATCTGCAAATTTACGTGTGTGATCCTCAGATATGTACGCAACTTTTATTAGTTTTGAGTTTTTCCATTTGAGCAAGTTAAGTGCCCCTGTCAGATTCGTCTTTACGGACTGTTCTGTTTTTGACAGATTCTGCCTTTTATTTCGCATTGCCGCTTTTGCTTTGTTGAATGAGTTTCTTTGTTCCATTAACTTTCAGAAGTTTGTGCAATGTCCAGAAGTGTTAAGAATGATTGTGTCACCTCTGAACATGTGAATTTTGATTATGCACTAACCCTCTAATGAGTTTGCTTGAAGTTTGGTGTGGAAGTTTTCAAGGGTCAATAGAAGAGGGTGATATACTATGATCAAGAAGAGTGAAAGGTCTAAGCTTGGGGATGCCCCGGTGGTTCATCCCTGCATATTTTAAGAAGACTCAAGCATCTAAACTTGGGGATGCCCAAGGCATCCCTTTCTTCATCGACAACTTATCAGGTTTCTTCTAGTGAAACTATATTTTTATTCAGTCACATCTTATGTATTTTACTTGGAGCGTCTGTGTGCTTTTATTTTCGTTTTGTTATTTTCATTCTCTGAATAAGTTCATCCTTGTGTGGGAGAGAGACACGCTCCGCTTTTTCATATGAACACTAGTGTTCTTCATTTATGCTTTTAATGTTCAAGGGCGAAAGTTGATCGCTTCACTTGTTGCTATTTGGTTGGAATAAGAAAATGCTTCATATGGTCTTGAATAATTTGATACTTGGCAATTGTTTTGAGCTCTCATATATCATGTTTAAGCTCTTGCATCATGTAGTTTAAATCTAGTAATGAAGAACTACTGTAGAGCTTGTTGAAATTTGGTTTGCATGATTGGTCTCTCTAAGGTCTAGATATTTTCTAGTAAAAGTGTTTGAGCAACAAGGAAGACAGTAGAGTCTTATAATGCTTGCAATATGTTCTTATGTAAGTTTTGCTGTACCGGTTCATACTTGTGTTTGCTTCAAACAACCTTGCTAGCCCAAAGCCTTGTACTGAGAGGGAATGCTTCTCGTGCATCCAAAACCTTGAGCCAAAACCATGCCATTTGTGTCCACCATATCTACCTACTATGTGGTATTTCCTGCCATTCCAAGTAAATACTTCATGTGCTACCTTTAAACAATTCAAAAGTTATTATCTCTTATTTGTGTCAATGTTTTATAGCTCATGAGGAAGTATGTGGTGTTTTATCTTTCGATCTTGTCATTTACTTCGACAGACTTTCACAATGGACTAGTGGCTTCATCCGCTTATCCAATAATTTTGCAAAAAGAGCTGGCAATGGGGTTCCCAGCCCCAATTAATTAACTTGCATTAATAATTCTCTTCACATGTTTTGCTCTGATCTATCAGTAAGCAACTTAAATTTGCAAATAGACACTCCTCCATGGTATGTGAATGTTGGAAGGCACCCGAGGATTCGGTTAGCCATGGCTTGTGTAAGAAAAAGGTTGGGGGAGTGTCATCTAATAAATAAAACTAAAGTACATGTGTAAACAAAAGAGAAGAGGGATGATCTACCTTGCTGGTAGAGATAACGTCCTTCATGGGAGCCGCTCTTGAAAGTCTGGTTGATAAGGTAGTTAGAGTACCCATTACCATTCGTTGACAACAACAAACACCTCTCAAAACTTTACTTTTATGCTCTCTATATGATTTCAAAACTTGAAAAGCTCTAGCACATGATTTAATCCCTGCTTCCCTCTGCGAAGGGCCTATCTTTTACTTTATGTTGAGTCAGTTTACCTATTTCCTTCCACCTTAGAAGCAAACACTTGTGTCAACTGTGCATTGATTCTTACATACTTGCTTATTTGCATTCATCATATTACTCTATGTTGACCATTATCCATGAGATATGCATGTTGAAAGTTGAAAGCAACTGCTGAAACTTATATCTTCATTTGTGTTGCTTCGATGCCTTTACTTTGAATTTATTGCTTTATGAGTTAACTCTTATGCAAGACTTTTTGATGCTTGTCTTGAAAGTACTATTCATGAAAGGTTTTGCTATATGTTATCTATTTGTTAGCAAACTATAGATATTGCTTTGAATCACTCCATTCATGTCATATGCTTTACAATAATGTTGATCAAGATTATGATGGTAGCATGTCACCTCAGAAATTATTTGTGTTATCGTTTACCTACTCGAGGACGAGTAGGAACTAAGCTTGGGGATGCTGGTACGTCTCCAACGTATCTATAATTTCTGATGTTCCATGCTTGTTTTATGACAATACCTACATGTTTTGTTCACACTTTATATCGTTTTGATGCGTTTTCCGGAACTAACCTATTGACGAGATGCCGAAGTGCCAGTTCCTATTTTCTGCTGTTTTTGGTTTCTGAAATCCTAGTAAGGAAATATTCTCGGAATCGGACGAAATCAACGCCTAGCACCCTATTTTCACCGGAAGCTTCCAGAGCACCCGAGAAGGACCAGAGGGGGGCCACAAGGGCCCCACACACTAAGGCGGCGCGGCCTGAGGGGGGGCGTGCCGGCCTGGTGTCTGGCCCCACCAGGGCCCCTCCGAGGCTCCCCTTTTGCCTATATAAGCTCCCTGACCTAAAACCCCGAGACGAATAAGCCACGGTACGCGAAACCTTCCAGAGCCGCCGCCATCGCGAAGCCAAGATCTGGGGGACAGGAGAGTCTGTTCGGCACGCCGCCGGACGGGGAAGTGCCCCCGAAGGCTCCTCCATCGACACCGCTGCCATCTCCACCGCCATCTTCATCAACGCTGCTGCTCCCATGAGGAGGGAGTAGTTCTCCATCGAGGCTCGGGGCTGTACCGGTAGCTATGTGGTTCATCTCTCCTCTATGTACTTCAATACAATAATCTCATGAGCTGCCTTACATGATTGAGATTCATATGATGATGCTTGTAATCTAGATGTCATTATGCTAGTCAAGTGGATTTTACTTATGTGATCTCCGGAGACTCCTTGTCCCACGTGTGTAAAGGTGACAGTGTGTGCACCGTGTGGGTCTCTTAGGCTATATTTCACAGAATACTTATTCACTGTTATGGATAGCATATTGAAGTGCTTATTTATATCCCTTTATGATTGCAATGTGTTTTGTATCACTATTTATCTATGTGCTACTCATGTGATGTTATTAAAGTAGTCTATTCCTCCTGCATGGTGTAATGGTGACAGTGTGTGCATCGTGTAGTTCTTGTCGTAGATTATGATCATAATCTCTTGTAGGTTATGGAGTTGATTATCGCTATGATAGTATTGATGTGATCTATGCCTCCTTCATAGTGTGATGGTGATAGTGTGCATGCTATGTTAGTACTTGGTCTATTTTGCAAAGATCTATTATACTCTAAGGTTACTTAAACATGAATATCGAATGTTGTGGAGCTTGTTAACTCCGGCATTGAGGGTTCGTGTAATCCTACACAATTAGTGGTGTTCATTATCAAACAAGAGTATATGTAGCACAAAGGAAGAGAACTTATTTATTATGTGATCAATGTTGAGAGTGTCCACTAGTGAAAGTATGATCCCTAGGCCTTGTTTCCATCACAAAGAATTGCTTCCTACGCCAGCAAGCTATTTTCTGGCGCCGCTTGTTTACTGTTTTACTGCATCTTTACTTTCTGCAATATTACCACCATCTATACCACCTGTGTTTTACTATCTCTTCGCCGAACTAGTGCACCTATACATCTGACAAGTGTATTTGGTGTGTTGGGGACACAAGAGACTTCTTGCTTTGTGATTGCAGGGTTGCTTGAGAGGGATATCTTTGACCTCTTCCTCCCCGAGTTCGATAAACCTTGGGTGATCCACTTAAGGGAAAACTTGTTGCTGTTCTACAAACCTCTGCTCTTGGAGGCCCAACACTGTCTACAAGAATAGAAGCACCCGTAGACATCAGGAGGCACTAACGAGATTTTTATTTATAGTAGGTACATGTTGCATGTTCCTCGGTTGCGTGATCTTCCTCGAAGTGAACTTCAAATCAACTGTAACAACACCCAGAACAGAAGCATGTGACATGTTCCCTAGCTATCAACACAGATGAATCCCGAGCGACCTCATGAAAAGTTTACATAGATATGTCAACACACATATAAACATTAGCACCTGTATCAATCCAACAACATGAAGATTTATATACTAAAAGAATAATAATATGACCATATCCATTCGTATTACGAGCAGTCACAAATGTTGACATTGTTTCCTTTTTTCCCTTTGTGATCTATGTACACGCTCTGGCAAGTCTTTGGAAAAATGGCTAACCTCTCCACTGGTAAATGAGCTTAACTCGGACTTCTTCTTGAAGGAAGTAGGCTTTGCAAGCTTGTTGAAAGTGGGCTTGATATTCCGTTTGTTCTTGCCGTACCATATTGGTGCGCTATACTGATGACCCACAAGTATAGGGGATCGCAACAGTCTTCGAGGGAAGTAAAACCCAAATTTATTGATTCGACACAAGGGGAGGTAAAGAATACTTATAAGCCTTAACAACTGAGTTGTCAATTCAGCTGCACCTGGAAAAGCACTAGTAACAGGGGTGATGTGAAAGTAGCAGTAATATGAGAGCAGTAGTAACAATAACACAGCAGCAGTAATAGCAATATGAGAGCAATGGCACCAGAGAATAGTTGATACTACTTCCAATGACATGAAGAACAAGTATATGATGATGCGAGATGGACCGGGGTTCCCAGCTATCTACACTAGTGGTAACTCTCCAATAACAAGTGTTGGGTGAACAAATTACAGTTGGGCAATTGATAGGATTGATAAGGCATTAAGAAAGAACATCAATTCATTAATCATGTAGGCATGTTTTCCATATTTAGTCGTACGTGCTCGCAATGAGAAACTTGCACAACATCTATTGTCCTACCAGCCGGTGGCAGCCGGGCCTCAAGGGAATCTACTGGATATTAAGGTACTCCTTTTAATAGAGCACCGGAGCAAAGCATTAACACTCCGTGAAAACATGTGTCCCTCACATCACCGCCATCCCCTCCGGTTGTCCCGATTTCTGTCACTTCGGGGCCTTTGGTTCCGGACAGTGACATGTGCATACAACTTGTAGATACAATCTAAGCAATAATTATAGAGCTCAAATCTAAGATCATGCCACTCGGGCCCTAGTGACAAGCATTAAACATAACAAGATTGCAGCAACAATAACTTCACAAACTTTGTAGATAGACAATCATAACGTAACAATCCATCGGATCCCGACAAACACAACACCGATTACATCAGATGAATCTCAATCATGTAAGGCAGCTCATGAGATCATTGTATTGAAGTACATGGGGGAGAGAATACCAACTAGCTACAGCTAGAACCCGTAGTCCATGGGGGAACTACTCACGGAGCATGATGGAGGCGGTGGCGTTGATGGAGATGGCTTCCGGGGCACTTCCCCGTCCCGGCAGGTGCCGGGACAGAGACTTCGTCCCCCGAATTGAGTTTCATGGCGGCGGCGCCCGGAGTCTTTCTGGAGTTTCGTCAAGTGGTACGGTGTTTTTAGGTCGAAAGGGGTTAAATAGGCGAAGAGGCGGCGCAGAGGGCTGACAGGGTGGCCTCCTCATAGGGGCGCGCCTGGGGCTAGCCCGCGCGGCCCACCCTCCTGGTGGCCCCCTGGCTCTCCTCCGACTCTTCTTCGGTGTTCTGGATGCTTCCGGGAAAAATAAGATCTTTGGCGTTGATTTCGTCCAATTCCGAGAATATTGCCCGAACAGCCTTTCTGGAACCAAAAACAGAGAAAACAGGAACTGGCACTGTGGCATCTTGTTAATAGGTTAGTTCCGGAAAACGCATAAAAACATTATAAAGTGCAAGCAAAACATGTAAGTATTGTCATAAAACAAGCATGGAACGACAGAAATTATGGATACGTCGGGGACGTATCAGCATCCCCAAGCTTAGTTCTGCTCGTCCCGAGCAGGTAAAACGATAAAAAGAATAATTTCTGTAGTGACATGCTACTTACATAACCTTGATCATACTATTACAAAGCATATGAAATGAATGAAGTGACTCAAGGCAATGATCTATAGTTGCTAACAAATAGATAACATATAGCAAAACTTTTCATGGAAAGTACTTTCAAGACAAGCATCAAAAGTCTTGCACAAGAGTTAACTCATAAAGCAATAAGTTCATAGTAAAGGCATCGAAGCAACACAAAGGAGGATATAAGTTTCAGCGGTTGCTTTCAACTTTCAACATGTATATCTCATGGATATTGTCAACATAGAGTAATATGATGAATGCAAATATGCAAGTATGTAAGAATCAATGCACAGTTGACACAAGTGTTTGCTTCTAAGGTGGAAGGAATTAGGTAACTGACTCAACATAAAAGTAAAAGAATGGCCCTTCTACGAGGGAAGCATCGATTGCTATATTTGTGCTAGAGCTTTGGTTTTGAAAACATAAAGAGAGCATAAAAGTAAAATTTTGAGAGGTGTTTATTGTTGTCAACGAATGGTAGTGGGTACACTAACTACCTCATCAACCGGACTCACAAGAGCGGCTCCCATTTTATTTATTTTTGGGTGGCACTCCTTCCAACCTTTCTTTCACAAACCATGGCTAACCGAATCCTCGGGTGCCTGCCAACAATCACATACCATGAAGGAGTGCCTTTTTATTTAAGTTTTATTATGATGATGACACTCCCCCAACCTTTGCTTACACAAGCCATGGCTAACCGAATCCTTCGGGTGCCGTCCAACAATCACAAACCATTGAGGAGTGTCTATTTAAATTAATTAATTCGGGACTGGGAATCCCATTGCCAGCTCTTTTTGCAAAATTATTGGATAAGCGGATGTGCCACTAGTCCATATGAGAGTCCGTCAAAAGTAAATGACAAGGTTGAAAGCTAAACACCACATACTTCCTCATGAGCTATGAAACATTAACACAAATTGAGAAGCATTTTGAATTATTTAAAGGTAGCACTCAAGCAATTTACTTTGGAATGGCAGAAAATACCACATAGTAGGTAGGTATGGTGGACACAAATGGCATAGGTTTTGGCTCAAGGTTTTTGGATGCACGAGAAGTATTCCCTCTCAGTACAAGGTTTAGGCTAGCAAGGTTGTTTGAAGCAAACACAAGTATGAACCGGTACAAAAAACTTACATAAGAACATATTGCAAGCATTATAATACTCTACACTGTCTTCCTTGTTGCTCAAACACTTTTACCAGAAAATATCTAGACCTTAAGAGAGATCAATTATGCAAACCAATTTTAACAAGCTCTACGGTAGTTCTCCACTAATAGGTTTAAACTACATGCAAAAACTTATGATCTACTTGAGAGCTCAAAACAATTGCCAAGTATCAAATTATCCAAGACATATGAGGCATTTTCTTTTCCCAACCAAATAAAGATAAATATTGTAGCTTCCAACTTTTATTCATTGAACATTAAAAGTAAAACGAAGAACAAGTGTTCATATGAAAAAGCGGAGCGTGTCTCTCTCCCAAACATGGATTGCTAGGATCCGAATTTATTCAAACATAAACAAAACGAAAAATAAACACACAGACGCTCCAAGTAAAGCACATATGATGTGACTGAATAAAAATATAGTTTCAGGGGAGGAACCTGATAAGTTGATGAAGAAGGGGATGCCTTGGGCATCCCCAAGCTTAGACGCTTGAGTCTTCTTGAAATATGCAGGGATGAACCACGGGGCATCCCCAAGCTTAGACTTTTCACTCTTCTTGATCATATATCATCCTCCTCTCTTGACCCTTGAAAACTTCCTTCACACCAAACTTCTCATAAACTTCATTAGAGGGGTTAGTACTCAAAAAACTTGAATCCACCTTGGTCCTGTAGTGACACATTGCAAGAACTCAATAAAACATTAGCTACAGCTCTCCACGTCTAGAAAGCCTCACTTAAAGTCCACAAGAGACAATGCAAAAAACAGAGACAGAATCTGCCAAAACAGAACAGCCAGTAAAGACGAATTTTAATAAAATACTTCCGTTGCTCAAATCAGAAAACTCAAAACTAATGAAAGTTGCATACATATCTGAGGAACACGCACGTAAATTGGCATAATTTTCTGAGTTTCCTACAGAGAATTAGACCCAGATTCGTGACAGATAGAAATCTGTTTCTGCGCAGAAATCCAAATCTAGTATCAACCTTCGATTAGAGGCTTCACTTGGCACAACAAAACACAAAACTAAGATAAGGAGAGGTTGCTACAGTAGTAAACAACTTCCAAGACACAAATATAAAACAAATTACTGTAGCAAAATAACACATGGGTTATCTCCCAAGAAGTTCTTTCTTTATAGCCATCAAGATGGGCTCAGCAGTTTTAAATGATGCACTCGCAAGAAATAGTATTTGAAGCAAAAGAGAGCATCAAAAAGCAAATTCAAAACATATTTAAGTCTAACCCACTTCCTATGCATAGGAATCTTGTACACAAATAAATTCATGAAGAACAAAGTGATAAGCATAAGAAGATAAAACAAGAGTAACTTCAAAATTTTAAGCATATAGAGAGGTGTTTTAGCACCATGAAAATTTCTACTACCATATTTTCCTCTCTCATAATAATTTTCAGTAGCTTCATGAATAAACTCAACAATATAACTATCACATGCAGCATACTTTTCATGATTTCCAAACACATAATTTTTATCAAGTTCAAGAATAGTGGAATTAAAACTTTCAAACTTACTTTTATTAATAATATAACAAGGTAGGTGATCAATCTCAATAGATATGGGACTCATAGAATAAGTCAAGAACTCTCCAATCCCATTTTCATTAGTAGTACAATTAATATTATCAAGTAACATAGGACCATCATCTAGAGCTTTATCATAAACATTTGCCAAGCAAAATTCTTTAGTACCATGCATTTCGACATCAGGCACAAACAAAGCATTATCATAAGATTTATCAAAGTAGCATGGATTATCATATATAACAGTAGCATAATTATTCTCACAAGTTTTACTTATAGGAAATATTTCAAGAGAATCCACAGGAACATAACATTCAACCTCTTTCGATAAGCATGGAGGACAATCAAATAGTGTAAGAGATGAAGAGTTACTCTCATTAGAAGGTTGGCATGGGTAGCTAATCCATTCTTCCTCCTTTTGTTCGTCACTCTCCTCTTCTTTTTCATCCAATGAGCTTTCAGGTTCATCAATTTCCTCCTCTTTTTCATCCAATGAGCTTTCAGGTTCATCAATTTCTTCTTTCACCGGTTCCTGCAAATTGTGAGTGCATTCTTGTGCATTAATGTGTCTCTCTTTATAATCAAGGATATAAGGATTCCTACTGTAGCATTCTATGCAAGAATTAAGGATAGTAGAGACATAATCTTTAAGGCCCTTACAAACAACACAAGTTTCATAATTCTCAACCATGAAGGATTCTATCTCGGAGGCTCCCATAAATAAGACAAATTGTTCTACCTCTTCGAACCCATAATGAATATAGCAATTCCGATTATAGTTCTTAATTAAAAATTCCTCACTAAAGCCACATTGAAATTTAAGATGTTTAGTATCCTGTTGAGAGCAACAGTTTATATCATGGCGTCTAAGCAAGATTCTAGCCATTGTATTCAATTTTTCTATCATAGCACTCATTATTTTACCAGTTCTTGATTCTCTATAATTATTATAACATTCTATAAGCTCCAAGTAGGTTGTTGGTTCTCCCATAACAGCAGTTTTTAATTTTTAGGTTTTTCAAATTTTTATGGATTTTCGGGTATATAGGGAAAATAAAACAAGACAAAAAGAAACTAAGCAAAAGTAAACTAAGCAAAATAAAACTAGACAGAAATAAACTAAGCACAAATAAACTAGACAGAAATAAACTAGCAAGACAAAATAAAATAAAAGCAGAGAGAGAGGTAGAGTGTACTCCCCAGGTGAACTTATGAGTAGAGCTATGCCTCCCCGGCAACGGCGCCAGAAAATAGTCTTGATGACCCACAAGTATAGGGGATCGCAACAGTCTTCGAGGGAAGTAAAACCCAAATTTATTGATTCGACACAAGGGGAGGTAAAGAATACTTATAAGCCTTAACAACTGAGTTGTCAATTCAGCTGCACCTGGAAAAGCACTAGTAAGAGGGGTGATGTGAAAGTAGCAGTAATATGAGAGCAGTAGTAACAATAACACAGTAGCAGTAATAGCAATATGAGAGCAATGGCACCAGAGAATAGTTGATACTACTTCCAATGACATGAAGAACAAGTATATGATGATGCGAGATGGACCGGGGTTCCCATCTACACTAGTGGTAACTCTCCAATAACAAGTGTTGGGTGAACAAATTACAGTTGGGCAATTGATAGGATTGATAAGGCATTAAGAAAGAACATCAATTCATTAATCATGTAGGCATGTTTTCCATATTTAGTCGTACGTGCTCGCAATGAGAAACTTGCACAACATCTATTGTCCTACCAGCCGGTGGCAGCCGGGCCTCAAGGGAATCTACTGGATATTAAGGTACTCCTTTTAATAGAGCACCGGAGCAAAGCATTAACACTCCGTGAAAACATGTGTCCCTCACATCACCGCCATCCCCTCCGGTTGTCCCGATTTCTGTCACTTCGGGGCCTTTGGTTCCGGACAGTGACATGTGCATACAACTTGTAGATACAATCTAAGCAATAATTATAGAGCTCAAATCTAAGATCATGCCACTCGGGCCCTAGTGACAAGCATTAAACATAACAAGATTGCAGCAACAATAACTTCACAAACTTTGTAGATAGACAATCATAACGTAACAATCCATCGGATCCCGACAAACACAACACCGATTACATCAGATGAATCTCAATCATGTAAGGCAGCTCATGAGATCATTGTATTGAAGTACATGGGGGAGAGAATACCAACTAGCTACAGCTAGAACCCGTAGTCCATGGGGGAACTACTCACGGAGCATGATGGAGGCGGTGGCGTTGATGGAGATGGCTTCCGGGGCACTTCCCCGTCCCGGCAGGGTGCCGGGACAGAGACTTCTGTCCCCCGAATTGGAGTTTCGCGATGGCGGCGGCGCCCGGAGTCTTTCTGGAGTTTCGTCAAGTGGTACGGTGTTTTTAGGTCGAAAGGGGTTAAATAGGCGAAGAGGCGGCGCAGAGGGCCGACAGGGTGGCCTCCTCATAGGGGGCGCCGGGCTAGCCCGCGCGGCCCACCCTCCGGTGGCCCCCGGCTCTCCTCCGACTCTTCTTCGGTGTTCTGGATGCTTCCGGGAAAAATAAGATCTTTGGCGTTGATTTCGTCCAATTCCGAGAATATTGCCCGAACAGCCTTTCTGGAACCAAAAACAGCAAAAACAGGAACTGCACTGTGGCATCTTGTTAATAGGTTAGTTCCGGAAAACGCATAAAAACATTATAAAGTGCAAGCAAAACATGTAAGTATTGTCATAAAACAAGCATGGAACGACAGAAATTATGGATACGTCGGGGACGTATCATATACTGACTCTCTCTTCAACATTTTTAGATAAAAGGCCAAAGGTCCAACATTAAATTAATAACGCCAACACCGACGACAAGCTAGGTACAAAGAGCTGAACCCAGCTTACAACACACACCCACACTCACACGAATTGCCAACAAGGCTACAACCGGAAACTCGAAGAGATGCTATCATAATTTCAACCGATATCTCCTATCTTGTGTGCTTAAGTATTGTGGCGAAGTTCCTCCATGAAGGGGCAACTTTCTAATATTACATACAACCACAAACTTGTTAGGTAAGGTACAATTAAAGAGTTTGATCTTTTTCACCGTGGAGTGTATCTCATGAGCTTGTTTAACTACGGAATGGTTGTTCACCCTCCTAAACTAATGGAAACTTTTCATGATATATAGTCCAGTGCGTGCATCAGTTACACTGAATTTAGTATTTAATGCATCCCAGAGCTCTTTTCTGTTTGTTATGTCCATGTACACATCACATAGACGGTTATCAAGAATGCCAAGAATCACACCTCTCGAGACATTATTGGCTCCCTTGAACTTTTCCTGATCAGCTTCATACATGGCTCCTTTAGGCATGTCATCAACCACACATTGGATTTTCAAAGCATTAAACCAGATAGTGGCCTTTAATTGACATTTTATCAAGTACACACTGGTAAAATTATCTGGCTTTAGTGCATCAACTAATGCAGTAATTGGTAATGCTAGAAATTGCCTATAATTAGATTTTTGGATTGTTCGATATTAGAAAATAACTCCATGATTAATTCTAGAATATTGAACATGTGTTGACGTCAGAAACCCACCGGCGGGCAGTGACTGGTCAACACCGTAGAGCCGGGAACGACTAGGGCTGCGGCTGGCCCCAGTCCCTCAGAGCGACGGCCCGCAAAGCCTCCTGGTCGCGCGCCGATGCGAGTGCAAGGCGTGCCACCTGACCTATACCTGGTCAGGAAGGTGTGGATGATGCCTCGCTTAGTTTCCTGCAGGGCACACACGTACACGTTAAATACGAGCCTCGATCGGCTCTCAGGTTGTCCTGTGAATCGGCTCATGGAGCCGATTCACCCATGATTCGTCCGAGGTGGCCGAATATATGGTGGTCCTGCTTGATCATGATAAAGCATATGAGATCCACGACGATCTGGGGTTTTCACCGCATAATCGGATCATCCTACTCACGATTGGGCCTCGCGCTCACGCACGGTAAACGTAAGCCAGCCCTAGACAAGGCCTAAAAACCAACACTAGGTTGATCCTCGGAACGTCCTGTCTAGGGGCAGCAAACTACACCCTGCATGCCGCTGGATCCTCCAACCCTTTGTAAGGCCTAACTATTGCAGATATTAAACTAATCCTTGATGAATCAAGGAGAGACCGTAACGGATCAGATCTACTAAATAACGATCAAGCGGGGTGCCGCCCCTGCACCCATGATGAGGTACAGGGACGGCTAGATGCGAGAGGGTTGCACTACGACACATATGATACTAGGAACAATGCTAACCCTAACACATCTATGATAACTACGTTGCTCGCCATCAAAAAGGCTTCAGCACGAGCAACGCATGAACAACTAGGCAGGCTCGTGCTGCCTAGATCGCGAGATGCGATCTAGGCAGCATGGTGCTTACCGGAGGAACCCTCGAGACGAAGGAGTTGGCGATGCGCCGAGATTGGTTTGTGTTGAACGTTGGTTGTTGTTTATTCCATAAACCCTAGATACATATTTATAGTCCAGGGGACTTTCTAATGTGGACGTGCACCAAACCGTGCACGAGATAAACTCTAACTTCTACGTAGCCTACTATATAAAGATACACGGGCTAACAAGCCCAAACTTGGTAAACAAGGCCGGTTCACACATCCCTCCACGCATATATCCTCAAGTCCATCTTGATCGCGGCCTACCTTTGGCTTGGTCAGATTCTGGTGATAACACATGCCCCCCTGGTTTTGGAAATGACATTTCCAAAATCATTATGCTTTTCTCTCGTAGGGTCATGTCGTGGCAGAGCAGAACCGTCGCAATACTGTCTATTACCACTTCTTCCACATAACTTGACGATTCCAGCAATCTTTAAGCAATCGGCTCTTTTCTTCTACACGATCGGCTTCTAGTTAACTTAGCCGATAGTCAAAGTCAAACAAACCCCGAAAGAGCCGATGGCGTCGCACCGGCCCCTACCATATAACAAACAAAGGCAAACCTGGTTACCCCTCCAAACGGTCACCTGCAACCTCCGTCTGAGAAAGCAAACTCAGATCCCCAAAATCCGCCACCTACGCAATCTCGCGAGCTTCAGATCTCAACCACAGCGCTCCAAACTCCGCAGCGCACCGAATGGCGGAATCATCCAACGCCGACACCATGGTCTCTGGCTTGAAGGTAATACTCCACCGCTTCTCCTCCATTAGGGCCAATATCAGGATTGAACAGAGGAACACCTGACTTAATGTTCTACTCCGTCATTGATTTTAGGTCTCCGACATCCTATTGCCGCATCCTTCTCTCCCAAATTCCATGTGTCTTGGCCCCCGTTCTTCCGAGAGCCCTGCTCATTTAATCTCATGTGAAGCTAACAGAATCCCCTTCGTGAGTCAGCACCTAGATCTGACTTCCTGGGCCGACTGCCTGCGAGCCTGGCCTAACCCCCCTGAAGGTTGGGTGCCATGGTACAATAGAGTATCCAAAACCCATTACGCCACCTGGGAATCTATAGGGATAGCCGATGCCTTATCATTATCATTGTCTCCCCTTGAGAAGAATGAAAATATCCTAAAAACCATCGGCTACTTCTGGTCTGACGCGATGAACTGCTTCATATTCGGCCATGGCCCGATGACACCAACCCTGCTAGATGTAGCCATGATTACAGGCCTGGACATTGCGTCTCCAAGCCCTTCTGCTTTCAAACTGCCGAAAGTTCCTTTCACTCTTTCTTCTAAAAAGGAGTGTACCAGCTGGGGCGCCTACCTCGATCGCCATATGAAAACCAAAGGCCCTGTGACAGAGCGAGAACACACAGCCTTCCTAAACTTTTGGTTGGAACACTTCATATTCTGCGGCCCATCACTTGCCCCTACCAAGAATTACCTCTCCCTAGCCTATGAACTGGCCAAAGGCACCCATCTCGGCATCGGCAAACTGTTCCTTGGAGAGGTCTATCGATCTCTTCAATTGATGTCTGTCAAGCTGTTCTCTCGAAGACGTTAAAACGGCGGTCCCGGTGGTTTATTCAGCTATGGGCGCAGTTATACTTTCGGGATCAGATCCCAGACTTCCCACCTCTGACCTCCTGCACCTTCCCAGATGTTAACGGGAAGGATATTCGATGCACCAGCTATGGACAAGCCCTGTATGGTCTCCCAGGCAGCAGGCTGATCCCTAAGGAAGCAGCAGGGTGGTTCAAGATCTTCTTCCAAGGTCTGGACAACCCCCTGTTCTTTCCTTATACTGAAACGGAGGATTTCGAAAATCCAGTCTCCTTCCGATTGGGTAGCTTTGCCGATGACGATAGCACCCGGCATCTGTATTCTATCATGATTCGTCCTTGCTTTCTCCCTGTTGGAATGAGCACCTCAAACCGGATCATCAAACCCGGCTATGAGAGTTATCAACCAGTAGTGGTAGCCCGTCAGCTCGGCCTTGGGCAAGTGCCTCCGCACTTATTCTTACACCACCTGACCGCAAGCCGAGCCGAACTGCCTGACATCCTTACCAGTCATAGGTGCTACACCTTCTTTGATGCTTTGGCCCTCCCAATTCCTCACAACCTCCGTTTCTCCTCCACTACTGATGGCTTCGAGACTTGGTGGTCCATGTGGAAGACCCATGTTTTTAGGAGGGCGCTAGGACCGCAATTGAAACAACTTGACGCCACGCATGTCATCTCCGCCGACCAGGTACTGTTCCTTAAAATATTTCCCGTAACCCCTTAATGGTAACTTGCCTGCGAACTGACTTCACCTCTTGGCAGGAACAAGACGGCCCAGCTCCCCTGCAAGCCGATGGTTCTCCCTTTGAATTCCTCCCTCCGGCCCCAGTGGTCCTCTTCTGTCAGCGTTCGCCACCTCTGAAGAAAGTTATAATGGAAGGCCAACCGATTTCACCGAAATCGGCTCCCAAAAACAAAACATCCTTGGAGCCGGCTGCCCCCCGAGCCTCGACCCGGGCGAGGACGGCGGTGAGGAAGGTGGCTGTCAGGAAAACCCTGACGCGCAGAACTCCTGCCCCAGCGAATTCGCAGGTAAGTTGTACCATATTTGGATCGATCGCACTTGCCTTCCCAACCCTTGTAAGATGGTCGTATCCCTTCTTTCAGACTTCCACCGAAGAGAACTCCAGTGAGGGAGAACAGTCCAGTCCCAGGGACTCCTACCCACGCGGTACGGACAGATCCACTACACAGAGCCAGACGGACTCGCCAATCCTGGCTTCTAGAAAACGGTCGACTCCCGAGCCTGCCGCTCTTCAGTCTTCAGTCCAAACGAGGTCGCGCATAAAGCGCCGATGTGTTCAGAGGGCTCGCACGGGCCCTGAAGCCTCTTCTCCTAGCCAGGAAGTTTCAAAGGTAACCCTCTTGATAGCTCGTGTTCCCTGTTGTCTTGTCACTAACTGGACCACTTTACCAATCCCCTTGCAGATCAATGAGACCTCTAGCGGGGTCGTCGAAGAGGCGCCGATGCCGTCTACTGCCCCTGGTCCCTCCAACTCGCCACGCGCGACGGACCAGCATACTGCGAAGCCGATTGTTACCACCTCGGCTTCCCTTCCTTTCTTGGGAGAGGTACACTCTCCTCTCTCTCTACTTCCTTTATATCTGCCGCATGCCCATACCGTTCTTGCTCTTTTGCCAGGGGTGCGATCCTTCGAGCTTGCTGACATTCGACCCCGACTCCATCGAGCCAGCCGCCCCTAAAATAAGTGAAGAGCCAAATCTTGGTGCAGTCGACGGCCCGCTACAACGTCTCCAAGTCCTGCTCTCCTCCCCAGTTGATGCTCTGGTTGAGGACCCTGAGACGATCAGGGGCATCCTTGTGGACATCCAGCCTCGTCTCCCAGTGGTGCTGGTGGCCAAACTCTGGCCGACAGTGACTTTGTCAGTTTTCAAGTCAAGGGTGCAGTCGGCTCGTCAAAGGATTAATCTCCGCCGCGCCCAACTCCCGTTGAGAGCCGATATTGCAGAAAAATGCCAGCGGCTCAACGAGAAGAAGGCTGCTTTAGACGCAAAGACCGCCACTTCCACTCACAGTGCCAGACTTGAGACCCTACGCAAGGAGCTGGAGGACCTCGAAAGGAGGGCCAGGGAGACCAAACAACTCATCCAAGACGAGGAGTCCCTCATTGCTCGCTCCCAAGAGGAAGCGCAAGGCCTCACCGCTGATCTGAAGACCGACCTGGCTGAAATCCGTGCCCTAAGCAGCCAGCTGGTGATGGGGAGAGACGAGGACGACGAGGTCGAGATCGCTGAGGTTGATCGAATCCGTACCGATGCTCTCCACGCTCTTAATGCATTTCTTCAGTAGGGCTCTTAATGAACTGCCACTTGTAAACTTGTCTTCTGTTCTCTGTCAAGTCAACTGCCATGCATCAGCTCTGGTTGCATCCGAATTTTTTTTTATATTCGGCTACCAAATCTTCTCCGCATATGTCCAACGGCGTCGCGCGCGCTCCCTGATTGGGTGCCCCCCGAGCCGATTCTGCCAGGTGACTGCTGAAATCGGCTCTATGTTTAGCTAAGGTATTGTAGTGCGAATGTCGGCTTTATTTGGACCAACGTGGACTCCTTCCAGCGCCATGGACGACGCATCCCATTGTTCATTAGATCGAGGTTGAGCCCGGACCGGAAACATGATTTTAGCTGACTCCTAAAATCGGCTCCTACGTTCGTAGGCCCACGAGAGTCTGGCGATGCTATGTTTAGTACGCCACCTTTTCGAGCTCGTCGGGTAGATTTTGCCTTTGTATTCGCCACGGCGGCATGCGAGCCCCGCCGTGCTGATGCCAAAGGAGAACTCTAGCTTCCCTCCGCAGTGGTTAAGATCTGCCATGTTGACACCAGGATGCGGGTGCGTGTCTCCGTTGCTTGATGCCGCGCAAACAGGTCTCCCTACGGAAGCCGACGAGTTCCGATGACCCCCTTGACCCTGTCATGCTGCTTTTGAGCTCGCCAGAGAGCTCCTCGTAAGTGACCGGAGTTTCTTCCGCCACCTCCGATGTGGATGAAGAGGTGGTTGTTGAAGATTGTCCCACCGGGCGTGCCAGAATGTGTTGACGTCAGAAACCCACCGGCGGGCAAAGGCGGTCAACACCGTAGAGCCGGAACGACTAGGGCTGCGGCTGGCCCCGTCCCTCGAGCGACGGCCCGCAAAGCCTCCTGGTCGCGCGCCGATGCGAGTTGCAAGGCGTGCCACCTGACCTATACCTGGTCGGGAAGGTGTGGATGATGCCTCGCTTAGTTTCGCAGGGCACACACGTACACGTTAAATACGAGCCTCGATCGGCTCTCAGGTTGTCTCGTGAATCGGCTCATGGAGCCGATTCACCCATGATTCGTCCGAGGTGGCCGAATATATGGTGGTCCCGCTTGATCATGATAAAGCATATGAGATCCACGACGATCTGGGGTTTTCACCGCATAATCGGATCATCCTACTCACGATTGGGCCTCGCGCTCACGCACGGTAAACGTAAGCCAGCCCTAGACAAGGCCTAAAAACCAACACTAGGTTGATCCTCGGAACGTCCTGTCTAGGGGCAGCAAACTACACCCCGCATGCCGCTGGATCCTCCAACCCTTTGTAAGGCCTAACTATTGCAGATATTAAACTAATCCTTGATGAATCAAGGAGCGACCGTAACGGATCAGATCTACTAAATAACGATCAAGCGGGGTGCCGCCCCTGCACCCATGATGAGGTACAGGGACGGCTAGATGCGAGAGGGTTGCACTACGACAGCATATGATACTAGGAACAATGCTAACCCTAACACATCTATGATAACTACGTTGCTCGCCATCAAAAAGGCTTTAGTACGAGCAACGCATGAACAACTAGGCAGGCTCGTGCTGCCTAGATCGCGAGATGCGATCTAGGCAGCATGGTGCTTACCGGAGGAACCCTCGAGACGAAGGAGTTGGCGATGCGCCGAGATTGGTTTGTGTTGAACGTTGGTTGTTGTTTATTCCATAAACCCTAGATACATATTTATAGTCCAGGGGACTTTCTAATGTGGACGTGCACCAAACCGTGCACGAGATAAACTCTAACTTCTACGTAGCCTACTATATAAAGATACACGGGCTAACAAGCCCAAACTTGGTAAACAAGGCCGGTTCATACATCCCTCCACGCATATATCCTCAAGTCCATCTTGATCGCGGCCTACCTTTGGCTTGGTCAGATTCTGGTGATAACAACATGATGGTACTAGCTACTAATATGGTAAACTCAAACATACTAGATGTATTAATCAACATGAACAATAATGTATAAGAAACAAGAATCATCACAAAACATATCAAAATATTCCGCATGTACCGATCGGTTGTAGTCAAGTTTTTGTCGACGTAGCGGTGACATTTTTTATGACGATGTTGGCAAAGATGGGTAGAAATAGCCGGCGGCGAAGAGGACGGTATGTAGCACCACCCGACTTGTCAATAATATGACCCTTGATGAAGACCGTGAGCATTCATGCGGAGCGGTTCCCATAAACCTAATTTGACATCTCTCTTACAGGGTCACAAAAGCGATTGGTTCTAGAGATACTCTCTTGTTCGCTGGTGCGCGCCAGCAGGTGGGATGTTGTAGACTACAGAGACGGCGCAAGCACGAAGAGGTGGAAAAACTGTAATGCGTGTGTATGTGATGCGTCCATCATAGACTCGTTTTCCTGAACAAGAAAAATAAAGCTCGGCTCGATCCTGCAAAATATGGTGTGTGTCGTGACGAGGAGAGCGAGTGGCAGAGGAGGAGAAGGATCACTCTTACCAAATTGTGGAACAACCCACCTTGTAAGGTGGTCTAACTTCTTCCCAACTTTTCATGTGGGACTAAGCTTACTCACACCTCTTACCACTCATATGTAAGCTGCCATTAACTTGGACTGCATCTCAAATGGGATACCACACATGGACTTTGATATTTAAAGGAATTTCTGATATATTATATGTGACAATAGTATTGGGCCAATATTTCAACAAGTACTACAAGTCAACATCAACGTCGCCGAATCTTCCACGATGGGATTCTGATTGTGCGACATGAATTGAGGCAGACCATCCAGCTTCCTTCTCAAAAGATGTAGACTGATATAAGGATGCTGCAAATTGGGGAATCAATCTCACTCAGATGGAAACTTTGTTGCAGCTCATGACTAGCAAAATTAGGAAGCAATCCAATAGTTTTCCAGTCAGTGAGGTTCACTAAACACTACTAGGAAAAGGCCTAGCCGTAAGATGGGTGTTAGTGGCGCACCAGGAGGGCAGTGCGCCACTACTACTTAGCAGTGGCGCACCGGAAAGTGGTGGGCCACTATTAAAAATGTAGTAGTGGCGCACCTCTTCTGTGGTGCGCCACCACTAAGTTTGACCATGGGTTTGACCCAGCCTTATACATAGCAATGGCGCACCATGTAGAGGTGCGCCACAGCTATTTTATGTAGCAGTGGCGCACCTCTACATGGTGCGCCATTACTATGTAAAGGGGATGATGGACATGTTTGGGCATCACTTAGTAGTGGCGCACCATGCTTGGTGCGCCACTGCTAAGTGGTGCCCAAACATTTCCACCCCCCCCCGTGGATCGCAATCGCCTTTTCGGGTTTGGAAAAAATAAAAAAATAGATAGAAATTTCAAAAAATAAAATCCTTCGAGATGCCCATGTAATATGTCATCTAGGTTTAGTGAAATTTAAAAAAAAAATTTGATATATTATGCAAAATGGCGTCATCTTTCGGTAAAACGGGATTTCTGGTTGCATACGACCTCCGATGAAAAACTTTTTTATATCAAAATCTATCTACGCGAAATTTCCTATTCGAATTCAACGGCCTACGGCCGTTTGGACAAAAAATAGATTCGTCAATTGGAAAACAGAAACAGGACTTTTTTCAGGTTTTAGATTTTGATGAAAAAAATTCAAAAAATAGAAAAAAAAATAGCGGTGGCGCACCCATGCCTTGGTGCGCCACAGCTAAGCTTCCCGCCCACGAATTTCAAAATGGCCGGGATTCAAAGTGGAAGGAGCCAGCCACTTACCCCCTCCTCCCTCCTCCCTCCTCCTCCACACATTCTCCTGCTCTCATTCTCCTCTCCTCCTCCTCTCCTCTCCTCCTCTCTTCACCTCTCCTACCCCTCTCCTCTCCTCCTCTCCTCTCCTCCTCTCTTCACCTCCGGCGACCTCCTCTCCTCCTCTCTTCACCTCCGGCGACCTCCTACTTTCCGGCGAGCTCCTCCGCTTTGGTGACCTCCGGTGACCTTACTCTCCGACGACCCTCCGGCGACCCTCCGGCGACCCTCCGGCCTCCATTACCTCCATTCGTCCTCTTGTTCGTCCTCTTGTTCATCCTCCATCTCCTCATCCTCCATCTCCTCACCTCTCTTCACCTCTCCTACCTCTCTCATCCATCCTCACCGGCGGCTAGGCTAAGAAAAATGAGAATGAACATTGCACAAATAATTCTAGCAACAAAAACGAGAAAAAATAACGAGCCAAAAAAATTCGAAAAAAATGTGCCAGATCCAGATCCAGATCCAGATCCAGAAATTTCAAATTTTAGTAGTGGCGCACCTTGTTTCTGTCCAGTGGCGCACCTCAGACATTTAGGAGTGGCGCACCATGAAGCTAGTAGTGGCGCACTACCTGGTGCGCCACTGCTAAGCCAAATAGCAATGGCGCACCACTAGTGCGCCACTACTAAAAGTTAGCAGTGGCGTGATAGTAGTGGCGCACTAGCAGTGCGCCACTGATGGGGAATAGTGGTGCGCCACTAAATAGCCATTTCCTAGTAGTGAAATCTCAGTTGCATCTTGTGTGCAAGTCATTACTAGCACGAATTACTGGAGTTATTCAAAGTAGGGATATTGTAGAGAGGGTTGTGGCGTTGCATCAGACGATAAATGAATAACATAGGAAGAAAATTGATGGTGTCTTATTTAAGATAGATTTGACAAATCATACAACGTCAATTGATCTTGTTTACAAGAATATTTTTGTATGAATGGCTCCTCACCACTTTGTGAGTAGGTATAAAGATTTTTCCAAGGGAGAGTGTTGATATTAGAATTAATAATGATACAGACCATTATTCCCAAAGGTTGAATTACGATAAGGTGATCCTTTATCCATTATGTTTTTTTCACATCGTTGTGAATATGTTGGCAATTCTTATTGCACGAGCAAAGGACGATGGCCAAGTAGGAGGACTAATACCAGACCTTGTAGAAGGTGGGGTATCTATTGTCCAATATGTTGATCATACAATGTTTTTTTATGGAGCATGATTTTGAGAAGGCAATGAATATGAAGCCCATTATATGTACCTTTGAACATTTATCCAGTTTAAAAATTAATTTTTAGAAGAGTGAGATTTTTGTTTTCGAAAAGCTAAGGAAAACAAGGATGCATCTAAGCATACTTTTTGGCTGTGGATTTGATTCGTTGCCATTTAAATATCTGGGTATCCCAATTCACTAGAGGAAAAACTTCAAGTGGCATCTTGCAATGTCTTGAACATTTTTTGGCGAAACCACTGTAGTGGAGTATACGAACAATCACACATGCATCGTTCTAATTAGATACAAGATGCATAGTGTGTTTTTTATTTTTTTCTTTTGTTGGCCGATTTATGTCGCCACTTTGGGTGTCCCTTGAGTTGTAAATTTAAAGTTCGAAACTTGCTTAATAAAAGAATTGTGTGCATCATTTTGATGCAGGCCTGGACAACCACCATTTCTAAAAACAAAAATCAAGCACGAATCACGAAGCATCCAACGGTCCAAATGAACTTATCTCACTTGCAACCATATGTGTAAGTGCAAAAGATAACCCATTGCAACCCCGGATAACACGAATCATGAAACAATTTGACGATTTAGAAGTCGACCGAGAATTAGAAAATCCTTAAGATGAGACTGTTCTGCTAGCGAGCCAGTTCAGCCAGCCCATATGTTCACAACCAGGCGGCGGCACAAAAATGGTGCAAATGTCATTTGGCTCGTTGGGCAAAAGCGGGACATGTGCAGCCACGCGAAGATGACATCCCTCGCCGAAAGCAACCGCCGACTTGCGATTAGTTGTCAGAGTTCGTATGCGAATCTGTGTTGCTTAGCTCATCCTGACTCGGAAAATTATTTTTTCTAACACGAAACAGAAAGGTGATTCCTTGCGTTGTTCCGCTTTCTTCCCTGGTGCTGCTTTGCTCCTCTACTGAAGCCCCTCTACCTTTCCTCCTGATCTGCCCTTCCGTCCACTACGGGCGTGCGATCTACGCGACTAGGATAAAGGCAAAGCGATGCAGCAGTTTATTCAACCACAGAGAATCGTTTATCCCATACAGCAACGCGCAACGCCGCCGCGTCTACAAATAGCCAGCGGAGCGGCGGAAGTGCTCGTGCTCCGTCGTCTTCGCAGCGCATAGAACACGAGAGTCGAGATATCGAGCAGCGCAGAGGCATGGACGGGCAGGGGAAGGAGGGAGGCGGAGCGGGGAGCGAGTACGAGGTGGTGGCCAGGGCCTTCGTCGATTACTACTACCAGACCTTCGACACCAACCGCGCCGCGCTCGCCGCGCTCTACGGCAACACCTCCATGCTCTCCTTCGAGGGCCACCTCGTCGCCGGCGCCGAGGGGATCGGCCTGAAGCTCGCCCAGCTGCCCTTCGAGCAATGCCGGCACTCCATCTGCACCATCGACTGCCAGCCCACGCCGTCCTTCCCGGGCGGCATCCTCGTCTTCGTCAGCGGCAACCTCCAGCTCGGCGGCGAGGAGCACCAGCTCAGGTTCAGCCAGGTAAAATCAATCTTGGGCGTGCCTGCATGCATGGTCAGCCGTGCGCAGCGTGATCTCGGTTACACTTGGTTTTGCATTATGAGCTGGCGGGGTTGACATGATTTTACCTTTGAGTGCAGATGTTTCAGCTGGTGCCCAACCAGCAGGGAAGCTTCTTCGTCCAGAACGACATCTTCCGGCTCAACTACGGATAGCGTGCGGTTGCCGAAAGGATGTGGATGCTTGGATGCTTTTGGTACCGTATGGACGCGACGCGCTTGCTTTCTCTCTTTTATTCTTCTTTTACACATTAGGTTCATCTGGCATCCTGAATAAAGTTGGTCATGGCCGTGGTGCAAGTCAGACTGAATTTCCAGTTTTTTCCACTCTGTTATCAGAAGAGATCATTTGCGGCAACTCTGATATGCTGCCGTACTGTTTCTACATTTATCAAAACCATGTTTTGTATATTATAGATTCTATGTTGTATAGTAGGTGTTGATCTAGATGCCAGATGCGTTAACGCAATAGGAAGATTAGAAAATAGGCTCTTACAGTTTTCCAAAACAAATGGCAGACCTCTCGACCTTTGCACACAATCATAACTCCATCAAGGTAGATGTAAGGAGAAAACTCTTTAAGTTTTTGTTTCTTAAAATGTAACCCAGGCGAATCGAAAAAGAATGTAAGGCAACAAGGTAAAAGGAAAAGTTTAATTACATGTAACGAAAGTCAATACTCCCTCAGGTTTAAAATAATTGCCTAAAAATGGATGTAAGTACACACTGAACATGTGTAGATATATCTATTCTCAGCCAAATATTTTAAACCCGAGGGAGCAGAAGAACCACAACATGATATGAAAAATATCCACTCGCGGCTAAGTCGTTGTTTTTCCATAACAATGTCTTCAAGAAAGAAAAGCACAATCGTAGGTGACATCTTAACTAAATCCCCCCAAAAATCGAGGACAACAAATTGCATTCTGAATATTGGGTCGAGAAGTCGATCACCTAGGAACTTACTGGCTAGCACCATGCGTGGTGGTCTAGGCAGCCTCGGTTAAATCCTTAGCTCCTTCTTAATAAGTACTCCCTCCGTCCCATTTTAATTAACTTGGAGGAGAAAAAACGCTTCAGAAATTGATTTTTTACATTTCCGTCCTATACAGTTTCAAATTTTAAAACAGACTCCCTAAGATCTACTGCCCGTGAGATCCATTCCACCAGCTCGCCAATCGATCGATGGATCCAGCTGGGATCGATCGATGGATCCAGCTGGGATCGATCGAGGGAAACAGAGGCGTGCAGGTGGAACAACTGCTGCAGCTGGCGCCGCGTCCGCCGCGTCGCCGCCGGGCCCGTGGCGCCCCGCTGTGGTGGAGGTGGAGCGGCGCCCGTGCTGCTGCTTCTTGACGAGCAGGCGCACCAGGAGGTGGAGCAGGCCCGAGATGAAGAAGACCACCGCGAGGATGACGATGATGAAGAGCACCGCCGGGCTGATCTTGCCGCCGCCGCTGTCGGAGCTCTGTGGTGGCGGTGGGGGAGGGGCGGCGGGGTAGGCGTTAAACGGGGTGAGCGAGTCCCTGGCGACGAAAGCGCCATGGAGGCGGCGCGGGTACGGATGCGTGGCCGCCGCCGTGGTCACGTGGCATCCGGACGAGGAGAGTTCAGCCATGTCTCGTCCTAGAGGCTGGGGCTGGAAGACCGCCACATCTCATCTGATCCGATAGACAGGGAAGCCAGCCAGAGATGCGATCTTTGGCGGGGAGCCCGCGACGAATCCCGACGGAAAAAGGATGCGGAAGGAGTAGGGCAGGCGGGTAGGGAGTAAAACACGACAGTTTTTTTTTTTTTTTTGCAAAATTACGGTCGAGTTAATTAAAACGGGACGGAGGGAGTAGTATCGAGTTTCTCCTAGGCAGTCATTCATTTTTCCACGTTTAAAAAGAAATTAAGAATGTCTCCTTGTGTCTCTCCCTTTGCGACACATGGGCGGACCCTAGCAGCCTAACAAGCGACCGCCTCCGACTCTCGCCGTCGATGCCGCCGGCCATGGCAGTGGTGGCGGCAGCGCCCCCCTCCCCCTCCCCGCATCCTAAGGGTGTGGGCGGTGAATTCTACGGTGAGGTCGACGGCGCAACAGGAGGCGCCAATCGGCGGCCACGTTGGTAGGACAGGAGGGGTGCTTGGAGCGGCGGCTCGGTGCAGTGGGTCTCGGGATCCCCTTCCTAGGTTCAAGCTCAAGGACATGAAAAGGGAAGGTAGGGTGGGATCTGTGGAGAACATCTCTCCGTCTAACCCGCCGATTTACTTTTGCCGGTCGGTCCCAATCAGGTCAAGGACGAGTTCTGGATTTTTCCACCGATGGTCGTCACGGATCCAAGTGCTCTTGGACATCTGAATTGGAGGAAATCTAGTCAGGCGCGTCAACAAAAATTGGCCCATGGGGCTTCAAAGATGCATGTTGTGAAGCTCCGCTATAAGTTGACTCCATGATACATGTCGAATTTGAGATTTCCATGTTGTTGGGAGAGGCGAGGAATGTTACGACGAATACATGGTTGGAAGACCAGGTAACGGCAGAGGCAGGATCTTGGATGAGAGAAAGACATTGCTTCACAGGCTATTATGCGAGCTTGGTTACGGGACGCTTCCTATCCAAACTGCACACTTGTGACACTGGTGATTGGGGATTTGTAGCAATGGCATTGGCAACTGTGGGGGCGGCGTGCAACACTGGAGGAATTCAGATTTGGTGGTGCTCCTCGTGTACAGAGTCGTGATTTCGAGGATGAAAATCCAAGACCTGGCTTTATAGGTTGTACCTCGCAATGACTTTTTGAAGGCATTGTTTTGGGAATTCGGCATTATTCCAGAGTAAAAAACCTAAGAATATTCATGATGAAGACGTCGTGTGTATTCTTGAAGGTGTTACTTATAGAGAACATGTTTTGCAGTCGAGATGTTTTTGGTGGTGGTTAGAGTATCGCTGATGCGAGTGTTTGATAACCACGATGGGCCTTTTTCTTGTTTTTTTTTTTTTTTTATGCGCATCTTCAATATTTTTAAGTATCTTGTTGGTGCAGAGACTAGGTGTAATTGGTGTCTTGACGATATTGATATATTTTCTTTATCAGAAAAAATCTAACTGTATGTTAAGCAAACAAGGCCAAAATGTTAGCAGGAAGATGAGACTTTCAATACCCTTTCCCCACACATCTCTCGCCAAGAAACTATGGAAAATAATACTATTTTCAGTTGAAGGTACGCCTTAGGAATTAAAAGGGCAGCTGGCTAACTGCAAGTTTGGAAAAGGATAGAGCCGTGATGGCGTAGTTCCATGCAACACCGCATCAACTTTTGATACCAGGTCCTTGCCAAAGGCCTACAACACTAAGGGCATCTCCAGCGGCGCGACGCAAACGGACGCTGAGCGACCGTTTGTATCCGTCGTGATCGAAAATGCGTCTGGGATCTGCTCCAGCGGAGCAACGCAAAGTGATCAGGCCGTCCGCGGAGACGCAAATCTGGCCCAAATATGCGCCAGGTTTGCGTCTCCGCGGACGCTCGGCGGTCGCACGGAGCGTCCGCTCGCGTCCCCACGGGCCCTCATGGCAGCGACCTAGGTTCGATCGGCCTCGAATTTACAACGCGCGCCGGTGTGGCAACCGCGGCAACCAACCGCCGCAATGGAGCGCCGAACCGCCGCGGAAGAGCAACCGCCGGCCTCTTCGTTTTACGCGCCGCCGTTAATCCGCGCACATTATAACCCCCGCGTCTACGGTAATTCAAGTTCAACCGCCTCGTTCTTCTTCCTCCTCTTCTTCTTCTCCAACACCGGCACGTCATGAGCGACTACACGCTGCCGTCCGACTCGGAGAGCGAGGGCAAGTCGCCCGGATTCCTGCATTGGTGGGAATCGCCGGCGACGCCAAGCGATCCGGGCTCCACGCCCAGCTACCCTACCTCCACACCGAGTGAGGACGAGGAGGAGGGAGGCAGCAATGGCAGCGAAGGCCATGAGGAGGACGGAGGCGGCGCTGCCAGCGACGCCGACGAGGAGGAGGGCCAGGAGGAGGAGGAGGACTCCGACAGCAAGTTCGCCCGATTGGAGGCGCAGGAGGCGGCGGACGACAAGGCGGCGGCAAGGAAGAAGTCCAGGGCGCTGGCGCGGGCGGCGCGTCGTCGTCCGTTCACCGACGACGACGACGAAGACGCGATTTCTTCCAGTTTCAAGTCCTCGACGGACGCATCGTCCTCCAGTTCCGACGACGAGGTGACAAGCAAGAGGCGGAGGAGTTTGCACCACGACGACGACGCAGGGCCTTCGAACAAGAAGGTCAAAAAATAGTTTTAGTTTATATGTTTTTAAATTTCTTCTTATTTGTATGTTAAATATGTTTGAATCTAGTTGATTGACGTATCCGGTTAATTGTTTTGGCTATAATCTATTCGATTGGACCAACATGACATCATGAGTACATCTTTTTCGCGTTTAAAACTTGATCATTCAACTAAATTGAAAAGAAGTAGCACAAAAAAAAAACAGTTGCATGTCCAAAATGCGTCGGACCGCTGGAGGTAGCCCCCGACGCAAACGGACATTTCGTTCCTCGCGGTCATTTTGGCGTCCGCGAGGCGACGCAAACGGACGCTCGCGACCACTTTTGAGCGTCCGAAATGCGTCGCGCCGCTGGAGATGCCCTAACATAAACAAATGTTAAAATACAATATATTTTTCGAAACATTTAGTGTCTATGTACTTCTTAAAAATGTTAGAACAACATTCCAAGTCGTCACCACGGCACCATGTTTTTTTAGTGTTCGTACTTCATAAGAATGTGAGAACAACGCCATGTGTATAGGCCTAATTTCTTTCTCTTCGAGGATCACATTGAAGTCGGTTTATTGGGTTTGTATAAATCCCGATGGCTTATGTCAGGCTTATTTAGTTCTGCTTTCATTTACCCTTTTATGGTGTTTTCTGCGTTCCCATTTATTTTCTTTATTTTTTTTCATTCATTTGTAGGTCTAATTTTGTTTTCTTAATTTTTCAATATTTTTATACATTTTATCATTTTTCTTGTTTTTTTTCCTTTTTAATACTTTTTTGTCAAACATAAATGTTTTTTTATTTTTTTTACTTATCTTTATAATTTTGTTAAATACATAAACATTATCCTTTTCATTTTTAATTTCTGCATGTATTCTCTGCTTTAGTTCTTTTTGATTAGTTGTATTTTCTTTTTTGTAAAATACATGAATATATTCCTTAGATACAAATACTTTTTTTTAGGAAAATTGTACATCTTCTTTGTACACCATGAACATTGAATATAATTTTTTTAAATATTTCTTTCCACATTTAGGACCATTTATTCTTGAATATATGGATAGCAATTTTGATACCATGAAAACTTTACTTTTGCATGACATAATTAACTTTCCAATATAAAATGAAAATTAAAATATGAAGATAGTAAATATGGATTTTAATATTTATGATAAATAAAAGTAATAATGATACAAAGTAAAAATCCTACATAATGGACCAAGCAAAATGTAATCCACGAATATAATGATTTAGGCGCTATTTGGGCTTTCATACCGGAGGCATGGCACCAGCCTGGACTTTCTCGTGAACTATGGTTTTTTCTATTCGTATTTTCCTCTTTTTCTTCGTCCTTCATATTTTCTACTATTTGTTTTTATTTTTTTTTGTTTTATACTCCCTTCGTGTCAAAAAATAGTGCGTGTAACAATTTTAAAAATCAAATGACATAAAATTTGACCAAATATGTACAAAAAAAATACCAACTTCTAAAATACCAAACCAATACCATTAGATTCCTCATGATGCATATTTTCATATGGTATACATTTGGTAAGGCAGATGTAGATAATTTTCTCAAAAAACTTGATCAAAGTTAATATCGTTTGACTTTAGAAAGAAATCTTATATGCACTATATTGTGGCAAGGAGGGAGTATCAAACAAATGTTTATACTTTTAAAAATATTATTAATATTTTCTCCTTAAATTAAGATAAATTTATTTTTGCAAAATATTTCAAATAACATGAATGTTCATACTGAAAAATATTTTAAATAAGATAAATGTCCATTTTGGAATGTCGTTCAGATAACATAAATATTCATATTGAAAATATTTCAAATAAGATAAATTTTCTTATTTGAAAAACTGTTCAAATGAGATAAATTTCAAATAAGTATTGCTCGGAGTACCTCTGCCAGGGAAGAAGAAGCGCGAACTGATGATCGTTGGCGACGGCATGGACGCGACGGTGATCACCGGCAGCCGCAACGTGGTCGATGGCTCCACAACTTTCAACTCGGCCACCCTAGGTGAGGATGCTTCTTTCTGGAGTAGCTTTCTTTTTCTCTCTCTGCTTTCTGTCTTCCCTAGATTCACACTGATTTCCCCATCCGTGACTTAGTATGTTGATCTATTTAATTTTTAGTATGTTGATCTATTTAACTTTAGTTTCTTCGAATTTTGAGCTAATCCGTTTGTTCCTTTCGTACCATGAAGTATCACACCAAGCGCAGTGCCTGTGAGGCCGAGCTCGAAATCCTGTTTTCTCTGCTATGCCACATTCTAGTGGCAAAGTTGTTAAACATAGTTTCTAACAGGTTTTGTTTTATGTCTACCGTATCGTATATGGACTAGTACTCCAATACGGTATCGGTCCCCTGTACAATGCCTCGATGGGCTTTCATCCTATATCAACACGAAACCGATACCCTCGAGGGCACGTCGTTCAAACCTAAAAATTGTCTTCGCTAATATGGTATCAGAGCCGCTCTTCCTCGACATCGCTGCCTGATCACCGCCGCCGCCGCCGGTAGGTCGCCGCAGCCGCCGCCCCAAACAGACAACCCCAGACAACTGCCGTTGCAGAGTTCCTCTGTTGCCGCACCCACAACCAAAGCCAAAACCCAAGAAAACTACAGCCGCCGCCGCATAACCTGGCGCCGCCGCCCCTCAAAACCAACACCCGTCTACAACCAGCCATCGTCACAGTGTTCTGCAACTGCCGCTGCTGCAAATCGCCGTATCTTGGAGCGATCAAGACAAACCCTAGATGGGTTCTTCATCAGCCTCATCGATCTCCTCTCTGGCTGCTGCCCTGGACGCACCCCCCGCAGAGCTGCTCACCCGCGACAATGCCCTGATATGGAAAGCCCTCGTCGTCCCAGCACTTCGAGGCGCTCGTGTTCTCAAGCTCGTTGAAGGGGGTTACAAGGCCCCTGCAGAAACCATTGAAGTAGATACTGATGGCGTTAAGACCGAAGTTGACGATCCTGCATATGATGTATGGATAGCCCGTGACCAACAGGTTTTGCGCTATCTCCTGAGCTGCTTATCATCCGATATGCTCTCTCATGTTTTTGGACTCGAGACCTCTGCCGAGGTGTGGAAAACCATCAACTCCCTTACCACAACTCAGTCAAAGGCTAGGGCTCAACATCTCCGTTCTGCACTCAATGACACCAAGAAGGGGAGTATGTCTGCTGAAAATTACTTTGCAAAGATGAAAGTTCTCGCATCGGAGCTCGCTGTTGTGGGCAAGCCGCTTGATGATGATGAGTTGTTCTTGTACATGCTTTATGGACTCGGTGAAGATTACAACAATCTGAAGACAGCAGTTCGTGCAAATCCATCAACTTCCTTGACAGATCTCTACAGCCAGCTTCAGTCATTTGATCAGATGCATAAACTTGGAGATTCAGTTGCAGAAGAATTTGTTTCCTCTGCTAACCTGGCTCGCCGTACCCCTGACCGCCCGCCAGCTTATGGTGCTCGGCAGGATGATTACCGCCGTGATGATTACCGTGATCGTCGTGATGATCGCCACCCTGATGACTACCGCGATCGCCGTGATGACAAACGTGATGATCAGCGCCCTCGCCATGATGATAGGCGCCCTCGCTATGATGACCGGCCCAAGCGTCGGGATGATGGACCAAGAGATCCGCCTCGTGATGATGGACGCCGCCGTGACAGAATTCCTACACCGTTTGTTGATGCTGAGTGTCAGATATGCAAGAAGCATGGACATCCTGCTGAGGTGTGCTGGTGGAGGTTTCAGCGTGATAGGCGCAATGGTGGTGGTCGCCGTGATGATCAAGACAACAAGGGTGCAAATTTGGCATCCTATGGTGTGGACACAAACTGGTACTTTGACACTGGTGCTACAAATCACATTACAAGCAAGCTGAGCAAACTATCTACCCAGGAGAAGTATACAGGACGTGATAATGTGCACAGAGCCGATGGCAACGGTATGCAGATAAGTCATATTGGTCATTCTATGTTGCGTACTCCCCATAGTTCCTTTCATCTTAGAGACATCCTTCACGTTCCAAGTGCATCTAAAAATCTTATGTATGTTCATAGATTCACACTTGATAACCATGTATTCATTGAGTTTCATCCTTTTTTTTCTTTTTGATCAAGGATCTGGCCACCGGGGGAGCACTCTCTTTAAAGGTCCATGCCATGATGGTCTATACCCACTAGTGCCACTGTCTACTGGGTCCTCCAAGCAAGCCTTCATTACATTAAAGCCATCTTCATCTACATGGCATCGCCGTCTAGGACATCCATGTGGTGCAGCAAGTTCTTAGAAAACATAGAATTTCTTTTTCTCCTGAAATAAACCCATACATTTGTGATTCTTGTCAACTAGCTAAGAGCCATCAATTACCATATCCTGTCTCTACTAGTGTTTCCATTATTCCATTGGAACAAGTTTTTTCTGATGTATGGGGTCCAGCACCATTATCTGTTGGAAAACATTCATATTATGTAAGCTTCATTGATGATTTTAGCAAATTCACCTGGATTTATTTGCTCAAAAATAAGTCTGATGTTTATCAAGTTTTCCTTAAATTCCAGCAGTTAGTAGAGCGCAAGTTTGATAGGAAAATTGTTATTATGCAAACTGACTGGGGTGGCGAGTATGAAAAGCTACATGGTTTCTTTCAAAAAGTTGGCATTACTCATCATGTCTCCTGTCCACATGATCATCAACAGAACGGGTCTGCTGAACGCAAACACCATCACATAGTTGAAGTTGGTCTCGCCTTACTTGCCAATGCATCCATGCCTCTAAAATTCTGGGATGAAGCTTTTCTTACAGCAACCTTTTTCATCAATCTTCTTCCCAGCAAAATGATAAATCATGACACCCAAGTTGAGCGCCTTCTCAAAACTACTCCCAATTATGAATCTCTTCAAGTTTTTGGCTGTGCTTGCTGGCCCAACATGCGCCCTTACAACAAAAGAAAACTTTCTTTTCGCTCTACTAGGTGCGTTTTTATTGGCTATAGTTCTCGTCATAAGGGAGTCAAGTGTCTTGATCCCTCCACTGGGCGTGTGTATATTTCTCGTGATGTGGTGTTTGATGAAAATCTGTTTCCCTTTGCCTCTTTAAACCCCAATGCTGGTTCTCGTCTCCGTCAAGAAAATCTCCTTTTACCCACAAATTCATCTTCGACATCTACTCATGTGGAGACACACATTAATGACTATATGCCTTTAGCGTTTGTCCCTGTTGTTAGTAATGATGCTGCTGTAGATGTTGTCCCTGCAGATGTGCTTGATGAACAGGAATTGACAGAAAAAGATTTGAGTGAAAATCATGCAGAATTCGGCTCACATGGTTCTAGTGTTGCTGCACAAAATGACGAAACTGGCGCCAGATCCCAGATGGATTCTCCCGCCCAATCCTCGGATCATGCACCGTCAGGTGCGTCAGGAGATCCGCCTCAGCACGGACGCTCGAGGTCGCTGTCTCCGCGTCCCTCCGCGCGGTCCCGCTCCGCTTCACCATCCCGCTCTGTGCGGTCGTCCGCGCGCCACATCCCCTCGCCCGCCCGGTCCCCCTCTCCGCGCATGGTGACCACACGCTAGGTGCTGACAGTCTGGCAGATGGCAGTCCATCAGCTTCTGCTGACAGTCTGGACGCGACAACTGGCAGCTTTTCTGCTGCCAATGATGGCCCCAATGATTCTGTGTCTGCTGGATCTTCTTTGGACACACATGCTACACCAAATCCTGTTGCCACCAGTAATCCAGCCCCGACAACCTCCTTGTGTCCTCGTACGCGTCTCCAACAGGGTATTCGTCAGCAAAAAAGGTACACGGATGGCACCATCAGATATGGGCTGTTTGCAGCAACGGGGGAACCACAGACACTTGGGGAAGCACTGAAAGATTCTCGATGGTGTGAGGCTATGTCTGAGGAGTATAATGCAGTCATACATAACAGTACTTGGCACTTAGTTCCATCAAATCCAAGCAAAAACATTATTGATTGCAAATGGGTCCATCGCATCAAGAAGCATGCTGATGGTACAATTGACAGATATAAAGCTCGTCTTGTTGCTAAAGGTTTCAAACAACGTTATGGTATTGATTATGAGGACGCCTTCAGCCGTGTTGTCAAGGCAGCCACTATTAGACTTGTTTTGACAGTTGATGTCTCCAGAGGTTGGAGCTTAAGGCAGCTAGATGTCAAGAACGTGTTTCTACATGGTGTTCTGGAAGAGGAACTATACATGAGACAGCCCCCAGGTTTTGAGGATCCTAAAATTCATCATCATATTTGCAAACTTGATAAAGCTCTCTATGGATTAAAACAAGCTCCTCGTGCATGGTATTCAAGGTTAAGTAAAAAAACTACAGTCCCTTAGTTTCTATCCTTCCAAAGCTGATACCTCACTTTTTCTATACAACAAGAGAGGCATTACTATTTATGTTCTTATCTATGTTGATGATATTATAGTAACAAACTCTTCTCAAAGAGCAATTGTTGCGCTTCTTCAGGATCTAAACAGTGATTTTGCTCTAAAGGATTTGGGTGACTTACATTTCTTTCTGGGAATTGAAGTAAAAAAGGATCAATAATGGACTATTGCTTACACAGGAGAAATATGCTGCTGAGCTTCTTGCAAAAGTCGGCATGACACAGTGCACAACCTGTCCAACACTAATGTCATCTACTGAGAAATTATCCTTGATTGATGGTAATCCTCTTGGCTCTAATGATGTCACTACATACAGAAGTATAGTTGGTGCTCTTCAGTATCTAACTTTGACCAGGCCGGATCTGTCCTATTCAGTAAATAAAGTTTGTCAGTATCTGCATACTCCTACAACAACACATTGGACAACTGTGAATAGAATTTTAAGATATATTCAAGGTATTTTAAAAGTAGGTCTTACACTCCAGAAATCTACTTCGAGTTTGCTCAGTGCCTTCTCAGATGCGGATTGGGAAGGTTGCCTGATGATAGAAGATCAACTGGTGATTTTGCTGTGTTTTTTTTGGATCAAATTTGATCTCTTGGAGTGCTCGAAAACAAGCTACAGTTTCCAGATCAAGTAATGAAGCTGAGTACAAAGCATTAGCAAATGCTACAACAAAGTTAATATGGGTTGAAGCTCTTCTTAGAGAACTTGGTGTGACTATCAAAGTTAGGCCTTGTTTGTTGTGTGACAATATAGGTGCCACTTTCTTGTCTGCAAATCCTGTGTTTCATGCTAGAATAAAGCACATAGAAATTGACTTTCTTTTATGAGAGAGCGAGTTGCTGGCTGACAGACTACTTGATATCAAGTTTATCTCAAGTAAAGATCAAGTTGCAGATGGGTTTATAAAGGCCTTACCAGTAAAGGAGCTTGATGAATTTAAATGTAATCTCAACCTTTATCACGGTTGAGATTAAGGGAGGCTGTTAAACATAGTTTGTAACAGGTTTTGTTTTATGTCTACCGTATCGTATATGGAGTAGTACTCCAATACGGTATCGGTCCCCTGTACAATGCCTCGATGGACTTTCATCCTATATCAACACGAAACCGACACCCTCGAGGGCACGTCGTTCAAACCTAAAAACGGTCTTCGCTAATAAAAGTACCACGTGAAATGTGTTCAGCGTGATGAACAACAAACATCATTTTGTAAATAACGTGCATATAAACAATTAACCCTTTTGCTAGTTCTAAAGTTAAGAGAGAATTAAATTAGTTCAAGATCAAATTCAAAACCATTAGATTTGGGTCCAGACCTGTACACATAAGAATTACACATAGATGTGCAACTACATGTGGGAATGCAATTGCACATCTTTATTTCCCAGTAACACATAAATGACACATGAAATCGAGTGGTTGAGAATTAAATTAGTTTTGGATGGACCAAAAACTAGCCCCGTCCAACAATTAAACGTAAACATCAATTAAACATAAACATGATGATGTGTACGGATCAATCGATGCATTACTTGTTGGTACGAGTATAAATGGATAGGGTAATTTTCGCACCGAATTCGGTTTCGAATCTACTGTAGAGAATCCATATCAAGTTTGAAAAAATCTGACAGATCTGGTTCTGAAGTTGGCACTGGATACGGTATAGGAGATAGTATGCTAAATAGACCATATTTAGTAGTTGGTGAGTTGCCGAGTTTGTTCGTTAAGCAACAGCTCACTTACATAGCCCTATCTAATATTGAGTAAATTACACCAAATCACCATGATTAGGGCTAGGTTGACAGCTCATCACCGATTCTGGTAATTTTTTTTAAAAAAATTATTGCCGTTACAAATCGCACTAATAGTGGTTTGGCACAACTCTAATTGCAAATCTGATCACTAGGGCACATTTGTAAGGACTGAGTTGGAACCATCCGTGTCGTCATGTCCAAGTCGTGGTTGAGATGCCACCATGGCACGCTGGGAGAGGCGACAAGAAAGTCGCCGAAGAGAGCGTGTGCGAGGCGGCCGACACAGGGGGAGAGGTGGGCCCGGGGGCATGCGGGAGGGGGGTACGGGTACTGGGAGGGAGGCCGGTCCACCGGTAGAGAGAGGGGGGAAATAAAGACGAGAGGCAAAATATGGGGATGATGTGAGCCCCATGTCCACCTCAGGTCATCTGCTGCCAACTCAGCCCTGACGAGTGGGCCCTACTAGACAGTTAAGGTGTCAAAACACCATTAAACAAGAATCGACGTGATTTGTAACACCAATAACGGTAGATTTTTTTAAAAAAAAAATAGCATAATCGGTACTGACTTATCATCCTAGCCCTAATTATGATAGTTTTGTGTAATTTACTCGGAATATGAAATCCAAACTTGTTAGGATATTGGGATATTGAAGCATGCGTCGGTGTTATCCTAGCCCCAATTATGCCATGTCACATTATTTATTTTATGAGTGTTTTGTTAACTTATTTTATCAAATAAATTTGGTTGTATGGTTTCCCCGTCTATTTATGCGTGTACATATCTGGTTAATTTTGTTTCCTTTCGAGTCTGCTCCATTTTTGTTCCGAATCTGCAGTATCGTATATCCGTATTTGAATCCGAAACCAGTCATTATCCGATACTCTCCGAATCCATTGAGAAAATATGGTACATGATATGTTAACAACAAAATTCGATCTGATTACATCCCCAGTTGTTGGCTAAAAATTAGTACCTAAATTTAGTGGATAAGTCTGGTACCGTTTATTTCCTCTTTTTTGAAGAAGTATGTCAGGTATCTGTTCTTACGCGATACAGTAATACAAGAGGAAAATAGTCACGCTGCCAGTGCTAGGTGTGCTATACGGTTAGCAGTAAGAGCATCTCCAGTCGCGTCCCCAAACCGTCCCCCAAAGCGATTTGGGGCGCGCCGGACAAAAAAAGCGTTCCAGCCGCGTCCCCCAAAGCCCTTTTTTGTCCGGCGCGCCCGATACGGTGTCCGGCGCCGAGTCCGTCCCCGCCCCCGTCCCACAGGGGACGCACCAGGGACACCGAAAAGCGAGGCGGGCTCCCACATGTCGGCGACTATTTGCATAAACCGTTGGTTCGCGCCTCTTTTCTCGTCGCTCCTTCCTTCCCGCGCCTCCCACCCCACCGCCGCCGCTGGATTTCCCGGCCGTTTGGGCGTCTGATCTGTGCTGCGAGTCAGCACCGTTGTCGCGGCCGGGGCTCCCGCCGGTCGTGCCGCCCGCCGCCGCGCCGCCGCGCCTCCGCGCCGTCAAATCCGCCCCACCTCCGCGCAGAAGGTGCTCGACGACTTGCCAGGTAGGCGCGATTGGTCGCTGTTTGTTGCGTCGTCCCTCGGCGCAATTTAACCATTGATTTTGCTTTAGCCATGGACAGCGACGATGAGATGGTTGCCCTGCTGCTGGAGGACGAGCAAGCGTTCGACGACGACCTGCGGGAGCATTTGCTGATCATCGCGTCCCTCCAGGGCATGCTTGAGGCGGAGAAGAGGAAGAGGCCGCGCCGCGGGATCAAGGCCGGGAAGAAGGAAGCCGGCGAGAGGATGGAGGGGCATGCCATGCTGCACAACGACTTCGCCGGGGGCAACACATGCCGACAATTTTCGGCGCCGGTACAGGATGAGCAAGGGCCTGTTCATGAATATCCTCCACGGCGTTCGAGAGTTCGACCCTACTTCAAGCTCAAGCTCGACGCTATAGGCGTTGTCGGGTTCTCGTCCATTCGAAGTGCACCGCCGCCATGAGGATGCTTGCATACGGAGCACTGCCGATACACAGGACGACTACCTTCGCATGAGTGAGTCTACTGCCATTGAGTGCATGTACAAGTTTTGCCGAGCTGTGGTGGGAAAGTTTGGCAAATACTACTTGAGAGGGCCAACTGAGGAAGAGACGCAGGATCATGGCACAAAATGCTGCCAGAGGATTTCCTGGAATGCTTGGAAGCATCGATTGCATGCACTGGGCATGGAAGAACTGCCCGTTTGCTTGGCAAGGTATATACAAAGGGCGTCATGGATATTGCAGTGTGGTGCTTGAAGCTGTGGCAGATTATGACTTGTTTTATTGTTTATTGTAATTTAATTTGAAAACAATCCTCGAAAACATTTTTTTTCATATGCTACATTTGATATAAATGGTTTATGTGTTAAAAAAATTATTTTAAATGTTTGGGGCGGCGTTTGGGGGACGCGGCTGGGGAGCGACGTCCCCCAAACGCGGCACGAACAAAACACGTCCCCCAAACGCTCAATCCGGCGCGCTTTGGGGGACGGTTTGGGGGACGCGACTGGAGATGCTCTAATGCCACTTGCCGGAAAAGAATCGGCCATGGAACATAGATCACGATCGCACTGATGGACGAAACAGAGAAACCTAACACAGCATAACACATTAAGGCACATTTTTCTAGAACTACTTATTAGGTATTGGACGAAATTTACACAAAGAAGTTTGGAGCGTGCGGGCCCGACGCCAACCCTAGGTGGCCTAGGGGCGAACGCGCTGCCAGCCTCCTCCTCCCCCGTCCCGCCACCGCCAGAGATCCCACTAGGCAAAGCCCGGGTGGTGGGGACCTATCCGTGCGAGTGCGGCAGTGGCTATGGCTCTTGTGGCCGGCGGCGAGGTGTTGCGGGCTCCTGGCGGCGAGCGCGTTTCGACGGGGATGGACCTGGCCCGTCTGCCTCGCAACGGAGGCGCTCCTGCAAGTGCGGTAGTGAGCTCCAGACCCGCTCGGGCCCAGATGGGCTTGGTGGGGCCGACGCTTCTGGCCGCGGTGGCAGGCATGTGTAGTGGTGGTCCCCGGTAGCGCTTGGTCGCGGTTGCTGGCTAGCACCGTGGGGTTGCTAGCGGTGCCGGTCTAGGCTTCGGTGGCTGTGGTTGTGGTGGTCAGCTCCCTTCTCCTACGCAGGTGTTCCTCTCCTTTCGGCGGTGGTGGCCCAAGCTAGTGGTTCTCATCTTCGCCCAACATCTCCACTTCAGCTTTGGTAGGTCACGGTGATTGGCCGAGGAGAAAGCCCTGTTTGGTAGAAGCCGAAGCTGAGCACTGCGACGCCTGAGCAGGGATGGAGCCAAGAATGAAGTATAAGGGGAGCAATCTTAGTATGAGGGGGGCAGAACTAGCTAAAATCACACAGATAAGGAGTTGCCATGGCTTGTGTTCAACGAAAAATCATGAGCATGGGGGCCCCCCCCCCCACACACACACACACCCCTCGTCCCCCCTTGTCTCCATTCCTGCGCTTGAGGGCGTCGTTTTCTTCTTGAAGGCGTGTTCATCGCCTTCACCGTGCCTCCCCTCCCATTAGATGCTGGTCCGCCTTGGAGTCGAGGTCATGCTATTGTGTTTCTTGCTTGGTTCGTGACGCAGCTCTGAAGACTTGCTCCTCTTCTCGCCATTTGTGGTACAATATTGGGTAAGGCGAGTCGTTTATCATTAGGTTTGTAGAGGTATGTTGTTTGCCGCTTGGCATTATATCATGGAGTTGCGTTGTTCCGTGGAGTGTCGTTTATCTTAGCCTTTCTTTTCTTCTATAAGATTGATATACACTTTGAAGAAAAAAACTAATTATTAAATCTTTTATTTTCAATACAACAGTAGTCTCTGCTATCCTAAACAATGAGGCTGGCCTACCAAACGCGACGGCGATTCATCGCCGTAATGCACACAATTTAATTTTGCACATGCACGGTGTCTTCCATGGTATGCAGCGGTGGCGGGCGACGGTATCATCCTACAGGACCTGAGGATCGAGACCACGGCGGGGCCGGAGAAGCACCAGGCGGTGGCGCTGCGCGTGAGCGCCGACCGCGCCGTGGCCAGCCGCTGCCGCGTGGACGGGTGCCAGGACACCCTGTACGCGCACCAGCTCCGGCAGTTCTACCGCGAGTGCGCCGTCTCCGGCACGATGGACTTTGTCTTCGGCAACGCGGCGGCCGTGCTCCAGCGCTGCGTGCTCGCCGCGCGCCGGCCCGCGCGGGGCCAGAAGAACGCGGTCACCGCGCAGGGCCGGACGGACCCGAACCAGAGCACGGGCACGTCCCTGCAGCGGTGCCGCGTCGTGCCGGCGGCCGACCTGGCGCCGGTGGCGGAGGCGTTCCCGACGTTCCTGGGCCGGCCGTGGAAGGCGTACTCGCGGACGGTGTACATGCAGTCGTACCCGAGGGGCTGGCTGGAATGGGACGGCGACTTCGCGCTCAAGACGCTGTTCTACGGCGAGTACGGCAACGACGGCCCCGGTGCCGGCACGGCTGGACGGGTCAGCTGGCCAGGGTAGCGCGTCATCACAGACCGGAGCGTGGCCGCGCAGTTCACCGTCGGGCAGTTCATCCAGGGCGCCTACTGGCTCAACGTCACCGGCGTGGCCTACGACAAGGGGCTCTGATCCGTTATTACTCTCTGTTTAAAATAGCCGGCTATAGCTGAGCTATATCCCGACTATAGCCTTTCGCGAGGCATACGGTTATATCTAGAGGCTTTAGAGGCTAAAACAAAAATAGCCGCTAATAGCCGCTAATAGCCCGGCTAAGTCTATTTAGCCTTAATTTAGCCGCATAGCCGCTAACTTCCCGCTCAATGGGTTCAAAATTTTGGACCAAAAATTTCAGTCGATCGGCCCATTTACTTGGCAAAATAGCCACCAAGCCGAGCTGCAAGCATAACTATGTCCTAAACTACATAATGATGTTGTAATATTTGGACAAGACCATGTATTTAACTATGTGTGAACTATTATGTGTATCTCGTATGTGAAGATGTTATTATGTTATTAATTTGTGAATTATTGATATATATATATATATATATATATATATATATATATATATATATATATATGACTATATGCTGTCCAATTTTTTTCATTATTTAGCAAATCGGCTAGCCTGGCTATAGCTTTTCATAGCTTCAAAAAAAATCGCGGCTATCCGCTATAGCTGGCTATTTTAACCAGAGTTATTACTTCGTTTGACTGGTTGTTTAGAGCATCTCCAACAGAGTAAAAGCGCAAAAAAATACCGTTTGGCGCGCGCAGTGCTCGCGCGAAGCTCCAGCAGACGCGGGAAAAGGGCGCGCGGGAAATTTTTTGCTGCGCCCGCGCGTTTGCGCTATCCCACGCGGGAAAATTGCCGCGTCCGCTACCGCGCGCGCTATAAAGACGACACGCGCGAACCGCTCCCGTTCGAAACTTCGCCGCGTTCCCGCCTCTCCGCGCTGCCTCCCGTCACCGCCGCCTCCGCGCCGGTCGCCTCCGTCTCGGCGCCATGCCTCCACGCGCCGCTCCGCCTCCGGCTACCGCGGCGTCCCGCGCGGCCGAGCGGCCGACGCCGAGGTCGCTCGGCGAGGAGCGGATCCGGTGGGCACCTACGACACCGCGCATGAGGCGGCGCGAGCCTACGACGCCGTCGCGTGGCGTCTCGGCCGCCCCCGCCGGCAGATGAATTTCGACGACGTTGGACGCGCGAGCGGCGGAGATGCTCGCGCCGCCATCGCCGCTCATCACGGCGGAGCAGCGGCGCCGCGCCCGCGACCTCGAGCAGCGCCTGCGCGTGGCGGAGCAGGATGAGCGCAACCGCCTTGAGTGGGCGCGCGCGTTCCTGGAGGACGTCGCCGCCACAGAGGCCTTTTACACGCAGAAGGAGGGACAAGGCGGCGATGGCGGCGATGGCGGCGATGAAGAAGGCGAGTCGCGAGAAGCGCCGCGCCGAGTCCGGCGAGAAGAAGAGCCGGCGGCGGCGAGGAGGAAGGAGGAAGGCAGAACGCCGCAGGGCCGTCGGTCGTCCTCTCGTCCTCCTCCGAGTTCCACGACGACGTCGCGCCGGTGTCGGACACGACACTGAGCAGCTCCGACTTCGACTGGGAGTCCGACGACGGCGAGGAGTAGTTTATTTTAGTATTTTCGTTAAAATGTCGCATTGTATCGCGCACTTTTAAAATATATTCGTATTTTCAAACATATTTACATAATTTGTTTGATGAATTTTCAAAAATAAACGGTCGGATTAGCAGTTTCTGACGCGCGCGCTGCAAAATAGCGCCTCTGGCGGAGGTGCGTTTTTCGCACACCAACGCGCGCTGCAAAATACAGCCTTCGCCGGGGGCAAATTCGCTATGCCGCGCGCGAGCGGTATACAGCGCGCCCAATCGCCGGTATAGCGCGCGAGATTTTACAGCGCCTGTTGGAGATGGTCTTAGTATCTCGAATCCTGAACGCCAGTTCTGTCGATTGTGGTTGTTCCTCACCACAAATTTAAGCAAGCATAAGATCTTTTATTTACTTTGGCAAAGTTTGCTGCCCCCTGCTTCTGTATTGAGCCTATGCTCTGCTCCAGTTTGGATTAAGCTGTAAGCATTGCTCCCCTAAAAGAGAGAAAAAAAGGGTAAGCGTTGCAATTTACAGCAGAAAAGCAGAGCACACACTTTAAAAAACAGAGCACAAACAAGACCTGAACCTTACGCACTGCTCTGATCCATTCCCGAACCACCGATTTTACAAACCAAAGACAAAAGCTTTTAGAAAGACAAAAATGAAAGAATGAAAGAATTTGATGGCATCTGCCAATGCTACATAGAGAGTTAGAGACAGATCAACACACCCAGCAAGTACTGCCACATACTCAGACTAGCACCTGTTTATCAACGCTATGATCCATTCACGGAGTGGAACTGTCGAAAATTACAACATTACTTAATAGCTATCTGCTAATTATGAATAAAGACTATGGAAAATTACAACACTACTTATCTGCACCCCATGCAGTTCCAGAAGTATATACAGACGGGGAAGATAAGACATCTCTGAACTACACAATGTGATCTGAGAAGCATCACTGCTTAGATCGTGGACTAGCCATCAGAGGAGGGCACACATCAATCTCTGAATTCAGTGCAGTATTTACCACACAATAGAGGGGATGACAAAATATGAAATTCCCGATGAATAGAACGTAGTAGTCCGAACTGAAATTCAGTGAATAGGACGGAACAACGGCTCGTAAGATGCTTTGACTTCCTCATCGTCCCACTCCAGCTCATCCCACCACACTCTTGTGCATTGTACTTCATTTAGCTCTCCAGCAGTGAGCTTCAGCTTCTTCAGACTTGGACACTCAACAATCTTCAGGCTCTCCAGTGAGGGGAACCGCAGCATACATGTGCCACTGCTCAGCGTCCTGAACTTAGCCAGGCCATGGAGATACAGTTCCTTAAGGTTAGGGAAGGGTGTGATCACTTTACAAATCCCTGCAGCTTGTTCACCTTCGTTCGTCGTAGTGTCTTGTGCTTCGTCGACAAGGGTAATCAGCTCCTCAAGTCCATGGCAATACCAGATGAACAATGACGACAGATTCTGGACGCACCCACCTTTGTAGATGATCTTTACCTTAAGAAGGCTCTGAAGGATGACACCCTGCAGGTTTGGAAGGATCGGCTGATCTTCATCGACAAGTTCGCCCCGCCTTTGCAAGAAATCATTGGGGAGCACGAGGCTGGGATCAGTCTCTTTGCTACCGTCAATGACCAGCTCCTCTAGATTGCTGCAGCTTGCGATCCACACTCTCTTCAGGTTTGTCATGTTCTTCCATAGGCTGCTTGAAGGAAGCTCTATCTTTTTCAGGCTAGCACATGTCCTTATCAGCAGATTTCTTGTTGAACCAGCGAGGCGAATCGAACGTGACAGCTTCTCCAGGGCATCAACCGACTGTATTGTGATATCGATCGCCTTGAGCCTGCGCAGGCTCTCTAGCTCCTGAAAATCAACACCGTTTCCACTTTCACCGACTTTCCAGTCTCCATAACTGAGATCCATGTACAGAACTTGCAGCATTTTGAGGCTATCTATAACACCACCTGGGATCATTTCAAGGGCGGGCATATTGGAGAGAAGCAGGAACCGCAGAGTGACCAGAGAACCTAGCTCCCTTGGCAATGATTTGATGTTTGTGTTATACAAATCAAGGTACTGCAACTCAACTAATGCACTGATTCCTGAAGGTAATTCACTGATAGAGGTATGTGAGAGATCTAACACCCTGAGAGATGGCATGAATTGGAAGAAGCCGTCGCATATCTTATCCAGTGCCGGGTTACCTTGTAGCATCAGGGTCTTCAACAAAGGGCAATTAGGTCTCTCATACAGCTCAAGGATGTTGTTCCGCATGAAGCCAATCCGCTCAGCATCGCTCCACTTCTCTACACCCGGCGCCTCCTTGAGTCCAACTCCGGCACGGACAAGCCATTTGGTCTCTTTAGTGCCGAACTCCGATGCTATCCACAGAGCCATCGCACGGACCATGGGATGCATACTGATGTGTTCCTCGTCTTTACCTCTGTCCAACAAAGATGCAATCTTGAGATCACCGAGAAGGTCGTGCCCTTTGTTGTATATCTCATCCATCTCAGTGTATAGGTCATCTATGAAACCTTCACCAATGCAGTAGCCTATGATCCAATCCTTGGAAATGGAGAAGTCCTCTGGAAACAGGGCGCAATACAGCAGGCAGAGCCTCAACTTGTCGGTGGGCAAGTTATCATAGCTGTTCTTGAGAGGCATAAGAACGTCCACCTCCATGCCAAGAAGTTGCCATGGGGCAATCTTTAGAACAGTGATGGCGTGCTTCCACTCCTTTGCAGTGTGCTTGCTGGCCATCGCCCGGCCGACGGTGATGAGAGCCAGTGGAAGTCCACCACACTTCATGGCCAGTTCCTGGGCGTGGTGCCGAATCTCTGTGCTAGCACGCATGAGGTGCTCGCCAACCTTCTCCCGAAAGAGCTCCCAAGCGGGCTCCCATGGCAGGCACTCTATCTTGAGCTTGCGACGGACATCCATTCGGTCGCACACATCCTCGATCCTCGTCGCCACAATGATCTTGCTTTTGGAGTTTGGCTTGGGAACCGGAATGCCGAGCATCCGGAAGTTGAGTGGCTCCCAGAGGTCGTCGAGCAGCAGCACAAAATTCATCTTGGTGAGCACCCTGTAGAGCACTCCAGCACGCTCCTTGGGCGTTCTGTTCTCCCAACTGACGCCGAGCCTGTCGCCGATGATCTTCTGGATGTCGTCCAGATTGAACTCCTTGCCGACTTCGATGTAAATGACGACATTGATGTCCTGCGAGCAGATGAGGAACTCATTGTTGAACTTGTTGAGCAGAGCCGTCTTGCCGACCCCGGCCATGCCGTAGATGCCAACAACGCCCACATCGCCGCCTCGGACGCACGCGTGGAGCTCCTGGAGCAGCGCGTCCATGCCGACGACGGGCACGCTGGGCATCTCCTCGAAGCGTACCTGCACGAGCTCGTCGGCGACCTTGTGGAAGGCGCCCTTCTCCTTGAGGCCAGTGGCCTCGGTGCGCATCTCGTCGGCCTTCTGGCTAAGGAGGTAGGTGGCCTTGACGCCGGCCGCCTGGTCGGGCGGGAGCTGCAGGCGCGCCTGGTACTCGGCGTCGACCCGAGCGGCGGCGTCCTCGAGCTTGGCGACGCACTCGAGCCACCACTTGACCTGGCTTGTGGCCTCCATCCCCTGGCGCTCGGCGGTGTCCACCATGCGCTTGACGTCGTCGCGCTTGCTCTTGAGCTCGTCCATCTCGTGGCCCAGCGCGTCGATGTAGTCGCCGCAGGACATGACGTACCCGAAGGTCCGAGCGAAGTAGTCCTTGAGCGGCCGGAACACCGTGTCCATGATGGACGCCACGAACTCCATTGCCGCGAATCAAAAGCTACAAGAGAGATCTGGGAGATTCGATTGCGCGCAAGGCCAAGAACCTGATTTGGGCACGAATTGAAGGATCCGAGTGCCGGGCTGCCGATGGGAGATAGCTGAGCCGGAATGGGGGGCAATTTCCTGGAATGGGCGCGCGTAGGATGCGCAGAGTGAAGGAATCCGGCGAGATGCAGCTAGTGTGGGCGGGGGTTCGGGGGAACTCATAAGGTACAGACAAATCGGGTGAAGGTTCTGCGAGAAGACATAGGAAATGGACAAATTGGTGGCTGGGTTCTCAGCTCTGCGATGTGGAAGATGTTGCCGCGCTGACTCAGGCGAAGACTTAACAAAAATTCGAGTCTCCGGCAGGCTTAGGGCATGTTAGGCAACGCAAAACGGATGTCTAAATTAACCGTGTGTGTTTGTTGGCATCAGTCCGCGGACACCATACAAGGCTATGTTGACCGTTTCTATCGGGTATCCCGTGGTGTAGATATATTTTTTCACTGACACCGTCAAGCTTGGTACTGGCGGTTTAACGTCCCGTCGAGGCTTGCCGCCACCGATTACCGGTTCCAGCGCGAGGGCGGTGGTTCCTGCGTGGCCAACAGATTGGGACGTTTCGCAACTGTATTCAATATTCATAGACCTGTATTCAATATTCATCAGATCCCAGCAAACACAACATGTAGCATTACATATAGATGATCTTGATCATGATAGGCAGCTCACAAGATCTAAACATGAAGCATAAAGTGGAGAAGACAGCCATCTAGCTACTGCTATGGATCCATAGTTCAGAGATGAACTACTCACGCATCACTTCGAAGGTGGGCATGACGATGTAGAGGCCTCCGGTGATGATCTCTCTCTCCGACAGGGTGCCGGAAAGAGCTTCGAAACCCTCTCGAGCTAAGTTTAATGTAAGTATCGTGCATTGTAGAATTTCAAGTATCGTGCATTGCAGAGTTTCATTATTTCCATTCCTTTTTCCATACCTCCCAATTGTTGCGTACAAGGGGTTGAGTTAGTACCCATGAAGACATTTTGCGGCACTCAAAGAAGGTGCCGTCACCACCATCCAGGGACGTGTCAACAACGAGGGCTGACCAGTTTTTAATTCGCTACAATACCTGGAGTGGTCATTTCCTAGATTGTACCAAGGCCACATGAACACATCCTCAGTTTTCATATGTTGTTTGCAAGCAAACAGAAAGATGGCAAACTGTCAGTAATGTAGGAAACTAATTTCACCTTTTTTAAACGAGGCAAAACTTGCATTTTCATCAATAGAGAAGAATATGTGGCCAGTTTATTAACGGAAAACCGGCGAAAAACTAGTACAAAAACTCTCAGAGACCGTCATGGAATAAGACTGTCGCGAGGGCGCACATAGCCACCCTGGCTACCCACGGAAGCTGTTGATGCATGTAAAATGCGTACATGAACTTTATACTTTATTAACACATATTTCCACATATTTGCAACATATATGATGTTATTTCTATTTTTATATTGATTTACAAATGATCCCCATTATTTGGGTTATAACTCTCCAGAACAGAAACCATGTTTTGTGTATTTTTCACTTTCAGAGACCTATACGAAGTTAAATTGAGCTAGGATTTCGGGGACGTCAATTTTTCATCAAGAGAAGCACCTGGGCATCTGGAAATCGTGAGAGGGGCCTGGAGGACAAAAATAGACCAGGTGGCCGGCGCGCCCAGCAGGGGGCGCCACCCAGGCTCTTTTCGTCATCGATCATCCAAATCGCTTGATTCTTTCGCGAACCGACTTATTTTACCCTAAAAAGCCCTATATATATCAGCCTCGAAGGTTTCCGCCAGGGAGCACCGCAGAAACACAGAAACACAAAAATAGAGGATGCAACATCGAATATTGGAGGGTGGAACTCCGCCGGAGCCGCTGCAAGAGGGATCTCCACCTTCTCCAACGTCTTCCTGATCAACATCATGATTAAGGGGGAGTATTTCACCTCTAGACTACAGGTTGTGGCAATAGCTTGATTTGTTTCTCTCTTGTACTTCATAGATCTTTGTACCATATGAGCTGCCCAACATGATTATGATCATATATGTAATTATTATGTGGTGGATCTTTATTCTATGATATTGTGATATTAGATTGGAATCTATTATGTGTAAGATATATTGTTAGATGCATATTATGTACCCCATTTTTAAGTATTGGTTTTGATCCAACTAGTATGCAAGAACATGTGAATCTATTATGTGTAAGATTTATTGATATATGCATATTATGTACCCTGTTCTTAAGTATTGGTTTTGATCCAACTAGTATGCAAGAACATGTGTGGGGAGATGTCTGTGTTATATGAAGTAGCATGATTTTAGTGATTGGATAGTGACAATAAATTCATGATCTATTATGTCTTCGTCTTTTCTTTTGCTACCTCACTAGTGATACAATGAATGCATGTGTTATGTTCATTACGTGACAAAAGTGATGATCTTGTTTGTTCAAGGTAGCATATTTGATATTCAAACATCATATCGAAGTACTTATGGCTATGCTCTCTTAATTCTTAATATAAGATTTCATGGAGTTTTCCCTTTCTTGTAGAGTATAACAGAGATGTGTTGCATCATCTGAATGTTAGAACGTGATGCCTATATGAATATATGAATGCGTATCTTACACATATTGAAGTTCTATTTGTATTATGTCAACACCCGGATTTTTAAGTCCGGATGCCTATTATGTCATTCATCGCAATCCCAGGATAATGTTGTTGCGAGGCATAATAGTCGAATATCACAGTCATTATTTATTACAAGCCATAATGTCTTACAATAATGAATCACATGATTCATCTTACATAAATATTTGATTTCTCAATCAACATACATACACAAGTTCATACATAGCGGAAGCGTAACGATAGATGGACTCTCTAGTCCACAGGCCAACATTTGACGTCAGAAACCCCTAGTTGTCGTAGGCGTCCTGCTGGTCATCCTCGTGATAGTTCTGTTCATCATACTCTGGCCATTTGAATAGCCAGGGACAAAGCCGTAAGTACTTTAAGTACTTGCAAACTAATACTAATGTAAATTGCCAACTCTTGGAGTAAAGGTGCTAAGCTCTAGTTTAATTTCACAAGTATTTGATCATGTACTAACTAACTCAAGTGGGAACATTAGTGTCATTCCCACAACATTGGTTGTAATTCCAACAAGTCACCAAGTCACCATTCACATTCACTAAGGTTTTCAAAAATCTGACACAGGAAACTGTATAGCCTTTCCAACCGTCCGTAACCGTGGACACGGCTATTCGAATAGATTTACACTCTCCAGAGGTTGCACACTTGTGCCACAACATTTGATTTCATCCGTCGGATAACCCGAATCATCGTAACACAGTACGCGGATCATCAACCATAACCTTTCACTTACAAATCCTAGTATGAGCACCTCTCCCCATGAGCTTGGCCTCCCGGTGAAAACCAGCTGTTAACTGCACAGGGCTTGGCCGTACAATTCACCTCAATTCACATCATTTCGCAACAACGGAGGCAGCCTCGGCATAACCCCTATGACGTGTGTTCAGAGGGAACTCATACTAAAATTTATAAACTTCCAGCTAAGCCCTACCCATAATCAGGTATTGTGGGGGTACTCAAGAATTGGAAAGGTATCGCATTCAAACCAATATCAGATTTTCATCAAAAATCACTATCTTCTCTTGTTCACATTCAACCTCCATTCATTCAATGGAATGTTTCATCATTCCAAGGTTTCAAATTCAACAAGTCTTATGCTCCCATCTAGAGTAGTCAAATTTTAGTATTTTAGCACTAGCACTAATCATGAGGGGTGCTACATTGCTTTGCCATTTATAAGACTACTTTGCTACTCTAGTAATCTTGTTCCCTAGACCCATTTCAATCCATTCTTTGAAAACACAACAAGTAAAACTTGTATGGTGTAAATATAAGATAGGCTTGTATGAAGAAAGGTAAGAATCATGGTGCCTTGCCCAAGGAGGGCTTTGCACTTTGCAAGAGTATTAGCTTGCCTTGGTAGTTCTCTAAGTTTTCTTCTTCCTCTTCTGGGTAGAATTCTCCTTCCTCTTGGTAATCTCCGGTGCTAGCGTCTAAATTTGAATACGAGGTATAATCACTAAACAAGCTCAAAAAGCTATGCTAAGCACATCATTGCTTCACACAAACTATGCTAAGCACACACATAAAATAATTAGGTGCATTGGTGTTCTTTATTAAAGAAAAGTAATTTCCTCTCATTACAGGTGTAATTAATAATTTCCATTTAGTCCTTGAGAAAAATAATTTCCTCTCATTGAAATCTTCTTAAGATTTAACTTCTCAAATAATCATACATGAATTCATATTGACCTAAGTCAAACATTCATTATCATTATTTGAGAAAATGATTTAAATGAGGTAGATCACCTCATACCATTTTATAATTCCACAAATGATTTAAATCCCCAAATATTCATATAGGAGTGTTTGGACCAGGGGTGCAAACATCTCATGAATTCATTTGGGTCAAGATTTAAATGAAGTAAAACACTTCATATGATTTATATAATAGTTTTGGACAATATCACTTAACTAAACTAGCCAGATTGTCCATTAATTAAACTAGGGCATGATCATGCAAAGTGACCACACCATTTTCTTGCAGAAACAATTAGTGTAAGTCATATGTGAGCTATAGGAGTTGGATTTAATTAAATATCCATTTTGGTTAATTTTTAATAATTATTCGAATATGAAAAAGTCCCTCCCTTCTTCTTTTTATCATTTTATTTACACAACAGATCTCGAGGTGAGACCAGTGGCATAATGTAGATCTTTTTACTAGCTTTCCAAATATATAAAGTTTGTTAAATTTGGCCAAGCCAAACAGATTCTATGAATTTTCAAAGTTGGGTTCAGTATTGAATTCAATCTAAATTTATTAAACGAAGTTTGAATTAAACAGGCCGGCGGGAAAACTAACTGGGCCTAAACGTTTAAAACGGCCCAAGGCCAGCCCACCACGCATCTGCCGCCGGGCCGCCTGACAGTGGGCTCCACTCGTCGAGACTCATAACGCCCGAAGCGGTATGGATCAACGAGGCGCGTCGGATTAGAATAGGATCTAACGGCGCACATCCATCGTCGTCGACGGCGAGAGGGGCTCGCCGGCGGCTCAGGTAGGGGTCGGAGGCTCACCGTGGCTCCAGCTAGGTGGGTCGTGTGCGCGGTGAAGTGGTGGACGACGGCGAAGCTCACGGTGCCGGCGGCTCCGGGGGCGGCGTCCTTCTCCGCGATCGTCGGCTACGTAGGCGGCGGCGATCTTGCAATTGGGAGCTTCTGGTGGCTAATCGAGCATGGTGAGGTGCTGAGGCGGTCGAGGAAGGAGAGGGAGGGTGGTGGTGTGAAGAGATGGTGGCGAGGCCTCCTTTTATAGGCGCGATGGTGGCCGTGGTGCTGCGGCGAGGTCGACAAGGGCGTGGCTTCTCTGGTGAGCTAGGAGGCTAAGCAACGACGGGGTCGTGTTCACGACGTCATGGCGAAGCTATGAGCGTGAACGGCTGGGCAAGGGGACGTGTAGGGTGGTCGGGACCGTGCATGTACTGGCGCGGCAATGGCGGGCGCGCTCGTCCTCTCCGGCAGCCGTGGTCGCCAAGGCATGACGCGAGCGTGTCCGGCGAGCTCCGCGTGGCGAGGTAGGTACCAGGGCGCGCGGGCTTGGTCGGGGTACGGCGAGCCCGCGCGCGCGGCATGTGCGCGCGTCCGTGCGTCGATGACGTGCCATGCCGCTACGCCCAGGACGTCTTGGGCGCACGTCGTCCGGGTCCTGTCGTCGTCCTCTCAGTCAATGGCGCGTACGGGAGATCTTCTGGGATCGAGGGCGAGCTACTGGACATGGTGGCGAGGCCGATCGTGGAGGGAAAGAGAGGGGAAGGTGTCGAGGTGGAACGGGGCCGGTCATGGCCATGTCCACGCCATGTCTGGCCTCTCCTGGTGTTTCCTTGGCATGGGCTAGGTGTAGGAGTGTCCAAGGATCATTGCTAGGGCAAGTGAGGGTCAATGGGTGGTCTGGTTTGATCAAAGTTTGAAAATTGGGAATCTTGCAAATGTTTCAAAGTCCTCTCTTTGCTTGTTAATAACTTTTGATCAAAGGTGAATTTGGTATGGTGTTATTTGCAAAATTTGTTCATCTTGTTGTGTACTTGGATGACATGCAAAGATTTGAATTTGTTTGGTTTAGAAATTTTGAAATAGAGAGGCTCAAAGTGGTGACCAGAATATAAAAGTCAAAAATGACCATTATCTCATGTGATCATATTTTAAATTTTGAATTTGGTTTAAATGGTATATCTTTGATTCTCAAAGTTGTAATTACTCTTTAATATCATATTACAAGTATTGGTGAAGATCAAATTGGTCTAGGGTCAAATTTACCAAAAATGACATAGGCCATATGTTAGGGTTTTTAGGATTTTATTAATATTTGACTTCTTTCTCTTTTTGATTTATTTGTTTGGTGATCATCACTTGATCACTCTAGGGTTTTGGATTTCATCATATACACAATATAACAATCATCATGGCATATCACTCAAAATGCACAAGTCCTATGCATGGCACTATATGCAAATTAAAAGTTTTTGTTGGTTCTAATTTTTGGATCTCTGGAATTCTTCTTCTTCCTTTATTTGAAATTTGGGATGTTACAAACCCTTCCCCCTTACAAAAGATATCGTCCCGAGATCTTAAAGAAAATTAGGTGCTAAAGAGATCTGGGTATTCCTTATTCATGTCTTCCTCTCGCTCCCAAGTGGCTTCATCTTCGGTATGATTGCTCCACTGTATCTTCAGAAACTTGATGCTTCGGGTGCGGGTGGTTCTGTATGCTTCTTCCAAAATGCGAATCGGCACTTCGCGGTATGTCAGATCTTGGTTGATATCCACTGATCGGTGATCGATGTTCTTGAATACTTCGGTCTTCTCAGGGACTTCAAGGCACTTTCCAAGGAGTGAGATGTGAAACACGTCGTGCACAGCCGACATTTCTTCAGGCAACTCCAGTTGATAAGATACTTCTCCTCGGCGACTCAGAACTTTGAAGGGTCCGACATATCGGGGTGCAAGCTTTCCTTTCAGCTGAAATCTCTGCATTCCTTTCAGGGGAGATACTTTGAGATAGACAAAATCTCCGATCTCAAAGGTCATCTCGCGGCGTCTCTTGTCGGCGTAACTCTTCTGCCTTGATTGCGCCGTCTTGAGGTATTCGCGGATCTTGTGTACCTTCTCTTCAGCTTCTCGATCAGGTCCAAAGACTTGACTTTCTCCGACTTCCGACCAATTCGGAGGGTACGGCACTTCCTTCCGTACAGAGCTTCAAAGGGGGCCATCTGGAAATAACGTTGTTGTAAGAGAATTAAGCGGGCGGTCTTCCCACTTGGATCCATATTCCAATACACAGGCTCTCCATGTCCTCCAATATCTGGTTGACTCTCTCGGTCTGTCCATCGGTCTGCGGGTGATAGGCGGTGCTAAAATTCAGGCGGGTTCCTAGTCCTTCATGAACCTTCTGCCAGAATCTCGAGGTGAATTGTGATCCTCTATCGACTATTGACTTCGGGGTTCCGTGCGGGGCGACTATTCTGGAGATGTAGCTCAGCTAACTTTGGGCCTTGGTAGGTGGTCTTGACAGCGATGAAATGGGCTACCTTGGTCAATCTATCAACAACTACCCATATCGAATCATTTCCTTTGCTGGATTTGGGAAAACCTGTGATAAAGTCCATTCCTACAAAGTCCCATTTCCATTCTGTAATCTGTAGTGGTTGCAGCAGTCCTGCGGGCTGATGTTCTGCCTTGACTCGCTGACAGATATCACACTTGGCGATGTAGCTTCCGATCTCCCTCTTCATTCCATGCCACCAAAATTGTTCCTTCAAGTCTTGATACATCTTGGTACCTCCGGGTGAATAGAATATAATGTGTCATGGGCTTCCTTGAATAACTTGCTTCAACTCTGAGTCTGGTACACACAGGCGTCCGTTGTACCAAAGAACTCCTTCTTCATCTACGGTGAATCCGGTGCTTTTCCTACGGCAATCTGGGTCTTGATTCCATCAATGCTTGGCATTTCCCTTCGAGCTTCCTTGATCGACCAATCAAGGTGGGTTGTAGCTCCATGCTGGCTAGAAATCCTTCACCGACTAACTCCATTCTAAACTGCTCAAACTCCTGGTATAGGCTGGGTTGTTCTTCGGCTATCATTGAGTTCAACTGACATGGCAGTCTGCTCAATGCATCCGCTACCACATTGGCCTTGCCGGGGTGGTAGTGAATCTCCATATCATAATCTTTGATCAATTCTAACCATCTTCTTTGCCTCATATTCAGCTCCTTCTGGGTAAAGATATACTTCAGGCTCTTGTGATCCGAATAGATCTCGCGATTAGCCATGAGGTAATGACGCCACACCTTCAGTGCTAAAACTACGGCTGCGAGCTCGAGGTCATGGGTGGGGTAGTTCTCATGCTACTTCGATTGGGACAGATAAGATATCACTTGCCTTCTTGCACACATCCAAGACCAATCTTGGATGCATCGCAGTACGTCAAAGGGTTTGGTGATGTCCGGCATGATCAGGATTGGGGCTGAGGTCAGTCTAAGCTTGAGTTGTTGGAAACTCTCCTCACATTTGTCGTCCATTCGAACTTCTTGTCCTTCTTCAGCAGTTGGGTCATTGGTCGAGCGATGCTCGAAAAGCCTTCTACAAATCTGTGGTAATATCCGGCTAATCCAAGAAAAGCGCGGACCTCGGTCGGTGGTTGGGGCTTTCCATTCTCAACAGTCTTGATCTTGGCGGGATCTACGGCAATTCCTCCTGCAGACAAGATATGTCCCAGGAATCCTAGTTCCTTCATCCAAAACTCACATTTGCTGAACTTAGCATACAGCTTATGCTCTCTAAGGATCTCCAGGACAGCTTCTAGGTGTTGCTCATGTTCTTCCTCAGACTTGGAGTAGATTAGGATGTCATCGATGAAAACGACAACAAACTTATCCAGAAAGTTCATGAAGATCTTATTCATGAGATTCATGAAATAAGCGGGGGCATTGGTCAATCCAAATGACATGACATTGTACTCATACAATCCATATCTGGTGGTAAAGGCAGTTTTGGGAATGTCCGATGCACGAATCTCCAGCTGATGATATCCAGTCCTGAGATCAATCTTTGAGAAAACTACGGCACCGGTCAGCTGGTCAGACAGGTCTTCTATCTTTGGCAAGGGGTATTTGTTCTTGATGGTGACATCGTTAAGCTTACGATAGTCCGTACATAAACGACTGGCACCATCCTTCTTATCAACAAACAAAACTGGGGATCTCCAAGGTGACGCACTTGGTCTAATCAGACCCTTGGCTAACAGTTCATCCAGTTGCTTCTTCAGCTCCACGAGCTCTGCTGGGTTCATGCTATACGCTCTGGGCTATAGGTCCGGTTCCGGGGATTAACTCGATGATAAACTCGATATCCCGATCTGGGGGCATACCGGGTAAACCATCAGGAAACACATCAGGATATCGACAAACGACCCTTATCTGATCCAAGGTTGGCTTGGCTACACTCTGGTTGCAGGTAAATTTTCTGGGTAGCAGTTCGGAGACATGTTCTACTATGATACCGGTGCTACTGGTCATGGTGATGGCTTTCTTGGCACAGTCAATCATTCCATGGTGTTTGGCCATCCAATCCATTCCCAGCACTATTTCCAAACCTTTGGTTCCCAGAATTATCAAGTTGGCATAGAAATCTACTTCATGTATTCTGATGGGTACATTTTTACAAAATTTTCTGGCTTTAGTGGTTGATCCGGGGATTTGAACTATCATGACATGTTTCAAAGGAGGGTTGAATTTTACTTGTTGATGCAAAGTCTTCGATGACAAAAGAATGAGATGCTCGAATCAAACAACACTCGCACGAGTTGACAGGAAACATACCCAGTACAACATCGGTGCTTCTGAGCTTCTTCGGCGTTCATGTGGAAGAGACGACCGTTGCGGTTATTGGGGTTGTTGGGGCGAACTTCTTTCCGGTGGAGACGCGGCGTTGCTGCTGAACAGTGCAGCGGTGTTGCCGGCGAGCTTGGCGAGTCTCTTGGGGCACTCGTTGGAGTAGTGACCCACTACACCACACTCATAGCAAGTGATGGTGGACTTGTCCTTGGTTGCGACGGGGATGGCGTTGCTCCCAGTCCTTGGAGCGGTGTTGGTGTTATTGTTGTTGGTGTTGGGGGCTCTCATCGGGGCACGGTTGAAGTGGTTGGTGTTGGTAATTGGGGTTGTGGTTGGAATGGCCTCCTGGCCAGGGGTTTCCTCCAGTCCGGTTCTGAAATCCGGGGCGTGAAGTCTGCATCTGGGGCTTGTTGTTTCTGGGGGCAAAACCTCCGCTTGAGCTGGGGCGATACTTGGGAGTATTGCTGGGCCCACTCATGCGGCGTTTGCGGTTCTCATTGGCTTGGTTCAACTTTCCTTCCATCTGAATGGCGGAGTCAACAAGGGCTTCAAGGTCAGCAAAGGGGATGTTGACTAGGACAGTCTGCATCTCATCATGCAGTCCATTCAGGAATCTCTCTTGCCTCTTCTTAGTGGTGTCAGTCTCATCGGGAGCGTACCTTGACAGTGTAAGGAACCTGTCGCGGTATTCCACCACCGTCATCCGTCCTTGCTTGAGTTCGCGGAATTCATCCCGCATCTTCTTGATAAGACCCGGGGCACATGGTACTTGCTGAACTTGAGCTTGAAATCTGCCCAAGTCATGACTTGACCTCCGTTCATGGCGGGTGGTCCACCGGGCGGGAAGGTAGGTAGTGGTTGCAAGGACCTTCTCATTGGCTTCAACTCCGGCGACCTCCAAGTTGTTCTCCATAGTCTGGAGCCAATCGTCGGCGTAGAGGGGTTCTTCAGTCTTGCTGAACACCGGAGGGTTGGTATTCTGGAAGTTCTTGAGTTTGGATCCGGGATGATCATGATTTCCATGGCCTTGGTTAGCAAGGTTTTGCAGTGTTGCGATGTTGGCTTGATGTTCAGCTCTTTCAGTCTCCCTGTCTTGAAGCAGGGTTTGCAGCAGTTGCATCATGGCATCGTTGTTGTTGCGATTGGGAGGGCCATCTGAATATGCAGAAAATGATAAGATAAGAGGGAAATTCTATGGTTTATTTTGAGTGAGTTTCAAAAACTTGTAAACTTGAATGCTTTTGATGACAACACACACATTCATTCATTCATTCCACATAACACATTACAAACTAACAGTTCAACACTTCCAATGGTTTTAAGAACCATTTCTCATGCTACGATACAAATGACGGGATACAACTCATGCCTACATCAGTGCTCAAGTGTGGCTACCCTCATCCTCAATGTCGATGGGAACGACATCATCAGGTCCTGGCTCAGGAACGCGTAATCCTCCTCCTCGGTGAACTCGTCCTCCTCGAAGTCGTCATCGTCACTCAGGAAGGCTCCTCCTCCCGAATATCGATATCGGCTTCGTCTTCCTCCATCTCCTGCAGCTGCTCCTCCTGGGCCTTGACCGTGGTCTCAAGTGATGCTATCTGAGCGCGAAGGCGCGTGATAGTGACATCCTTCTTCGCACACCGCAGGCGAAGCTTGTTGCGGTCCCTGGACAGCATCTTGATAGCATCGCCATGAGTGGCCAGTGCGAGGTGAGTCTGGTTCGCGTACATCCGGCGTTATCCAGATCTGCCGAGTATGATCGATGAAGTCTAGATGCCCGGCGTGGTGCCTCAACTCAGGGTGAGACTGCAGAGCCATGGGTACTCCTGCGGCATCACGCTTCACTAGGTGAGCAAACGGGACGCAAGCAGGCGCACCGCGTTGTCCGCGAGAGGCGTGCCGTGCCTCTGCGGGCGCGTGCAAGCCCATCGAGCCAGTTGCTCTCACGGAAGAGAACAGGATTCTCTCCAAGGTGGGAGACTCCATGTTTCCCCTCAGATCTGCAGTAACGATCCATTGCATCTCGCCGCCAGGCTGATCATTCACCTGGATCCCATGGAACTCGGGCTGGAGGCGTCCCAGAAAGTTCGAGACCACGGTGAGATCATGCTCGAAAATCAAGCTGCCTCCGTTACCAAGTTGGTAAAACTTGGTGTTGACGGGTGCGTTGGGCTCCATCTGAAAGTGAATTGGGAGAGTAAGTTAGAGATTTAACAAGTGTGGCAAAATTTTAAGTAGACATAATAAGAAAGAGCATGATTTATTCAATTTCGAAAAAAGCCTCCAAGACAAGAATATGAGTAACTTTTCATAAATATTCTCTTCATTTTGATTTCAAAGTTAAGTTTTTATGAACGCCCATTCTAACTAAGGTTTTCTAAGGTCAAATAATGGCTCTGATACCAACTTGTCAACACCCGATTTTTAAGTCCGGATGCCTATTATGTCATTCATCGCAATCCCAGGATAATGTTGTTGCGAGGCATAATAGTCGAATATCACAGTCATTATTTATTACAAGCCATAATGTCTTACAATATTGAATCACATGATTCATCTTACATAAATATTTGATTTCTCAATCAACACACATACACAAGTTCATACATAGCGGAAGCGTAACGATAGATGGACTCTCTAGTCCACAGGCCAACATTTAACGTCAGAAACCCCTAGTTGTCGTAGGCGTCCTGCTGGTCATCCTCGTGATAGTTCTGTTCATCATCGTACTCTGGCCATTTGAATAGCCAGGGACAAAGCCGTAAGTACTTTAAGTACTTGCAAACTAATACTAATGTAAATTGCCAACTCTTGGAGTAAAGGTGCTAAGCTCTAGTTTAATTTGCGTAAGCCATATTTTTAGTTCACAAGTATTTGATCATGTGCTAACTAACTCAAGTGGGAACATTAGTGTCATTCCCACAACATTGGTTGTAATTCCAACAAGTCACCAAGTCACCATTCACATTCACTAAGGTTTTCAAAAATCTGACACAAACTGTATGGCCTTTCCAACCGTCCGTAACCGTGGACACGGCTATTCGAATAGATTTACACTCTGCAGAGGTTGCACACTTGTGCCACAACATTTGATTTCATCCGTCGGAATAACTCCGAATCATCGTAACACAGTACGCGGATCATCAACCATAACCTTTCACTTACAAATCCTAGTATGAGCACCTCTCCCTATGAGCTTGGCCTCCGTGAAAACCAACCGTTAACCTGGAACTGCACGGGGCTTGACACAATTCACCTCAATTCACATCATTTCGCAACAACGGAGGCAGCCTCGGCATAACCCCTATGACGTGTGTTCAGAGGGAACTCATACTAAAATTTATAAACTTCCAGCTAAGCCCTACCCATAATCAGGTATTGTGGGGGTACTCAAGAATTGGAAAGGTATCGCATTCAAACCAATATCAGATTTTCATCAAAAATTACTATCTTCTCTTGTTCACATTCAACCTCCATTCATTCAATGGAATGTTTCATCATTCCAAGGTTTCAAATTCAACAAGTCTTATGCTCCCATCTAGAGTAGTCAAATTTTAGTATTTTAGCACTAGCACTAATCATGAGGGGTGCTACATTGCTTTTGCCATTTATAAGACTACTTTGCTACTCTAGTAATCTTGTTCCCTAGACCCATTTCAATCCATTCTTTGAAAACACAACAAGTAAAACTTGTATGGTGTAAATATAAGATAGGCTTGTATGAAGAAAGGTAAGAATCATGGTGCCTTGCCCAAGGAGGTCTTTGCACTTTGCAAGAGTATTAGCTTGCCTTGGTAGTTCTCTAAGTTTTCTTCTTCCTCTTCTGGGTAGAATTCTCCTTCCTCTTGGTAATCTCCGGTGCTAGCGTCTAAATTTGAATACGAGGTATAATCACTAAACAAGCTCAAAAGCTATGCTAAGCACATCATTGCTTCACACAAACTATGCTAAGCACACACATAAAATAATTAGGTGCATTGGTGTTCTTTATTAAAGAAAAGTAATTTCCTCTCATTACAGGTGTAATTAATAATTTCCATTTAGTCCTTGAGAAAAATAATTTCCTCTCATTGAAATCTTCTTAAGATTTAACTTCTCAAATAATCATACATGAATTCATATTGACCTAAGTCAAACATTCATTATCATTATTTGAGAAAATGATTTAAATGAGGTAGATCACCTCATACCATTTTATAATTCCACAAATGATTTAAATCTCCAAATATTCATATAGGAGTGTTTGGACCAGGGGTGCAAACATCTCATGAATTCATTTGGGTCAAGATTTAAATGAAGTAAAACACTTCATATGATTTATATAATAGTTTTGGACAATATCACTTAACTAAACTAGCCAGATTGTCCATTAATTAAACTAGGGCATGATCATGCAAAGTGACCACACCATTTTCTTGCAGAAACAATTAGTGTAAGTCATATGTGAGCTATAGGAGTTGCAATTAATTAAATATCCATTTTGGTTGATTTTTAATAATTATTTGAATATGAAAAAGTCCCTGCCTTCTTCTTTTTATCATTTTATTTCCACAACAGATCTCGAGGTGAGACCAGTGGCATAATGTAGATCTTTTTACTAGCTTTCCAAATATATAAAGTTTGTTAAATTTGGCCAAGCCAAACAGATTCTATTAATTTTCAAAGTTGGGTTCAGTATTGAATTCAATCTAAATTTATTAAACGAAGTTTGAATTAAACAGGCCGGCGGGAAAAATAACGGGGCCTAAACGTTTAAAACGGCCCAAGGCCAGCCCACCACGCATCTGTGCACGCGCGGGCTGCCTGACAGTGGGCTCCACTCGTCAGAGACTCATAACGCCGAAGCGGTATGGATCAACGAGGCGCGTCAGATTAGAATAGGATCTAACAGCGCACATCCATCGTCGTCGACGGCGAGAGAGGGGCTCGCCGGCGGCTCGGGTAGGGGTCGGAGGCTCACCGTGGCTCCAGCTAGGGTGGGTCAGTGTGCGCGGTGAAGTGGTGGACGACGGGCTCCTCTGGTACCGGCGGCAGCTCCGGGCGGCGTCCTTCTCCGGCGATCGTCGGCTACGTGGCGGCGGCGATCTTGCAATTGGGAGCTTCTGGTGGCTAATCGAGCATGGTGAGGTGCTGAGGCGGTCGAGGAAGGAGAGGGGAGGGTGGTGGTGTGAAGAGATGGTCGAGGCGAGGCCTCCTTTTATAGGCGCGATGGTGGCCGTGGTGCTGCGGCGAGGTCGACAAGGGCGCGGCTTCTCCGGTGAGCTAGGAGGCTAATCAACGACGGGGTCATGTTCACGACGTCATGGCGAAGCTATGAGCGTGAACGGCGCGGCAAGGGGACGCGTAGGGTGGTCGGGACCGTGCATGTACTGGCGCGGCAATCGCGGGCGCGCTCGTCCTCTCCGGCGGCCGTGGTCGCCAAGGCATGACGTGTCCGGCGAGCTCCGCGTGGCGAGGTAGGTACCGGCGCGCGGGCTTGGTCGGGTACGCGAGGTACGGCGAGCGCCGTGTGGCCGTGTCGCGCGTTCGTGCGCCGATGACGTCGCCATGCTGGCGGCGTACCTGGGACGTCGGGCGCGTGTCGTCCGGGTCTGTCGTCGTCCTCTCAGTCAATGGCGCGTACGGGAGATCTTCGGGATCGAGGGCGAGCTTGGACATGGTGGCGAGGCTGATCGTGGAGGGAAAGAGAGGGGAAGGTGTCGAGGTGGAACGGGGCCGGTGGCCATGTCCACGCCATGTCTGGCCTCTCCTGGTGTTTCCTTGGCATGGGCTAGGTGTAGGAGTGTCCAAGGATCATTGCTAGGGCAAGTGAGGGTCAAGGGGTGGTCTGGTTTGATCAAAGTTTGAAAATTGGGAATCTTGCAAATGTTTCAAAGTCCTCTCTTTGCTTGTTAATAACTTTTGATCAAAGGTGAATTTGGTATGGTGTTCTTTGCAAAATTTGTTCATCTTGTTGTGTACTTGGATGACATGCAAAGATTTGAATTTGTTTGGTTTAGAAATTTTGAAATAGAGAGGCTCAAAGTGGTGACCAGAATATAAAAGTCAAAAATGACCATTATCTCATGTGATCATATTTTAAATTTTGAATTTGGTTTAAATGGTATATCTTTGATTCTCAAAGTTGTAATTACTCTTTAATATCATATTACAAGTATTGGTGAAGATCAAATTGGTCTAGGGTCAAATTTACCAAAAATGACATAGGCCATATGTTAGGGTTTTTAGGATTTTATTAATATTTGACTTCTTTCTCTTTTTGATTTATTTGTTTGGTGATCATCACTTGATCACTCTAGGGTTTTGGAGTTCATCATATACACAATATAACAATCATCATGGCATATCACTCAAAATGCACAAGTCCTATGCATGGCACTATATGCAAATTAAAAGTTTTTGTTGGTTCTAATTTTTGGATCTCTGGAATTCTTCTTCTTCCTTTATTTGAAATTTGGGATGTTACATATTATCTCATTGATGAATTGCTATTATTCACTACATCTTTAAAGAGAGAGTAGACAAGTGAACCCATGAACTACGATCCAATTTTAATCATAAAAAACACATTTCCATTGCATTTATCTTACTTTCTATTTGCAGCAATATTTTAATCTAAAAATACAAAAATATTTAGTTCACTTAATTACACACAACCCAAAAACAACTATCTCTTTACCGCTTTTACTTAGTTTAATTTATTTGTTTAGTTTAATTACTTGTGTTACCTCTTTTATTTACTATTACTAATATGAAACCTTGTGCTTGACAACAACACGGTGGAGTTGGGGACACAAGGCATTATTTTACTTTGCAGGATTGTTAGAAGAAGAGGAAATGAGACTACTATTTCCCAATTCCCCGAGAGTTCGATATAAACCCTCGAGTCACCCTTGTGGGAAAATTCTTCGCTGACACAACAATCTGCATTTGGAGTCCCAATGTCATCAGCTACACAAACACCATTGACGGAAGATCATCATCAAGCTTACCCACCGGTGTCATCATCATCACTCTGCAGCCCCTCTAGATGCGCAAACGGCTCTACGCCAGATATCTCTACTGCAGTCAGCTGCAAAAAATGTGGCAGCCTAGATAATGGGATTTTCTCATGTTTGGTCAAAAGGGGAAAAAATCTGGAGAGTTAAATCCCTTCCTGCTTCGAGAATGGGACCGTATCATCAGGGGGGAAATCTGGGTGGATAAAGGGAAAAGGGAGGTTGATTTTCTGCTCAACAGCAAACTACAGCCTCTTCGTTTCCTTCTCCCCCTGCTACAGTTCTTCCTTTAGAAGACGTCACCGCCATGTCCAACTTCCCAGTTAATCCGCTCTCCTTCTTACTGGAGGGGATGATGATCGACCAAGGGCCACCAGATCGCAAGGTACGCACCAACTTAGTGGTGCCCGCTGTGGCACCATTGCAGCATGATAGGGTATCGCAGAGACAAATAAATTCTTCCCTATTCAGCACAGAGAGCAGATGAGATAAGATCTTAGGAATTTTTTGGTCACTGAGTGACACATAGTTCGTTATTATGATGATCACCCATTTGGCTTAGGAGTTTATACTTTGAGAGATACAATGGTTGCAGATGTCGTAGTAGGTCTGACCTATGAGCTTGATGAAGATACAAATATCAACTTTGTTAAGCAAAATGAGGCTAAGAATATGAGCTTAACTACTTTTGGGAGAGAAATATGGATCTTTTATCTAGGTTTTCCCCTAGACTACCAGACTACCCACTACATTCACAATATTGTTGAAGATTTTGGACTATTATCGATTTCGCATAATCTGAGAGGTATCAATATTTTTTTTTGGGTGAATGCATGGATTGTGGACCCTAAGTTTGTACCCAAAAGCATGGCGGTACATCAGTTAGGTGGTGCTCGCCATAGTTGGACAGTCCCAGTTATAATGATTAGGAGTTCACACTGGAGTGGACATGAAGCTTATGTCCCACCTCCTCCACATGAACCTGAGCCACATAATGGAGATCCTCATCCTCTCTATATATATGGGCCTGACAGGTCTTCTGAGCAACTCTATCAACAACAGATAGCAATATGGTGGCAACATAATCAACAGTTCGGGGCAGCAGGACATCAGCATGCACAACACATTCATCTGCAGCCAGTACAAGAGCAGCTTCCTCCTTTCCAAGTTGTCCAAGAGCAAGATCCTCCTTAGTTTAATTTCCAAACAATGTTAGCTGGACAAGGAGTTCATTTCTCTGCTGGTTTCATCCTGCCAACAATATTACTGACATCTTTATGAACGCCTGTCATGATAGCTTGTCTGGTTCTACTTCCTCCAGTTCTTCTGGTGGGGATAACATGCTAATTGATTCTCGTACTACTGTCCAACTTAGCACAATCATTGTTAATGAGGGCTCCTTTGCTGATCTGCATGCAGAAATCTAGGCCATAATTACCCTAGCAAGAACTGCTTTCGAGACATGTCAATAACCAAATGTTCTCCTTGAAAAATGTAGGTTTATTTCTTTTTTATATTAATATGCCTACCTCCATGTTGCATGACCTTGTGGGTGAGTTCTACTCACTTTATCAGAGGAGGAGGATGGCTAGGAGAACTGAGCTTTTGGATAGCCCCTCCACTAGTAACCTGGCACATTCTTCTGCTGCATTAACTGAAAAAATTGATGCAAAATAATCGCCACAATCCTTTGCTGATATTACTGTTCTAGGACATAAGAGGAAACGAAGTTCTGCAAATGTTGCTAATTCTATTGTGCCTACTTGCCGCAGCCAAGTCAGGAGGAGTACACGTAGTGGCAGGTATCAAGGCTTCAGGCCCAAGAATGTATCTGATGCCAGGCCATTGGTATCAAAGGTAAAGCTTAGGAAAACACCTGAAGTGTGGTTATCAAGGAAATAGTGGTTGACGATCTTGAGAATCTAGAGGTGGAGGAAACTATGAATATTCTGGATACTCCAATACGAGTGATCCAGGATATTGGATTCAACCTTTGTGGTGTCCCTCTTGAAGAACTCTCCCCCAAGAAGCTTTTTTGGCTGCACTCCAGGATAAGAAAGAAGATTGAGATCTTCTATTTATGTTTATATCAGTATGAATATGTTTGAAGAAATGGATTGTACTTTGTTGGAACATTCGTGGTTTAAATGCTAAATCTAAACAACTTTCTTTGAGAAATATTATTGCTATAAGTGGGTGTTCTGTGATTTTCTTGCAAGAGACCAAGAAAGAGTTCTTTGATATGGCTTTTATTAAATCATGTTGTCCTCCATGTTTTGATGATTTCCTTTATGTCCCTTCTTCTGGTGCTCTACTGGGATAGTTGTGATTTGGAAGAGTTCTATGTTCCCTGGCATGATAATCCACTGTGAACCATCTGCTTTATCTAATCACATTACCTCTATTGTCTCCTCACAATCTTAGACTCTCATAAATATTTATGGCCCTGTGCTGGTGAACTAAAATATGAGTTTGTGAAGTGGTTATTTGACCTAAACATCCCTCCTAAGGAAGATTGGTTGTTAGTAGGAGATTTTAATTTTATAAGATCCCCACCCGATAGAAATAAACCAGGTAGTAACATTAATGACATGCTCACTTTCAATGACTTTATTAGAGAGCAAAACCTCACTGAATTACCCCTTAAAGGAAGGACGTTCACTTGGAGTAATTTGCAGGACAATCCATTATTGGAGAAATTAGACCGATTTGCACAACTTCTTAAGCTGGCACTTTAGTCACTCCACAAGAAAGACCAACCTCTGATCATATTCCTTGTATTATCACTATATAGATAGCTATTCCTGGTAGCAGAATATTTAGATTCTCTAATCAGATTTTGCATAGGGGCCCATCTCACATAATGTAAATCAACAAGCAGTGGGGGTTCGATCCCAAGAACCATGAACGGCTAGGATAGAGAGTGACCTAGGCGTATGCTTACTCAATCATTTCTCCATGTGCCACCCAACTCAGGCTCCCACCCTACTCAGCACCGGAGGTAGTAGATAGCCCACCAGCCCTCTCCCTGCTCCTTTGTCTGCAACTCCAGCGGCAGAGGCGGAAGCAACTAAGGTAGAACCGTAGAAGGTACCACCTCCTCCATTGATCAAGTGACAGATCTCCTAGTCAGCTCCTACCGGGCGGTGGGGACGATTTGCAAGGTGCAGGTGGAACAAAGCTAGGCACAGCGGCCGGATCGTCAATGGAGGTAGGCGGAGGAGGAAAGCCGGAAGCTTCGACAAAACGCGCAGGGAAGCGGGCGGCAGTTGCGGCGTGAAGGGGGCCTGAGTACGTGGGGAAGCGAACGATGTGGGAATGGGAAAGGGGACGCCTGATAATTGCGTGAAGGTTGAACTCTTGGTGGAGCGACGAAGGGCGAGCGAAACAGGCAGGAAACGGAGTATTGAACTTCTTCGTTCTTTCTAAGTAGTGGAGACAGAGACAAAGATATGTTAATTTCTGATACGGTTAGTATTAACAACAAGCATAATTCAAACGAATGGTTACACGATTTCGATAGTGAGGTAGCTGCGTAAATTAACCACACTTATTATTCCGCACGCACGTGTATACATATGGACAAAACGGAGGTATCAAACAAGTGCGTAGAACATGGCCCCGATGACGAACGCGGCCGTGCCGGCCATGCCTGCCGCCTTGGCGACCGCGGCGCTCGGCTCGCTTGCGGTGGGCGAGATGTCGATGCCGAATGGAGGCGGCGGCGAGGGCGGCGAGAAGGTGACGCCATTGTAAGCGGGCGAGGGAGCCAGCGCGGTGTGTGTGGCCGTGCCGTTGTCGGCGGCGCGGGGGCCCATGACGACGACGACGAGCTTCTCGTTGCGGTTGCAGTTGTCCTTGTTGCCGCTGATGAAGTAGAAGGGCCCGGACTTGGTGAAGGTGAAGACGGTGTTGCCGTCGGAGAAGGTGTCCACCGGCGAGGCCGTGTCGCAGGCGTCGTAGGCCTTCTCGTCGACGATCAGCACCGAGTCCTTGCCGGGCTCGTACGTGAACGCTGCATTGGTTGATGAGCAAAGCAATAAGGCCCACGCGCGATCGGTTGGCAAGGATGATGCAGAAGTCATTAATCATACTACCTCCGTTTCAAGGAATAAGGCGCTCTCGTTTTACGAGCTTTTTGTTTGACCAAGAATTACTTCAAATAGATAAAGATTATTTGTATGAAATTAATATCATTAAAAAGTGCGAATCCAACGATATTAAATACATATAATATAATCAAGATTTTGTTGCTTAATTTTTATGGTCAAAGTTTGTCTTGGAATATGCGTGCGCCTTATTCCTTGAAACGGAGGTAGTATATAGCAGAGAGAAGTAGCTTGCCTATGGCGTCACCGACGCGGAACCGGGTGTGCTCCGCCCACGTATTGTAGGAGGCAATGTTGCCGCCGCTGGCGTTGGCCTGGCCCGGCACGCGCCACTCGCCCGTGCCACCGGCCTTGAACACGAACGCCGACGCGGTGGACAAAGACATCGCCAAAGCAAGGCACGCCAAAGCCAGGCACCGTTGCTGCTGCCCGCGTGCCATGGCGTCGCGCAACCACGAGAAATCTGAAAGTTCGAGCTTAATTTGGGCAGCGTTGCCGGTGTGAGTAAGCTGGTTGACGATCACGGCTGTTTTGGGCTCGATCGATCGGTTGAGATGGTTATATATACACGCGTGCGAGCTAAAGTGCTCGTCATCAGCTGTTCCTTTCGTGTGTGTTTTGTGCGAATAATGCAGTACTGTTCTTTTCGTGAAAGTTAGGGAACGTGACAGCCGATGAATGGTATATCTCCGCGCTCACTTTGTGTCCTGGACGTGTCTCGCCCTGCATGGTGTAAACTTCCGCTGGCATGAGAGCTTTTACCTATACCTCCCTTCTTGCGTCCTGATGGAATTTCGTGCCTTGCGAGAGTGAAGGATTCAGGATTCTCTCTTGAGGAAGTTCGTGAAGTGTGTCTCCACCGGGTGGGTGCCGATGACGGGTCTCCACTAGTCCTTTTTGTTTTGTGTGTGGGCCACATGCTGACTACTTTTACTAGGGTTATCTTGCTTTGTTTTTGAGAGTACTCCAATCTTCCCCAAATTCTTTTAAGTCTCAGCCCGGTTTTTTCCACTAACCAATTACGTTACGAAGACAGAAAGGCAAGTGCAAGACGGTTACAACTGGCTGCGAACAACGAGCATAGCAAGAACTCGACACCCAATGAAAACACAACTACAAACTAAACTGGAAAACATCACCGCGTCTCGACCAACGCCGGTCACCTACGAAGAGCAACAACTCCCTCTGAACTTCTCTCGTCGACGCACCATCCACTCTATGCCTAAAGTGACAAGTGGATGGCGGGAGATCATCAGCCTTGACGAAGCACCGTCTTGGACTCACCGCCGATGATGTACATTTGGTGGATGAACTATGCAATCAATATAATTTATATCATATTGTCTGTTGTTGGTGCATCTGGTCATATACATGTTTGAATGCAATATTGGATTATGTGCTACTGAGAATATCAGTAATGCTTGGTGCATTGATAAACCGTCTACAATGCTTGCTAAAATCATAAGACTGGATTACACAAACGCGTGTCATCTCTGCTGAACGCATACACCTAGCTAAATTAAAAACGTATGTGATCTTCATGCTGACGGTTAAGCTTAACCTATCGTGTGTCCTATCGCACATGGTTCCTTGCACTCAGGGCTCCTTTGATTCAAAGGATTTGCATAGGAATTGTGTAGGATTTGGTTCCTATGGGAAAATTTCCTATACATGTTGTTTGATTCATAGGAACATAGCCTATAGGAAAAATTCCTATAGGAATCTTGTAGTGTAATTCCTATAGGAAAAAAGCATTAGCTCATACCTCATGGAAAAATTCCTTTGCTACAATCAAACAAACTTCATCTTCCTATAGGATTCAAATAGACATGCCATTCCAATCCTATACCTTTCCTATTCCTATGTTTTTCCTATCCTTCAAATCAAAGGAGCCCTCAGTTGTTTGCAATAGGACAATCAGTTGGCCCATGCTCGACCTCTCCGACGAAGCCTCCTAGCTAGCTCGCCATGGTGCACCCCACCCCCACCCCCACCCCGCGCCTCGAGATCATGGGGCTCCACTGGGGCCTTCCTCCGCCGCGTCCCGTACCGCGCCGTCTATTCTTTCCAGGCCTTCATCGCGTATATGCTACTAGAATTTATCTTTAGGCGGACGTGTAGACGAACTCCATGCACCATGAGGAGGATAGACATTGATGCAACTAGAACTGCCAGAGCTGCAGTTATTTCTATCTAGGGGCATGGGAATCGACGGCATCTCCTCGGTCTCTTCACTGTTGAAATGGACACCAAGCATGCCATGACTAGGATGATGAGCGGCGTGGATACCTGGAGGAGGTGGATTAAACTTGTGGTGTAGTGCGCTCCGTGGTGAGACTAATATATCTCCCTTCTAGGTCACTTTGTATCTCTCTAGTACGCGTGGCGACGACGCTACGCAACTAGTTAGTTCAATAATCTTTTTTCTATTGTTGCACATAGATTGGGGAAAGAGTAATTTGGTATAAGAAAAATATAAGTGACAGTAGGGACTAACGAAATGGATGACTGTGTCATACCAGGAAAGAATATATTGGGGAAAGGATAATTTGGCGTAAGAAAAATAAAAGTGATGGTAGGGACTAATGAAATGGATGACGGTGTCATACCAGGAAAGAATAGATTGGGGAAAGGGTAAATTTGGTATAGGAAAAATAAAATTGACGGTAGGGACTAAAGAAATGGACGATGGTGTCATACCAGGAAAGCAATTTGCATCTAGTGTCAAATAGTGAATACAAACTTTTTTATTGTCAAACAGAAAACCTAATTTAAGGTATTGTCAAATAAGGAATTCTCTCTAAACTATAACAAGAAATTTTGCTGGTGTATAAAATACTACTAGTGCAAAAGAAGGACCAAAGTGAAACCTAAGATCTTTTACCGATAATAAATGCCTTAATTATTTTCTCTTTGTTAAAACTTATCGATTTATTTCGCAACCGTTTCAATGCACGTTGATTTCCCTTGTAACTAATAGAGAAAAACAAGGTTTGCAGGCGCTCAATCACGATGGACGACGTCAACCTTGGTCATATCAGTAATCTGACAACAACAGATGCTGTCGTTCTTGTCCTTGCTGCAAATCGTTTTCTTGTTGAAACCCTTGGTAAGACAGAAACTCTTGCACTTGGCGCATTCTTCTGAAATCCATTGGCACATATAACCTACACGAAAATATTAAATGAATTAACACAGGGTATTCAAATATATGCAATGGGTTCAGCGTTTTATTTTTCTCAATGCGTGCTATCAGTTGCAAACAAACCTCGAAGCAAAACGGACGCAGTGAAATCTTAAGTACTACTAGTTGAATGCCCGTGCGTTGCTACGGCTCCTAAATTTTTCTTTTGGTCGTCGCACATCTGACACATGTACATGAAACGTCCTCTTTTTTTACAGATAGGAAACATACCCACGTAGTATTTCAGAAACATCAAAATTTTCACTTCTCATAATTCAACATCATATGCACCACCATTCAACATCATATGGGCAAAAAACTATAGAAAAGATACATGCCTTTTTATATTTCTCAAAACAATAGATCAAGAGTGACATGCACCGAACTTCATTTCAGACCAATGGTCGATCAGAGTCGACTTCTTCCTTCTTTCTTCCTGCATGACAGTAGGTGTCATCGTCCTCATTTCTTCTTTTCCACATACTTATCGTCACCAGGCGGGCATTCCTATTTTCTCAGCAAGTCCGTTATTAGATATTAGTAAGTAGTATGCGGACCCTACGTTCACATATAAAATAGAACAAACTGCTCTAGAGCACCACCACTATAATATATCTCTTTTTTTGTGACTGCTCTTGTGAGTCCAACAACAGTTTTGAACAAAATGACAATTATTTGCATATGCTTACTTCTAAGAATAAGCGAAAATTTTCATACATTGAACAAATAACAACTTTCCAGTTTTCATACCTTTGAACGTGTGAGTTAGTATCTCAGTACGAGAAATGCTAGCCCTTAACCTGAAATTTTAAATACAAGGAAGTAGTCTGACATTAACACTAATGTGAAAGTTTCGATGAATTTATACATGTCTATATTTTGAAAAATAATTTCCATCATATTTCTTTCCGTGTTCATTTCTTAAGCACATTGTTGTGTTGGCTACTCATCCTAATTACATAGACAGCTGGCCTCTTCACGGAGACTGATGTAAGATCAATCAAAGGAAAAAAAACATTTATTTGAATTAGCTTTTGTGCAACACTGTTCTCAACTTTTATGCCAGTCTAGCAACAAAAATTAGGCACTTAACACTCCTAATCCAAAGACCAGTGAATGATACTACACATATCAGGAAAGAGAAGACTAAAATTTGCCCTCTCAAAAAGACTAAATCTTTTGCTTTTTCACTCACAGTATCACAACAAGATGGATGCTTACCACAATTTTTCAAGCTAAATACGGTAATAGAAAATTTTGCGTACATGAAAGAGATTTATGTGGGGCAAGAAAAAGGATATTTGGTGCTACTACCCACGGGGAGAAGCGATATACACCATCCCTCTAGCAGTAAATATATGTTATTCATCTTGAAATCTAAAGTGTAATCTAAAGGGTGTTTAAAAACATGCAGATACATTTTTTTTACATAAATCACAATTTACGACATACATGGAGCATTCGTGTGAAAACTCTAGTGTAAAATTTCAACTGAAAAATATCAAGAAATTTAATTGTACCTTCGATGGCATTAGATTAGTACTGCCTCTGACCGCTTTTAATCGACGTGGCCACCGCCCTAGCTACCTACGTGTATGCAACCTCCACGTGGATCGGAGGGAGTGTCAAGTAAGTTGCATAAATATGATCTTTAACTCCGTTGGATGGAATAAATCATCGGCGCTGAGCAAGAAATTATTTTTCAGTGTAGGTGATCTGCGAGCACTTCGGAGTAATTTCGCCCTGCTAGGAAGAGTCAAATTCTTTTAGTCAAATGAAGCTGTTAACTACGTCAAGTATGATGAGAAGAACAAAGATGTGATGGATAATACTACTGCTTTTAGGAAATATTAGTCCAGCAACCATCAGTACAGAGAAATTATGTCTATGAGGCCTCTATGTGCATGTAATGTAGCGATTGACAACTAATCATCCATAAATAACTACAGACAGATTATTGAATCACCTGAGGTAATTATCATCTACCAATGGATTGATCATGTCATTGCCAGAGAAAATGCCGCTGCTAGCTGATTGTTCCCCGCAAGACTGCATCAGGCATTAGTGCATGTGGCCATCACAGATAAATTTATAACTCTTTAGGCCGAACACATGAGTTTCGTAGCAGGCTGAACATTCATAAGTCTGAAGTGAAAGGAAGAGAGCACATAGAATGTATTCTTGAAGCAGAAAGACGGCATAAATCAGTATCTTCATCCTTGAAATTCCAATCTCCGTCATAGGCATTTCTGGAAATAAACTGCAAATTCCATTACCTCTGCTTCTAGAACTGACACCTCAACATCAACCACATCAGCAATCAAACTGCTAGCTGCAAACAAAAAGAAGAATGAAATGGACCTGTATTATATGTGGGCAACTATTAAAACTATAGAGGTTACTTTTGGAATGAGAAATCAGAGCATTAATAAAGTCCACGGTCAAGGCTTTTATTTGAGTCAGCTATTGGATCCACCATCTGAACAAATTTCCAGATATTCTGGTCTACAACAGGAGCATTCAGAATTTCAGATCAACACTGCTATGAGTACCGAAGCGATGGCCAGAAACAGAGCACCACTTTTAGCCTTTTCTTAGAACGTCCCAGTAGCTTCTTGCATCAGCATTGTTTGCAATCAAATGGAAATAAATCAAAGAACGCATGAGAAGTGCAGGAAAAGATGAAGATGGTCTAGTAATCAAGGAGCTCAAAGGTTGAAGATAGAGAACATACAATGATCTATTGCCCGCCCCGTGAAGGCCTATCATGCCTTTCTTTCTGACGCATCTCGCCGTCGTTGAGGCGGTCCAGGCATGCAGGATGAACAACCAATGACTGGAGCCGGAAGCTCTCCGTTGTTGAGGCGCGCAAGACTAAGAGGTGGTAGAAAAGCAACGGCATCATCACGTGACACCAGGACTCCAGGAGGAGGGAGACGTACGTAATCCTCAATCGCAGACACAGTAACAGAGAGAAGATGAGTACATCGATGCTCATGCTTGGAGGTCCGCCACCGTTGCCCCGTCTTGGTCGTTCCCGTTGGCCACCAGGGCCACGCTCGGAGGTTCGCTGCCCACCCTGCCCTTCACTCTCTCTCCCCGCCCTCGGCTTGAACCCCCTGCCTTGGCTGCTCTCCGTGGCGAGGTCGTTGTCCCGGCCGGCCATGGGAACGAGCGCAACCATGCGCGTATGCTCCCGCATCCCTTGTCCGTGAGGTGCTCTAAGGTCACCGGGAGGAGGGGCACCAGAGCGTCGGAAGACCGGCCGGAGGTGGGAAGGACGCTACTGGATAGGGATAGACGGGAGAAAGGCGCACACGAGAGATCTGAGGAAATTTCCACGGAAGGGGGAGTGATGGTTGTGAGAATTGTTTTTTTAGGTAAGAAAAGATATTTCTTAATTAATTTTTGTTGATTACTGTGATTGATGATTGATACTAAGAAGGAAAGTTGGGATGACTTACCATGAAATTGGATCACGTGAATAGAAAAGTGGATTGGATGGATGGATTTTGAGCGGAAAGGTGAGATTATATTGGACGGACAGGATGCTTCAAATCTCCTTCACCAAACGCGTTGTATGACCTACGACCAACTCCAATATAATCTCTACTAGTTGAATGCCCGTGCGTTGCTACGGCTCCATAACATTTTAACTGCCACTCGAGTAAATATAGTGAAAAAAGAAAATTCACATGAATTCAGAATTATATGTTTCAATCTAATAACCCTTATTTCCTAAATCACAGAGTGATTGCTTTTAGAGCACTGGCTAGAATGATCTTTCCATTGGCATGTAACATATGTCATAACAATAGGTCAGATAAATTATAATATACATTGCAATAATTGACCATACTTAAGAGTTAGGATGTAAAGATCCCATGCCATCACTTTCATATAAAATTCAGAAAAGGTATATAGAAAAAACATATGTATTTTTTAATCCATTCAATAGCATATAACTGCAGGAAAGATCTTTGAACTTGTTTTAACTTTCCTTCAAAAAATGTAAGAAAATTATTTCCATGCAATCAAATTTCCACATACACATGTAAAACTTTCCGGTTCCTCATATAATGTAACTTCATACACAAGCCAGGTCTCTTATAGACTTCTCCAGGCCACTTATACAACCTAGAGCACTTTGTGTTCATGGTGCCTTCCAAATATGCATCCCTACAAAGTAAATTGATACTTCCACTTCCTCCGGCCATGCTCCTCTTCCTCCGGTTTCGAGCCGCAGCCCATCTACGGATCTCGCTCGTCCACCGCCTCGGGTCAGAGCTATGAGCCTTGAGCTGGACGAGCACTGCCTGACCACGCCTCTATTTCCTCCTCTACCGGCCCGTTCCTGGCAACCACGCCAGCTAACGGTGACAGGGTGGTCGGGCAAGAAGGTGGACAAGGCTGGCCGCACTTCCGTTTCTCCGCCACCACTCGTTCCCACCAACCGCGTCAGTGACCAGGTGGATGAGGCTAGCCGCACCTCTGTTTCTCCGCCACCAGTCGTTCCCACCAAACGCGTCAGCAAGCAGGCGGTGCAAGTCCCACTCCCCTAAGCGCGTAGGCCTCGTCGATGAAGGAGTCGCAGTGGGATGCCGTGGGAAATCTCGTCAGCTCCGGTCTGCAATCGTTGGCTCGGTTCGTCTCTTCCGTCTACAAGAAAGCTGCCAGGCCGCCGCCCCTCCCTCCACCACCGCCTCTCCCATCCCCTCTCCTCCCTTCCCACCTTCGCTTGGGTCGTCTCGCGCGAGGCGGCTCTGGGCGACGACCCGAACCCAAGAAGAGGCGGCCCATCTTCCTCCTCCTGGCCGCTGCCGCCGTCCGGGTCGGCAATGGCGGCGCGTTCGGCTGCCAAAGGTAGGGGTGGTGGTGGCGCGTACATGTACTCCCCTTCGCGCGAAGGCGGGGTCTTCCAGGGGCGGCGACGGTGGACGGCGGGTCTGGTGGCGGTGGCCTTCGGCTACTTCACCTAGATCATGGCGGGAGATGCGGTGGTGTGGCGGAACTCGGCGGGGAAAGGTGGCAGAGGGGCTGACCTCCACCGGCCGTGTTGGAGGAGGAAGATGGACCGCGGCGTGGGGGCCGGCCGTTCCATTTTTCATGGTGGTGGTCCTAGGGTTCTTCTTTCGCGAAGATGAAGACATTCCGGATGTCGACCTTTCTTCATCTAACCGGAGTGATGAGTTTATTCCGGATGAAGACATTCCGGATGCCCTAGGATCCGACAGTAAATGGAATAGTGCATCTTTTGCCTGGAGTGCACATGATCGGGTGGTATTCGGTCGCGCGCATCCATGCTTTTATTCCGATCGTTTGGTTCCGGACGGAGCGACGCCAAGCTCTGTTCTGTGTTGACATCAAGAGACTTTTCGTCCATGGTGAAGTCAGAAGCAGAAAATTTCATGAAGGTGGGATTGGGGGATTAGCTAAAGAAGGTTCAAGTCTCCGCGATGTTGAAGAACTTGCTTGGTGTTTCGGGATTCGCGGCAGTGGTATGAAAGTGGGGGCGGCAGCACGGGTGAAGTTCAGAGTCCTACCTTTCAGGGTGAAAACTCAAGGTCTGGCCTTAATTGGTTGTGTCTGGCAATGACCTTGTTGGAGGCATTGTTTTGAGAGCGGAGATTATCTTCAGGGTGAAAACCTAAGATCTTTGATGGGGCGACGATGATGCATTGTCTCTTCGTCGTTTTGGAGAGTCTGTATTTCAGGTGTTGTCTAGGGGTGGATGTATTACTGTTGCTAGGCCTGGGTTACTATAGCGGGACTTTTATTTCTTAGTTTCTTTTAACTTTTTTGACTGTGTACATCCGTATTGCCCTTAGGGTATTGCGTTGTTGCGGAGCTAGGTGTAATTGATACCTTTTGATATTATTAATATATTCTCTTTGTCGAAAAAAAAAACAGCTCGTGGATTTAGCATCACGTCTGGACATAGATAAGCTTCTTTTTCTTCTTCTGTTGCTCTTGTGGACATCAATTCTACATAGTTCAACGTACATCACGCCTGGACACTACTGATTGGGAGAAGAAGTTTCAGTTCACGGTACATACAAGTTTCAGTTTCAGTGAACCAGTAATATTTAGAGGACTGTTCAATTGGAGGAGAATTTGTCTGTGTTCTTCAACCTCCCTTCCCCTGTTTCTATTTGCACTGGGGCAGATCATATTTTGGCGCGCAGCTGTGTATATCATGGATGCGTTCCCACGCAATATGATATCTCCTATTTGTGTTTACTTTTAATAATGTGCGTGTATTACGGAAGTGATCAATGGAACCGGTACACAGGAGAATGGATATGGACGAGATATTGTTTTCTCAGAAGGAAAAGAAGGAGCTGAGAGGTATCGGGAGTCTGCGCCGTTCGATTGTTTCCACGCGTGCATGCCACACAGATGGTCGCAGACTCGCGGCACAGGCAAGCCTCGTCGATATTAAACCGTGATTTATTTCCTTTTCTATTTGAAGTGCGTGATTGCTTTCCTAGTTTGACGAGGAAAAAGAAGGAAGCTACTTATTTACTTTCCAAGTTATCCAAAAATTAATTACCGTAAGCACTTGATATGGCTGTTAATTTTTTTGCAAGTAAATATATGTTTTCTAATTACATCCGGATGAAGCCAAGACGGTGAGATTTGATCGAACGGTTCAGATGCTCCGAATCTCCTTCACCAAACGCGTTGTATGACGTACGACCAACTGAAATATAATAGTAACTAGTTGAATGCCCGTGCGTTGCTACGGTCCCAATAATTTTTCCTTCCCCAGTTTGCGAAGATAAAACATGAAAACTCAAGAGACATGCATTCCTTCCAAAATCATCTTCTAAAGTGAAATGACCAACATATCACAAAGCACGTAGTAGAAGCAGATTAAATATGCCATTGGAATTGGATCTACTGGGATCTTGGTAGCGCCCTTGCTTTGCTATGGAAAATGTGCATCTTTGAATTTTTCTATTTTGTCGATGTAGTACTCTCTTTATCAATCAGACATGCCCTTTATTTTCTTCACTCTGTTTGGTGTGTCTTCTGTATTACACCATGGAGTAAAATAAAATGTAGCCTTACTCCTTCATCCTTGTTGTGCACTACCTTTGACATGTGACATCTTCCCTATGACCCAAAAAAATACACTGAGATTAGCTAAAAGTATATTACTGAAATTAGTATCCTTTCTATCAAAAAAAACTTGGTTTGAGAAAGATATATTCCTAATAAACATGGAAGAAAAGTGGCATCTGTGCATTAATGGATCGAAACAATTACCTCCTCACTGTTATGACACAACCATGCATTTGTTTATATGTTGACAATAGCAAGGATATAATGAGTCACAACTCAAATTACTAAGCATCATCCTATTTGCAACACTTCGCTGCAATCTCACCCAAGATTGTAAATTTTGACTAACATAAATGATTATTTCATTAGGGGTTGTTACTCTTTTGCACTTTAAAGATGCATGATTGCATAGGTTCCACACAGATGGATACACGTCCAAGCAGAGCGGACACCTCAGAGTTTGCCTGAAATAGAAGAATCAGACATGCAGCTTTTTAGGCATAAATTATGCAATGCCCATATTTTGTGCTAATTATAAAACATTTAGAGCAGAAAGCTGAGCATATTTTTGGCATGTGTCAATTGTGCAGCAACTACCAAATGTATCAGTGCTAGTAAGTTCCATGCATGAGATGGCATAAGGGGCTTGAGAGCTTAACTGATCGAAATGGAAAATGTTATGAATGAAGAGAAGCACATACTTTCCTGTCCTTGGGCATCATGGAAATGCTCAGCGATAGTCAAACCAGTGAGTCCAACATGAGCACGGGCACCGGGGGCACATTCATTTGCCCGTAACGAGAGCACACTTGCTCTCACTTTGCAAAAAAAACTGCCATGCGAGGAAAGTTCCCTCAGTACATAAGAATTGCCATAAATATATCATTTACCTGCTTGCCATCATCATTTCACTGTACAAGTCATTGCCCTCAGAAATATGTTCTCCAACACCAGCAAAGACAGAGAAAGTACAGGGCATAAACAATACAAAGAAATAGGCTAAATAAATCACAACAAACAACTTTGCATGACCAATAAGGTCTGTATGATACTAACCATGATCCTTGGCAATGTTGTTGATCAACTCCATTATAAGGATAGCTTTGCCCACAGCTGCACCACCAAAGATACGAATTTTACCACCTCCGTGCAAGTAGATCGACACCCTAGTGAGAGTAAAAGAATTGCATCATTAGAATAAATATTTGTAAAGATAGGAAGGACTCTAGACAAATTTAAAGAGTAATCTTATGGTTAACAGTATGGATGAAACCTACACAGACAAACTGTGTTAAGCAAAACACTGCAGTTCAAAAGTCCTCCGTACATACATGTCAAAAGTCGTGAGTGTTAAGAAAAACACTTTGGAGGGGCACCTTAATTCCAGTAACACTGCAGGTCACACCACACCTGGTTTTACCACCAACAAGTGGATAACCCATATGGCCACATTATCTTACCATTGCTCTACCTAATCCAAAGGTAAGGTGTAAAAGTAACCATTGTGTAACATGACAGAGAAGACAAAACGGTTGTCATCTGAAGAGAGATCAACAAAAAGGGGTCATGGCCACATTATCTTACACTTGATATGCCCCTTTTCCATGGACAGTTTCAGCCTGTACACCGGAGAAAACTCCACTGACAGAACACAATGTCTAGATCATCATTCCCCACCATACCAAACAATCCAGAAATCTACTGTTATATACCCAAAACAAGAATGATCATCAGGCAATTAGTAGTAACCAACCATGGTGGACACACACTTAGACTGGACTACTTGCAGTAGAGGATGTTATCGTGAACAGCATGAGATAATAACACAATCCTGAATTCTTAATCATTGACTATTAGACTTGATATTGTGTACATCCTATTGTGGCTGAGATATTGTCAACCAGCAGGAAAATTCCAAAGCTACATAAATATAAGAAATTCAGAAATGTAATCATAACCCTGGTGATTAATTTTTTCTGCCAAATGTCCGTACACTAAAATAGAATGCCCAAGATAGGATGCTCCTCCTCTTGTTCATCGGAAGTTCTAGAGATGCATACCAACCAGGTGAAAATCCTAACACAATTCACAGTCAAAATTGAACACGAATTTATTGAGGTTGGACGCACCCGAAGTTAACAGAGGTTCTAACTGAAACAAACATGTCGCTGGAGGAAGCACACACCTGTACTCGGATTGGAGGGAAGAGAGAAGAAATCACATAGTGCTCTTGTGTGATACGTCCCGCTCTAACCTGGACTGCCCAGCCACGTTCATGCGCAAGCATCGATCACACTGCTGATCCTGTGTGAGGTCCAGTGCGCAGGTCGCAGAGGCGCTGCAGCCTGTTGGTGCCGAACAAAAAGGGCTAGGCCGTGCGTGGATTACAGGGTCAAAAAGAATCCAACGATTCAAGTAGTGTGGACATCAATAAGACGTGCTTGTGGAGAGATTGCCTTTGCCACTTTGATAGACTCCATTGTGTGCAGAAGAATCCTCCATATTCATCACCAGATTTAATAAACTCCCTGATGAATGGATGGCAATTAGCCAGGCCATTCCCAATTTTTGCCATAGAAGATCACTGTCGCTAGGATTAAATTGCACACCTCATGATAACCCCACCCTGCAATACGACAAGCAGAATCCTAAAGTAAATAAGCAATTTAATTTGTTGCTAAGCAAATTCAATACCATTGCTTCATAGGGAAGATATTGGCACATTTACAGTTTACAGGAGCAGATCATTGAACGGCTCACTTGGTGATAGACAATATAGTATGACATCAATTTCAGTAAGCACACACACAGAACAAAATTATTTTACCATAAGGTGATAAAAGAAGGTTCGTGCAGAAATAATCAAATCAGTTGCATGGAAATGGTTTGCAAGATAAGCAGGGCAAGATAATCTGGGTATAGTATCACAATACATCATACATAACGTCAGGAACTATTTCCTCCCTCCATACAAATAAATAATCGCCTCTCGAAATCTATAACAACGAAGGTGTCGACATCCTAGCAGGCTTAGATTGTGACACAAAACTATGGATGAAACTGAGCCGACAAATGGTGTAGGTCTACGAGAATTGGGGAAATCCCATGGTGACCTCAATTGACAAAGTTCAGAGTAATAATGTTTTTCAAAGCTAAGTGCATTCATGGATGCTGGCAAGCCCAAGAAATCAAACAAAGAAGCGTAACAAGATATGTGGCTCTAAACTAACCCCAAGAACCAAGGGAATCTGCAAGTTTGGGACGTCTAATAATAATAAGAAAATGTATTAGAATTCAGAAACACCTGTTGGGCGGATCCATGAGTACCCTCCGGGGCCTGGCTAGCCTTAATTACACCTGCAAACCAGACAGAGTTCACGGCGCCAAAAATCTCGACAGGGCAGAACCGCAGAAGAACATGAACTCAGGAAGGCATGCGTGAACCTGTCGGGCGTGGGAGGCGAGGGCTCTACCCGTGGCGCCGGCGGTGGCCGAAGAAGGCGGCTACAGCACCCTGCGAGGGGGAGGTTGTCGGGGTCGAAATCAGGGGCGAGGCGGGAAGGTAATCAGGAGGAGGGGAAGCGGAGGAGAGACGCCCCGGATTCGCAGGCCTAGCTGGCGGTGGGAGGGGATGGCCGATGGCCGGGGAGGTGGCTGTCAGAGGCGGCGCCGGAGAGATTGGATCGTGAGGGGGAGAAATCGATATAGGTGGAGGAGTACGATGTGGAGGGGTTTGGTGGGTCGAGGGAGAGATTTCCGCGAGCGGGGGTGGCCACACAATTGTACGATCGATTTTTCTCGAAGAAGATTGGATGGACAGGATGGCTCCAATGACGACCACCAAAGTGCGTTGAGTGTCAAACGACCAACTCCCATTTAATAGTAAAGAAAAGTGCGTGATTGCTTTCCTAGTTTGACGAGGAAAAAGAAGGAAGCTACTTATTTACTTTCCAAGTTATCCAAAAATTAATTACCGTAAGCACTTGATATGGCTGTTAATTTTTTTGCAAGTAAATATATGTTTTCTAATTACATCCGGATGAAGCCAAGACGGTGAGATTTGATCGAACGGTTCAGATGCTCCGAATCTCCTACACCAAACGCGTTGTATGACGTACGACCAACTGAAATATAATAGTAAAGACTACTTAAAAAGACTAAACATAATCCCTATTCTCCCCACTTTCGTCCGTTCCAACATTTTGGTCGTCCGTCCGTCCATCAAAACAGGGAAAGTCAACCAGAAATCAATCACGTTGCATGTAATCACGTTGCATTTAATCCAGAAATCAATCAGCCCCAATCAGACGGAAAATATAAGGAATCGGCCTGCTGGAACGGATATATAAAGGAAAGCAATCAATCAGCCGGAACGTATTACATGCATCAGCTGGGACTTTCGTCGGAAGGAAATCAGCCGAGATTTATTACATGCATCAGCTAGGACGGAAGGACGGAAGGAAATACAATCAGCTGATTCGTGCAAGGAAATCATCTCTCCCCCCACCCACATACGCTGCCGTCTCTTCTTACCCTCACGCTGCCATCTTTTTTCCGACGCCTGCCGTCCGGCAAACACCTCGCCGCCCCGTCGTCTGCCGTCTCTTCTCCGACGCCTGCCTTCTGGCAACCACCTCGCCGCCCCGTGGTCTGCCGTCTCTTCGCCGACGCCTGCAATCTCTCCATCGACCTTGTTGGTTGCCAACGCCGACGCCACGTGGTCTGCCTCATTGATCTGCAACCTCGCCGACGCCCCGTACGTGTTCTGCTTCATTGGTCTGCCGCCTCTTCTTTGACGTCCAGGTTGGCTCTCCATCGAATCGAAGACATCGCATCAGTTTCTTATATCTCCTGACATACAATTTTACAAAGATCATTACATCACTGATGTAGTACAAGTTTAATTAATTCTACGAACATCCATGTTGGGGCCATGAATGCACACATGTCAACCTATATTTGCATCTTGAATAGGAATGACAATTCTATATGTGGACCTTACGTAGGAATGGCAATTCTAATGCACGTACTTGCAGATATAGGTCAATAAGCTAGCTGCTTGACTGGTCGATATAGCTAATACAATCACTTGTAGCAGGGCTAATACAATCACATAAAAGAAAATTTGAGACGGGAAATGAGGGAGGGGCACTATATATTGAAATCGATCACTTTGATGCCTCTACATCCTTGCAAACATCAACTCTGATCCTGCGTTTGTGAATCAACTGGTAATGTTTGAGATTCTCAGTTACACTTTAATTCTTGCATCTCAAACTCAACTTAGTGAAACACCTTCACCCCTAAGAGGTTACAGTAAGAATGGTGTTCTATACTCTCTATGTATTCTCAGTCATTCAGTACTCCTACATACTTCCTTCGGTCTCTTTTAATTGACTCGGATTTAGTATAACTGTGTACTAAATTTGAGTCAGTTAAAAAGGACCGGAGGGAGTACATACGTACAGACTCTCGTAACGGAATATAGATGTACAACAGAGCATAGAGAACTTTAAATGGTTGTTTGTCATTTAGAGAAGTAAATTGAAGGTCGCTGCTCACTGGAGCATCCATGCATCAAAATTACTGTATTCCTTTTTCAAAGCAAGCAAAGTACTAAACCTAAGATGCACAAATCCAATTGATAAATCAAAATCCATGGCGATTTATTTCAAATAAAATATTTACCTTTTTTTATATTCAGATGTCGTTCACTTTTCAAATAACAAATATTTAGTGCATGTGAAACCTATAAAAGAAAAAGAACTGACACATCTAGATAAGATACAGAGAAGTAATTACCATGTTTGCTTGGTATTTGAATAGGGAGCGATCCCTTGATCCGAACGGTAATACATTTATCTGATTATTCTTCATCTGGAAAAAAAATCACATGAAAACATTGAACACTTCAATTGCCAAATTATACAAATTAGGAGCTTCTAATATATATGGACGAGGATCCAAAGACAGGGGTTTACCGTACACTTGAATGTTAAAAGTAGGATCTGCTTCTATTACAATTTAACCCACCACGGCCCAAAACATGAAATGTTCAACAACTATCAAACTGTATATACAAGTAGTATTTAACGAAAATGGAATGTCGCTTCCAATGGTACAAAAATTTAAGCTGTAATTTGTTACAGCTATTCCGGAGAAGGCTCCTTTGCAACCTTTGGCTTCAAGAAATACTGCGGGATAACACGATTACAAAATAAATATGGATCTCATTTAAAATATTATTATACTTCAGATAGTTAATAAGAGAGCAATTGACCATGTAATTTCCAATCATTTCAAACGCAGTGGCCAAAATATACTGAAGTCGGAGTGACACGTTCATGCTTCTAATGAAGATTTCCCTAATATCAACCAGATATTTCACCAAGCTGCTAAAATATCTTATCAAGACCATTGTAAAGTATTTCAGCAAGTTTTACTTGATAGTAGTGGAAGCCGAAACAAAATACATGATCATTCGTGAAATGGCTTCCATACTTGATACAGAAGTTAGAACACAGCGGATCTTTTTGATATAGGTCAATAAGCTGTTCAGAAGAATCATAAGCTCACTTTTCAGAAGAATCAACTGCCACTTTCAACTTGGTACAAAACACATTTTTTGCACTGTTCCACTATTCCCATTGACATGAAAAAGGGAATATTACGAAAAAGCTAGGGAATCTAATAATTTGCATAACCTGCTTGAATCTGTTTTTGAATAAGCACCGACTAATTAATACAGTCTAGCTTATGGAAAAAAAAAAGGCAATCTAGCTCCTCAAAATGATAAGGAATATCCTCCAAAATTCTGGCAAGAGCTAAAGCTGAATCTTAACAAAATCAACTCTGTCTTCTTATCCTAGAAAAGAAGAATATATGTGCCTTTGAATGTGTTCTTAATGCAGGACAATCAATTCTAGGGATCTAGGTAAAAAAACTATGTATGTAGCCATCAGTACAAAAGAAAACTTCTAACAAACAGAAAAATCAAGACTAAAGAATTTCTATATAATGCCAACAAGTGCAACCTACTGAATAGTGCATCATAAGGATCCAATAATTCCAAATTGTTTACTACAGTGACGAACAAATCATAAGCTCACTTTTCATAAGAATCAACTGCCACTTTCAACGTGGTACAAAACACAATTTTTTGCACTGTTCCACTATTCCCATTGACATGAAAAAGGAAAATTATGAAAAAGCTAGGGAATCACAAGCAGAAGAAATATCGGAGCAATTTTTAGCTTTACCCATATGCGACAGCCGTTCCTGAAGTCGACAGTGATTCTACTTGACCACATGCTCTTATAACTGCTTCATTCTGAAAGCAAACATTGCAAAGTGTGTTATTTAAGGATAATAGCAAGGAAACTGCATGACAAATGGAAATCTAATAAGTGAGAATTTATATAGCTTGGTTAGAAATAAATCATTCATGTTTCGACAGTGGTCAAATCATTTTATTAATACACTTTTCTCCTTGCAGACATCTTTCTCACGATGACACGCAATCCTAACTGGGATGAGATCAAGCGCGAGCTCTACCCTGGCCAGACACCTCAAGATAGCCCGGACATTGTTGTGCGTGTCTTTAGGGCAAAACTGGAGGAACTCAAGAATAAGTTGCTTCATAAGGACATCCTCGGGAAGGTGAAAGCATATGTGTATGTGGTGGAGTTCCAAAAGAGGGACCTTCCACATGCACACTTCTTGCTCATCATGGAGGGGCGATTCAAACTCACATGTTATGACAAGCTTATCTCAGCAGAGCTACCTAATAAGATAAAGTACCCAGAACTGTACAAGATGGTACTGAAACATATGATGCATGGCCCATGTGGTATTTTGAACCCATCTTGTCCATGCACAAAGGGCCGTCCTGCTTGCAAGAATCAGTACCCTCGACCTTTCAATGCAGCTACCTTAGAGGGAAAGGACTTATACCCTCTATACAGACGATGTAACGATGGTTGTAAAGTAATGGTTCGAAAGAAGTTGCTAGATAATAGGTGGGTTGTCCCATACAACCCCCACCTTTTGCGGCACTTGAATTGTCACATCAATGTTGAGGCATGCTCAAGCATAAAGGCTGTTAAGTACCTATTCAAGTACATATACAAGGGACATGATCGGGCGTCTATTACAGTGAGCGAGGCTCACAAGTCAGATAACAATGGGAAAATGAGCTGTCTGAGATCATATATACCTCACTTAGTCTTACAACTTCCGGCAAACAACTCTGAACTTCATCCTGGTAACTACGACGAAAAACTTTTGGCACGTCTCGACGAAGTATTAACCTGCGCCATGATAAAAGCAATGCCAGTCATGTCCTATACAAAACATCCCCAGACCTGAACTTATAATTCAATTTCATCTCTTACAATTACTCCTAATTAAACATGCAAGTAAGCATGGCACTTATTTACATGGCTGCACCATAGCAGTTCTAACCTAACTTTGACCCTTGACGTGTATAGATTAATAGATGTACGGTTGCAGTTTTTCAGAGGCAACAAATGCAAATGCTAGCAGCTTGTATACATGGGGAAAATAACTCATTTACATGTATAAAATTGTGTATTAATCATGTATCACTGAATCTATTAAGAAAAAAGTGTAAAACTAAATTTTCATATACATGTCATGTGCAACACCTGCCATTTAAGTCCAATTCAGAAACTACGTATCTGTTTGTAAATGGTTGGCTAACAAATCGGATACCAATTTGTCCAAGATTGAATCAAATCACAGTCTAAGGAGTAAATAGAAGATTAGCATTGAAGCTTAATTCGCTGATTTTGCTTCATGTTAATTAATTGTATTGTCAATCTGTTCCCAGTCCTTGAAGTCCCTTCTTTTCATTTTATTATTATTTTTCTTCTGCCTTCACTTTTATACCCTGCAAATCGGAGCGACAAAACACCCAAATTAGTGAAACTCTCGTACATACAATCAGCCAAATGTGCAAAAGTAACCGAAGTATCATAGATGAGAGACTCATGCATCTGAGTAAGTACCAAAACAATCATCATATCTACAGAATAAGCACACGGCATATCTTTTCAGTTTAGTTCAAACGGCATAAGCACTAACCTAGATGGATTTCTATCACATAAAATGAGTAACAACATGCTAAACTACACATTTGCCTAGAAATTGCAAGCAACTTAGAAGGTGAGAACAGTCTGCTACAATGTGTTAATGCCATCATGCTTAATTTTCTAATACATCCAACGAACGTGCACAGTACCACTACCAACCCATCCTTTGTCATGTAAAGTTAGTACATATGCAGCTCGGTTAAGCTTGTAGTACCAAATACATATGCCAACCAGTCTATCACTGAACTATTTAAACAGATCAATGTGTTAGGATGCAGCTGGTAGTGCTCTAAAGATCGAATGAAAATTTAGTATTTCAACCAACATCGAACAAAGCAAGCTTGGCCGTAGGATGAGATTAACATACCTCTTCAAGGAGTAGCATGAGAACGAAGATGTGAATGACCTCAGTCAGCGTCTAGCTCAGTGTCGCCTGGCCCGCCAAGAGCATGCCGATCTTTAGCGATGCTTGCACTCCTCAGGCTCTCTGGTGACCGGGATCTACGACAAGGGCGAAGCAGAGAGCCGGGAGTGCCGCCGGAGCGAGGGCAGCAGCCGGGAGGCAGGGGTGGGGGCTGGTCGTCGCAGCAGCGGCGAGGAGGCATGGAAGGGGGCAGACCTCTCTATAGAGATAGGGGCGCAGATGAGGAGGAAGTCCTCTCGCCGGCGGAGGGGGTGCACGGGACGGAGCATCCCTTGGCATGGGCAAAAGAGAGGTAGTGGAGGGCGGCTTGTGGATGAGGCAAGAGAGAGTGGGAGCATGTGAGTGGGGATTTCTCCACTTCGTGGCATGGGTGTTTTTGTCCAAGTGAGCATGGTTTCTATCTAAAAAAAAGTATGCACGATTTTCACCTTAAATAGTGCCCCGATTAACACAATATCAAACTTTTAGAAATAGATCAAGAGAAAGATTTCTCCTGTTCCAGTTCGGATGAACTAAATGTTAGACTTGTTTTGGTCCAACTAGCATTAGGACTATAAAAATGTTTTAAGCATCCTTCTTATTTTAAAAATAAATCTTATAATATCTTTTTAATAATTGGTTTTATTTAATTATGCTGAAAATCATCATTTTCTTAAAAAGTGCATCATTCAAATTATCGTAATGAGTTACGTATCCTTTGGTTTGTGGAGGCTAAAGTTTATGAAATACACGTCGGTAGATATTTTGTACAATAATTCTAAATAGGTATTTCGTTTGATATAGTGATAATTACTATATTTTCTATTATTATTGGAAAGCCAACTCTGGTTATTATTTTTCATGTGGCACATTTTAAGTGAAAAGCTATTATTTTAGTCATCGCGAAAATGAGTGATGAGGGTGTAAGAAGCCGAGACTTCGAGAATGATGAAAACAACATGGATCACTCACTCACATTTCAACTGATGTTGTGTTTTGTGGATCATAGATTGCATGTACTCGAAACTCGCTCCTATTCGCCGCCGAGACCGGCGAGAGGAGGATCATGTCGCAGTATGCCATCGAATGGCACTCTGCCTCCATTGGCAGCAAGCGTTGGGTCGCCGGGTTGACATGACAGACGGAGAAGAGCGGGACTATGCCACCAGCGATAGAATATGGCGGCAGTAGTGGAGTAAGTAGGTCAACGATGATAGGTGCAAGGAGGGAGGGGAGCGGATATCCAGGCTACCGGCGGTGGTTAGACACGGTCAAGACATGGTCGCTACAGAATGGGGAATAGAGAGAGTGGAGAGTGGAAGAGAGTGGAATGACGGCTATGATGGCCTTTTTTCTACGAATTTGGGCAAGTGGTTATTCAGTTTAAGGCTTCCATGTATGGTGTTGTAATTTTAGTGTTCCCTTGGATTCAGTAAAATTAGCAAGCAATCCTTTTCTTCCTTATTTTTGAAAAAGGCACATCTTTGCCTCATTTAATAAACATGACAGACCACCCTTACTATGTCTTCGCTTCATCCTCCGCCATCATCCGTCGGTGGCTAGGGTTCATGCATTGGGTGCTAGGGTTCCTGCGTGTAGATGGTCAAAGCTGGGTATCGGGGGTGAGGACCTGGGTGAGGATGGCTGCAGGGGGATGGTCGAAGCTTTGTGCGGTCCGGCCCCGAAGGTTGCTGACCATTAGAAAAATGAGATGGGCCGACCCATTTAAGTGTCGTCGTTCGTTCGATCGATCACGAAGACACAGACAGATTGTTGTTTCGGTTTTCTAGGTCTTTTCTGTTATTCAATTTTTTTTGTATAGATTTGAAAAAAACTCAAATTAAAAAATTAAATCCAAAAAAATCAAATTTGAAAATTGTTCAAAACTGAAAAATGTTTTAAATTGAAAAAAGTCAAACTTTTAAAAAATATCAGATTAACAATATTCAAATCTACTATCATTCTTTTAAATTTTCACATGTAAGTTGTCAATTATTTATGGGTATTGCAAAATAAAATTTGATGACCCGTGGCAACGCACGGGCACTTGTACTAGTAGTATAGATATATAAACACTCTATTTCTATCTAATCGATCGGCAGTTTCACTGGCCGTTCCTGAAAAAAAAACTTAAGTATATACACAATGGGAAAATTAAACAGGATGTTAACCTGGGCCTGAAGGATCTGAACCAGCAGCATCACATGACAGCATCACAGCGGCCATCACCACCAACACGAGGGTTGCCAAGCACACGACGCTTGTGTTTCTCTTGCTTGCCGCCATGGCTACGGCGTACTTACTGTTCTCTTCCCTTCTTTTCCTTTGCTCTTTCGTATGTTCTGCCAAATGTGTTGACCGTAGTCCGCAGCTAGCAGTTTTGCCAGCGTTTATATAGATGGGAGCACGCAAATTTTGCCAGCATTTATAAATATGGGAGCACGCAAATTGATCCTGCGTTTTATGGTGTGAAATTCCATCCTCATTTGAGGCTGGAGTTAATGGATTGATCCCTGCATATCCTTGGCGTGAATACTTATCGCCTCGCTGATTTATGACCTTATTATTAGCATTATGCCCACGTATTACTAGCATTATTACTAGCATTATGACCTTATTACTAGTATTAACTTTATTTTTTAAATATGGTCAATATGCCTGCGTGGTAGGGCGTGATATCAAGAAAAAATTAAAAAAAAATGAATTTAAATTGAAAACTACACTGCTGGATCACCCTGATATGTTGTGCTAGATATGCCACTGCTTGGTGACCCGGGCGACAAAGTGGCATGGGAGGTATAATCATCTGAAAATTCTCGCATACTGCCACTTAAACCATAGCCTCAGCCCTCGAGCTGTGGTTGTACTGCACGTTAGCAAAGAGCAAACTGCATCGATTATGCACGGTAGCAAAAGAGCAAAACTGCATCGATTTTAGATCCTCGAGCCAAAACGGTACATGCTGCCAATACATCGTCCATCATGGCGCAGGACACCATAATATGACTTTGTGTCTAATTTGAAATGCTACATTCTGCAGTAGATGGCCGCAGACACCTGTAATATGACTTTGTTTGTGATCTGTAGCAATTTGAGAGGAATTACAGTCAGCGGTACATCAAATTAGAATCAGCGGGTGCGTGGTTTTTGTGATTTATAGAAGCAGTGCGGTGGAGAGCCCACCTTTTTTTTTGCAGGCACACATTGAGGATCGGAAAGATGGATGAATAAGGCTGGTCATAGTGGTAAGTATCATGATGTAGTATCATGCATATGATAGTTGTATATGGTACTATCTATATAATGGTTAGTGGTTGCTATATTTATTACTTTTTAGAATCTCAATGTAAATTTGTGCACAAAATTTGTATGGTATTAACTTTTCTCGCTATGATGCAGTATCCACCTATGTTATTCTAATCTTCTCTCTCCTACTTAATTAGTTGCCACATCAACATTTTTGCGAGACCAATGTGCATGATACTAGCATTATGGCTAGCTTAAAACGAACGAAAAGATATACTGCAGGTTGACTTTTAATTTTATGAGGAGCTCAAGCGCAAACTGGAGAACGTACCAATCACCTTCCCTACTTTCGTTCTCGGTCCGTCTAAGAGTATCTCTAACAGAGATCGAAAAAATGCAAACCGAAAAGCGCGAGTTCAGTTCACCGAAAACGCAAGATCTGACGAAATTTGCTCCGGCGCAGAATAGAACCCGTAAAAATGAAACTGAAAAACTAGAATTCGAATTGGCGCGGGTAAATTTTCGCCATGATCATAGTTCATAGATGAAATTGATAGTACATAGTGCGGGGAATTCTAATTACTACTAGCGATGATCATTGTTTGTCACCGGCAACCTAATAACCTAGGTAAATTAGCAAAATGTGGCCTAGCTATGGCGAGCGCGGCGGTGCCGGTGCTGGCGAAGATCGTCGGACGGCGTCGGCCTTCACGCGTCGTCCTTGTCAAGCTCGACTATTTCGAGCTTGACCTTGAAGACGCGGGCCTCCCGGCGGGCCGCCTCGTACTCCCGCACCTGGCGAACGGCGTCGGCTTCTTCCCGGCGGAAGCGACCCCCCGCCTCCGCCTCGCTGATGGCGAACGTCTGCGCCATCACCGCCCAATCCCGCGGCTCGGCTGCCTGCACCTCCACGGGAGGCCATCGCGTGGCGGCGGCGGTCGAATATGTGGCTAGCCGCGGGTGAATTGCTCGTCGGAGTGGGGGACTGGCGGCGGCGGCGGAGGGAAAGGAGACGGCGGTGGGGAGTAGGGTTTGCGAACCGAACTCCCCTCCGCGATCCCTTTTAATGGGGCCGTACGGGGGATTTATCGGGCCCGCGAACTTTCGATTCGGTCCGGCCCATGTTTATGGGCACTGATTCGCGCGCATTTCAGCCCGAACCCGTAAATCCGCCCGAAAAGTTCTATTCCGGCGGGATTTACGGGCTCTGTTAGAGATGCTCTAAAAACAGGGGACTGCTGACCGTCCCTCGGACGATAAAAACATCAAATCCCCCGCCTCTGTAGCCGTTCGATGGGGGGCCGCTCTTTGCCGTTGATCACGCTTGCTTCGTTATAACTTATAAAGTGAAACTGGGCGCATGGCTTCACAAGAAAAACAAAAGTCCCCCACGACATCTCTCCTGCAGAGAAAAAGTCCCTCGGTCCCCCACGACTTCTCTCGTGCACAAGGCGCATCAAAAGTCTTCGTCGCGGGCGTAACTCTGTTGGGAAAACTCCGGGCGTCAGCGTAGCTCCACCTTGAGCAATCGCCGGGAAAACGCTCGTTGCCGTAGTAGAGGTTTGTCGCAGCGCCGCATCCTCCACGGAAATCCCTTCCTGGTGTCCTCGCTAGCCACCATCTCCTTGCAGCAGTCCAGCAGCAAGCCGGGACGTAGGCAAGGGGACGAGTTCGGGGAAATTTTCTGGACGCGGGGGAGACTGCTCGTCGGGAAGACAACGACAGAGTGATAAGGCGGGCCCTTCACCATTTTCTCTCCACGTTGGCGCGTAGGTGGACACGCGGCATGCAAAGGAAATAGGTGTCTCACTTTTATCTACGATGTATCTAGATACATTTAATTAGAAATGCATTTATATTTACATATAGTTGAGACACCTATTTTTGGACAAAGGATTACAAAGATTTATAAATACTTGATTATAACTCCACTTTAGGAGAAGTAATTGGATATACCCCAAGATATAGCTTATTTGGTTCAGTGTGTCCTAATCATGTCGCCAGCAATCATATAGTGTGTGCGTGTGTGCGTGTGTCCGACGCCGTCGCGTGGCGGCTGGGCTACTCCCGCCGCGCAATGAACTTCCACAACGTGTTCACGCGGGAGCAGGCGGAGATGCTCGTGCCGCCGCCGGCGGCGATCACGCGGGAGCAGCAGCGCCGACAGCGGGAGCTGGAGCAGCGCCTGCTCATCGCCGAGCGCGACGAGGCGCTTCGCCTTGAATGGGCGCGCCGCTTCCCCGAGGACGTCGCCGCCACGGCGGCCTTCTACGCGGAGAAAGAGAAGAAGGAGGAGGAGAAGGCGGAGAAGGCGAAGAAAAAAGCTAGCCGCGACAAGCGCCGCGCCGAGTCCGCGGCGAGAAAGACGGCGAGGGCCGCGAAGGCCGCAAGGAAGGAGGAGGAAAAGAAGAACGGCGCAGGACCGTCGACCATCGTCCTCTCCTCCTCCTCCTCCTTCGAGTGGACGACGACGCCGGTGTCGGAGACGACTCCGAGCAGCTCGGACTTCGATTGGGAGTCGGATGAGTAGTTGCAGTTCTATATGTCGCATTGTATCGTTGAACTTTTAAAATATATTCGTATTTTCGATCAAATTTTCATAGTTTGTTTGATTTAAATTTTCAAAAAACGGTCGGATTAGCAGTTTGTGCCGCGCGCGCTGCAAAATAGAGCCTCTGCCGGAGGTGCGTTTTTCGCACAGCAACGCGCGCTGCAAAATAGAGCATCTGCCGCGGGCAAATTGGCTAACACGCGCGCAAGCGGTATACAGCGCGCCGAATCGCGCGTTTACAGCGCCAGATTTTACAGCGCCTGTTGGAGATGCTCTAAGCATCTCACCAGTCATCCATATAGTGGGTTTAGGCTAAAAAAAATCACCTTATCCTCAAGTTAAGGTTGAGGGCTATTTTGGAACTCCCAAAAAAATCACCTTCAAGTTATATACCAGAGAATAAAAATTATTAAGACAGAATGTTGATATCATGTTCTATTCTGCTATTCCAGATTAATTTCAAAACAAAGCTATCACAATATTTCTAGAAATCTAAAATAAGTTCACATCTCACAGTTAATTATCCATCTCCAAATCGAGCACTACCGTACAGAGCAATTGATCCATTATTAATTCCTTGGGCTCTAGGGTTTAGGAGCATGAAGAGGTAGCAGTAACACAAATGGTCTGGAAACGTCGTTAAAAACAGAACTATCCAATGGTTTGCAAAATTGGTTAGAAATAAAAATAAAATATGTCTACTTAAAAGCAGGCATAAGAAAAGAAGTGGAACTGTCGTAACTTAAAAACTGGAGTTTCTTTAAGAAAAGAAACTAAAAATAATAATATTCGCTGAAACCATGACTAATGTGTAACAGTTAAATCTAAGAAATAAGTAGGTCCAGGACAAAAATCGCTTCGAAGGTGCAAAGGCTAAGGGACAGCTGAGACTAATGCTCTGTATCTTCTAGTACAATGATGTACAGCCAATTTTCAAATCAATGGAGCACAATGTTGCGTAAAGCATTTTTGGTCTTTCATGGTTCAGTTTTAAATGCTCCACAACTATTTTTAACGTATTTCACTTCGCAGATATTGAGATACTATCCACGTGCACAAATCATTCATCTGATCACACCTCAAGATCTCACCTTGAGCCGACCTAAGGTGGCCATCAAGCAAGGGACTGAATAAACTCAGCGAGATCAATTCAATGTCGAAGTACTTTTTCAATGGGTCTACAAATGAACAAAGACAATACAATGTAAGACTGAAAATGGAAAGTTTCTAGCATGTAAAAACAGCAACATCAAGCGCGAAAATGTATGTACCACCAAAGCAATATACTTTTGTGCAAACTTGCTCGTCAATAACTTGTTAAGAGCTCTTGGGTCTTCAGTTCCACACCTTTGAATTTTTTAAGGTTCTTAATGCCTTACAAAACTATGAAAGTTCTAGAAACATCTTTTGCCTGCACCAAATAATATTTCTAATATTGCCATGATGATCAAAGATTAGTTTACACTTTTGTCGACAACTCGAAAGCAATATATCCACAACCCTGATTGATGAACATTAAATGTTACACTTGTATTTGGAGTCTAATTGTCTAGTAAATGGTAAGTAAATTTTGGTTATACACAAATAGAAGACAAACCAAAAAGCACATCAATTTCCGATTCCTGGCATGAGGCACGGTAGATGTACATGGACATAACTGATGCGAAGCACAAACATCAAAGAATCATGTGAATACAATAGTTGAGCAAGATATTACCTCGTCTGCACGCAGGAGCTTGAACAGCTACTGCCTTCGGGTGGGATGACCTGCCCGGCTGTTATTCCTGCGGAGTGTTGTGCGGATATGTTCGTCGCCGTGATTCCTTCTCCGCAGATCGTCGACTGTCTTGCCTCCACCTGCACCGAGAACTGCCCACGCCTATTCCATAGTTGTTGCAAGTTTAAGTGGAGCGGAGGACAGCTAGCCGGCTTGGCTCCACCTCCATCCTAGTGAGTTTTGTCATTCTCGGATGTTGTACACCGCCGCCTGAATTCCTCGTCCCCTTGCGCCGATTCACAATGGCGGTGGCTGCTTGCAACCCCGGGTCCGCGTGGCCCTGTCGTCGCATCCTCCATCGACCTCTCCTCCGACGCAGACCTCCCTCCTGTCGGGGAGCGCCAGCCACCGGGTGTGCGACAGGATCGATGCAGGGAGGTTGAGGAATTGGGGATTTTCCCTGCTATTTTTAAACCTCACTTTGTTCATTAATTTGCACTGCACAATGCTGTATTATGGTTTTGAAACCCCTTTACATATAGAGTTAGCATACAGTTTCCCTGCTAGATGCCCAACAGAGAAATCCCAAATCTCACAAGAAGTCCTACTGTTGACCATTATACACTTCATATCTTCAGTACCACCTCAACACTAATTTTAGAACGGACTCGAATTTTAATATCGTGGCGCTTTGTGGACTCTTATAAGTTCAAGTTTGAATGATTCCAATTTTCAAACCCGGTTGTTTCTACCATTTTTTCTGGTTTTTGGTAGTTATTTCTGCCTTCACTTGTCCACACTAAGGGGCTATTTGGATTGGTTCCAATATATCTATGTCCACCCGTATTTAGCTCATAACCAATCCAAGCAGGCCCTAAGGGAGGCCCCAGATTTCTGTTGTACTGCAGTACGTATGTTCTGTAGAATTAATTTAGGAGGAGGCTCGATAACAATTTGCATTGAACAATAAGCGGAGAATGAAAACATTAAATAATAGTGTAAAGGAGAAAACTGAGGGAAATTTGTCAGTAAATATCATAGTGTTTATCACCAGTTCACAACAACAGCTTATGCATCCATGAGAAGCATTTGAGGGAAAACTTATTATAATTTATTGACATGGCTTCGAGACTTACCTATCTTACATGGGTTTGGAGGTTAGAACAAGCTAGTTAGAAAATAGTATGAAGTCAAGTCAGCCAGTAAATTAAATGGTCCATAAAGTAAAACAGCTATACCTAGAAACAAAATAAGAGAAGACAAGTGCACTAGCTTCCCTAACCTCATAGTGTACTTATCATGATCACATATCGCCTACACTTGTTCATCTCTGGTGGTTTTTAGCTTGCTACAGCTTACAAAAGGATTTGGATTGTCACATCTCACAGAAATATGCCTGGTCAAATTACGCCAGGAATAGCATGATAGGTTGCAATGTTATGAATTAAGACCAGCCCAGTTCTTGAATGCGATTAGAGCTTCCATTTTCCTGAAGTTGCGCTTTCTAAGCTTCGCCACTTTAAGTTTCTTGTGGGTTTCCATGAACGCCTGTTTGTGCCTCCACTTATCCACAAATATTTTCAACTCTTGTGCCTTCTCAATCACCTGCATTGCCATATCAAAAAATCCACCCTTGACCAAAGCATATAGAAAGGAATCAATCAACTCGTGGTTAAAATCAGCCCCCTTCCTCTTCACTTCTGTCCATAATATGAGCACATAAAAGTACTTCTCAGCTGAGAGATACCCATTGATAAGTGAGAGGTATGTCTGATTGTTTGGTACAAACAACAGGAATACCATCCTTCGATATGTCCTTCGAGCATCCTCTAACCTCCCTACCTTGCAAAATGCATGTATTATGGAGTTCCAATCATGTGTGGCGATCTCTATTCTCGGGTCATCAACCACTGCATCCAAGAATGATGCCATGAGCTCAGGCCGGTTGTTCTCTGTCAGGCCAGTCATAATAGTAAGATAACTTGTCCTAAGATCTGGTAGCCTCGCCTCCCTCATATCCTTGAAAAGAGCGAATGCAGACTGGAAATCATGGGCTGTCATTGAAGCATCGATAAGAGCATCATAACTGTCAGCATCTAGTTGTAGTCCTGCTGCACTAATCTCCGCCACAAGCTGTGCAGCCTCTGCAGTCTTTTGCTCCTTGCAATATGCTTTCAGGATTGGGGAGTATATACCGAGCCCCACAGAGGCTCCTTGAGCAGTCATTTTATTGAGTATGTTGTGAGCCTTGTTCAAGAGACCAAGCCCAACACAAGCATTGACAATTCCAAACCCAACAGACTCATCAACTAGCAGCAATTGATTGGTTAACTCAATCTCTTGTGCTTGGATGATCAGCTGAGCCAATTCCCTGATCCTTCCATTGTCAACAAAGCATTGTGCAACCTCGGTATAGCACTCATCATCAAATGCACTGGCATCCCCAGCTCTTCTCTCTTCCACCACACGAAGTATGACGGATGAAACCGACTCGAAGCTGCAACACTTCAAATACCCACTCACTAATTTCTTGAAAAATCCCTTCTTGCTGAAGCCCAGAGCCTCCAGCAGCTTATCGAGCTCATCAACCCGGCCAGGAACAGCCCTCCATGCATACAAGAAGGCGAGATACCCAAAGCTCTCAGCGTCTGGCGACACCCCAACAGCTGACATAATCTCCAAGACCCTCTCGGCATCTTTAACCTCGCCGAGCAGGCAGCAGCATCCCTGGAGAACAGCATTGCAGGCAGCAAGGTCGGGCCGCATCAGCGCCACCACAGACTGGGACTTCTCCTCCGCCATGAGCCTGCAGGCCTCGTCGAACACCTTCAAGAAGGCAGCGAAGGAAGACGCGTCGGCGCGGGTGAGCTCTACCAGCGGACGGCCCCAGGCGGAGAAAGCCGGGAGGCGGCGGCCGCAGCCGAGAAGAGCGCGCGCGAGGGCTAGCGCCGGGCCGGTGGAGCCCGACGCGGCGAGGGAGGAGAAGAGGGCCTCGAGCGCGGGCTCCGGGAGGGGGGAGGCGTGGGGGCTCCTCTCCAGCAGGAAGACGGCGGCGGCGAAGGCGCGCTTGAGGCCGAGGCGGTGGTTCCCCGCGACGAGGTGGGCGACGAGGGCCGCCGCGGCGGGCGGCGTCGGCGAGAGCGAGGCCGCGGCCAGGGACTTGAACGCGAGCCACGCGTCGTCCGAGCGGTCCTCGGCGACGGCCGCGAACAGGCCTGACTCGAGCGCGGCGGCATCGGCGACGGGCAGGGGGCTGGGGGCGGGGTCCGGGGCCGGAGGTGGCGGCGGCGGTTGGGGCCTGGGGCGCGGCGCGAAGATGGATGGCTGGAGGAAGGAGTAGACGGTGGGGATCTCGTGGGTTGCGGCGGAGGAGGAAGACGACGACGAGGAGGAGGAGAAGGGGCTCGCGTTTAGGGGCAGATACAGCCGGCGCCGGCGCCGGAGGTGGAGGCGGAGGCAGTGGAGAGCGCGCATCGGTGGAGAGGCTCTGCCGTTGAGGTGCTCGAGCGTTTGCCAAGGAAGGGATTTGCAACTAGTTTGAGATTTTACTTGAAAAAAGCCCTCTCAAGTCAGCTTTGCAAAATGAGCGTGAAAACCGGCCAGACAAAAAAAATTGTACTCCGTAGTAGTTGGTCGGAATTTTGATAACTTTCAGCATCTACAAAAGTAAACTTAGTGACTGTTCTTATCATCTACTACCTCCATTCAATTGTTGAGATGTACATGCAAAAAAAAATTGTTACTCCTATAATTTTTGGTAATTAGAAATATGTTTTTTGGGTGAGGGAACATATGCACCCGGGGCTCGAATTAAATTTCAAACATAAAAAAAAATATAGTTCATATGATAATTTAAATTCAGGTTAAAATTTGGGAAGTTCTAGAAAAATAGATAGCACAATCCACTACAACACATGACAATAAAACTATTGGCTTCCTTCCATTGTCCACATGTTCTTAACTAGATCATCTTGTAAATTTGTAATCACCGATGAAATGTTCATCATGAATTCACTGATGCATGGCGAGGAGGCCAACGAACTTGGCCAGGACTCCCAGATTGGGCTTTCCAAGAGGGCCGTGGTAGTCCCATTGTTGATGAAACACTTGATGATCACCATCTTCACTCTCCACGATCATGTTGTGCATAATTATACAAGCATTAATGACCTTCCACATCAAATAGGGACATATAGTGGCAAAGGCGGCAACTATTCGGCAGGAGAAAGGGGACCTGAGAGGGAATAAGTGGGGCCAAATGGCTAGGCTGCTTGCAAGTGGTGCCCACATGTCGGCGTCCAGCTAGCGGGGCATGTCCGAACACCCCTTGACGTCCGCAAATGTTGGGGGACAAAACAAGGCAACTTCTTGGAGAGATAGGAGGTCTGCTAGAGCATGTTTTTTGTGTCTGGACTTTGAAGATGCTTTTTTTTTTATCGTGAAACCGTTGGGGAGCCCTCTACGGTGTGATTTTTTTATAAATTTGGAAGGTTGACCCTAAGAGAGGGTCACCTTAAAGGAAAAAATTTACATGTATAATTACAAAGGAACGAGAGGAAGGGGAAATCTACCACAAGCAGACTAAGGAAAAGAAGAGAAACTGCACGTGAAGTAAAAGTTGTCAATCCAAGCTGAGAGGGAAGCCTTGTGAATCGGCTTAACCCTGCGAACAATGAGGCCAATATCATGTTTAAAGACCATACACCAGGTCTGAACGAGTGGTTGTTTTCCTTCTAAAACTTTACTGCTTCTGATTTTCCAAATCCCCCACAGCGCACAAGTAGCCACTTCGATGAATTTTGGACCTTGGAAAGTCAGCGCACAAGTAGCCACTTCGATGAATTTTGGACCTTGCAAAGTTAGCTTAGCTCTCTCAAAGATTGTCGCCAGATAATACCCAGCTTGTGCCGAACTCTGATTGCGAAACTGCAGTTTTGGAACTTTGAAGATGCTCTTAGTAAGAGTATGCATCCGTTTTTCAAATTGAATTTTCTCGAATTTAGTGGTTCCTTCTTTTTTATATAGGGAAATGGAATGATATTTATTTTCTTCAAACTAATTTGCTGGAAGAGAGCTTAGCGCGCAACCCACATTCAGGTGCACTTGGTTCATTGGCTGGTTCAAGGTACGTTGTGAAGGGTTCCCTATGTTAGTGAAAGTCGTATCCACAACACAACGCAAAACACCATCCATCCAATTTATGCAAAGAGGCCAAATCAAGTTGATTTTTTTTTTAGCCAAACGATATCCATATCAACAGCATGAACACAGTGGAGTGCAGACTATTATCTGCTCAACAATAATGCTGAACTGTGGAAATACAGGACAGTTATGGTAACTATTCAGCAATATCTGCATCCATAAGCATGTTTAAATGAATCAACAAAATAGACAGCAATATTTCACATATAGAGAAGTAAAATAACATGCAGTAAGACAGCTGTTTCTCAGAAAAGCCCCCAAGAACATATCACAGCAAATATAATACTACAAATCTCTACCATATCGAAGTTGTTCTTCATAACAAGATTCATGGCATAGGGACACAGATTAGCTGATACAACACATTATGAGGCCAAAACTGCAACTATATGATTCGTCCAAACTCATTCAATACCTTTCTGCCAACCTAGCAGATACAGCCCTTAGCTTTGAGTAGACCTTGCCAGCAGGAGAACCCATGATAAGACTACAAAGCGAATCCCTGGCAACCTTGATGTTGACGAAGGATCCAAGTATGTGGATCTTGGTGTCAGCAATGACTATGCGAGTCCTGGTAGAGTTCTCGATGGCATACTTGGTCTTGCCTCCTTTTCCTGACAGACGGCCAATAGCACGCGACTTGTGCTCCCCTCGAAGAGTCTTCACATCCTTGATCTCAAAGGAATCCACGTACAGGTCATCGAGACGAAGCAAGGCAACCGCATCCGCAATGTCGAATCCGAGCATGAACGCGTGCACAAAGTCTGCGCATTTCTGGAGGTTGCTCACATCTGGTGTGTCTTGCCTTGTTTTCAGCTCGACCCTTTTTGCCTGGGGAAGAAGAAACAGAAACAGATTAATGAAATTGCTTCAGAGGAGACAGCTTAAGAGTTCAGCATTAAGGATATGAGAGGTTTATTTTTTTCAGGGAAACAGGCACCAATAATACTCCTAGCACCACCAAAACCCATGGGAGAAATTAAAGGTGCCTGTTTGAGCTGAGCGGGTAACAACCACCAGTCACAAGGCAAACCAAGTAAGCCCCATGTACATCTATCTAAACACCAAATGATATGTCTAAGTTTTTGCATGCAGACAAAAGTAAGCTAATTGTTCCTTAACTGCTGGAGCTGATTGTATAAGTTGCTTCAACTTGATGAATTGGAAATAATATATGCAAATAATCATGTATCCAGCAAACATGTTCATGAATTAGTACTATACTATATATACTAGTACATAAGAGCAAGTTGAAACTAATGGCTTCAATACATATTGCTAACAGTTTATCCAATCATCACTGGGAAGGTTGCCACGGGCATGGAACAGACACTAATCGAACGAAATCCTGTCCTAATTGCAGAACCAACAGTAAATTGATCCCAACTACCCACCTTGAGGTTCATGCGGATGTCGACCTTCATGTGCTCGTAGACGGGCGTGTAGATCTCCAGCCACGCCTTCTTGAGCGGCGCGAAGCGGTGCGGCGGCACCTGGACCTTCCGGTACTGGGGCCTCCCGCCGCCCATCTCGCTGGGCATCAGAGCGCCGAACAGAGGCTTCTGCACGCCGCCGGCCGCGTCCACCGCCATCGCGCCGGACGAGGACGCAGCGGCGGTCGGGGCTTTGTCGACTTCCATCCTGTACTGCGGCTGCGGCGGAGGTGGGAGCTGGGAAGGCGCGGCCGCGGTGGGTCTCGAGGGGGCTAGGGTTTGGGGACCGAGAGGAGAGAAAACCTTGGAGGCGGAGAGGGTTATAAACCACGAGATATTGGGCCGAAGAAAAGCAGTATGGGCCAGCCCATTGTGGTAGGCTGCTTCAAGAGAAGAATTGGCCTACCACGGTGGGCTGCTTTAGGAGAAGAATTCAATTCCTCAAAAAAAAGGAGAAGAATTCCATTCCTCAGACCAAAACACAGAAAAAAAAAGTGCCGTTCTACATGTGTTTTGACTCCTGACAAGGATAATCTATGTATTTTCTACATCCTAGCAAGGATATTATTTTTTTAATTCAAGAAGATCAATGGTGATATTTCCAGTTAATCATAAGGAAAGACAGGGTTTAAGTTACCAATTTCTCCTTGGAGAAACGACAACTCATGTCTTAACATGATATTGTCGATATTTCCCGCTAACCATCTCAGGGAGGATACTAGGATAAGTATGCTCCAGCAATAGTGAGAAGTGTTCAAAAAATCATCTGAGATGCCGATTTATCGTAGATCAGGTGGTAACCGATAAGATTTATCGGTGGAACCGATATTTCGTCCGATTTTCAGTCCGATGACCGATATTTCGATCAATTTCAATGAAATTTTGTTAAAATTCGGTCTAACAGTATATTTTCATCCTATAGTCTTGAAAACTGTGCATTAGCTTAAATTTCCATATTTATTGATTCAAATACAAGGAATCAAGGTAATAGTTTTGTTTAATGCTCCAATATTATTTTTATGTAGCATATTATAGAAAATTTAGTGTACAAAATTAGGATTTATAAAAAAAAATGATAAATGGTCAGCTGATAAGCGGACCGACCGATAAGTTAACCATTGACGATTTGTTTAACATTAATAGTAAGTGCATCTATGTTAATTTTTCCACTCAAAAAAAAAACTTGAGAAAGTCACATAGCATACTTCATACCTGAAACGAATCTACCAAGTAGAAAGCCCTGGCTGACGCTCAGGGAAGGCGGTACAAACATCAGTTATCAATTGTTCCAGCAGGTCTCCTATAAGATGAAAGGACGCTCGGTGCATACATGAACTCTAGAGTTTGAGGCATCACCGACCACGAGTAATCGCACAGCGAACGGCAGACCAATTGCAGAGACGGTAAGTCAAGATTACACCGGCAAAAAACACAAGGGACGAAAACCAAATGTGGAGCAAAGACACCACACAGCTATGTTCAAACAGTACAAATGCTTATAGCACACGGACGACTTGTTCATAATCCTGCAGACACCGAATTCCAGAACACGGTAAAACTAATGATCAAAGATGAATGTGAACAAAAGGGCTACTATTGGTGGGTAAGAAGTAACCCTGCAGGGAACAAATTTCATGGTACTCCTCAGAAGTCATCAAAATCGTCGGATTCGTCGCTTTCAGGGTCACTCTTTTCGCTGTCACGGTCACTCTGTTCTCTGTCGGGGTCACTCTGCTCGCTGTCGGGGTCACTCTGCTCGCTGCTGGGGTCATCATCTTCCCATTCTGGATTTTCCTTCACCCTCTTCTTCGGCCGTTCCACTTCGGCACGTATCTTCTCAGCATGAGCCTTGTTTTTTATATCTTCACAGGAAGTAACCGTTATCTTGTCTGAACTAATCCCGTTCGCTACCAGAGCATTCACCAACTTATCAATTCCAACGTCGCCCTCTGAACACTGAATGATGACACTTCCAAGGAGTGGGCATTGGAAGGTCACCCCGTCAGTTGGCATACCATCTGTTTCTGCTCCTTTGTCAAGCTAGAGATAAACAGGAAACAGAGAAATGAGAACCTTATTTTTCCAAAACAAAAATAAAATAATGGAACAATTGTACATGCTCCGTACCGGTCCATGCATCAAAGTTAGTTCTTCAAGTCGTGGTGAAAGCTGCAGAAAGCGAAGCACAGCGTACAAGTCCTTGGTTAAATCCCATTTGCCAAGTTCAAGAGTTGTAAGGTTCTGAAACACTGAACATGTAGGCAGCTCCTTTTCCAGCATAACCTTGCATTGAGTGAGTGAGCAAATTATAACTAGGACAAAGCAAAAAAAAAATGCTTGTGTGATAATATATAGTAACTTGGAGCTATATTGGGAAAGCATGAAATGATCATTGCCACACAAGACATCATGAAAATGTAGCAACAAAAACTGTTGCCCCAGAAGTAACAACTAAAGGTGAAACTATAAAGAGCTAATAGACCAAATTCCCCACTATGAAAGAATATGAAACATTGCCATGTGTTCGCACAACAGCTGCACCTTGAACTTATCAAACAAAATCTCTGAAGTTGATTTTTGGTTCTTCCAAATCAGTAATAAGTGCTTAAAATATCCATATCAAGCAGAACGACATTTTCTTCATATTCGATGAACTTTTACTTGAATTGAAAGTGTGCTCTATTCTGGTAAAATGACTAATACAGGAAAATTAAATCACGAAAACAGATCAATATAGCAAAATATTAATTCAGTTTTTGTTAGAACTTAGGCCAACATGCAATATCAACACTAATTCAGATTTAACGGAGCAATACGATGAGTTCAATGATATTAGTTTGCATATTCACATCAACTTCAGAAGACTATACAACAAAAAGAAAATGGTAGACCAACACTAAACTCCAACCAACGTAACTTATAAAGAAACTCCCAGAAAGAAAACTGACAATTTCTGAGTTCAAGTACACCCCAGTAAATCCATGGCTGCAGTTTGGTAATGTTAATTTGACCAATTTTTCACAAAAAAAAATCAACCAATATTCAAGAATCGATCGCAACAAACATAACAAATGAAGAGCCTTGAAGAACAAAAATAAAGCAAATGATCTCAATTACGCCCAAAATAGGGTAAAATCTATTACTGCATTTTGAGGATATAAGGGAACCAATATTCAATCCATCAGGGTACGAAACTATGCATGTAAGACCCAAGTTTGTCCTGCAGGCATTTCCATATATGTGTTCATATCTTGAAAACATTGTAAAAAAAAAGTAAAAGATTCAATCCTCGGAACTTCTCCGGAGGTAAATTAAGCAAAGCATCAACAATTGTTCATTCTTATTTAACACAGCGTTGAAAATTTGTCAATCAAATTATACTTTATCTGCGGCAGAAATATTTAACTTTTAAGTAAACCTTCATTACTGGCTTAAATTTTTCTTTCGGGAAACATGGTAATATGCACAACAACTCTAGATAGAGAGCAGATTAGTTATATTTAACCATTTATCATATATGATTTGTAATAGTAAAAGAGAATCCATGCCATTAAAAAAAGTGGAAAATAACATGAAGAAATAACGGGCCTCTCTTCTGAAAAGCATACCTTTATTTCATAACCAAATAATGCAAGTTCTTTGGCATGCACAAGAACCTCTGTGAACCTAGATTCATCACAAAATGTACGCCCCCAAGTATCTATGCGTGCTCTCTCTAGGGATGGCTGGTCTCTCCAGGAAATATCATTCAGTGAACAACCTCTGCACTCAAAGCTAATGAGATGAGGGGCAGAAATTTCAAGGCTCTCAAATCCATACATGGAACCATCAAGCGTCAGCCTTTTTAGTGCTTTTGAAGCTATGCGTTTAAGATACGTTACAGAATCTATCAAATGCAAGTCTTCTAGGCCAGGGCTCCGGTCAGTGAAACTGCTCAGAGAAAGCTCATCCACTTCCACATCACGTAGAGTCAATTTTTTTAGAGAAGGAAGCTTGATTATGTCAGGCAGCACAAGTCCCTTATGTTCATAATCTCGATAAGGAGCTCCACCCCACTGCAAATTTAGCTCCTGAAGTGAGCGGCAGGTGAAAATGATAGGAGGTAAATTAGTCTTATCATACAGACAAAGTTCCACATCAAGCACTTTAACATTATGATTCACCGCATAGCGAATCCACAATCTGAGATCATTGCAATTCAGGGGAACATGAGGATCCCAATGTAGATAGAATGTGTGCAAGTCTACATTTCGACGGGCGAGCAATAGGTTGCTAACATAACGAGCAAACTTTTCAACCTTCCAACGTCCAAAATCTCTGTAATCAAGGTGTATGATCTGATCACTGTCAATTTTCATGACCTGCTCGTCACCTTTCTCCATAGCAACCCTACCTCAGGTTGCTTACCTCATAGGCCGGAACACCTGCCATGTTTCACATTCCACAGTTAGTACATGAAGTAATGATGCGACAGGGGATTAAATGTGTCTGAAAAAGAAGAGCAAAGCAAAGGTAGCATGACCAAAAGTGAGGGCCCATGTTAATGTTATCATGCTACATCAATATGGAGGTTCTGTTAAACGTGACCAAAGGGGGACGGATCCCTCCCTTGGTTGTCCGTTGTTAGGTAGAATATGAGACCTCTCTAGCGGTGGATTTATATGCCCTAGATAGCACCCTGTTTAATTCGGTCAAACCTACGACTCGAACCTGGGTGGGCGAGCTCAGAGCATGTCTAACAGACCCCCTATTTTCCTGCCCCGTAAAACGCGAGTAGAGGGCCCTGTATCAAAAAAATGCTCACGCAAGAACCATTCCGTCTAACAGACCCCGTATTTCACCCCGTATTTTTGAAATTGCAAACCCCGGGAAAATTCTTCGATAGTTCATCACATTCATAGATGGATAATAGATAGGGATTTTACAAAATTGCGCGATCCTAATGGATCGCGACTTCTACGAAGTGACTTAGTCGTCGAGGATGACGATTGTCGCATTGCCGGCGGCCTCCCGCTCCTCCACGGCGGCGATGGCCTGCGCCACCTCGTCTTCCTCCGCCCGAGCCTTGTCAGAGGCATCCTTCATGGACGCGGCCACCGCCTGCAAGTAGAGGGGGTCCTCCCCATCCTCCGTCCCCTCTTCCTCCTCGCTGGCTCGCGGCCCTCCTCCACCGCTGGTGCTCTCCTCCCATGCCGCCTTCCACCGGCGCTGCTGCTCCCAATCCCTCCGCCATTTGTCGAAATCGACGCCGCTCATCGGCTTGAGCGGAGGATCGGCCTTGTAGTAGCGCCCGCCCGCCGCGAACTCGCGGAGCTTCGGCGGCACGTAGAGGGCACCGGCGTACTTGCACGCCGCGCCGCACGCCGACTCCCGGCGGCGGAGAGCTTGCAGTGCCACCGCCACGCCTCCTCGAGCGTGTCCGGCGAGTGGGATCGCTTCGATCCAGACGCGGGGGTGGTCACGCAGCAGAGCAATTTACAGCCACCTTGGGCAATCGACCTAAACAGACAGTGTGTGCATAGCACAATAGGGCATCAAACAATTCAATAGACAAGTAAGAAATCTTGCTTGCATTACGCATTCCTAGCCAGCTATGGACTCAGATCCAAAAGTCGAAACCATGACATGATTTCTATAACACTACACCACTACATGAGTAAGAAGATCACCTAAGAATCTAAAAGAAAATTCCAAATGTAAAAAAAACCATCACTAATGTTTGGTCTGAACTCTGAAGGACCCTCATCACAGGATGGTGTTTGATCCGGTCGATCGCATATAGTATTTCGCAGTTTGGCAAGCACGTGCGCATAGATTTATCAGTGTCGCAGCAAAGTGATCTGGAAAACTACGATGGACTGAAATGGGAAACGCGGATTTTTACAGAGGACATCTTGGTCTGACGATCCAAGAAGCTTGGGAATCTAACAAAAGGGGGAAATGAGAGCGGGAACTAGATCTGGGATGGAACCAATCTACGCTCATAAGAAACCGCAAAAATATGATGTATTCTCACCGGCAAGAGAGAGAAGTGCTCCCGCGGAATCGCCGGCCGGGGACGGGAGCCGATGGCTTTCCTAGGGTTTAAGGCGAGCTGTTCGGAGTTTGGGTTTAGGGTAGAACTAAACCGGGTGTCCGGCTTTAACAATGGAGTTATCCTACCACCGAAAGAAAATGATTTGCCCTCTCAAGATTTATTATAGTACCCTACATACAGGGTAGGCAGAAACTCAAATCGGCACATGGGAGCATATGCTTCTGCCACCAGAAAAATATTTTGAAATGTCAAAAAAATTCGAACAAAAATTTTCGCGCTTCCGTATCGACATTCTACGTACATACATCAAGTTTTGCAAAAAACCAACATTTTTTATAACTTGTGTGAAAAGGACAAAAAAAACGCCGCGTACACGGCTTTTTTTTGCACCAAAATTTGTTTGTTTACACACGACAAGAAAAATGTCGGTTTTCCGTGAAACCACTTTGTGAATATGTACAACTTCGAGATGTACCAATTAAATTTTATGTCCAAATTTTTCAATATTTTAAAAATGTATTTAAATTAAAATTTAAAAACCGGGAGCATATGCTCCTGGGTGCCAAAACACCACTCCCCATATGGCAGTTGTGAGTTTGTGACTATTTTTCTCCGGAAAAAGACCCAGATCTGTTATAATGGCTTACCTAATATAAAGCACCCAAAACTTAATAAAAATTACATCGTTCTTCATGGACCACCAAATGACCACTTTTGCCACCACAATGCGCGGTTGACGCGTTGTTGTCGCCGCTCCCTTGTCAAGCCAACTCAAATTTGTTGATGACAGTCTCTTCGTGCACCATGCCCTAATGACACTCTAGAGCCAAAGTCATCACTATTGAATCCTTTGACTCGTCTGAAGCACCTGACACCAAAATCTTGCCATCTTGTACGAACGGGGAGTACCCTCTCTCTCATCCATTGTTGTTGAAGCTTAAACCTCTGAGATTTTCTTCTTTGGTGCTCCAATCTTGTTAATACTTTACAAAAAGATAGAAAGAGATATAGATCTAGTGATTCACCAAAGGAATTGGAATCCCCCTTGCTATCCCTTGCGGATATTGTTACCCTTGGGTGCTTGGGCACCCTAAACGGAAGAGGTTGTCACGGAGCTCAATCATCGTGGTGTAAAGTTTTGTTGTGTTCTTTGGAACTTCCAACTGAATTGTGTAGCCTCTACTACGACAAGCTTTGCCTGACTCTGGTGATGGAGGGGTGAGGACGGTGGCGTGCCTTCGGCTCGTGCTAGTGTCTGTAGTCGTCGTTAGGTGGTCCAAGTATCTATTTGTAATTTTTATTACTTTTTAGGTTATTTGTACTATTGTTGATGATTATTAATAGATCGGTAAAAAATTTGCAAAAAAAGAATTGTGTAGCTTGTTCTGAACTTGTTTGTGAATGTTTGGTTGCCGCTTCCAAAAGCACGACATAGATATCGAGATACCTCGCATCGTGTGAGGGTTCGAGGAGAATATTATAAGCCATTTGTGGCCATTGGTGGACATTGCGTGACCACACCACTTCAAAGATCGAGACTACCATCGTCGAAGTTTTGAACTTTGGGATACATCACCATTTCAGTTGTGTGGTTATCTCTACACTTTTACTTACTTATACTAGCTTGCTAGATGCCTTTCTTGTGTAGTCAGTTGTATCTTGCCATATAATTTACTCAATTAGTTTCATGGTCTAGAAAACATATATTCTTGTCAATCCATAATTTTCTACAAAGAGATGAAATTTGTAGTCACCTATTCATCCTCTATAGTTGACATCTTCCATTCTTTCAACTTGTTTAAAATAGCGGGATGTTTCCTGAATGTGTTATGGGCATGCAAAAAAAATAGCGTCATATTTCGACCTTAATAGCTCGCTATAGCATATGTAGAGAGTTCATGCTAAACTTTAGTAATTTTTCTTGTTGTGGCGCTATTAACGAAATAGGATGCTGCATCGCACTAAACGTCATAGGGTTAGCGCATTATTTTTTCTCCCGCCTATTGGCCCAAAGGCCAGAGTTTTCCTCCTTAGGAAGAAGATTAAATTTATTCATGTTTATCATGGTGATGAATTGCAATTAGTTGGTTCCACTTCTGAATTAGAAGATCACATCGTGTAAGTAGTTTATGATATGTTGTTTCCACCTAGGATGTCGATGTTAGGCTTCTAGACAATTGAAGAATGGCATTTTTGGACGTTCTTGCTGAAATCTTTTATTTTTGGGCTATATCTTGTATTTTTTTAGCTATAGAACGCTTAGCATGATATAGCTTGTATTGCATTTGGAAGAGGCCACCGCTATATCTCTTGGCACGCTATTTTAAACATTAGTTACGGATCAATCTAAACGTCTGGAACCTACAACATGAATAAACATGTGTGGATGCTATCTTACAAAAATCACCTCTCCTTGAACCTTGACAAGCTCGTAAAAAGGGGCTTTTCTCATCCAGAACATTCCAACAGCCTCTACATTGTTGCAATTGTGGATATATGTAAAATTTGCATTCGGCTCATATTCTCGGGCCAACATAGAACCAGCAGGACCTATACCTGAGTCAGAGCTATGAGTGATACTGCATGTATGGTAAGATTCATCCGGTCGACCAAATGAAATCGATGTTGCTTGAGTGTTGGATACAGATCAGAGAAAGACTCGTTGCTCCATAATCCAGCGTTCACAAGGTTCCAGAACATACTTAAAAGGACTGAAAATGAAGTCTCATGCAGAGCTCTACTTAGAAAACAAAGGACGCCAATTGTTCGGTAAACGGTAAAACCTGTAGAGCTCTACTTAGAAAAAACACCATGGTCAGAATCATTGGTGCCAAGGCCACAGTCCTCCAAAGTCATCAGGATCATAATCTGCTCGCTAACAGGGTCACTCGGGGTGCGCAAGGATCATCATCAAACCATTCTGAGTTTTTTCTTCGGCCGCTCCTGTTCGGCACGTATCTTGTCAGCGTGAGCCTTCTTCTGGATATCTTCATAGGAAGTAACCCTTATCTTGTCCGAACTAACCCCATGCGCAACCAGAACATCTACCAGCTTATCAACTCCAGTATCACCCTCTGAACGTTGTATGGTCACACTTTCAAGGAATGGGCACTGGAAGGTCATTTCGTCAATTGGCATAACATCTGTTTCAGCTTCTTTGTAAGGCTAGAGAGACAAACAGGAAGCAAAGAAAGAAAGAAAAAGTGCATGTTAGCGAAGCTTTTTTTTCAAAATAATAATTGAATAATATTACATGATGCGTACCAGCCTATGCATTAAAGTGAGTTCTTCTAGTCTTGGTGAAAGCTGGAGAAAGCGAAGCACAGCATAGATGTCCTTGGTTAAATCCCATTTACCAAGTTCAAGAGTTGTAAGGTTCTCAAACACTGAACATGTAGGCAGCTCCTTTTCCAACATAACCTTGCATTGAGTAAAGCAAGTGAGTTATAGCTAGGAGAATGGTAAAACAAGTATGATAATATATAGTAACTAAGAACTATAGTGAACAAGCATCAAATGACCATTGCCACAACCATGAGAAGTGCAGCAACAAAAAAAAATTGCACCACAATTAACAATTAAATTTGAAGCTATAAGAAGCCAACAGACCAAATGTCTCACTATGGGGAAAAAACTGAAACATTGCCTTATGTGCACAATAGCTGCACCTTGAACTTATCGAACAAAATCTCTGAAGTTGACTTTTGTTCCAAATTATTACGCACGGCAAGTCAGTAAGTGCATAAAGTATCCATATCAAGCAGAGTGATGTTTGACATCCAACTTTCATCCTCTGAATGCTTCCTTCATATCTGATGGACAGTTACTTGAATCGAAAGTGTGCTCTATTATGGTGAAAATGACTAATACAGGAAAATTAAATCATGAAACAGGTCAGTAGAGAAAAATACTAATTTGACTCAATATCAGCGCTAATTCAGATTCACATCCACTTCAGCAGACTATAACAAAAAAGGTAGACCCACATTAAGCATACGCCACCAACATTAAACTCCAACAAACGTAACTTACGAAGGACGTTCCAGAAAGAAAACTGACAATTGCTAATTTCAAATACACCGCAGTAAATACATGAGTGCATTTTGGAGTTCAACAAACATAACACAAGAAGAACCTTCAACAAATAAAAATAAATATATTGATCACAAATACGCCTAAAAATCGTGCAAAATCCGTTGCAGCATTTTGAAAATGTAAGGGCAACCAATATTCAATACATCAGGGTACGAAACTAAGCATGCATGTGATACCCCAAGTTTATCTTGCAGACATTTCCATATACGTGTTCATATCTTGAAAAACATCATAAAAAAGCAACAGAATCAATCTTCACAACTACTCAGACAGTAAAATAAGCAAAGCATAAAAAAATGATCATTAATATGTAACACAACTTTGAATTTTTTTCCATCAAATTATATTTGACATTTAGCTGCGGCAGAAATGTATAACTTTCTAAAAATAAAGTACTCCAACATGAAGAAACAATAAGCTTGTCTTCTGATAAGCATACCTTTATGTCAGAACCAAATAATGCAAGTTCTTTAGCGTGCACAAGAACTTCTGTAAACCTAGATTCACCACCAAATGTAGTCCCATGAGTATGTATGCGTGCCCTCTCTAATGATGGCTTGTCTCTCCAGGAAATATCTTTCAGTGAACAACCAGTGCACTCAAAGCTAATGAGATGAGGGGCAGAAATTACAAGGTTCTCGACTCCATACATGGAACCATCAAGGGTCAGCCTTTTTAGCACTTTTGAGGCTATGAGCTCAAGACATGTTGCAGATTCTATCAAGTGCAAGTCTTCTAGGCCAGGGCTCCGGTCAATGAAACTGCTCAGAGGAAGCTCACTCACTTCGACATCGCGCAGAGTCAATTTTTTTAGAGAAGGAAGCCTGATTATGTCAGGCGGTACAAGTCCCTTATGTTCGATGTCTTGGTAAGGAGCTCCACCCCACTGCAAATTTAGCTCCTGAAGTGAGCGACAGGTGAAAATGCCAGGAGGTAAATTAGTCTTATCATACATACGAAGTTCCACGTCAAGCACTTTAACTTTATGTTTCACCGCGTAGCTAATCCACGATCTGAGATCCTTGCAGTTCAGGGGAACATCAGGATCCCAATGCAGACGGAATGTGTGCAAGTCCACGTTATGACGGTCGTGCAATAGATTGTTAACATAACGAGCAAACTTTTCAGCGCCCCAACCCCAAAAATCTCTGTAATCAAGGTCTATGATCTCATCACTGTCACTTTTCACTGCCTGCTTGTCACCTTTCCCCATAGCAACCCTACCTTGGATTCCTCAACTCAAAGGCTGGAACACCTGCCATGTATGTACACATTCCACAGTTAATACATGAAGTAATGAAACAACAGGGGGGGAATTCAATGATCATAAGGGGTCCATGTTAATGTTATCATCAATCAATATACTGGTTTTAGTTGTTAAGTTGGACCCTTCATATGCAGCAATGCAAGTCATGGTTAGTACTAAATAAATGACAATTGTCAACAAACTGGGGGTCACGCAGCAGAGCAATTTCCAGACCCCTGGGTAAACGACCTACAGAAACAGTGTGCGCAGGCATGCAAAGAAATCTTGCTTGGCATTGAGCAATTCCTAGCCAACTAAGAACACAGATCCAAAATTCCAAACCATGGCATGATACTTTCTCACCACTACCTGAGTAAGGAGATTGCCTAAGACTCTAAAAGAACCAAAATGGAAAAGAGAACATCTCCAATGCATGGTCTGAAGGACACTCATAGGATGGGGTTTGGCCCGCTCAATCATAGATTAAGCAGTTTGGCAAGCACGCGCGCATAGATCATCCGTAGAGCAGCAAGATAACCTGTAAAACTATGATGAATCCAAATGGGGAAGGTGGGTCTTTCCACAGAGGGCATCTTCCAAGAAGCTTGAGCACGCACAGTACAGCAAAAGGGGGGAAATGGAAGCAAGAACCAGATCTGAGATGAAGCGAATGTACGCTTACAAGAAACTGGCAGAAAGATGTCGTGTTTCTCACCGGCGAGGGAGAGAAGCGCTCCCGCGGAATCTCCAGGACGGGAGCCAGCGGCGGCCGACGGCTTTGCTAGGGTTTAAGGCGAGCCACTTCCTAGTTCGGACTTCGGAGTTTGGGTTTTGCGCAGCACCGAACCGGGAAGTCCGGCTTTAAGAACAGAGTTATTTTGGACCCGAAAGAAATGATTCCAAGGTAGGACAGTTCTGGCAGTGTCACAATGAGTACTTTATTTAAGAAAATTGCCACCAATGTAGTACTCATATTATTATTTTTTTACTTATTGATACAACTCGTTTTGAAATTTTATCACACACTGTAACACTCAGTTTTTTTTTAAGGAAACCACATGTTCATAATATACTGTTGGAAGTTAGAGCATCTCTAGCCGTTCAACCCCCTGGCGAAAATCCGGATTTAACAAACGCCGGATTGGATGTAAAAAGGCGTGGGGGGCAACATTTTTCCAGTTGCACCCCCGACTTTCGCCCATCAGTGGCGATAGATTCAAAATATTGTCTTCCTGCTACACAAAAGAATCGCCAATGTCCGGCGATCGAAACTAGACGACTACAGGCTCATCGGCGTTCCCGTCCTGAGCAACTGCGTCTGGCGCGGCATCGGGCGTTGCATCGGCGTCTGGCGCGGCATCGGCAGGCGAAGCATCGGCGTCTGCAGTTGTCGAAGCGGCAGGAGTAGACGTCGAAGCGGAAGACGAAGGAGCCGACGGTGGGCGGAGGATTTCTTGGCGATGGGCGTCGTACCAAGCCCTCGTCTCCTCGTCCATGTTGGCGTCGTTGCCGCCGATCAGGAACGCCAGGTCGGTGTTCCTCTTCTTCGCCGCGGTTGTTTCCTTGAGCAAGGCAATCGGACGCCCTGGTTGGCGAGCATCGCCTTCCACCACGCGTGCGTGTCGTCCCTCCCGGCGGCGTGCGCCTCGCGTCGGCCCAGCACTTGTCGAAGACGCCAACTGTCGGCTGGATGGCCGGCCTTCTTCGCTCTTTCAGCTTCTTGGGCGTGCTCGGGGCGGCCCGCCGACGCGGCAGGTGCTGGATCGTCGGGGTTGTACTGCTCGCTCTTGTTGTTGGCGAGATTCTTGCGCACCGCCTTCCACTTGTCGCACTCCGAGATGCGGGCGAACACGTTGAGGTACTTGAACATCTGGCCGTCGTTGCCGTCCGCGTACATGTCAAACACCCGCTGAACCTGCAAAAACCGGCCGGCGATTCAAGATTATTCGGCGGCGGTGTAGGGTCGACGGAGGAGCCACGCCGAGTAAGTATACCTTTGCTTCAAAGTCCTCGCCGGAGATGACATGTTTGTCGATCTCCTCTTGTACGTCGTGCCACTTGCTGCATGCCGCCTGGATGATCCCCCGATGGGTGCCCATTGCCTTATCGCCGTGTTCCATCACCGTCTTGTTGAAGTATGAATCGACGAGTTTGCGCTCGTCGAACGCCACCTTGACACGCTGTCAGTACGTGTCGTAGTTCTGATTCGCGCTGGTGATGCCGTTCATAGACACCGTCTTCCAAGCTGGCGAGGCACTCCTCTTCTTTGCCCGTCCATTTGATCCACGGCTCGGTGGCGGCGAGTTCTTCTTCCTTCTCTTCTTCTTCCCCTTGGACGGCGCCTCCGTGGCTTCGGGCGCTTCCTCTTCGTCGCCCTGTCGACGACGGATCCCTCGACGGGGAAAAGTAGCCATAGGGCGGAGTGCACGGGACGGTAGTACGCGAGTTACCCAGCTTCGAACACGCACGATGACGGGGCCTGCGCTGCTTGTATTATCGGGCGCTTGCGCGTTGTTACAATGGTTGTGGTTGTGCCTCTAGGGCTCCCGGGATCCGGCTTATATAGACGCACGGATCTAGGGTTTACATGGAGAGTCCTAGCCGGATTACAGATTGCCTAAACTACGGTACAATATCGTGTCGTGTACGTCAAGGATCCGCCTTCCTTATACGTCGTACTGGATCCGGGTTCCTCATGGGCCTCCTTGGATCCGGGTTCCTCCTAAGGTCGGTGCGGATCCGGCTAACTGATCCTGGGCCGGACTTCATCCTTCACGATCAACAGCAACTGGGCCGCCCGACGGGCCACACGCCACCATCACCATCTATGGGCCACCCGGGCTTGCCGGATCTAGGCACTGTCGATGGTACACCCATGAAGTATACCCACAACAGTAGCCCCCAGAGTTCTCCGAGTTTCACCTTCAGTTTCCGCCTTGCAAGTTCCTTATGATTTCCGGCAACGTTGTGTTATCACCGGATTTTGGCCAAATCAGGAGATGGGCCGTAAGTGAAGATGGGCTTGAAGGATACACACGTGGAGCATCTTTGAAGCGGCCTTGCGCGAGGAATTTGGGCTTAATTGCCCGTGTATCTGTAATATAGTAGATCGCATCTTAGTTTAGATTAAAAGATAGAGTTTGACCCGTGCACGGTTAGGTGCACGCGAATTAGAAAGTCCCTTGGACTATAAATATGTATCTAGGGTTATCGAAAAAGGAGGACAATCACGTTCACAACAAACACAAATCAGGCGCATCGCCACCCCTTCTTTCGAGGGTTTCTCCCGGGTAAGCACCATGCTGCCTAGATCGCATCTTGCGATCTAGGCAGCACAACGTTTATTCGTTTACCTTGTGTTGCTCGTACTGAAGCGTTGTTGATGGCGAGTAGCACTATTTATCGTAGATGTTTTGGGGCTTGCATAGATGCTTTTTTTACGCATATCTGCTTAGCTATGCCGTCCCTCAATATCTAGCTGCCCTTACACCTATCCAGGTGTAAGGCATCTTCTTGTTTGTTACTTAGTAGATCCGATCTGTTATAGTTGCTCCTTGTTCTTCAAGGATTAGTTTAATATCCGTATGGTTAGGCCTTGCAAACGGGTTGAACGATCCGGTAGTGCGTTAGGTGTGGTTTGTTAGTCCTAAGAGGGATGTTCCGGGAATTAACTTAATGTTGGTTTTTAGGCCTCTTTTAGGGTTAGTTTACCATTTTCTTTCGTGTCTATTAGGCTCAACTACGCGTAGGATGTTCCGATCATACGGTGAAAACCCTAAACTGTTGTAGATTGGCTTAGCTTTGTTATGATCAAGCAGGATCCCCATGTCATTGAAAATCCAACATGAACCATGGGGCGATCTTTGAGCCGATCCGCAGGGCAACCTGAGAGCCGGTAGGGCTCGTATTTAATGTTTACGTGTCTGCCATGCAGAAACTAATCGAAGCAATCCAACACCTTCCGACCGGTATAGGTCGGGTGGCATGCAACCGCCGGGACGTGTGCCGGAGCATTTGCGGGACGACGTCGAGGGACCAGGGCCCGCTGCCGCCTTGGAAGCCTCCCGGCTCTTCGTGTTGCTTAACCCTTGCTCGCCGGTGGGTTTGGCAGGCAACACATTCGGCACGCCCGGTGGGACATCGGGACAATCTTCGCAGCAACCACGTCGACATCTGCGTCTCGGATGGCGGAAGAACCGGTCAAATACGAAGACCTGCCTCCGAGCATAAGAAGAGATATGATGAGCTCAAGGCCATCTTGGAAGCCGATCTCATCGCGCTTTTGAGAAAACCCGTTCGCACGGGATCAAGTTCAAAGGGTTCCAACCCGAAGGTGCGCTAGATGGACTAGATCTGTCTCTCCCTTCGGACGAACGTACCAGAGCCCTGCGACAGGAAGTCAACTATGCCGTTGCTCACTCTCTTCATCGGCATGCTGAGAGCTTGGTGAATACTCTGGAGCGTGTCGCGCTCAATGTGGTGCAAGAAGTCATGAAGCACAAGTACTCTCCATCAGGTCCTGCTCTAGGAACTCACCAAGGGGAGATACCGCTCTACACAAGGCCACCACTGCAACACACGTTTGCAGCTCCACAACAACAAGGTTCACCGGCGTACGTCGTCTACAATGTTGGAGGTGATCCAGGCGACTACCAATTCCTGTATGAGCCGCCCAAGGAGATTCCACATGGATACGTGTGCACATACGTGCCGGGTGCAACACTGGATGACCCAGGTTACAGCGGAAGGACTGCCACGGCGGAGGAGTCCCTGGAGCGACGATTCGGAGCAGATCTGAGAAACGGCGTGGCTAACTAAATATGCCACCGGTACAAGTCATGAACGAGCAACTTCAGCTCCTACGGTGGATGAGATCACCGCAATCATGAGAGAACAGTTCGGCATCCTGCCGAAGAAGAGAATGATCGGCTATTCCAAGCCGTATCCCAACGACTACGACCTGATCCCGCTGCCACCTAAGTATCGGCTCCCGACTTCACGAAATTCAGTGGATCCGAAGGAACCAGCTCAATTGAGCACGTGAGCCGATACTTGGCACGGTTGGGCATGGTCTCCGCTTGACGAGCTGCGTGTGAGGTTCTTCTCGCAGTCTCACGGGTCCACCTTTGGGTGGTACACCTCGTTGCTACCGGACTCGGTTGGACGTGGAAGCAGCTGGAAGAGCAATTCCACGTACAATACCATTCGGAAGCTATCTAGCCGATCTGACCCAAGTTCGGCAGAGACGAGGAGAGACGGTATCGAGTACATCCAGAGGTTCAGGACCGTCGGGAACCGATGTTATTCGGTTCGCCTATCGAGAAGGAAGCATGCGAGCTGGCGGTAGCAGTGTCGGCGCCGCTCAAAGATGTGACCTTCCAAGCGGAGTACAATTCAGCGCACATGGTTCGAAGTTGACAGCATGAACAGCGCCATCCAGTGTACGGGGACAAGTACAAGCGCGTCGCCCGATCGAGACGGACGAAGATGAAGATTCTGCGGAGATCAGGAGGTCGCGGTAGCTGAGTGGACCCGGGGGCAAAACCCGTGTCCTGCAAGTGGGTGAAACAACCAGGGCCGGTGAAGGGGTTTGACTTCGATTTGAGCAAACGGAGCAAATTTTTGATTTGTGCTGAAGGAGAAACAGCTGAAGTTACCCGAAGGCCACAAAATCTCCACGCCACAAGAGATGAACGGCATACTGGAAATGGCATCACACGTTCACCCATACCACTTATTGCAAAGTCTGCGCGGACAGATTCGGATGACGATAGAACAAGGCCGATTACTCTTCGGTCGGTTGCCATGAGAGTTGACACGCAGCCGTTTCCGGAAGTCAACATGGTCGATCTCGGTCCGCATAGGACGCGAGCCAGGTTTTTCGTTTGATATGAATATGGCAGGGCTTGCAGATCGCCATGGCAATGATAAGCCAGAGAGTAGTCGCTCTCGCGGCAAAGATAAAATGGAGGCCGATCCACGCGACCGGCCCCAGCATGATGACAGACGGTATTTGACTGAGGAAGAGGTGATCAGCGTGCGGTATCAACGACCACTATCCGCGCACCTCCTTAACAAATATGAACAGCAATACGACCGACGTCGGCGCTACGACGTAGATGATGATAGATATCGTCGGTCTGATGCGGACAACGAAATACCGTCGATACGAAGGGTATGAGCGTCACGCCAGAGGGAGGTCAAGAGAGCAAGAGGATATGGATAGGCATTGGAACTGTCCTTTCTTCAAACACTGCTGGGACTCAGGAATGAGCTGATTGCCTACAATCGAGAACTGCCTAGAATGCAGAAGAGGAAGGGAACAAATGAAGTTTCAGTGTTCAGCGTCTAGGACCTCTCCCATCTCAGAACAAGCGAGCTGAGTCATCCCAGATGAAGACTTCGAGGAGTCGAAGAAGAAGATAGATATCACCGACCAAGGTGGTGTCCGATGGACTCAGCCACTCCCAAAAGCGCAGAGTGCAACGGCTCGAAACTTGGAAGAAGCCGAGGCGCGTGCAACACGTTGAGGAGAGCACGGCTGATGCCGTGAAAATTCAACAAACACGAGACAGGCTCGCCCACCAAAGAAAGTGTGGCGACCCAAGCAGCCGATACAGGAACATCGGCTAATACAAACATGGTGTTCGTTCTCCCGTCGAGTTTTGTGCTCCAAAAGACGAGGAAGTATCGGTGGCACAGTTTGATTGCGGCCACGGCCATTATCTTTGAGAAGCCACGAGAAAGGGCTATAGGCATCTGAAGGCCCTATACCTGAAGGGTTATATCAATGGGCAGCCTATCGGCAAGATGCTGGTTGACACGAGCAGCAGTCAACATAATGTCGTACTCCATGTTACGACGTTTGGGACGTTCCAATGAAGATCTGATCAAGACCAACGTCACGCTAAGCGATTTCAACGGCCAACCGTCAGAAGCCAAGGGTGTTCTGAACGTGGACTTAACTGTCGGCCGAAAGACCATCCCTACATCCTTCTTCATCGTCGACAACAGAGCACTTATGCTGTTCGCTAGGAAGGGATTGGATTCACGCTAACGTTGCATTCCATCCACAATGCATCGGTGCATCATACAATGGGATGGAGATGAAGTGGAGGTGGTTCATGCATGATTCGATCGATATCTCTTTGGCTGCCATGAACATCTGGGAAGCAAATAACCAAGAGCCGCTCTCTGGAATTAATCTGGACGACTGCGAGCGCATCGAAGCTACAAAAAACGGGGTGAGGCTAGTCTTATCCACTGGCCTGACAGCAAGATCCAAGTCTATGGACGTACGTGGCAAGGCCGATCCCTGCGATCGGCCCCAAAAAATAAGAAACAAGGATCTCACCTCGGACATGCCACGTCGTCATAGCAGAGAACCAAGGAGTTGTAAACCCTCGTCAGACATCGCAATAGAAAAGGAGGCCGATTCTAGCAATCGGCCACAATTAGCCTCAACCTACCTTCTGCCTGTGTTCATCATGGATTTGGCAGGCGATAGAAAGCTGAGATATGGGTTTACAGCAGCTGATGGACTAGAAGAGATCAACATTGGTCCTGGGGATAAGACATGGCCAACATTTATCAGCAAATAAGTTGGATCGCCAACTACAAGGGAAGCCGATCCTAGCAATCGGCTAAAATTATTCCCACCACCCATGTCTATTGATGTGCTGTTTCGCATGGTGAGTGGTGAGACAAGCTTGAATTGGCTGAAAAGCCGATATCTTCAATCACTTGAAGGATTCGGCTCGGGGGCATACACACAGAGAAGGTACAAGACCATGAAGTATGTACCCAGGGGAAGCCGATTCATGGATCGATCGGCTAATAAAAAATCGAAAATACAAAAAAATTCGGCATAGCCGATGCTTGGACATCGACTTGAGAACCTCTTTGATGAGCCAACTACAGAGTTTTCGACCAATGTTTCAATGAGGAAAGAAAGCAGGGCTTGGAGGCATTGGAGCTTGGACTTGGTTCATCACGTGCTATGGAGAGGCCGGCTCGATATCTGGGGTCAAGCGACACGTCAGCAAGCCTGAGAGATCACGGCCCTAACAGACAACAAGGGCAGTACAAGTATGCAGATCGGAGAAAGGGCGAGCCAATTGGGGCAATAAATCACAAGAATTGAGCTAGGAGGAATTGGAGAGCCGGTACATTTGAGACTTCTTAGTTCAAGGAAGCTGCTGATCTTTCCAAGCCCTTTTAGTACATTGGCTCTTTGGGCGTAAGCTTTCCTGCCAGTTTCGATGTAAAGCTGGAGAGACTCGGGGGGAGCTTGCCCTGAAGGATTTTTGCTCTAAGGAGCCGATTTTGTGGGAATCGGTTGGCTCTGCATTACAACTTGGAAGCCGATGAGGGCCCATTTGGCTGGTCCACTTCTGTTCTCGCTTTGGCTGAGGCTCGGGGCAGCTCGCCCTGAAGGTTCTTTGCTCTAGGGAGCCGATTTTGTTCGAATCGGCTGGCTCTGCGTCACAACTTCGTTGAAAGATGGTGAATTCTTGCAGAATAGAGCCGCCAATTTGTAGAAAAGGCCGTTACATTACAAGAAAAGTTGTGGACAAGTGGTGCCTGTTCTGCAAAAGTGTCAGTTTCAGCATTCGAGTTGATCCAGCGGCAGTTCTAAAACTCTCCTGAAAGCCAAGGGGGTTGGAAGAGGCGGATGCGGCAGAAGAATGTTTGAAACTTAAGGATTACTGACAGGCCAGAGACCGTGAGCTGGATGATTCCGCCCTTGGGTTTGCTGTGGAAGTTGGGTTTGCATTTCCAAGATCTAGGGTTTGCACGATTGCGATTTGGTCCTGTTTGACTGGAATTTGGGGACCTGAATTGATCCATCTCGAGATTTATCGTAAGAGACCGATGCGTTGCCATCGGCTCATTGAATATTGACTGAGTTGACAATCGGCAAAAGCAGTACGAGGGGTGAAATCGGATAATTAGAGATTGAATTGGAAGAACATCTTCATCTTCATTGATTAAAAGGGTGATTTCTTACAAAGAGAAGCCGATTGCTCAACAAAAAGGGAACAGATTACTACTGCTAATCTTATGCTAGCAACTCCCTACTCTAAGGACTGTTGCCGTCTTCGCCGTCGCTGGGGTAGCCGCCGTCATCGCTGCTGTCGACGATTTCCTCGTCGCTGCTACTGTAACCTTTAGCGGAGGCTTCTTCCTCTTCATCACCGTCGTCCTCATCTGACCAAGCCCAGCCACGGATGCGCTTGGGCGGCGGTTCGTCGGAGGAGTTCTGTTCTTGCTTCGTGTCGGAGGAGACGTCTTCGTCTTCATCTTCCTCGTCTCCTTCTTTGGTAGAGGAGGTGAATTTGCCCCGGAAGGGGGGTCGTTGCTGTCGCTCTCCGCCTCTAGTTCTCCGTCGATCAAGAACCGAAGATCATCTTCCCCGTCAGTCAGGGGCATGTCGCCATCCGACCAGACGAGGTCTTCGGGTCGGCCCTCGGGCACGAAGTCGAAGTCAAATTCTTGCTCATCCCAATGCTTGGGAGCGTGCCGGTTGTACGCTTCCGTCTGATTGACCTCCGGCTCTACTTCACTCGAGGAAGAGGCTTGGGAGGAGGAAGAGGAAGACATGGCTACAGAGGAAGAGGGTTTTTTGGCTGACGGCTGGTTTGGAGCAAGGGGATGAGGAGGTGAACTGTTCGATGCGGTTAAATAAAAGGAGATATATTGGAGATTTAATGCTCGGACAGTTTCCAAGGATGTGGTGCCAAAGTTGTCGAATCGTGCAGAGAAGTTGAGAAGACAAGGCGTCATGATGAAGAATACTGCGACGGTTGCTCTGCCACGACATGACCCCTCGAAGGAAAAACAGAATGGTTTTGAAATTATCATTACCAAAACCAGGGGGGCATGTGTTATCACCGGATTTTGGCCAAATCAGGAGATGGGCCGTAAGTGAAGATGGGCTTGAAGGATACACACGTGGAGCATCTTTGAAGCGGCCTTGCGCGAGGAATTTGGGCTTAATTGCCCGTGTATCTGTAATATAGTAGATCGCATCTTAGTTTAGATTAAAAGATAGAGTTTGACCCGTGCACGGTTAGGTGCACGCGAATTAGAAAGTCCCTTGGACTATAAATATGTATCTAGGGTTATCGAAAAGGAGGACAATCACGTTCACAACAAACACAAATCAGGCATCGCCACCCCTTCTTCGAGGGTTTCTCCGGGTAAGCACCATGCTGCCTAGATCGCATCTTGCGATCTAGGCAGCACAACGTTTATTCGTTTACCTTGTGTTGCTCGTATTGAAGCGTTGTTGATGGCGAGTAGCACTATTTATCGTAGATGTTTTGGGGCTTGCATAGATGCTTTTCTTACGCATATCTGCTTAGCTATGCCGTCCCTCAATATCTAGCTGCCCTTACACCTATCCAGGTGTAAGGGCAGCATCTTGCTTGTTCGTTACTTAGTAGATCCGATCTTTTATAGTTGCTCCTTGTTCTTCAAGGATTAGTTTAATATCCGTATGGTTAGGCCTTGCAAACGGGTTGAACGATCCGGTAGTGCGTTAGGTGTGGTTTGTTAGTCCTAAGAGGGATGTTCCGGGAATTAACTTAATGTTGGTTTTTAGGCCTCTTTTAGGGTTAGTTTTCCATTATCTTTCGTGTCTATTAGGCTCAACTACGCGTAGGATGTTCCGATCATACGGTGAAAACCCTAAACTGTCGTAGATTGGCTTAGCTTTGTTATGATCAAGCAGGATACCCATGTCATTGAAAATCCAACATGAACCATGGGGCGATCGGCTCTTTGAGCCGATCCGCAGGGCAACCTGAGAGCCGATAGGGCTCGTATTTAATGTTTACGTGTCTGCCATGCAGGAAACTAATCGAAGCAATCCAACACCTTCCCGAACAGGTATAGGTCAGGTGGCACGCCCTTGCAACCGCCAGGACGTGCCGGAGCATTTGCGGGACGACGTCGAGGACCAGGCCCTGCGCCTTGGAAGCCTCTCGGCTCTTCGTGTTGCTTAACCACTGCTCGCCGGTGGGTTTTGGCAGGCAACACGTTGATAACGCGGAGAAACTTGAAGAACTCCAACTTCACATTTTTCCTGTCTCCCAACTTCTAGTCGGAAAACCCCCCATCCTGCGGGACTTCATCCATCGACAGCGTATTGCATGTCTCCGGGTTACTCCCCTGCATCGGACAAGGATTTGATTATCTTCTCGCCGCTACCCGGAACCTTACAAGATTCAAACGGTTCCGCCAATTCTGGCGTCATTTTCGCGCGATTTGAGCGGTAACTTATCCTTAGCCATTTTTACCGTTTAGGGTTCACGACACGTGTCAAGAATCCAACGGCGCGACGCTTGCGTTCCGACCATAGGATGCGGAGCACGAATCTCCTCCCACGGCTTATAAATATCCACCGTCGACCCGAATCTCCTCATTCACCCCCATTCACCTCTCAGCGCAGCGCCGCCTCCGAGCTCTCTCTCCGCCGTACCGGAGTCTGCCGGAATCTCGCCGGAGTTTCGCCGGAGCGCCTACTTCGCCGCACGGTGTTCTTCGTGTTCTTAACTCCAGCGAGCCACCGCGTCAAAACCTCGTCGCCGGCGACTCCGGCCACCGCGGACACCATTCCGGTAAGCTCTCATGCTTCGTCTTTGCGCCGTAGCTGGTAGGATCGAGTTGTAGGGTTTTAGTTCTTGGATCCGACTAAGTTAGTTTTTCGCCATATGCTTTCTTCTTCAGATGTCTTCTGCAACTCCGCCTCCAACCTCCAAGCCAATCATGGCAACGCCCATCTCCTCCCCCCCCCACCCTTTGCCCCGGTCCAGCTGGATCCCACTAAGGACTCCGGCAAGGACACCGAAGGAACATCTGCTATCCCGGAGGAGCTTCCGGGGAGGAACAGGCAGAGCAGAAGGCGGAAGAGGTCGCCGCCAAGAAGTCCAAGGCTCGTAAGCGAGATTCAGAGTCCAAAGGGAAATGGTGGCCTTGTACCACCACCGATACAGAGCTCAACAACCTCGAGGCGGAGGGATTCCTGAAGCCCAAATCCTGGCGGACAATTCCGGGTTCTCTGGCTCCAGCTCCCGAAGCCGGAGAAATGGTGGTAACAAAGGCTCTCGTAGAGCGCGGCTTCTCCTTCCCTCCAAGTGATTTCTTCTCGGAAATCTTGAAGGTATATGGGCTCCAGCCCCACAACATATCCCCAAATAGTATTTTGGCGATCACCAATCACGCCACCCTTTGCGAGGGCCACCTCCGGATCCCTCCAGAGCTTCCTCTGTTTCAGTACTTCTTCTCCGTCAAAAAGGAGAAAATTCCTAAAGCTTCCGAGTTGGCCACCTGCGGGTCAATAACTTTTATGCTCCGCCCTGGCCGCGTCTACCCTCCAACCGACCGCCACGAATCCGCGCGTTACTGGTCTGGAGGTTTCTTCTACTTGAAGGACGTTTCCGACCCGGCGAGCGAGAGGGTGCTACCGCCCTTTAAAAATAGCCCCGCCAGCGAGAATCCAGCCTGGACACAATGTCCTCATCTTTCCGAGTCACCTCAGCTGACTCGCGCAGTTAGGCGGATCTGCAAGCTGACGGAAGAAGGTCTAACGGGGAAGGACCTTACCATGTCTTGGTTCACCAGGCGGATCCAACCACTTCAACATCGAGATCGCCTGATGTTCCAATACACGGGGCGCGATGACCCTATGCGCGCCTGCAAGGACAACCTCTCCGCCGACGCCATCGACAAACGGATCCAACTCCTGATCAAGATTCCGCGTGATCTTCACATTCACGTGTGCAACAAGGACATCCACACCGACGGCTCCGGGACCGCGGTATGTTACCTTGACCCACATACTGATTCCTTTTACATTTCGAATATTGTCTAAGTGTTGGCTTGGTTACAAAGCTCGAAGCCCTCGAGGAGAGCGAACTCGGAACTCTCCTCCGGGTCCCTCAAGCGGGAAATAATGACCCGGAAGCCGCGTCAGAGGCGGAAGCTCCTGAAGTTCCGCGTCCTTCCAAGAGGAGGAAAGCTGCTTCCTCCAGCCCTGCAGCCAAACGTGCCCACGAAGCACCTAGCATCGCGGCCACTCGTAAGGCGGAGGCGGAAAAGAAACGCCTCAAGCTTATCGACACCAGCAACCGCGCCCAACCCAACATTCAACAGTTTTTCATTCCATCCGGGTGAACATCTAGTTTCCGTCATAAAGTCTTATTGCCGCAAAGGACCAACATATTCTCACTGTTAAGCTTTTTATGTTGTGCAGCACTAGCTCCGGAAGCCAAGCCCCCAGGATTGCCAAGAAGAAGGTAAAACCTTCCCCGGCCTCTATGCCCGTCACACCGGAAGTGGAGGTTCCGCCCAAGGCCTCTTCCGCCGCCAAGCCGGATCCCAAGGACGTCATCAACCTTGATGACCTTCCAGAAGACCCAACTGCCGAATCCGGCAAAGGCGATTCCGGCAAGGACGCATCCTCAACTGCACCTCCGCCTGAGCAACCCAATGTTACCTCAACTGAAGCTCCGGCTGACCAAGTTGAGAAGAAGCTAGCCTTGAGCGGCGCCACAGGCACGCCCCAGACTCATCCGCATCTCTTTCCGGTTCTGCAAAAGGCTCCCCTAGCACAACGCCACGCGGAGATCTCCGCCATGATGGAGAAAGTGTGGGGGCCTGCGAACACGGAAGAGCAGGAGCTGGCCGATCTCGAGAATGGCCTCAAAGTTTTCTTTGCTAAGCACAAGAACGTGCGCCAGGTAACACTAGCCCCCAGGCATTGGTTAATGCATTTCTCCGAGTAACATGTATGAGCCAATGTCTTGAACTGTAGATTGTAGCGGAAAATCAAAATTTTCACATGCTAAAAGAATTTAAGTTCCGTCCAGCCCCCAGAAGTTTGAATTTCCGACTAATCTTTGAACCGCTCTCACAGAACACGCGGAAGCTGCATGAAGACTTGCGCACCCACATTCTGGAGCAGAAAAAAGAGATCGAGCTATTGCAAGCCAGGGACGCGGATAGTCAGAAAGCCATTGCGCTGCTGGAGACCCGCCTCAAAAATTTTGAAGGTACTAACTCCGACTGAGCCCCCAAGGTCGTCAATGCAACTTATTTTCTGAACTAACTGTGTTGTTGTACTTTCGAGTTCCAGAAGAAAATGCCAAGCGTCCTTCCATCGACGACCTCTCCGCCAAGATCAAGGTTCTCGAGGCGGAAAATGAGTCCCTTAAAAACTTTATGAAGGAATCCTCTGTTGAAGAGAACAAGAAAAGAAAAGAACTCCTGGAGAAACACGCCCAGGAGGTGTCGGATCTTGCCGAGAAGCTCAAGAAGAGCCATCAGAGGGTCCAAACCTTGGCATCCAAGAACAAAAGCTACGAGGCGGAGGCGGAAGCTATTGACAAGATGATCTTCCGTAAGAATCTCATTTCACTACTAGGAAAATGGCTATAGGTGGAGGCAAGTGGTGCCGGCGCACCACCTCGGACATGCGCCGGTGGAAAGGGTTGCCGGCGCACCTGTTTGCAGCCGCGCCGGCGATGAAGGCCTACTGCCGGCGCACCTGGGAAAGACGCGCCGGGGAAAAAACTTGGCATGGCCGCGGTCGATTCGGGCCAGGCCCAAGAGTCATTGCCGGCGTGCGCCGGTGGAAAACGCGCTATTGCCGGCGCACCCCTGGGCTGTGCGCCGGCAATGATTCTTGGGCCTGGCCTGGGGGTATAGCCGAAATAGCTATGTTCTGCCGGCGCACCCGTGCCATGGTGCGCCGGCAGTAACCTGGGCAGTTATTTCTGCTCAACAACCACTCCCCCACTACTACCACTCCACTCCTCCACACAAACCCGAGCCTTCTCCCAACCCAGCTCATTTTTGCCCATTTCTATCCCCAATTTCACCAATTTGACCAAACAAAATCATATTTTTGAGCAAATCTTCCCTTCCTACATGCATCTCCCACATCCCCCTATGTAGATCTAGATCTAATATCCCGCATTGACCGCTCAATCTAGATCTAGATCTAGAAAGTCGGCTTCCATACGCCATTGTCGCGGCGCGTCGTCTCGATCTCATCGACGAATATATCAAACAAATAGGTGATTAATGAACAAATTAAGGAATGAAATCGACGTATGTTGGACATTTGAAGCAAAGCTAGCTCTCGTGTGTGGCATATATATATGTTGTGCTTGTGCTTGTGTGTGTGTTGGCGTTGAAAATGAGTTGCCAACGTTGCGCCGAAATGTTGATTCTTCAAGTTTCCGTTTCGGCACATTTCTGGCGCTCCTATGTCCTACCGTGTAGGAAGGTCATGCCGAAATTTTCCGTGAAAACTACCGACGGATGCATGGTTCTAATCAATTATGTAATCTTACCATGCAGGCGAGAATGGTTATCGAGATGAGTGAAAGCATCGTGATGAGATATCTGAAACACGCGATCATCGACATGTATGAAAATAAACGCACGAAGGTATTGTGTCCGTGCCGGAGATGCAAACGAGGGAAATGGTTTGACCCGTATTCAGGCAAATTGCAGGGGCACCTGCTCACTAATGGTTTCATGCATGGACACACTCAATGGATGAGCGATGATGGCGCGGAGGTCAATGGGGCGACGGCAGCAGGTGGTAATAATGGCCGGCAAGAAGGAGGGCATCATGACATTGATGACGATGAAGAGTTTGTCGCAGAAGACGATAACCTTGACGACGATAATAACCTTGACGATGACAATAACCTTGACGACGAAGAGGTGCCGCTAGCTTCAGTCGTGCGGGACCCTCATCTTCAAGATCTGCTTCTCGAAAATACGAAAGGCGCCAACGGAAATCAAAGCTTGAGCAACGGAGATAGACTCGAATACTCCGTTGTACAACTCAGGTCACGGGTTGGGGGAGTCCCGCTTGAGAGTAGCGCTCGATGTGCTGCAGATGAAGGTGAAACACGGATGGACGGACACAAGCGTCGATGACATTCTGGAATACGTGAAAGATCTCCTTCCTGCCGGGAACACGTGTCCTGGTAGTCTAGCCGAGGCCAAGAGAATCACGTGCCCTCTCGACTTACCCCACGAAAAGTATCACGCCTGCATCAACGACTGTATCATGTATCGCAAGGAGCACGTGGACAAGACCAAATGTCATGTGTGTGACGCTGAACGGTACAAGAAAGGGAAGAAGAAAGCTCCTCGGAAAGTTGTGTGGTACTTCCCGCTCGCCCCCGGCTGCAACGGTTCTACGCGGACCGCAAGGAAGCAAAGCTCATGCGCTGGCACGCTGAAAGAAAGGAGGCAGTGTTGAATGATGAAGATCGGATTGAGCACCCAGTGCTGACACACCCTTCGGATGCAAGCCAGTGGAAAGCATTAGACAATGAATTCGGAAGTTTTGGGGCAGAACCCAGAAACATCAGGTTGGGTGCGAGCACGGACGGATTCAATCCGTTCGGAAACCAGAGCAGCACACATAGCACATGGCCCGTGTTTGTATGGATCTACAACCTCCCGCCCTGGCTGTGCATGAAGAGGAAGTACATACAGATGAGTATGCTAATTCAAGGGCCGACACAGCCAGGAAACGATATCAACATGTATCTCGAATTATTAAAAGAGGAGCTTGAAATGTTGTGGGCGGAGGAAGGGGTAGATACATGGGACGCCGTCGCGGAAGAATATTTCCCTTTGAGAGCCGCGTTGATCACGACGGTGCAGGACTACCTCGGATACGGTTATATTTCGTGCCAGGTGTGCCATGGACACAAGGCATGTGTCGGTGCATGGAAGAGACGATGTTTTTGCAGCTTGGTAAGGATCCCGGCTCTTCGAACAGTTTACATGGGGCATCGAAGGTGGCTACAGAAGACTGACCCGGAGAAAGCGTGGAGATCTGTTCGATGGTACAAATGAACCCCGAGGACCTCCACGGAAGAAGAGCGGCGAAGAGATCGATACATTACTGAAAGGTTGGAAGGAGTGCCCTCCGCCGGGAAAGATACGTCAAAAGCCTGGAGAGAAGAAGAAGAAAAAGGCAACGACGACGCCGCTCATTGGTGTATGGAAAAGGAGGTCCGTGTTTTGGGACTTGCCGTACTGGAAAATTCTCGATACACCTCACTGCCTTGATGTCATGCATATTACAAAGAACGTGTGCGAGAGCTTGCTTGGCACTCTTCTCAACATGTCGGACCGGACCAAAGATGGGCCGAAAGCAAGACACGACCTGAAAGTTTTGGGCATCAGGGAAGAGCTTCAGATCCCGGCGGCCCAAGAGGGACAGTCGGAGGAGGAGGCGGACGGCGGTCAGAAGCGCAAAAGGATTAAGCAGCCAGACTATTACTGTCCCCCTCCTGCTTCACTTTTAGTCCGGCCGAGGTCGATCAATTTTTCAATTGCCTTCTAGGAGTCAGAGTGCCCTTCGGTTACTCCGGGCTAATAAGCAGATACATGGACCCCAAGAAACGAAACTTCAGCGGCATGAAGTCTCATGACTGTCACGTGATGATGACGCAGATTCTTCCGGTTGCAATCCGAGGTATAATGGATGACCATGTCCGTGCAATGCTGACTGGGCAACTTCTTCGACGTCATAACTCGGAAGTCGATAAGCGTGAAGAAACTCGCAAGGCTCCAGGAAGAGATCGTGGTGATCCTATGTGAGCTTGAGATGTACTTCCCGCCTGCATTCTTTGACGTGATGGTCCATCTGTTGGTCCATATCATGGATGATATCGTCAGTCTAGGGCCGGCATTCTTACACAACATGATGCCGTTTGAAAGAATGAATGGGGTCATTAAAGGATACATTCGTAACAGGTCACATCCGGATGGAAGCATCGTACAGGGCTGGCTCACCGAAGAGTGCATCTCTTTCTGCACGAATTATCTAGACATCGAGGACCCTGTTGGTTTGCCTCAAAACAAGCACCTCCGCAGGTTCGAGGGAGTAGGCCACAAAAATGGAAGGAAGGAACTGCACGTGCACATGTCTGGTCGGACTTCCGACTTTGACAGGCCAACTTAGTAGCGCTACAACACATTGACTTGATCGATCCTTGGTTGAAAGAGCACAAAACCATGATAGAGAACAGTGGCAAGCCGATGATGACGGAAGCAGAAATATACAGAGAGCACAACTCATCTTTCGCGCGCTGGTTCAAAGACCACATTGATGCTAATCCCCCACCAATGGATTCTGACAAGGATAAACTAGTATTGGCCTTGTCACATGGCCCCGCGCCCAACCTCATGACTTACCAAGCGTACGATATCAACGGGTACACATTCTACACGGAAGAAAAAGACAAGAACAGTGTTTACCAGAACTCAGGGGTAACGATGGATTCCTAGACGGGTGACGTAAAGACTAGATACTATGGAAGAATCGAGGAAATCTGGGAGCTTAGCTACGCTGGGGAGAAAGTGCCTATGTTCCGTATCAGATGGGCTAAGAGCGTCACAAAAGAAGACCGGTATTTCACCACCATGTTTCTACCCGAAGCCAACAAATCAAAGTCCACGAACGCCACCGCGCAGAATGAGCCATGGGTACTGGCAGAACACGTGCACCAATGCTTCTTCATAACCGACCCATCCAGGCCTAGCCGTGTTATCGTGAGGAGAGGCAAGAGGACCATCGTCGGAATGGATGGAGTCGCCAACGAGGAAGACTTCGAAGGACAAGTCGGAGACCCAATGATGGAAGAATCCGAGGACGAAGACACAACATACACCACAAGAAGAAGCAGGACCACGCTACCGAGGTCAGGTCGACCCTTCAAAAGAAGAAGTCACGACACGGGGCTAAATTATTCAACGACGAGCAAGAAAAGCAAGAAGAAAGTGAAACACTCTTCTCAATCGATGATGTAAAACTTTATTTGCAATCTATAACTCATATTTTGTGTAATTCATAACTACTCATGTGGTCATGGCCAATATTTTATGTATGACTAATTAATATTGTGTTGGTCAATATTTTGTGTGTATGTAATTCACATATATCTTATTGTTTTTGCATAATTAATAACACTCATGCATATTTGCTTTGTTTTCCTATAACTCAAATATATTAGTCATGTATGTATAACTCACATATGTGATTAAAGAAACATAAAATAAAGAAAAATAAAAGAAAAAGGAAATAAAAGAATAACCAGAGCCTAGCTATCTGTGGATTGGGTTAAGGCGCAGCTATAGCAGGCTAGTCTTATTGCCGGCGCACCAGGTTATTGGTTCGCCGGGGACAACCTTGTCCCCGGCGAACCAATAACCTGGTGCGCCGGCAATAAGACTAGTCATATGACTTAGTCGTTTCGGCCGAAACTCATCTCTTCCCCAAACCACATCTCTCACAACCCTAGCTAACCGCACCGCCGTAGTTGCGCCACCGCCGCACCCGAGCCGCCGAGAGGAGGAGAGCCACCGAGAGGAGGAGGAGCAGGCGTCTCCACACCGTCGCCTCGGAGAGGAGGATCGAGCAGGCGCCGGCCACCGTCGCCACCGCGGGCGGAGGAGGAGGAGCGTCGCACACGCGCCGGCCACCGTGTCGCCACCGTCGGTAAGAACCGCCCCTCTCCCTTCCCCTCATCCTTCCCCGACGCCGCCAGGACCTCCTCCACCTTCCCCTCCCCCTCTTCCTTCCCCTGTCCCTCCCCCGATTTCCCCTCTCTGCATTAGTTCTTGCAGTAGCCGAATTCTTGCAGTAGTAATATGGAAATGGGGGGAATTGGATGCTCCTGTTACTGTCACATTCAAAAACCATGCCCTAATTTTAGTTCTTGCATGCAGTAGTCGAATTTTGCACACACTGCCATGCATTCTCAACACTCTAGAATTCTTGCAGTATGAAAATACTTGCAGTATGACATGTTTGATGACATGTTTGATGATTCTCTGGTTCATTTAGCTAAAATGCAAAAAAATTTACTTGCAGTAGCAAGGCTAAATTAGTTTTGTTGCAGTAGCTAGGTTCATTTAGTTCATAAAAAGAACAAGTGTTCTCTGGTTTGAAAAAACAAAAGAAAATGAATTTGTTATCTGGTTTGAAATTTAGTTCATTTAGCTAGGCTCCTATTGTTTTATATATTGATCAAAATAAAAATGACCCTGGGCAGAGAGCTTCACTATGAGGATTACAATGTAAAATGCTACTGGTGGTATTTAGTTCATTAGGTGGAGTTCTCTGGTTTAAATTTTAAATGAACCATATTGCAATTTCCTTGTTCAAATTGGAAATAGGGTTCTCTGGTTCAAATTTGATGCCCTGGTTCATAGGTAATTGAATTTTATGCCCTGGTTCATAGCAAATTTGATGCCATGGTTCGATCCCCTCTTTGAATTTGATGCCCTGTGGGTTTAGATTTCATAGGAATTTGATGCCCTGGTTTAGGGTTCATATATAGCAAGAATGCATTCTCTGGTTCATTTAAATGCCTAATGAAATGCATTCTCTGGTTCATGCTAATAACAAGAATGAAATGCAAAACTAAAAAGGTGAGGTGTCAATTAACTAAACCAATTTTAAAACTAAACCAATTTTAAAATGAAATGCAAAATGCAATGCTTATGCTACTGCCAATTCATATAAATTACAGTAACAATTAAGCTCTTTGGTTTGAAACTAAAAAGGTGAGGTGTCAATTAACTGTATACATATCAGTTAACTGTAAAAATCCCATTACCAATTACCATACAAACACTAAAAGGTGAGGTGTCAGTTAACTACCAGATATTCTAACAATTTTTGCTCTGTTATGTTAAATAAATATGCATTCATACATATGTTTTGTGTTCTTGAAACAGTAATGCATTCACACACTTAGTATGCATCAGGAAATCAGGTTGATTTTTTTTAGCAAATATATGATGTGTTTTTGCAAATATATGATGTGCTGTTGCAAATGGACAGTAGCTAGCTAGGTTCATTTAGTTGATTTATAATTGGAGCTTTCTGATAATCCACAAATGAGAAATGACACATGAGCTTCTCTGGTTCATTTAAAAGAAAATGAAAATTGGTGCTATGTTCCTTATCTGGTTCATTTAAAACAAAATGAAAATGATAAGGTACCTAGTGTATTTTGTATAAGTGGGTACAAGCTCTGTATGTTGTATGCTCTCTAGTTTGAAACTAAACCAATTTTAAAATGATCCATATATATGCCACTGCCATATATATAAAATGATCTGTTTTTTGGAACTGTCTTATCAGTGGGTACAAGCTCTGTTTGGCACTGTTTTAATTATGTAGCCAGAGAGTAGCATGGTGTTGATGTAAAATGGTTATGGTGTAAAATGCTAAAGATGGTTTGAATTCTGGTTTTTATTTTAGTGTTTGAATTCTGGTTTTTATTTTAGTGTTTGAATTCTGGTTTGAATCCAGGGCTAGCATGATGAAATTCTGTCACTGACTCACTGGAATATTTCTTTCTTAATACAGAGAACATAGTCAGTAGTTACTGTAAGTGCTATTACTGTAAGTGTCCAGGGCTCTAAAGCTGTTGTTGTCTGAGTGTGAGAATTTGATTTACATTCATCTACTGTAATGCTAAGTGCTACTGTAATGCTACTGTAGTGCTATTACTGATGGTTATTGTGAAATGAAAATGAAAATGAAGCTGCTCCCCTACTGTAATGGTCAAGTTATACTGTCTCTCGTTTATGGTGATGGTTATGGTGTTCATGGCTATATATATGTGAATTGCATTTCTGTTACAGGGATTGAGTTGCTATTGAGTGCCGGAATGTCGATTCATTTCCGTTCCGGCAATTCTAGCACTCGGCATGTCCAATTTTTAGCAAAGGTCATGCCGAATTTTTTCGTGAATTCTAACTCTTTTTCATCTTCTATTAGTGCAAGCCACCATGGCGTCTGAAGAACAATTAGAGGAGCACTACAATAGGCACTTCTTTAGGACGGAGGAGGATGCCGAGGCCGCTGGTGTTGGCGGCGACGAGGACCATGAGATGGAGGATGACGCTGGGGGTAGTGGCGACGAGCCAAGCGGCAACGAGGCAAGCGACGCCGCCGGGGGTAGTACCTACGCGCCAAGCGGCGACGAGGCAACCGGCGCCGCCGGGGGTGGCGGCGAGACAAGCGGCGACGATCCTAGCGGCGCCGCCGGGAGTAGTGGCACCGGGACAAGTGGTTCCAAGAGGCCGCGGAAGGCAAGGCGCCAAAACACGGTCGGCACCGGCAGAGACACAGTCAAAGAGGTGGACCCCGCCAGTGGATTGCCGAAGGAGCCTAAGGATGTTGCCAAGGGGTACGGCAACCAACTGGCATGTATCCTCCGAGAGGTCGTCAATCTCAACGAGACGGACCTCCGAGCTGAGAGCAAAGCGCCTCTGCGAGCCCAGCTCATTGCGAGGTTGCACTCACGATACAAGTTCCTAGGCGACTACGCCTCCACTGATCAAACCAAGAACATTGTGAACTCACAAGCCCTCCTGAAGTTCACCAAACACCTCAGCAGCTACAAGTACATGGTGCGGAAGCTGATTGCTGAGGGCAAAGGTTTCGAAGAGGTCCACTCCGCCTTTCCGCATGTCTCCCAGGCGGACTTTGATGCTTTTGTGGCCAATGAAGAGCTACAAGCAACCAAGAATCGCAAGTTGTGGGGGAAGGAAATGCGGGAGCTTAACATCGGCAACCACAACCTTGGGAGCCGTGGGTACGAGGGAAAGGAGCCCTATTGGGCGAAGGAGGACGAGGCGTATGTAAATGCCGGCATTGAGAACCCCTGGCTCAAGTACAAGGACCCGCTTGAAAGAAGATTCATCAGGTCCCGGTACCATAAGAAGAAACTAACCGGGGAACTTGTCACGGACCCGAAGGTCGTAACCGACATAATTTGGTTCACGAACGACAAGAAGGTCCTGGCGTTGGAGAAAAAACTGGTAAGCAATTTACCGGTTTAATTAGATCAAGTATCGTTCATATAATAGTAGCAACATTTCTAAATGGTTCGCGTTTCTTCCGCAGGAAGAAGAAAGACAAAAACTTTCTCAATGTGACGAAGGCTCCTCCTCCCAGGCGTCGACGGGCAGGGTAGCCTGGGACAAGCCTCTCGTACGGGCGCTAAACATCGTTAATGAGCATTCACCGACGAGAAGGCCGCATAGAGGCCGTGTGGCTGGCGCCGGTACAGGCTACAAGCATGGTCACTACGGCTTGTCGTCTGCGGCCGATAAAAATGCGCGCAATGAGAGGAAGCAGCGGGAGGCGGAGGAAATGAGGGAGTCAATCCTAGCCCAAGTCCAAGCTGGTTTGGTACCGCAACTGGTACCGCAACTCAAAGCTACCACTACAAGAAAAGTTCTGATAGACAACGTCCCAAAATCGTCAACTAAGGGGCATTTTTCGTCGCCTATGGGCCTAACCCGACGATATGGGTTCCGTTGTCGAAACTGCGTCAGCAAAGTCCAACGACGATTTTTTCGGTCCGTCGCGCTTGGGCGCCCTTCCGCCACGGAAAATCGGACCATTGCGGAAGTGTTTTCGGGAGCCCGTTGGTGCCGACGTCATGCAACGACACGTGGCGAGCCGTTGCGCGCCACGGCGTTAACCAGAAACCGTGGTAGATGGTAGGCCCACACGAGGCCTGCCACGTCTTAAGCGGGCCGGGCGAGATGACATAGTTTGACCGGTCAACTATATAGCTGGGCTGGTCCATTAGTTACGTGGGCCGGGCCTAACCTCTAATGTTGACTGGTCAAAACTTAAATGGGCCGGCCCATTTAACATGTGGGGTCCACCTTACAAGAATTGGCCCAAGAAGCAAGTGGGCCGGCCAAAACAGGTGGGTCCCACTTTCCGTTAAAAGGCCGCCCATTTAGTGTGTAGGGTCCACCGTATAGCAAGTGGGCGGCCCAACAAGCTAGTGGGCGGGCCAAAAACACAGTGGGTCCCACTTTCCAGTTTAAGGGTCGGCCCATTTAGTATGTGGGGTCCACCATATAGCAAGTGGGCTGCCCAACAAGATAGTGGGTCGGGCAAAAACACAGGTGGGTCCCACCTTCCGTTAAAGGGCCCCATTTAGTATGTGGGGTCCACCATATAGCAAGTGGGCCGGCCCACCAAGCTAGGGCGGGCCAAAAACACGTGGGTCCCACATTTCTGTTAATGGGCCGCCCATTTGGTATGTGGGGTCCACCATATAGAAAGTGGGCCGGCCCAACAAGATAGTGGGCCGGGCCAAAAACACAGTGGGTCCCACCTTCCTATTAAAGGGCGGCCGTTTACCATGTGGGACCACCATATAGCAAATGGGCTGGCCCAACAACATAGTGGGCCGGCCCAAAACACAGGGGCCTTTCCTGTTGAAGGGGCCCAATTAGTATGTGGGGTCCACCATGTAGCAGTGGCGGCCCAACAAGATAGTGGGCCGGCCAAAATACGGTGGGTCCCACTTTCCTTTAAAGGGCCGCCCATTTAGTATGTGGGGTCCACCACAAAAGCAAATGGGCCGCCCAACTATTTAGGGGGCCGGCCCAGTAGTATGTGGGGTCCACCTTAATGCAAGTGGGCCAGCCCAATTAGAGTGTGGGGTCCACGGTAAATCAAATGGGCTGGCCAAGAAGTAAGTGGGCCAGCCCGTTTAGTTGTTGTTTATATGCCGGCATAATATGCGCTTTAGGATTTTGCGGGCAGGCACATATGTGATTTTGCTTAATTGGGCCGTTTAAGGGATGGGAATTCGTGATTTAGATACTGAGAATATTTACGCAGCATTGATTTCTCGAATAGCCTCACTTACCACAAGCACCAAAGAAAAAATGCGCGAAAGAACTATAAAAACTAACTAAATATTACATCAGCTGCAAGGCATTGAAAAAATATTACAGAACCCAGAGAAATTGAATGGTAATTAAACCTAGCAATACAATGAAGCGATCCGGCAATCTTTTAAGTTGTCCATGCAGCACCTATATCTGAAACAAAGACATTACAAGTTAAGACAGCAACAATGGAAAGGCAAAGACACTACAATATTGTTTGCCAAAGAATTTGGAACTCATCATTTCGTCGTTATAACAAGATCATTGTAATGCGCACAATAAGCAAACAAAGAGTGCATGCCGCATACCAACAGCCAATATAACAGAGCATGTTAGAATGAAACAGCAGACTTACTACTGTCGAGTCCCATGCAAACCAACATGTTCAGGGAGTACAAAATTGGCATGAACAACATAGTAGCAGGCTATAAATTTTGTAACGACGACTGAGCAAGATACAGAATATAGTGGGATCACCTGTGAACTTGTATAAGAGGGAATGCAAACCAATATGTTCAGCATTCCATATGTGAGCGTCATGCCAAGTCAGAGAAACAAGTCGATAATGCAGCTTTTGAAGAACAAGATGGCACACAAAATTATTATCTAGTAATATGACAAGTTTATTTGTACTACAGGCTTAGATAGCAGAGTGATAGCATGCCAAACTAAGTCCTTACTTTGTTAGCTTACAATGAACTAGATACAAAACAATGGCATCACCTGTAGTACAGGGAATGCAAGCCAACATGTTCATGGAGTAAAAAATTGGCACAAACAACATAGTAGCAGGCCATAATTTTTGAAACAACATCTGAGCAAGATAAAGTTATGATGGCTAGATCTACAGAGCAGGGAATGTAAACCAAATATAGAAGTTACGATGCCAAAAGCTATAGAGCAGGGAATGCGAACCAACATGTGCAATTACTTAAAATTGGCCATGAACTAAATAATAGCAGGATGTTACTATAATAGCTAGGAATAAAACAGATAGGAGTTATAATGGCATCACTGATAAACTTGTAGATAAGGGAAAAAATCAATTTGTTTCGGGATATAAAGTTGTAATGAGCAACACATAGAGGATAGTTAATGCTACGGCTTAGGATGGACCAGAAACGGAATATAGTGGGATCTGAACTTGTAGAAAAGGGAATGCACACCAATATGTTCACAATTCTATATGTGAGCGCCATGCCAATTAAGAGAAACAAGTTAATATTGCAGCTTTTGAAGAATCAGATGGCAGACAAAATTATGATGGAAGTTGCTGCTGTGACGAGTTCAAATAAATTTGTACTGCAGGATGGCAGAGCGATAGCATGCAGGAACTAATAGCAGGCAGTTAATTTGTACTGCAGGATGGCAGAGCGATAGCATGCAGGAACTAATAGCAGGCAGTTAGCTTACGACGAAGTAGATAGAAATAACAATGGCATCACCGTAGTACAGGGAATGCAAACCAACATGTTCAGGGAGAACAAGATTGGCATGAACAACGAATGAGCAAGATAGAAGTTATGATGGCTACATCTACAGAGCAGGGAATGCAAACCAAAATGTTCAATCGCTTGAAGTTAGCAATGAACTAGAAAATGGCAAGGTGTTACGGTCATAACTAGGAATGAACTAAAAGAGCTTCAGACAAACAAGCATCTGAACCCAGAACATGGCGCTAAAACAAGGGACTTACATTAGGAGAAGCACTCTGTGGGAATCACAGCAGATCTTCCTGGGGTTGATAGATCCGGTGATGAAGTACACTACATGTGCTCCTTGGGGTTGGAGAGACGGCCATTAAACTTCATGGTTACTCATCTAATCTGCAAAGACGTAACGGCGCGTCGTTAGCACAAACAGGTTCCCCCAAGATTAAACAAGAACTTGCAGGCAAGCAATAGAAAAGCGACAGTAGAAGAGTTTAGATCATGGACGGCGCCGGTGAAGCAGATTCGGTTCATGCACATCGGTGTCGGTGAGCAAGATCCGATGCGGTGGACGATGCCGCAGCTGAAGCGACTGCGGTAGGCTGCTGGATGAGCATATGGTTTCGAGGTTCGGCGGGGATGATCCGGTCCGGTTGATGACGGCGTCGATGAAGCGGCTCCGGCAGGCAGCCGGATGACGAGGATCGCGAGGGCTCGGGTAGGCCAGGGAAGTCCGGCGGGGATGTTCCGGTGCGGTGGTCGTGGAGGTGGTAGAGAGAGGGACTTGGGAAGTTCCGGTGGGTGGTCTGAGGGAAATGAATTTTTTGGGAGGGTTTCCGGGCTAGGGAGGTGGTGATCCAAAAAATGACGGGCAGACCCCCCCACCAACCGACTTTCTGTCATCTCCACAAGGGTAGAATGGGAATTTGAAAGCGTGTGAATTTTTTGTATTTTGTGGGCGGGAAGTTTTGCCGCTATGAGATTTTGAATTTGGCTAAGGTCCAAGTATAATGATAAAAAATTGTGAGACCGTACTAGTACCTCTGTTCAAGGCCGAGTGCAAAATCAAATCATCATCACCTTGAATATCGGTTACTATCATCGTGTTCTATCTTCTTATCCCATTCAAAAACACGCCTGAAATATTTCTAGATTGGCGGGAGATTTTGCCGCCCGACTGAGATTTGATTTTGAATATGGCTATGGTCAAGTAATATAATATAATACTAATATAAAGACGGTACACCTGGTTAAGTACTAATTGCTCTGCTTCGGCAGTTAAGGCCAGCAGCCACATCAAGCCATCATCATTACAAACAAAATCAGTCAAATCTAGAAGCTAGTATAGGATAAATTCACAGCAGCATAATAAATCCAGAAAACTAAGTATAATACTACATAAACTGCATACAAGAGCCAAAAGCAGCCAATAACAATGTTAATGTTCACGACAAACTAATCTGAAAATAATACAAGACACAATGTATGGCCAACATGAAGATTAGGATACCCCAGGATGAACGAATATGTTCTTCATTCAGCATATATTTCTTCGTCACTCCATTGAAGGAAATTTTCATTGAACTCCTTCCGTCTGCAGTGTGCAGCCAATACATCCTCCAAACGGTATGGCCTTTGTTCATTTCTCATACCGTAGTTTCCTAATCTATTCACATGTATTGGCCACTCATCCCAGGCCTTTATATCATCAAAGTACTCTCTGATATAACCAAAATCTGTGTAGTAGATGCAGCCAGGTCGAAGTGTCGGGTGCACTCTGGTGTCGACGGAGATACACCGGATATAATGGACGAAGAAGGCACGACTGCCAATGTTATTGACGGCATGGAGAGAGCGGCTCTCAGTGTCCACACGGTACACCAATGGTTGACCTTCCTCCAAATGCTTGTTGTCCAACAACACAAGCAGCAGAGCACCATCCGACTCCACAAGGTAGAACTTGTTATTTCCAAGTTCTGGAAATGAAAATAGTGTATCCATTTTGACAGTGCTCGCACGCTGCTCCAACTGGACATTGTTGGTGCACACTAATTTTCCGAACTCAAAATTGTTCACAGCTATTGCATACAATTCACCATTGAACGGGGTAATGCAACGCAGACAATGGTGCTCGATCGAAAATCTTCCTTCTCCCCAATCTTCATCTATACCCTTAGTTGGAGTGCTCTCATCGACCCAAGCAATTTCCGCCGGGTAATCTTTGGAAACGAAGACCATAGTCGGGGACTTCATCACAGCGACTGACTTCAGAATAACGTTTGGCATATGCGCCTCAAACATAGTATTCAATGTCTTTGTGAGTGGGTTCAGAAGCCGTATCTTGTGCGGCTGGTTCTTCTGGGCAAGCACGATGACGCCACGGCAAAAGCCGACAAAGTAGTATCTAAAATATATTGATGAAGATAACATTCAGCACTAAGATGTTTACGATTGAAAATAAAAATAGATTAACTCTATAGATATGGAGGAATTTGAACCTTGCATGAACTTCCGTTAGATCGATGGTGACGTAGCGGGATGTGCGGAGGTGGAGGAAGGTGAAATCAGCAGCGCGTGGAAGGCCGTGGTCTAGCATGATCCATTCGTGCAGGTGCACGTCGGGCTCAGGTAAACCTGAGCGCCAATTTCTACAGACTTGCCTCATAGCAGAGTAGGTGTCAGCGTACTGCTCGTTCGCCAGTAAGCATTCGCCGATCTTGTGAAGTGGTCCATCAGCCGAGAGAGAGGCCCAGTTCACGGAGGCGACGGCCGCCGGCGCATTCTTCTTGTCCATCGCCGGCAGGGAGCGCGCGTGGGCGGTTGGTGTTTTTTCCTTCGATTTGGAGAAGTTGATGGGACGTGAGAGGCGTGGTTGCGTGCGTGAGTGAGAATGAGACTGTGTGCAGAGGGAGGGAGAGAGGGGGCTCTGGCAACGTGACGGTTGGTCTCGGCAGTTTCTCAAAAAAGCTAGACGTTTGGTCTCAACACGCGCACCGCCTAACCGCTGTGCACCGCGACACGCGTCCGTGGTACTGCACGTCTGCACCGTTACGTGTACTCAGTTAGCCTTACACTGGAAAAATATCTGCACTCAGTTTTCCCCTCGAGTACTAATACTGGCTAGTGCATTACCTCATAAAAAAAATACTGGCTAGTGCAATATACTCAGTTTTACCCTCAAGTGGCTGATCAACAGAGAGTCAACAAATGGGATTAAGCTATCTAATTGAGTAATTTCATGCGCAAAAAAAAAAATCATAGTGCCTCCTACTCATGGAGTCTTGTTAAGAAGAGGAGGTCTAATACGTGGAAAACAGAATAGCACACCACAGGTCCGAAATGATGGAAAGGGCTAGGCAATCCACTTATTATAGAACTCAACAAAAACCACATGGAACTATATTAAACTTATGCAGTAGCCAACGCAACCAAAAGTCAGAAGTGCAGGCTGAATCCCAAAGGCACAACACAAAAAGGAAACTTGCAACCTTATATAAAAGGGGCTATGCAACCCACTTATATACACATTAACAGCCATCCTCGTGTGTGACAAGAGAAATTCAACACTGGATTCGGAGGTAGGCACATGAAGCTTTACAAGGGCCAATGGGGCACCAACAATTTAAGGATGAATTGAACCACACCGTCAACAATTCAAACTCGAGACCTTGGCTCTAATACCATTTAAGTTCGAACGGATTGAAAAGGCTAGGCAACCAATTTCTAAAACATCCACAGGAACAACTACCAAGTTGATCCCAGCCGTAGATAAATGCATCCACCAACAAAATAGGAACAGTGCCTCAGTCTCAGTAAACATTTCACAATACCAAGGTACTCACATGTCAATGTCAGTGTTTTCATCTCCAATTATCTATGGCATTTTATTAGTCTTTTGAGAGATTATAACAAACTTGATTGGCCTCCTGCAGTAGGGCATCACATGCTTCTGATCTCGATCTCAACATGTCAACTTGGTTTCTTAACACATCTGCTGCAGCTCGTTCTATTTGGATTTGTTCCTCCAGAACTTGTGCAGAGAAAGACTTGGACTTGGACTGCAAAAACCCAGCATTTCGCAGGAAAGTGTTTTTGGTGATATCTTTATTTTTAAGTACCATGGTAAATGTCTCCATACATTCTTCTAGAGTTTTTTCCATACCATCTTTCCCGGGTTTTGCCATCTCCAATTTCATATTTGCCTGAAAAGTTTTGAGTCGTGTAAAAATAAAAGTTATTACAGAGAAACATGCAGACGGTAGATTTAATGTGTATGAACTACTTCTAATCCTACAAGTTGGTATGCCTGATTACACATCAAATGCATTTTCACAAAAACGCCTACAAGATCATATTGACATATTGCTCCTACAAATTGGCAAGTGTGTAGTTAAAAAATTTAAATCATAAAGAAGACTTACAATAACACTTTCTGCAAGTTCTCCTATCACATTATGTTTGTTCTTCTGGCATGCCTCGAACTGCTCTGCCAGAGTCATCTCTTTGTCTGGTTGCATGTTGTTTGCATGATCTACTTTCTGCATTTTTGTACAATCATATGGAGATCAAATAACGTGGTTGAAATGGAGGATGGAAATATAACATGCACACGGAGTTCTACACAATTTACGAGTAACATATGTAGCAGTACAGACCAGCGGGGCATTACTTTTTGCCAGAGATGCCCAACCAAGTGACGAGATCCTGTACGGCTTGGTAAACGTTGTTTCAAGCGGTTAGCCTGGTTCCTTTTAGACAACGTCTGCAAAAGGAGACTAGTGAGACACTGGCGCAAAATAAGTATTCGGAATTTAATCTGGTTTCACGGTCCTCATAAGCCATACCACATTCTTTGGATCAGACCAATGCTTGACAAGATCTCCCCACTGCTCGTCAGTCATACAGGGTGCAGGAGACTTTGTTCGAACATTGGCAGTAATCTGGCCAGTGAAGTATGTCGCCTTAAGCTTATAGCGGTGCTGGCGCAACAATTCTTTGAATATGGAAGCGATGACAAACTTTACATCCTCATTATCCTCATCGAATTCAAACCTTAACTGCTCACAACGGTGGAATGATTGGTGAGTTATATAGCATAGAAACAACAGTAAGCTACAAGAAATGGGACAGATCAATGTGGAATAATTTATCATTACCAGGAGAAGCATGACTTACGTGTAAATTATGCACTAAACTCTCGAACTGTGAAGGGGTGTCAACGTGCTGCTTCCACAATGGGAAGGTAGGAAGTTCATTCCTGATAAAATGGCCAACCTGTGATACAAGATATGAAGATTCATGCGGATGAAGTGGCCTTCTGCCACCTACAATAGATGTGATGCGAAATCTTGAACCCATTCCGGAAATCTTAGCTGCAAGTTTTTTTCCTACCGTTGGCCCCCTCGTTTTTATTGATCGTGGCGAACCTACCAAGTTAAGCATTACATCAAGCTATCATGGTATATAGATACATAAGGGAGCATTAAACTACAAGTCTTGAAAAAAGTATTACCTTTTTTGGCGTGGGTCTCATCATCGGGAGAGGAGTTGTCTTTCGCAGGACTAAGGGTCGGAGGGAGATCATCACCAGTTTGCTGGTGTTGTGGCAGCACTGTTTGGACATTTGAGGCTGTATCATCTGGGACTAGCATCATGTGTCCTTGGCCATTATTACCTACCACCACTCCTGATGGTGCCAATTCTTGGCTAGAATTTGCTGTGGAAACTGGTTCTGTTGGCAATTGTTGCTGAGAAACAGTATTGGCAACTGGTGGTTGTGGAATGTGTGGGCTGGTACATGCTGGGGCTACTTCTGTCTGATTCGATGGTTTGTGGTTTTTACGAGACCTTTTACTGTTATCATTCTTGGCCTGTTCGCCACCTCGTGTCAGTCTCTTGTTAGACCTTGTAATAGGAGGAGCAGCACGAGCATCAGGCTTAACTCTTTTTTTATTACGCACTGTCACCCATCCTCCGGTATCAGCCTGAGGTTCCTGTTGAGTGTTCTTCCTCCTATTCGTTCTTGAAAAGTTCTTTCCCGAATCTGCAGATGCCTGTCACACATAAATGATATTTCAATGTACAATATTATATGATGATGATATGCAGATGGAATGGAAAAACAGTCAGGCAACATATGCCAAAACATATATGAGGCGTTAACTAAGCAGGAAAAATTGTAGTAATGAGATTGAACATGGCATGGGTAACATATTTGGTAGGACTGGGATACAACAAATGGAAGTTGGGACAAATAATTCGATGACAGGACAGAGAAAACTCACCTTGTTGTGTTGCAGACGATAGTCGACCAGGGCATCTTCCTGAGTCAGCTCGCCATCACAATCAGCAGGATCAAATTCTGAATCAGAGGAATGTTCCGTATCCTTTGTGAGGGAGGTGGGTGGCGTTTTTGCACTAGACCTTGTAGAAGGATGTAGTGTTAGGCCCAACGAGGCTGCAACTCGGCTATTATGCAGAATAGTTTGCCTCCGTTGCTCTTCGTACTCATTCTCGAGTGGAAGACCTAACATGCATTGGCGAGAAATGCAGATGAGATTTATCATGGAACTGTGCATATAAGAACAAATTAATAGTAGCAGTGAGACTGCTCAAAAGGTGTAATGACAAACAAACTATGGCTCAAAAATAATTGATGTTCATATTGTCAAGCTTCATGCACTAGCCAACGCAACCGGAAGTCCGGACTGATGGAAAGGGCAAACAAATTATGGCTCAAAAATAATTTATGTTGGGCAACAAAGGGCAGCAGCAACAATTTTTAGGATAAGTATGATGTCAAGCTTCATGCAGTAGCCAACGCAACCAAAAGTCCGAACTGATGGAAAGGGCTAAGCAATCCACATATAGACTCAAACACATATAAGTGTCATTTTCATGCCAATGGTTAACCATATGGAATGGCGTGTGCTTAATATAATTGCCTAGGGTCTTCCAAATTCCAACAGATCGATCTATTGGATGAACTTGCTAGAGCATGCAATTCGAAATGGTATCAGACCTACAAGGTCCTGAGTTCAAATCCTAGCAAGTAGCAACGCAGTATTCAAAATAAATATTTGCAGCCTTCCTAAAAAAATATCTAATGATACATGCCTAAGGCTCGGTCTATTGAATGAGTGGTTTTATCACTTAGCACCACAAGTTGGGGATTTTTAATCACAAAACACCAACATTTGGGGAAATTATTTCACATAACACATTATTTGTCATTAGTCGGCTTGACAAGAGCATGACCCTACAGCGTGACACCAATTTACAGTACGTGAGCATGTTTGCTACAAACAAATGAATTTTGGTGTGAAATTTTGTAGACACTCTGTGGAAATGAGAATATGAGTCACACTTGTTACATATGCTACACACAAATGAATTACCATATGACAAATATCCACAAGAAATTATAACCACACAAGAACATGAGATTTGGGTAATATATTCTGTACCAGCATAAGGTTTTGATAATGTTTACCAATACAACTACCCTGGACATAAGATTTTATTTTGAACTGTCTGGACTTAAGATTTAACAACTAGTGTTGACAAACAGCTTTGTATTTGCGTTTAACAGCAAATACCACAAAATAAAGTCTAATTGTCTTTCTCCTGCGGTCACTCTTAAACTGACGGTGGCCGGAGGTCACTAATGGGCTATCAAACAGAGATCATGTATTCTGCGAAACAATTACCCCAAATGTTAGTGTTTTGTGATACAAATTTCTAGGGTTGTGGTTCTGTGATAAAAAAATCCTGAACTTCTGGTGTTAAGTGATAAAACCTCATTGGATGAACTGGCTAGAGCATGCAATTCCACATGGCGCACACAGAGTTGCAAATAGAAAAAAATACAGGCAGTTTAATACTATCAATAAATTGCTCTCCTAGCTTGACTGCTATCATAACCTTTGTAATACGTACTACCACCATCCCGAAGTTTTTATCAAAAATCATTAACATGCAAAATACAAATTTAATATCATTAAATAGATAACGAATATATTTTCGTACGGTATCTACAAAATATTATATTTCTTGATAGATTGTTCTGAAAGTTTGGTCAAACTTTACTTGGTTTGACTTTTATAAATAAGCCTTCAGGTTTGGGGTGGAGGTAGTAATGTAGTATACTTCAAACCCCAAAAAAGTACCGCACAGAAGTGATATTTGGAAAAGAAATGCGTAACGAAAGCGGACATAAGCTCTGCCTCTCCATCAGCAGATGTAAGGTTACGATCAGCAGAGTTCCGAGATAAAAAAAATACAGGCAGTTTAATACTATCAACAAATTGCTCTGCTAGCTTGACTGCTATCATAACCTTTGTAAAATGCATACTTCAAACCCCCAAAACATATCACACAGAAGTGATTCTCGGAAAAGAAATGCATAACGAAAGCGGACATAACCTCGATCTTCCTCTCGATCAGCAGATGTAAGGTTAAGATCTCATATAGCTACGCGGCAAACAACTATCTACACTGATCTAATATCAGCAAGAATGCATTGCAAGAAAGCAACGAAAACTAGTGTAAGAAATCAAATGCATATAACAAAAGCGGACATGTAAAGTATTCATCAACCTTCGTCTGAGGCCCGGGCGGATTTACTCTTTGGTTGGGGGTGGTCGACTTTGGGGCCGCGTTTTTTGCCCATCTCGATCTCCGGTGAGGTGGACTACAGAGTCGGGGAAGCAGATCCGGAGGAGATATGGCGCGGTGAACGTCGGCGTCGAGGAAGCTAATCCGGCTTGCTAGGCAGCAAGGGAGCCGGTAAAACGTGGTCGGTCACTACGGTGGCCGGTGAGAAGGCAGTGATGGTGAGGAGGGGCGGTGGGGCACGGCCGTCGTCGTGGGAGTGTGCCTGGTAGAAGCATGAGAAAGATGTGGTGTTCGAATTGTGCTCTACAGGGAAATATCCTCTGTGGACCGATGTTTATAGGCCGACGGGCAAACCGCAGGTTTTGGGGTAGCTTGAAAATGGGACGCGCCAACAATTTCGGCGCGTGTTTTGCGGCAGAGATGAAAGTCACCCATAAGAAACTTTCCTCATGGATGCTTGTTGCTTGGTCGTGTGGACAACATATATAGTGGGAGATGCCCATAGCTAGCTAGGCCATTCATATCAAACTCGAGTGATTATCACTAAGTTTACAATGAATATATTTCATGACACTTGATATTGGCCGGATAGTAGAAAATATATTTCATGACTATCGATCCCATATTAGTTAATTTATATTATTTCAATTGCTAAAATATTTTCATATTCTTTTAGAGTTCTAAAAAACACACTACACAATGACAATGGATATCACTACCTTCTAGGTCCCGGTCATCAGATTTAGAGTAAAGTAGCTTAGCGACAGATTTAGACCTTTGTGCAACAAATACATGAGTTGGTGATATGTGCAAAAGAACAGGTTAAGTGAGTGTTTTGTGCAACAATGACAACAATAAGTGGAGTTTCGATCGTGCAAAGGATAAAAGGTGGAAGAGGGATCACACGGAAGGAGAAAGAGAAAGGGAGAGCAGTGCCTCACGGGGCCGCTGTTATTTATGGTGAAAAGAAATGCTTCACTTTTTTCGGTGAGTGATGTTGACTGGCACACAGGGTTTCAGTTATGTAGACCTGCAGTGCAGGCTACGCGCCCGTCTAATATTCATTTTTTTCAGCGACAAAAGGGAGAGAGAGAGAGAGAGAGTCTTGACGACGCGTCTTTACTTAACAAAGAAGATTGCTGGGAGTTTGCCTACCTACCGCACGTGACTTGTGCTCACTGATGTGTGGGACCTACACGCATGGGACCACACGTAAGTGACCGACCTACTTTATTCTAGGGGTGCCCCTCAAGCTAATACATAGTCTGCAACATGAAACTATATTCGCTTATAAAATCTGAACTTTGAAATCCAATTTAATTTAAGTCTATTATTGGTCATATCAACTATCAAGTCTAAAATTACATTCTGAAACTTGTTCAACGCTTTCTCATGAATTATTATGGTAGTTTTTTAAAATCAAATGCTAATTGATTTGAGATAATAAAAAACATATATTATTGCACAACAATGGGATATTAAAATATCTATTTGTAAATAATATAAGAAGTAATGTTGTAATTACCCCCTCTACATGCGTGAAAAAAATCCATACAAAAAGGAAACAATTAATTGAGATTCCTAATGCATGACCCCAATGATTCCTTAGATTTAGGAAGCAATGTTTTTATTTCCTTAATATAACCTGGCTGCACATATATGGAGAGTCAACCAGAGAGATTTGTGGGATTTGTTATGTTAATTTAGGAAGTTACCGATTTCCCTCATTTTACTCTGATCTCAAATCGTTAATCTAGGGGGTCTTGTGTAAAGAACAATTTGTGTAGTTTTTTAAAAAACTAAGAATTAAAATAATAAAAAACATATATTATTGCACAACAATGGGATATTAAAATATCTATTTGTAAATAAAAATAAGAAGTCAATGTTGTGGTAAGTTAGGAGGTTCAAAGGGTAAACCAAATATAACGTTTTGTTCAATCTCATAGTTCATATTACCAAGTTTGATTATCCCTGGACAACATTGTTTGTTATAGTGTTCCCTAATTGGGCATGGTGGTGCATCTTGCCATTTCTAACAATGTTGATGACTAGACTTTTCAAGTTTTCGGTATAAAAAATCGTTTTTCATTTTCTAGATGATAAAATATGTTTTTTTGTGCATGGGGTAGAAAAGATATGGGTCAAAATGGCGCATCTACATTTTTTAAATAAATTACGCCATATTTTAATGACAAATCCCAAATTTACGGTTTTTAGTGCTTTCTAGCTAGTTTCGCACATTTAAATGACTTTATGCTGATTTATTGAAAGTAATTCAAATTTGAATTGTAGATATGTTATAACTTGGTCCTACAAGTCCCCATAAATAATTTTTATATACATATTACTTACTATATATAGAAACCAGCGATAGTACTGAAATATTCAACCCCTTTGCAGGATAATCATGTAAAACATTTTGACCTGGTTTTGAAATAAATAAATGAAACTGAAGAAAACCTGAAAAATGAAACCCTTCTACATGGAGTGTGCTTGTATGTGTTAGTTGACAGGGAAAATAAGAAACATGTGATAGGGTAGTGAAAAACAAAATGTCTTCACAAAGCGGACTATCGTGTATGAAGATTCATGGTTTGCAAGCCAAATGATATAGTTATGGCCATATTTGTGGCACAGTTTGTTACAATGTGCCCAAATTGGGCATGGTGGTGCATCTTGCCATTCCCAACAATGTTAATGACTAGACTTTTCAACTTTTCGGTATAAAAAATATTTTTTTCATTTTCTAGATGACAAAATATGTTTATTTTGTGAATGGTGTACATATAAGATACGGGTCAAACTGGCAACTCTACATTTTTTAGATAAATTACGCCATATTTTAGTGCCAATTCCCAACTTTTACGGTTTTAGTACTTTCAAGATAGTTTCGCACATTTAAACGACTTTATGCTGATTTACTGAAAGTAATTCCAATGTGAAATGTGGGGGTGTTATAACTTCGTCAAAGAAATCCCCCAAAAACATAGTTTAGGGTTGGGGGTAGATACGGAGTACATGATTTGTATGTTTTGAATATGTCTAGACCTTGTTTATCAACCTGAATGCTTAATTACTATATATATGACGTAAGAAGGCTATGTGCTTTGGGTTTTCATTTTTTTTGATTTTTTCTGAATTTTTATGCTCATTTGAATCTTGGTCAAATCCTAGGTTTGACTAGGATTTAAACAAACTTAAAACATGAAAATGAAAAGGTAAGCCTGGATCCTTCCTAGTCACTCTAAAATTAAGCTTTTGGGAAGTTTTAGAAATTTCCATGTTTGAAACCCGAAACCACTTCTCTTCATGCTTGACTTCATAAGACAAAGTTAAGGGTTAGGGGTAGATACATGCCTTTTCTGTTTTGAATATGTCTAGACCTTGTTCATCAACTTGAATGCTTACTATATATATATATGACATAAGAAGGCTATATATATATGTGCTTTGGTTTTTGGTTTTTGTTTTTTCTGAATGTTTATATATGCCCATTTGAATCTTGGTCAAATCCTAGGTTTGACCAAGATTTAAACAAGTTTAAAACATGAAAGTGAAAAGGTAAGCATGGATCCTTCTTAGTCATTCTAAAATGAAGCTTTTGGGGGTTCTTGAAATCTCAATGTTTGAAACCCAAAACCACTTCTCTTCATGGTTGACTTCATAAGACAGATGAGTTTAGGGTTATGGGGTAGATACATGATTTGTCGGGTTTGAATATGTCTAGACATGCTTGTTTATCAACTTGAATGCTTACTATATGACCTAAGAAGACTATGCATGTGCATTGGTTTTTCATTTTTTGTTCTTTCTGAATGTTTATGCCCATTTGAATCTTGGCCAAATCCTAGGGTTTGACCAAGATTTAAACAAGTTTAAAACATTAAAATGAAAAGGTAATCATGGATCCTTCTTAGTCACTCTAAGATGAAGTTTTTGGGAGGTTTTCGAAATTTCCATGCATGTTTGAAACCCAAAACCACTTCTCTTCATGTTTGACTTCATAAGACAGAGTTTAGGGTTAGGGCTAGGGGTAGATACATGATTTTCTAGTTTGAATATGTCTAGACCATGTTTATCAACTTGAATCTTGGCCAAATCCTAGGTTTGACCAAGATTTAAACAAGTTTAAAACATGAAAATGAAAAGGTAAGCCTGGATCCTTCTTAGTCACTCTAAAATGAAGCTTTTGGGAGGTTTTTGAAATCTCAATGTTTGAAACCCAAAACCATTTCTCATCATGCTTGACTTCATTAGATATAGTTTAGGGTTAGGTGTAGATACACGATTTGTCTGGTTTGAATATGTCTAGACCTTGTTTATCAACTTCAATTCTTACTATATGACATAAGAAGACTATATGTGCTTTGGTTTTTGATTTTTTAATTTTTTCTGAATGTTTATGCCCATTTGAATCTTGGTCAAATCCTAGGTTTAACCAAGATTTAAACAAGTCTATAACATGAAAATGAAAAGGTAAGCGTGGATCCTTCTTAGTCATTCTAAAATGAAGCTTTTGGGGGGTTCTTGAAATCTCAATGTTTGAAACCCAAAACCATTTCTCATCATGCTTGACTTCATTAGATATAGTTTAGGGTTAGGTGTAGATACACGATTTGTCTGGTTTGAATATGTCTAGACCTTGTTTATCAACTTCAATTCTTACTATATGACATAAGAAGACTATATGTGCTTTGGTTTTTGATTTTTTGTTTTTTTCTGAATGTTTATGCCCATTTGAATCAAGATCAAATCCTAGTTTTGACCAGGATTTAAATAATTTTAAAACATGAAAATGAAAAGGTAAGCCTGGATCCTTCTTAGTCACTCTAAAATGAAGCTTTTGGGAGGTTTTTGAAATTTCCATGTTTGAAACCCAAAACCATTTCTCATCATGCTTGACTTCATTAGATATAGTTTAGGGTTAGGTGTAGATACACGATTTGTCTGGTTTGAATATGTCTAGACCTTGTTTATCAGCTTCAATTCTTACTATATGACATAAGAAGACTATATGTGCTTTGGTTTTTGATTTTTTGATTTTTTCTGTTTATGCCCATTTGAATCTTGGTCAAATCCTAGGTTTGACCAATATTTAAACAAGCTTAAAACATGAAAATGAAAAGGTAAGCTTGGATCCTACCGTTGAATCCATAGGAAACTTTGTTCTAATGCACTATAATAATCAACCGAGTTTTTACACCAACAGGTCTGTCACTTACGTGTGGTGCCCATGCGTGAGGTCCCACACTTCAGTGAGCACAAGTCAAGTGCAGTAGGTACGCAAACTCCAAGCCATCTTCTTTGTCAAGAGAAGATGCATCAGGATGCGTATTGGAAGTCTGTGGGTCCTTCTGGATCCTTCGGTTGTCCCTCTCACAAAAAAAAATCTCTCTCATTCTCGGCCTCGCTCGACTCGCTCGCTCGCTCGCTCGCTCGCACCTCCTGCTCACTGACAAACCCTGCACAAAAGTCAACATCATCACCCGAAAAAGGGAGACACCATAATGCTCTCCCTTCTTCTCTCCTTCCGAGTGATCCCTCTTCCTCCGAGTTTCACTCGACGGGCAAACACACATGTGCTGCATAGTAATAATAATAAAAAGGTAGAAAAATCAACCTACGAATCTATAATTAAATACGTTAAACTAGGGTTTTGCCCAGTACTACAGATCAAGTTCATAAAAAATCCAACTACGGGGTTCGAACAACCCCATTTCTAAGAAGATTTTTTCGACCTCATCCAAATGGCCTCAAACTATAGGGTTAATTAGCATCTAGTGCAGTATGTGTGAACATGTATGCACTATGTGTGCTATAACTTGTATGTCTTTCAAATTTGAACCAAATTTGAAATATATGAAATGGGGCTTTTGGCTTAAACGTTTGAAACCCAAAACGACTTCTCTTCATGCTAGGCATCATAAGACCGAGTTTAGGGTTAGGGGGTAGATACAGGATTTGTCTGTTTTGAATATGTCTATACCTTGTTTATCTACTTGAATATGCTTACTATAGATATATATGACGTAAGAAGACTATGTGCTTTGGTTTTTATTTTTTTATTTTTCCAGAATTTTTATGCCCATTTGAATCTTGGTCAAATCCTAGGCTTGACCAATATTTAAACAAGCTTAAAACATGAAAATGAAAAGGTAAGCTTGGATCCTTCTTTGTCACTCTAAGATGAAGTTTTTGGGAGGTTTTCAAAATTTCCATGTCTGAAACCCAAAAACACTTCTCTTCATGCTTGACTTCATAAGACAGAGTTTAGGGTTAGCCAGGGACAGGGTAGATACACGATTTTCTAGTTTGAATATGTCTAGACCATGTTTATCAACTTGAATGATCATTATATGACAGAAAAAGGCTAGGTGCGTTTTTTATTTTATTTTATACCCATTTGAATCTTGATCAAATCCTAGTTTTGACCAGGATTTAAATAATTTTAAAACATGAAAATGAAAAGGTAAGCCTGGATCCTTCTTAGTCACTCTAAAATGAAGCTTTTGGGAGGTTTTTGAAATTTCCATGTTTGAAACCCAAAACCATTTCTCATCATGCTTGACTTCATTAGATATAGTTTAGGGTTAGGTGTAGATACACGATTTGTCTGGTTTGAATATGTCTAGACCTTGTTTATCAACTTCAATTCTTACTATATGACATAAGAAGACTACATGTGCTTTGGTTTTTGATTTTTTTGATTTTTCTGAATGTTTATGCCCATTTGAATCTTGGTCAAATCCTAGGTTTGACCAAGATTTAAACAAGTCTATAACATGAAAATGAAAAGGTAAGCCTGGATCCTTCTTAGTCATTCTAAAATGAAGCTTTTGGGGGTTCTTGAAATCTCAATGTTTGAAACCCAAAACCATTTCTCATCATGCTTGACTTCATTAGATATAGTTTAGGGTTAGGTGTAGATACACGATTTGTCTGGTTTGAATATGTCTAGACCTTGTTTATCAACTTCAATTCTTACTATGTGACATAAGAAGACTATATGTGCTTTGGTTTTTGATTTTTTGATTTTTTCTGAATGTTTATGCCCATTTGAATCTTGGTCAAATCCTAGGTTTGACCAAGATTTAAACAAGTCTATAACATGAAAATGAAAAGGTAAGCCTGGATCCTTCTTAGTCATTCTAAAATGAAGCTTTTGGGGGTTCTTGAAATCTCAATGTTTGAAACCCAAAACCACTTCTCTTCATGGTTGACTTCATAAGACATGCAGAGTTTAGGGTTAGGGGTAGATACATGATTTGTCGGGGTTGAATATGTCTAGACATGCTTGTTTATCAACTTGAATGCTTACTATATGACATAAGAAGGCTATGTGCTTTGGTTTTTCATTTTTCCGGTTTTTTGAATTTTATGCCCATTTGAAGATTTTGGGAGGTTCTTGAAATTTTCATGTTTGAAACCAATACGACTTCTCTTCATGCTAGACTTCATAAGATCGACCGAGTTTATGGTTAGGGGGTAGATACATGATTTGTCTGGTTTGAACATGTCTAAACCTTGTTTATCAACTTGAAAGCTTACTATATGACATATATAAGAAGACTATGTGCTTTTGTTTTTTATTCTTCTATTTTTTTTATTTTATGCCCATTTGAATCTTGGTCAAATCCTATGTTTGACCTGGATTTAAACAAGTATAAAATATGAAAACGAAAAGGTAAGCCTGGATCCTTCTTAGTCACTCTAAAATGAAGCGACTTTTGGGATGTTCTTGAAATTTTCATGTTTGAAACCCAAAACCACTTCTCTTCATGATTGACTTCATAAGACAGAGTTTAAGGTTAGGGGCAGATATATACATGATTTTCTAGTTTGAATATGTCTAGACCTTATTTATCAACTTGAATGCTTACTATATGACATAAGAATGCTATGTGCTTTGGTTTATCAATCTTTTGGTTTTTTCCTGAATTTTTATGCCCATTTGAATCTTGGTCAAATCCTAGGTTTCACAAAGATTTAAACAAGTTTAAAATCTGAAAATTAAAAGGTAAGCATGGATCCTTCTTAGTCACTCTAAAATGAAGCTTTTGGGAGGTTTTTGACATTTCCATGTTTGAAACCCAAAACCACTTCTCTTCATGCCTTACTTCATAAGACGGAGTTTAGGGTCGTTAGGGAGTAGATACATGATTTGCCTGGTTTGAATATGTCTAGACCTTGTTTATCATCTTGAATGCTTACTATATATGACAGAAGAAGACTATGTGCATTGGTATTTCATTTTTTTTTGAATTTTCATGCCCATTTCAATCTTGGTGAAATCCTAGGTTTGAGCAAGATTTAAACAAATTTAACACGTGAAAACGAATAAGCATGGATCCTTCTTAGTCACTCCAAAATGTACCAATTGATAGATGTGTTAACTTTGCTTCATGGAAAAATTAATGTCATGTAAATGAGTTAACTTGGATTTCCTACCGTTGAATCCATAGGAAACTTTGTTCTAATGCACTATAATAATCAACCGAGTTTTTACACCAACAGGTCTGTCACTTACGTGTGGTGCCCATGCGTGAGGTCCCACACTTCAGTGAGCACAAGTCAAGTGCAGTAGGTACGCAAACTCCAAGCCATCTTCTTTGTCAAGAGAAGACGCATCAGGATGCGTTTTGGAAGTCTGTGGGTCCTTCTGGATCCTTCGGTTGTCCCTCTCACAAAAAAAACAAATCTCTCTCATTCTCGGCCTCGCTCGCTCGCTCGCTCGCACCTCCTGCTCACTGACAAACCCTGCACAAAAGTCAACATCATCACCCGAAAAAGGGGAGACACCATAATGCTCTCCCTTCTTCTCTCCTTCCGAGTGATCCCTCTTCCTCCGAGTTTCACTCGACGGGCAAACACACATGTGCTGCATAGTAATAATAATAAAAAGGTAGAAAAATCAACCTACGAATCTATAATTAAATACGTTAAACTAGGGTTTTGCCCAGTACTACAGATCAAGTTCATAAAAAATCCAACTACGGGGTTCGAACAACCCCATTTCTAATCCAAGATTTTTTCGACCTCATCCAAATGGCCTCAAACTATAGGGTTAATTAGCATCTAGTGCAGTATGTGTGAACATGTATGCACTATGTGTGCTATAACTTGTATGTCTTTCAAATTTGAACCAAATTTGAAATATATGAAATGGGGCTTTTGGCTTAAACGTTTGAAACCCAAAACGACTTCTCTTCATGCTAGGCATCATAAGACCGAGTTTAGGGTTAGGGGGTAGATACAGGATTTGTCTGTTTTGAATATGTCTATACCTTGTTTATCTAATTGAATATGCTTACTATAGATATATATGACGTAAGAAGACTATGTGCTTTGGTTTTTATTTTTTTTTATTTTTCCAGAATTTTTATGCCCATTTGAATCTTGGTCAAATCCTAGGCTTGACCAATATTTAAACAAGCTTAAAACATGAAAATGAAAAGGTAAGCTTGGATCCTTCTTTGTCACTCTAAGATGAAGTTTTTGGGAGGTTTTCAAAATTTCCATGTCTGAAACCCAAAAACACTTCTCTTCATGCTTGACTTCATAAGACAAAGCTAGTTTAGGGCTTTAGGGGGTAGATACATGATTTGTCTAGTTTGAATATGTCTAGACCTTGTTTATCAACTTCAATTCTTACTATATGACATAAGAAGACTATATGTGCTTTGGTTTTTGATTTTTTGATTTTTTTGAATGTTTATGCCCATTTGAATCTTGGTCAAATCCTAGGTTTGACCAAGATTTAAACAAGTCTATAACATGAAAATGAAAAGGTAAGCCTGGATCCTTCCTAGCTAGTCATTCTAAAATGAAGCTTTTGGGGGGTTCTTGAAATATCAATGTTTGAAACCCAAAACCACTTCTCTTCATGGTTGACTTCATAAGACATGCAGAGTTTAGGGTTAGGGGGTAGATACATGATTTGTCGGGTTTGAATATGTCTAGACATGCTTGTTTATCAACTTGAATGCTTACTATATGACATAAGAAGGCTATATATGTGCTTTGGTTTTTCATTTTTCTAGTTTTTTGAATGTTATATGCCCATTTGAAGATTTTGGGTGGTTCTTGAAATTTTCATGTTTGAAACCAATACGACTTCTCTTCATGCTAGATCGACTTCATAAGATCGACCGAGTTTATGGTTAGGGGCTAGATACATGATTTGTCTGGTTTGAACATGTCTAAACCTTGTTTATCAACTTGCAAGGCTTACTATATGACATAAGAAGACTATGTGCTTTTGTTTTTCATTCTTCTATTTTTTTATTTTATGCCCATTTGAATCTTGGTCAAATCCTATGTTTGACCTGGATTTAAACAAGTATAAAATATGAAAACGAAAAGGTAAGCCTGGATCCTTCTTAGTCACTCTAAAATGAAGCGACTTTTGGGATGTTCTTGAAATTTTCATGTTTGAAACCCAAAACCACTTCTCTTCATGATTGCTTCATAAGACAGAGTTTAAGGTTAGGAATAGATATATACATGATTTTCTAGTTTGAATATGTCTAGACCTTGTTAATCAACTGAATGCTTACTCTATGACATAAGAATGCTATGTGCTTTGGTTTATCATTCTTTTGGTTTTTTCCTGAATTTTTATGCCCATTTGAATCTTTGGTCAAATCCTAGGTTTCACAAAGATTTAAACAAGTTTAAAATCTGAAAATTAAAAGGTAAGCATGGATCCTTCTTAGTCACTCTAAAATGAAGCTTTTGGGAGGTTTTTGAAATTTCCATGTTTGAAACCCAAAACCACTTCTCTTCATGCTTGACTTCATAAGACAGAGTTTAGAGTGTTAGGGGTAGATACATGATTTGTCTAGTTTGAATATGTCTAGACCTTGTTTATCAACTTGAATTCTTACTATATGACATAAGAAGGCTATGTGCTTTGGTTTTCCATTTTTCTGGTTTTTTTGAATTTTATGCCCATTTGAAGATTTTGGGTGGTTCTTGAAATTTTCATGTTTGAAACCAATACGACTTCTCTTCATGCTAGACTTCATAAGATCGACCGAGTTTATGGTTAGGGGTAGATACATGATTTGTCTGGTTTGAACATGTCTAAACCTTGTTTATCAACTTGAAAGCTTACTATATGACATACGAAGACTATGTGCTTTTGTTTTTCATTCTTCTATTTTTTTATTTTATGCCCATTTGAATCTTGGTCAAATCCTATGTTTGACCTGGATTTAAACAAGTATAAAATATGAAAACGAAAAGGTAAGCATGGATCCTTCTTAGTCACTCTAAAATGAAGCGGCTTTTGGGATGTTCTTGAAATTTTCATGTTTGAAACCCAAAACCACTTCTCTTCATGATTGACTTCATAAGACAGAGTTTAGGGTTAGGGGCAGATATATACATGATTTTCTAGTTTGAATATGTCTAGACCTTATTTATCAACTTGAATGCTTACTATATGACATAAGAATGCTATGTGCTTTGGTTTATCAATCTTTTGGTTTTTTCCTGAATTTTTATGCCCATTTGAATCTTGGTCAAATCCTAGGTTTCACAAAGATTTAAACAAGTTTAAAATCTGAAAATTAAAAGGTAAGCATGGATCCTTCTTAGTCACTCTAAAATGAAGCTTTTGGGAGGTTTTTGAAATTTCCATGTTTGAAACCCAAAACCACTTCTCTTCATGCTTAATTGACTTCATAAGACAGAGTTTAGAGTGTTAGGGGTAGATACATGATTTGTCTAGTTTGAATACGTCTAGACCTTGTTTATCAACTTGAATTCTTACTATATGACATAAGAAGGCTATGTGCTTTGGTTTTTCATTTTTCTGATTTTTTTGAATTTTATGCCCATTTGAATCTTGGTCAAATACTAGCTAGGTTTGACCAAGATTTAAACAAGTTTAAAACATGAAAATGAAAAGGTAAGCCTCGATCCTTCTTAGTCACTCTAAAATGAAGCTTTTGGGAGGTTTTTGAAATTTGCATGTTTGAAACCCAAAACCACTTCTCTTCATGCCTTACTTCATAAGACGGAGTTTAGGGTCGTTAGGGAGTAGATACATGATTTGCCTGGTTTGAATATGTCTAGACCTTGTTTATCATCTTGAATGCTTACTATATGACAGAAGAAGACTATGTGCATTGGTATTTCATTTTTTTTTGAATTTTCATGCCCATTTCAATCTTGGTGAAATCCTAGGTTTGAGCAAGATTTAAACAAATTTAACACGTGAAAACGAATAAGCATGGATCCTTCTTAGTCACTCCAAAATGTACCAATTGATAGATGTGTTAACTTTGCTTCATGGAAAAATTAATGTCATGTAAATGAGTTAACTTGGATTTCCTGCCGTTGAATCCATAGGAAACTTTGTTCTAATGCACTATAATAATCAACCGAGTTTTTACACCAACATTGCCAACAGGTCTGTCACTTACGTGTGGTGCCCATGCGTGAGGTCCCACACTTCAGTGAGCACAAGTCAAGTGCGGTAGGTACGCAAACTCCAAGCCATCTTCTTTGTCAAGAGAAGACGCATCAGGATGCGTTTTGGAAATCTGTGGGTCCTTCTGGATCCTTCGGTTGTCCCTCTCACAAAAAAACAAATCTCTCTCATTCTCGGCCTCGCTCGACTCGCTCGCTCGCTCGCTCGCACCTCCTGCTCACTGACAAACCCTGCACAAAAGTCAACATCATCACCCGAAAAAGGGGAGACACCATAATGCTCTCCCTTCTTAGAGGATGACATGCGGGTCCCATTTAGCAGCAGCGGTCTCAACGTTTCAAATGCGGCTTGAGATCAAAAGAAAAAGAAAATAGCCAGAAATTAGGGGGTAAAAAAACTCCAAGAAAGGAAAGCTTTATCGTTCATACAGGCTGACATGTCGGACCTATGAGCCTGCAGCTTACTCAGCGTTTCAAAGGCGGCAGGCGCGGGGATCAAAAGAAAAAGGAAATAGCCAAAAATCAGATGGTGAAAAAAATCCAAGAAAAGAAACTTTTATTGTACATAGAGGATGACATGCGGGTCCCATGAGCCAGCAGGTTCCTCAACGTTTCAAACGTGGTATGAGATCGAAAGAAAAAGGCAAGTGACCAAATATCAAGAGCCAAAAATAATCCAAGAAAAGAAACTTTATTGTACATAGAGGATGACATGCGGGTCCCATGAGCCAGCAGGTTCCTCAACGTTTCAAACGTGGCATGAGATCGAAAGAAAAGGAAAGTGACCAAATATCAAGAGCCAAAAATAATCCAAGAAAAGAAACTTTATTGTACATAGAGGATGACATGCGGGTCCCATGAGCTAGCAGGTTCCTCAACGTTTCAAACGTGGAATGAGATCGAAAGAAAAAGGAAAGTGACCAAATATCAAGAGCCAAAAATAATCCAAGAAAAGAAACTTTATTGTACATAGAGGATGACATGCGGGTCCCATGAGCCAGCAGGTTCCTCAAAGTTTCAAACATGGCATGAGATCGAAAGAAAAAGGAAAGTGACCAAATATCAAGAGCCAAAAATAATCCAAGAAAAGAAACTTTATTGTACATAGAGGATGACATGCGGGTCCCATGAGCCAGCAGGTTCCTCAACGTTTCAAACATGGCATGAGATCGAAAGAAAAAGGAAAGTGACCAAATATCAAGAGCCAAAAATAATCCAAGAAAAGAAACTTTATTGTACATAGAGGATGACATGTGGGTCCCATTTTGCAGCAGCGGTCTCAACGTTTCCAAGGCGGCACAGGACCAAAAGAAAAATGAAGTAGCCAGAAATCAGGGGGTGAAAAAAATCCAAGAAAAGAAAGATTTCAATTGGGCTGTATCTGGACATCTGGGCCTTCGAACTATCCTGCTGGGCCTTTTGTCTCGTACAATTTCAGCCCACTCCAAAACAGGAAAGTTTGGATTTTTCTAAAAAAACAGGAAAGTCCTATGCTTCGCAAAAACAAAAAACAAGGACACTCAACATATAAGTTTGTTTATGTAAAAATAAAGATTTAATTTATCCGTTTGCAATAGCTCAGAGCGAAATAATCAAGATATCACATGTTTCTTGTACGGGGAGGCTGACATCGGGGACCCAGCGTCGTCAACGTTTCAAAGGCGGCAGGGGATCGAAAATAAAATAAAAAACCAAAAGTCAGTTGGTAACAAAATCCAAGAAAAGAAAACATTTATCGTTCTGAGAGGATGACATGCGGGACCCATGAGGCAGCAGCATTCTCAAACGTTTCCAAGGCGGCAGGGGATCAAAAGAAAAATAAAGGAAATAGCCAGAAATTATTTAGGGGTCAAAAATAAATCCACCAAAGGAAACTTTTATTGTTCATAGAGGATGACATGTGGGACCGACCTGCCAACAGCGTCCTCATCGTTTCAACGGGGGAAGGGGATCAAAAGAAAAAGGCAAATAGCCAGAAATTAGGGGTCAAAAATAACTCCAATAAAGGAAACTTTTATTGTTCGTAGAGGATGACATGCGGGACCCATGAGCCAGCAGCTTACTCAACGTTTCAAAGGCGGCATGAGATCGAAAGAAAAAGGCAAGTGACCAAATATCGGGAGCCAAAAATAATCCAAGATTTATTGTACATAGAGGATGACATGTGGGTCCCATTTTGCAGCAGCGGTCTCAATGTTTGTAATGCGGCTTGAGATCAAAAGAAAAAGAAAGTAGCTAGTAATTAGGGGGTGAAAAAAATCCAAGAAAAGAAACTTGATGGACATAGAGGATGACATGCAGGTCCCTTGAACCAACAGCTTACTCAACGTTTCAAAGGGGGGGGATCAAAAGAAAAAGGCAAGCCAAAAATCAGAGGGTGAAAAAAATCCAACAAAGGAAACTTTTATAGCACACAGAGGATGACATGCGGGTCCCATGAGCCAGCAGGTACCTCCACGTTTCAAACGTGGCATGAGATCGAAAGAAAAAGGCAAGTGACCAAATATGAGGTGCCAAAAAAACTCCAAGAAAAGAAAGTTGATTGCTCATAGAGGATGACATGCGGGTCCCATTTAGCTGCAGCGGTCTCACCGTTTGAGAGGCGGCAGGGATCGAAAGAAAAAGTCAAGTGACCAAATATGAGGTGCCAAAAATAATCCAAAAAAAGAAAGTTTTATAGTACATAGAGGATGACATGCGGGTCCCATTTAGCAGCAGCGGTATCACCTTTGAGAGGAGGCAGGGGATCGAAAGAAAAAGTCAAGTTACCAAATATGAGGTGCCAAAAAAATCCAAGAAAAGGAAGTTTTATAGTACATAGTGGATGACATGCGGGTCCCATTTAGCAGCAGCGGTATCACTGTTTGAGAGGCAGCAGGGGATCGAAAGAAAAAGTCAAGTGACCAAATATGAGGTGCCAAAAAAATCCAAGAAAAGAAAGTTTTATAGTACATAGAGGATGACATGCGGGTCCCATTTAGCAGCAGCGGTATCACTGTTTGAGAGGCAGCAGGGGATCGAAAAAAAAGTCAAGTGACCAAATATGAGGTGCCAAAAAAATCCAAGAAAAGAAAGTTTTATAGTACATAGAGGATGACATGTGGGTCCCATTTAGCAGCAGCGGTATCACCGTTTGAGAGGCGGCAGGGGATCGAAAGAAAAAGGTAAGTGACCAAATATGAGGTGCCAAAAAAATTCAAGAAAAGAAAGTTTTATAGTACATAGAGGATGACATGCGGGTCCCATTTAGCAGCAGCGGTATCACCGTTTGAGAGGCGGCAGGGGATCGAAAGAAAAAGGCAAGTGACCAAATTTGAGGTGCCAAAAAAACTCCAAGAAAAGAAAGTTGATTGCACATAGAGGATGACATGCGGGTCCCATTTAGCAGCAGCGGTCTCAACGTTTCCAAGGCGGCAAGGGATCAAAAGAAAAAGGAAGTAGCCAGAAATCAAAAAAAATCCAAGAATAGAAAGAATTTTGGTTCATAGAGGATGACATGCGGGACCCATGATCCTGCATCGTAAACGGCTCGATCGGAGAACGTTGAACGAGATGGCGCGATCTAGAAAAAAACAATGCCAGAGAGGCTGCCATCTGGGCCCTACATCCCTCGGCGGTGCGGATTTGCATTGACTCGGCCGGCGAACCCGAGATTTCGAGATGCACCACGTCCCGGGCCACCATACGCGACGTTTTGGCCGCTTTCGTCGGGCTAGGTGGCCTCAAAAACGAGAAAAAAAGTTTTGACATGCACCACGGAGGGACCAAAATCGTCGGCCATGGTACACCAGCAACCACGGCGCGACTTCAACTTCGTCGGCCATGGCAACTTTTCTTGTAGTGTACACTCGTACCTGAAGTCAAAGCTGAAGTCGCCGCTTCAGTCCAAGCAGATTTCAACGCTCTACACGCGTGGTATGAGGGTGGCAAACAAGCCCCCCCCGAAAATGCAAGTGGTTAGCTTCGACGGCAGCAACTCGATGGCGCCGCCGTCCGCCGGCAATGACAATGTTATAATGGAGACTCCTCCGGCCGCCGGCAATGTCGCTGGTGCTAGGGATTCACCGTCCATGCCGGGTAGCAGCCCCTCCGTCACTTGCACGCCCGCCGCCGCATGTGCCGGCCCGTCGACATTAGCCGAGCTCAACGCCCTCACGGTAATTAACTAATGTGTACATCAAGTTAATATATTAGTTTCGTCATCCTTGCCCTCTCTCTAACGCCATACACATGTTCTCGCAGGCGCTCTCAACGCCATGCACCTTCCTGATGAGAGTAAACGACGAACTCAAAGACGTCGCGAGGGGGTCCATCCTTCGGCCCCTGGATAAGAAGTGGCACACACGAGATATGGAGGATGACGTTTACCGGGTTGAAGTGGATCGGGCGTTACCGGGCTATGAGGATTTGTTTCCTCCTAATCAACCGCATGGTGCCGATGACGAAGACCCGTTGAATCTTGCCTCACTGAAGGGTTGGGTACTGCTATGGCCGAAGACCCTAATTAGGATCAACACCTACTCGGGGTCGACGGCAAGCAAAGACAAGCACCTTGCGGCGCCACAGGTCAGCGTCCCTCCACGACAGCCAGCGGCGCCGGTGGTCAGCGCCCCACCACAACAGCCAGCTGCGCCGGTGGTCAGCGCCCCACCACAACAGCCAGCGGCGCCGGTGGTCAGCGCCCCACCACAACAGCCAGCGGCGCCAGAGGCCGAGGAATACGAACGTGACGACTTCCAATGGGATATTCCTACGTCTTCACAAGTTGTCCATGAGGATGCGCCGGCCCCGAAATATGTGTGCTCCAAGAAGCTGTTCGATTCTCAAGAAACGGCTGAGGAGGAAAATCCTGAGGAGGTCGCCGCCGTCGCCGTCAAAAAGATGCTGAGCCCAAACACACTCCGTGCTACGGTTACGGCGGTGGGAGATGGTCCAGTACTACAACCCAAGAAGAGGAAGAGGGCAAACAAGAAGGACGCCAAAGACAAGGCGGCGGCCAAAGACAAGGACAAGGTGGCACTCCTTGACAAGTTGCCAAACAATTGGCGACCTCTGCATCACTTGGGTGAACCGATGCTGCCGGAGCATGTCCTCAACCTACTCACCGGGGATATGGCGAGCTTGCATAACCAAGTCCAGTATTTGGAGAGGCAGCTTCTCAAATCAAAAAATCCTAGTTACCCTCTCTTCGTGGCGAAGGTGCCAACTGGCATGAACTTCGTCGAGAAGTACCCCGCGGACTTGTGCTTCATCCGGTTCAATGACATCTTCAGCATCTATCGCATGCAAATGCTCCACTTTAGTGTGGTTCGCCTAGTTGCTCTTAGCTTGTCTTCCCAGATCGTTAAGGAGGGGACGCCGACCATCGCGATAATGGACCCCTTCTATATGCGGGAGAGCATCATCTGCAACGCTGGGGATCGGGCGATTGCCACCCGGCAGGTCGAGGATTTCATGCTGGCGAACATTAAGAAGGGCGCCATTCTCATCCCTTACTTCCCCGAGTAAGTAATCACTCGCTAGTCCCCATCACCATTCTATCCTATATCTCCATTTGCATTTCCAAAGGTTAATCCGTGTGTTTTCCGCAGAGACATGTACTGCACCCTCATCGTCGTGCACCCGCAACACTCGCATGCAGTCTATCTCGACTCGGGTAGGGACAAGAAGAAAGACTACACCAACATCAGGGCCCTTCTCAATGATGCTCTCACCGGCTTCGCCAACAAGGCAGGCCCCCTCAAAGTAGAGAGGAAATCCCGAGGAGGCTTGGTCTTAACCCACACAACCAACTTCCCCTGCCTCAGGCAGTCGAAGCAAGACAATGGGATGGACGCGTGGTACGCCATCCTTCAGATGCAGGAGTACATAAAGTACGCAGATGACATGTTGCTGCCAGAGAGTCTCAGAGAGAGGTTTGTAAACATGGCGGATGCCCCTGATAGAGAGATTAGAAAGAACTGGGGTCGCATCCAGCAGTTCATTTGCACGATAATCGTGCATGATGTCAACAAAAGGTCTGGCGAGTTCTTCTACGGCTACGGTCTACCACCTAATGACGAGATAGAACTCCGCTTGGAGATGTCGCGTGATGAGAGGCCGTTCAACACGCTTGAGGGCTGCCGTCCATTCCCCCCTAGGCGTACAACCTGATCCTACGACGGGAACACTATTGCTAAAGCTTGAACGATATGTCTTTGAACTTCCGTATTGTAATACTTGCTACATATTCCCATAGAATCGACTTGTTGCTTTTATTTAGTTGTATGGATGTGCATGTGAACATGTGTCTATAGTTTCATTTACTTTGCTATATATTTCAAGATTATGGCGTAGATACCTTAATAATTATTTGCATTTACTCGACCCCTACTTGCCTCGTATTTGGAGTTCGCCGATGATTAGAATGTTCGGTCACTAGTACACTCGGGGGTGGAGCCAGTGAGCCTTGGTGCGATGGCCACAAGTATCAATCTATTGTGCATCCTACCTAGCCTCACTGACTCCATCCCTGGATGTTAATATGTGTTTCGACCGACAAATTATGAGGCACGCTATTTAATTCGTACTACTTGTCTTTTATTTGAGTTCGCACTTCTTAATTGCATTGGCCGATGATTAAAATGTTTGGTCACTTGTACACTCCGGGGTGGGGCCAGTGAGGCTTGGTGTGATGGCCACAAATATCAATCTATTGTGCATCCTACCTAGCCTCGCTGACCCCATCCCTGTATGTTATTATTTATTTCGACCAACAAAGTATGAGGCACATGCTATTTAGTTCATACTACTTGTCTCTTATTTGAGTTCGCACTTGTTCATTGCGTTGGCCGATGATTAGAATGTTTGGTCACTTGTACACTCTGGGGTGGGGTGAGTGAACCTAGTGTGATGGCACAAATATCAATCTGTTGTGCATCCTACTTGGCTTCACTTACCCCATCCCTGAATGTTACTATTTGTTTCGACCGACAAAGTATGAGGCACATGCTATTTAGTTCATATTACTTGTCTCTTATTTGAGTTGGCACTTGTTAATTGCATTGGTACTAACGTTTTATTTGTCTTGTGCATGGAGATGCCGACGACATATGTCGTGTACAAGGGGAGGGTTCCTGGAGTCTACGACGACTGGGAGGACTGTCGGAGACAGGTGCACCGCTTCAGCGGCAACAGCTACAAGGGATACCCCACTAGGGTGGAGGCGGAAGGAAGATACGCCCGTTATCTAGCGGGAGAGATGAGGGACATGAGGAGGAACCGGATGAAGACCATGGCCTTCGTGATGATGGTCATCGTGACCATGTTGGTCATGTTCTATGTGATTGTAGTTTAGGTTAGTAGCTACATTGTGAGGTGTATGACGACACTTGTGACGACTATGTACCGAGACTTCTAACTTTGTGAAACTTCGTCCTTCGGTGTTGCATATGCACATGTGTTGTATGAATCAACATTCCGGAACGAGACTTGCGTATTTGTGTATTGATACCGAAATGAGACTTGGCTCTCTATGTGCTTCTCATATTGCATGTTCTGCTGTATAAATATGAACTGTGTTGTAAATATATACTGCTGTCAAATATGTATTCTAATATGCTGGGAAAAAGTTGGAAAAAAATTTCGAATATTAGTGCCGGCGCACCTAAATGACCTACTGCCGGCGCACGTGCCATGCGCCAGTGCTGCAAGCACTACTGCCGGCGCAGCTGCTGGCGCGCCGGTGGAACATGCCCATTGCCGGCGAAGCTACGATGGTGCGCCGGCAGTACCTGACCTATCGCCGGCGCACTGCCTGGTGGGCAGTGGCCAGTTATCACCGGCCCGTTCGCAGCGGCGGGCTCGTGGTGCGCCGGCAATGGGCCTTTTAGGTTCGCCGGCGGTAGGCCTTTCCCTTGTAGTGTTTTTTCTTCATTTTGACTCCGCCTTCATCACACTTTTGCTTCTGTTCGCGGAAATGACCATATCTTTCGCAGCGAGCCTTGGCCTCGAATGGACGAAGGACGCGGTTCTCAACAGGACAGAAGCGTATGAAGAAGCACAGAGCTCAATTGATAACCTCTTTGAGGCATGCCGTGGAGTTGCCAAATCACTATCCTTGAAGAGAGCCGGAACCGCGGTGATGGACACCATGACGAAACTGATCAAGCAGGTGCCGGAGCTCATCAAGGACTGGCAGGAATCTTCTGCCCGCGGAGTTGCCTCTCTGGTGTTGGCCACGTGCAAAGCGCACGTTCCGACCATGAACTTTTCTGATGTCGCACGCGGAGTCCCCAAGAGTGCCAACCTGAGGAAGCTTCTCGCGGAAACCCAAGGGTTTGATCGTGTCTTTGTCGGGCGAGTTAACCACTCGTTCTGGTACAACAAGCACGATCTCCCCGAGGGATTTTCTGACGTGGAGGATGAACCTGAGGAGGAATATCCCGAAGAGGAAGGCTCCGGATCAAGCTCTGATCATGAAGAAGACAACTCCGGCGACGACTCCGGCGACGGCTCCGCCTACGTTGCTTCGGACGAGGATCAAGCCTCCGAGTGAAACCTGTGTATCAAATAAAACTGATGCATCATTTTGGCCCCGGAGTGGGTTTGTAATATAAATTAAATTCTTAAGTAGTTAGGGACGAAATATCTATGCATTTGGGCGGAGAAAACTCATCCTGCGATCCGTTTAATATATTTGCATGTTTTCGTCTGTTTGATTGAAAAAAGCAAGTGCTGGTTTATGAATGTTTCCGGCTTGTTCACTTGACCTTCCACGAGCCGGAAAACCTTTAGCCGGAGACACTCGCCTGCGGCGACGAAGCCCAATGGCGTCCGTCCATAACCGCGGAAACAAGCCCCCCAGCCTAGGTGCCGGAAGTCGCTACCAGGAATCCATGAATTCGCAACGAAAAATTTCCACCAGAAAACTTAAGCTTACGTCCTAAAGGACGATTTTGAAAATCACAACTTTCATACACGCCTAGGCGGAAAGATCCAGCTCTGCGGTTTTAGTCGAAAAAACATACACGATCCAGAAATGAAAAATTAAAGGAGGTAAAAGACTCTAAGAGTGAACCAAAAGCTTTATTTCATTGATCATGTATCATATATATTACAAGGTATGTAATGCGTAAAGCGCTAAGTGTGGAAAGGACGTAGCTGTGCTATGTTCCAGGGATGGTCTGTTTCATCATATATGTCACCCGGATCCTCTCGTTTTCGTTTCCGGTGCCAGTTGGCAGGTCTATCCTTTAATTCCCGGAAATCGACAAGGTAATAAGATCCGTTGTGTAGTACTTTGCTGATGACAAAAGGTCCTTCCCATGGAGATTGCAACTTGTGGTCTTTCACCTGGCGAAGGCGGAGGACTAAGTCTCCGACCATGAACGAGCGGTTCCGAACTCGACGGCTGTGATAGCGTCGGAGCTTCTGCTGATAGATGGTGGAGCGTTGGTCAGCTAAATTCCGAGCTTCTTCGATCAGGTCCACAGATAGCTGTCGAGCCTCGTCAGCAGTTTCTTCATTGTAGGCGGAAACTCGCGGTGAATCATGGATGATGTCCGTGGGGAGCACAGCTTCGGATCCATATACCAGGAAGAACAGAGTAAATCCGGTTGACCTGTTAGGGGTAGTTCGCAAACTCCACAGAACAGAGTCTAGTTCCTCAGCCAGGCTCCGGCTGCGCGACGCAGCGGTTCTTCAAGGCGAGGTTTGATTCCGGCTAGTATAAGGCCATTGGCTCGTTCGACCTGACCGTTAGATTGTGGATGGGCCACAGATGCAAGGTCAAGCCGGATCCCAACTTCCTCGCAATAATCCTTGAGTTATCCTTGCGCAAAGTTTGTGCCATTATCTGTGATTATGCTGTGTGGGATGCCGAATCTCGTCACGAGGCTGCAAACAAATTTTAGTGCCGTAGCACCATCGGCTTTTCTCACTGGCTTTGCCTCGATCCATTTACTGAACTTGTCAATAGCGACCAAGAGGTATTCATGACCACCAGGAGATGATTTCTTTAACTTACCAACCATATCGAGCCCCCAGACCGCAAACGGCCAGGTGATAGGTATGGTCATCAGCTCTTGGGCTGGAGCGTTTGGTTGAGTAGCGTAGTACTGACAACCTCGGTAAGTTTTCACCAGCTTCTCAGCGTCTTCTTTAGCTGTTAGCCAGTAAAATCCTAACCGAAAAGCTTTTGCGACGAGGGACCTGGGGGCGGCATGATGCCCGCAATCCCCTGCGTGGATCTCTCGGAGGATTTCAATGCCATCTTGATTAGAGACGCATTTGAGAAACACCCCGTTGCGCTTCGTTTGTAGAGCTGTCCATCAACAATTGTGTAGGATCTTGCTCGCATGATGATCTGTCGTGCGTGGACCTCGTCCTCCGGCAACTTTCGATCGATGAGGTAATCCAGGAACGGCTGAGTCCAGGCCGGAATGACTGCCATCACTTCCTTAGCCGGAGAAACTGCCAGATCGGGATTTTCCGGGTTTGCGCCCTTCACCGAGGGTACTCGTAGATGCTCAAGGAAAATTCCAGGCGGCTTCCTGGGATCCGAGCTTACAGCATGTCTGCCGTGTTATCGTCTCTCCGACGTACTTGACTTCGTATCCGAGGAAGCACTTGGCGATCTCGTCAACTTCGTCTCTGTAAGCCGCCATGACGGAGTTTCTGGCGTTCCAGGTTCCGGCTACTTTTTGTGCCACCAAGTCGGAATCTCCGCAGCATATGATGTGCTTGATTCCAATCTCCTTAGCGATGCGCAGACCGTGTAGTAGAGCCTCGTATTCCGCCATATTGTTGGTAGATTCCATGTAGAGGAGCATAGGCTCTGACTCAGCTGGGGCTGCTAATATGGGTGGGGAGGAGAGTATGTTCTTCAGTCCCTGGAGTGCTTTATCTGCTTCTTTGTCCCAGACAAATTTGTCTGTTTTCTTCAGCAGCTTGTACAGAGGTAGGGCTTTCTCGCCAAGACGGCTAACAAACCGACTGATTGCGGCAACGCAACCAGTTAATCGTTGCACGTCTTTGAGACAAGTTGGCCTCTTGATGTTCATGATAGCCTTGATTTTTTCCGGGTTAACTTCAATGCCCCTGTGAGAAACAATGAAGCCAAGGAGTTTTCCTGCTGGTACGCCAAAGACGCACTTCAGCGGATTTAACATCATCTTGTACCGTCGGAGATTGTCAAAGGTTTCCTTCAGGTCGCTGATCAAGTCGGATCCCTTTCGGGTCATGACCGCGATATCGTCGACGTAGGCGTGCACGTTCCGGCCGATCTGGTCCTTCAGGCACCGCTGCATCGTACGTTGGTATGTGGCACCTGCGTTTTTCAAGCCAAAAGGCATGGTAACATAGCAGTATGTGCCAAAAGGTGTGATGAAAGAGGTCGCCTTTTGGTCAGACTCCTTCATCCGGATCTGATGATACCCGGAATATGCATCAAGAAAACATAGAAGTTCCGCCCCTGCCGTCGAATCAATGACTTGGTCAATGCGCGGCAAAGGGAACGGATCCTTCGGACAATGCTTATTCAAGCCGGAGTAATCGATGCACATTCTTAGTATTTCAGAATTCTTTTTGGGTACAAGGATGGGGTTTGCGACCCAATCAGTATGGATAACTTCTACTACAAAACCTGCCTCTAGTAACTTTGCTAATTCCATTCCTATGGCGCGGCGCTTCTTATCTCCAAAGCGTCGCATAGCTTGCTTCACCGGTTTTGCACCCGGATTTATGTTGAGGTAGTGCTCGGCGAGTTCCCTTGGTACTCCGGACATGTCAGAAGGTTGCCATGCGAAGATATCCATATTAGCTCGGAGGAACTCAACGAGCGCACTTTCCTATTTGGGGTCCATGTTGGCTCCGACTGAAACCTGCTTGGAGCTGTCACCTTCAACGAGGTCATGCTTCTTGGTTTCTATCGCGGCCTTGAACGAGGTCTTCTTCGGAGATCTGCTTCTTGGTGGTCTGCATCTCAGTTGGATCCACCGCGGCCTCTGTAGCCTCGCAGCTCCTCTCCGATATGACGGATTCTGCAAAGGCGGCTTCGCCCTCCTCGCAGTCCCTTGCTTTCTTGTAATCTCCGGACACGGTGATCATACCGTTAGGACCCGGAATCTTGAGCTTGTTGTAGATGTAGCATGCCCTGGCGTGGAACTTGTGGTAGGTGGGCCTGCCGAAGATTACATGGTAGGAGCTCTTGAAGGGCACTACTTCAAACGTGATCATCTCTTCGCGGTAATTGTTAACATCGCCGAAGGCCACGGGAAGTTTGATGCTGCCCAGGGAGTTTGCCTTCTTACCCGGAACCACACCATGAAATTTAGTGGTGTTGTGTTTGAGTTGTTCCTTGGTGAGGTTCATCTTCTCCAGAGTCTCCAGGTACATGATGTTCAGGCTGGCTCCGCCATCCATAAGGCATTTGGAGAAGTCATACCCGTCTATGCGGGGACTTACAACCAGAGCGTAGCACTCTTTGGGGATGACGGCCGGGTGATCCGACCTGTCAAAGGTACAGGCTTTCTCCGACCACTTGACATACTGCGGCACAGCCGGAACTGTGGCGTTCAAGAGCCGGAGCGCCGATTTCTTGCGCGGGTGGGGTTCCGAGGAAGGTGTGGTAGGCTCCGACACTCTTTTTGCCGAAGGGGTTGGATTTGTTAGCTGCGGTACCCTCCTTGGGTTCCGGCGAAGCGTCATCCTCGTCCATAGCCTCGGAACTGTCCTCTTCTTTGTCCTTGTTCTTGCCCTTGCCTCCTTTGCCGCGCGGGCGGTGCTTCCGGGCTCGCTTATATCCTGCTTCCGGGTCGTTCTTCAGATCGTTGACCCACTTGCAGTTGCGATTGGTGTGAGTGGATTTGCCCGTGGCCGGATCTAGATGAGCCAGGCACGGCATATCCCTGTATTCTTCGTACGTTTGGGGAGCGCGGGATCCGGCTGCGGTGACCTCATCAGCGCGCTGCTGGCCCCTGCCTGCTCCGCCTCCACGTCCGCGGCCTCTTCCTCCTCCTGAACCTCCGTGTTGGACCGTCATGGCGACCATGTCGGATCCTCCGCCTTTCTGGTCTTCAGGGGGGTTCTTCCGCTTGTTGTTGTTGCTGACGCCGTTGTCACGGTTTTTCTTTTGTTGGTGCAGGGGTATGGTTGTAGCTGCGAGATCTCCGCCTGCGTCGTCATCGGCGGCAGTGTGATCACTGGCGATGTTTATCATCTCGTCAAGAGTGAGCTTGTTCGCATTCACCAGGCAAGTAAGCTTGTGGCGCAGCAGCCCCCACGCTGCAAACCACCAATGAAGGCGTGCATTGCTGTGCGGTTATCTACGTTCTCGCACTCGTTTACGGTCGCCAACCATCGGGTGAGGAAACTGGATGTTTCACCCTTCTTCTGGATGCAAGCTTGAAGGTCGCTGGTGGTGGCCGGTCTCTTGTAGGTGCCTCTGAAGTGGTTCTCGAAAGCTTTCTTCAGGTCAAACCAGCAAAAGATGGTGTTTTCCTCGAGGTCGCTGAGCCAAACACGAGCTGGACCAATAAGGTACAACTGGAGCATGCGGCAGGCTATATTCGGGGTTCCTCCGGCAAAGGTTACTGCATTGTAGTAATCCTCAATCCAGGTATCCGGCCTCTCGCTGCCATCATAGTGCTTCAGGTTTCCGGGTAGCTTAAGGTTCAAGCTTCTTGGCTTTGGTTCCTCTCGGATCATCCGGCCAAAGCACTTTGGACCAATGTAGTCGGATATGTACTCGTTGAGGCGTTCCCGAGCGTCGCGAGGACCACCGCCGGGTGACTTTGAGCGGGATCGGGATCTCCGGCCTCCGCCTCCGCCTCCACCTCAGCCTCCACTGGGTGGTGGCGAGGGAGATCTGCGAGGGGGCCTGTAAGATGATCTTCCGCCTTCAGACTCTCGGCGCTGCTCCCGCGGCTGGCTCCGGCCGGTGACTCCCTTCCTCTTGGTGGTGGTCGTCTCCGTCGTTCCGGCTCCTGCGAGGCTCAGGCGCGCGCTCTTCGTTCCGGCTCCTCCTAGGTTCAGGTTCGCGCCCTTGGCTTCTGCGAGGCTCAGGCTCGCATTCTTGATTCCGGCGGGGCTCAGGCTCGCGGTCTTGGTTCCGGCTCCTGCGTGGCTCCGGCGTACGCTCCCTGCTCCTGTTCCTAGGAGGCGGCATGTTGTCGCGGATGTTGATTCCACCTGGCCCATGGGGTGGGTGTTTCCGGCTAGGCGACGTCGAGGGGGTAGCGGAGGACGTGAAGCTCGGGGTGGTGGTGATGGAACACGATACTTGTCTCTGCCAGTATACATCGGGTCCTTTCCTTTGCCGGGTTTTTCGGTGTTGAATCCGAGGGCACCGGAATTGGATTCGGATGTTCTCTGACTTTCCTCCTGCGCTCCGTAGATCCGGTGCGCGACTCGCCATCACGATGTTGACTTGCTGGGGCGTCCTTCTGCGCGGTGGATATGCGGTGATCCGGATTGGATTCTAACCTGCGAAGTATCTGCCTTGCTCTGTTGCTGCATTGCTGAAGCAACGAGCTTCGGATAGTTGATGTCAATCTCCTCGTCTTTCTTTTTCAGGAGCTCCGCAGCCTTCTTCATGTTGTCCTTTGGAGTTGCGAGCGGCTGCTGCTCTGTGGGTGTTGCAAAGGTAATCTTGCGGGGAAGGATGGCTTCTCGCCTAATTCTAGCTTCTTCCTCCTGAACAAATTTCACCTTGGCCTCCCAGTGCTTCTCGAGTTGCCTGACCTTTTCAAGGGATTCATCGACCTCGCGATCCTTCTTCTGAAAGTGGACCACAAAGTTTGCAGCTTCTGTCCTCTCTTCCAGCATCGCAGCTGCGGTGCTGGCAAACTTCTTGGCAGTAGCCAGCATTTCTTTCCTTGTGGCTTCTAGGGCCTCTAGGTCTGCGGCGTTGTCAGGTGTTATTGGTTTGTTGAGGACATCCGACTGCGCGACTAAATCCATGCGTGCTTGCTCGACCATCTCTTCTGGGGACAGGACCTCCTTACGCGGTCGTTCCCGTGTTAACGGAGACCTTACGTTGGATGGCCCTGGATCGGAGTTGGAGTCTTCATCTTCCGTTTCCTGCTGATCCAGCGGTGCCACAGTCGCGAGGACCTGCATGGGCTGGGCGGATTCTGCGTCAGCTTGTTCTCCGCCTCCGAGCTCTTCTAGCTTGCGGTTAAACTCTTCCGTGTTCATGGACGAGGCACCGTCAGCTTCTTCCCCGATCTGGAGCTCTTTCGTCAAGCGGTTGTATTCCTCTGTGCCTATTGAGGAGGCATCGTCGGAATTTGGGCTTAGGTTGCCGAGGATTGATTCCTCGGGGTTTCCGGCTTCCTCTTGTCCCGGAGTGTCGCTGTCCGACAACCTCTTGCTGATCCGGAGCGGCGTCGTTTCCGGGTGCCTCAACCTGCAAGGGATCGGCTTCGTCCTCATGGAGGGCGTCTCTTGCGGTATGGGCCAAGAAGTGCACGAAGTGACACCTTTGCTTCTCTAACACCTGGGAGACCCAGGCGGATCTGCATTGGTCTTCCACCGTTTTCTCTGCTCAGGGCGGATTGGGTGGGCTTTGATTTTTCAGATCTAAGGCGGAATCTTCCTTAGGAAGCTCCTGCGACTCAGATCGGATCTTCGCGACGGCGTCCAGCTCAGCGGCGGACGCGTCAGCGTTACTTACCAATGCGTTTCCGTCGGAATCGACGGTCTCGCCGATGAAGATGTGGATGCCGCCGATTGGGACGATGGAGAGCTTGATGGGGTTTGACCTAGCCGGAATCCAGAATTCGTCCGGAGGGACGATCGGAAAATTCCCGGCGTAGAGTACACGCCCCACAGCGATCGAGTCGTCGTAGCTTCCCATGGCGGAGCCCTCCCGGTTCCGGCCTCCGGACGCCTCAGGCCCCACGGTGGCGCCAACGTCGTTGCCTAATCGACGGTACCCGGAGGAGGGATCCTCACGAGGGGAAAAAGAAGTAGGGGCCATAGGGCGGAGTGCACACGGGACGGTAGTATGCGAGTTACCCACCGGAACACCCACGATGACAGGCCTACTGCTGCTTGTCTGAATTATCTGGGCGCTTGCGCGTTGTTACAATGGTTGTGGTTGTGCCTCTAGGGCTCCCGGGATCCGGCTTATATAGACGCACGGATCTAGGGTTTAGATGGAGAGTCCTAGCCGGATTACAGATTGCCTAAACTACGGTACAATATCGTGCCGTGCACGTCAAGGATCCGCCTTCCTTATACATCGTACTGGATCCGGGTTCCTCATGGGCCTCCTCGGATCCGGGTTCCTCCTAAGGTTGGTGCGGATCCGGCTAACTGATCCTCGGCCGGACTTCATCCTTCACGATCAACAGCAAATGGGCCGCCCGACGGGCCACACGCCACCATCACCATCTATGGGCCACCCGGGCTTGCCAGATCTAGGCACTGTCGATGGTACACCCATGAAGTATACCCACAACACTTCCTCTTTGTCGACGTCCTGGTCGACGTACGTCTGCTCATCTTCTTCGTCGACGTATTGGGTACCGTCGCTCTCATCGTGGTGATCGCCCTAGTCGAGGTTGATGTTGAAGCCGCCCCGCGACGCGATGACTTCCGTCACCCTTGCCTCCTCTTGTGTGAAGCTCGGGCTCGACGCGGCGGCCATGGAGCCGGGCGTGATCATCTCGTGCATCACAGGCTCATTTGGCGGCGGTATCCCAGGGTTGGAGAAGGAGAGCGGCCCACGTCTCAGGGCAGGCGAGATGCCCTCGTACATCGCACCGTCGTACGCCGGCGGTGACGGCGTAAACCCGGCCATGCCGGCGGCGTAGGTGTCATGGAACATGGCCGTGGCCGGCGACGCCGGCGAGAAGGAAGGAGAGCCGACCATACCTTGGGTAGGCCATGGCCCGGGGAATTGGGCGATGCGCGGCTGGCCGAAGTTGATGGAGATCAGCCTCACCTGTTCCTCCGCCGCCGCCGCCACCCTCTTCGCGTTGCACTTCTTCTCCCTCTCTGTTCGGCCGCGAGTTTCGTTCCGCCGCCCACTCCGCGTTGAGATGCCCGGCGGCCTCTGTTTTGGCGCATGCAGCTTCCTTGCCTTCGGCGCGCCCTCGGCGGCGAGCTTCTTCGGCAGAGGAGGAGCTACAACTGTGGGGGAGAATGGCGGTAGCTCCTCCGAATTTCGGCGGGGAAAATGGTTCTATGCGGCGCAATTTGGAGGGAAAACGAAATTAATGGAGTGAACTACCAGTTGTGTCGCCGACAACACGGGCCCGCTTGACGTTTCTCGCGCTTTTGTTTCGTTCGGAGTCCCCAGCCGGGCCTCGGGAACCCGGGGATGACCTGGCTCTCCGGACGGATGAAAGACCTAATCCAGGGGGGAAACGAGGAGCCAGGGGCGCGGCTGGGCCGTTTTCGTCCATCCGGATGAAAAAAGGCATCATGTGGGCCTCGTCGGGGAGACGGTGGAGATGCTCTTAGAGCATCTCCACTCGTTTGCCCTCCCCACGCCGAAATCCGGGGAAATTTCCGTCCGGATTGGATGTAAATTTGGCGTGGGGAGGAGTAGTTTCCCAGCCGCGTCCTCAGGCGAAGACGACGATCTAAATTTGAAAAACGTAAACTTGACAAACTACGGCTAAAAACGGGCGAATTTAGACTAAATTTAATGATATTTAGTATATAGAGGGCGAAGTTCATACATAGAGGCCGAATTCGACTATATTTCAAATTCGGCTAGGGGAATACAACTGTAAATTTTAAAACACGGCGCTCTACATGCCCAAATGGCGGTAGAACACCGTGTAGTTGCCGCCTTCGTCGCCATCGTCGTCGGAGCCGTCGTCGTCGAACTGCGGCGGCGCGGCCTGGCTGCTGCCCTGGCCGGCGTCTCCCCACCGGCCGCTGGTGCGAGGCGGGGATGGCTTGTACCATTCGTCGTCCGAGGCTTCGAGGTCGACGAAGGGGGCGGCGACGCCGGATGGAGGTGTCGCAGGCCGGCGGTAGCGAGCGACGTCGTCGGCGGCGGTTGGAGCGGCGGCGCGGGCGGCGAGTTGACGCGCGGCGGCCAGGTCCATCAGCCGCCGCTGCTGCTCCGCCTCCTCGCGCTCCCAGTCGCACCTCGACCACTCCAGGGCGGCGTCCTCGGGGAGGGCGTTGTCGGCGGGCACCAGGTCCTTGAGCGACCTGGCGATCGCCTCCGCCACGGCGGCATCCTCCGCGCGCTTCGCCTCCTCCTCGGCGAGCTTGTTTGCGGCGGCGTTGATGGCGGCCGCGGCGTCCTCCTTCTTCGCCGACTTCCTCTTCCGCCCACGCTGCGGGGAGGAGGGTTGGTCGCGGATGACGAGGGCGCCGCTGCTGCGCCTCTGGTCGGCGGTGGAGACCCGGCTCCTTCTTGACGCGCGCCGTGTCGACGGAGACGTCGCCTCACGGCGCCAAGAGTGGAGCGGGGGCGTCGCGGCGGGTGGCTTTAAATAGGCGCGGCGGGCGCGGCGGCGCCGGCCGCGTGGAAGACGATGCGTGCGCGGAAGACGATGCGACGGCATTAACTCGCAGCGTGGAAGCTACGCGGCCGGCGAATGTTGACCGGCGGCAGGCTTTTACAGCGCGCGGAAGACGATGCGATGAGGACGACGATCGGTGTCTCTCGCCGACAAGTTGGGGCCACCAGACGCGCGGGAAGTTTCCTCGCCGTTTCGCGCGCTTTTGTTTTGTCCGGAGTCCCCGAGAGCTCCCCGGGGGGCCGGGGATGGCGTGGGATCGCCGGATGAATTTAGGCCCAAATTCGGACGAAATCGAGGAACCGGGGGCGCGACTGGGCCGAATTTCGCCGTCCGGATGGAAAAAACGTCGTTCGGGGGCCTCGTCGGGAGACGAGTGGAGATGCTCTTACAACACAGGTAGTCCACACTAGACAACTCCAGATACAACGACACATAAGCAAAAACACCCCACACAAAAGAAATATACAAATAGCTCTCTGAAGGGGTTTATTGCAGAACTAAATCTCTTTTTGCTGCCATCCACCAACAATGTCGGCGGAGGAGACAAACACCAAGCGTTGAATAGCCGTCGGAGCACCATCGCATCACTGCTTTGTGAGCCGAATAAAGCATCGGCCGTTCATTTGCACAAAAATAACCCAAAACTGAAAGAAAAGCACAGACTGACCCTCCGGCGAAACTATTTCACCGATCTAACCCTTTTGTGTGGCGCCCCTCACACCGGCGCCACACATGCCCATGTGGCTCCCCTGTCGCTGGCGCCACAAACCCGTCCGACGTGGCCCGTCGACGCTGAGCTGGTGATCCCGATCCGACGTGGCAGCATTGTTATCACCTGATTTTGGCCAAATCAGGAGATGGGCCGCAAGAGAAGATGGGCTTGAAGGACGTACACGTGGAGCATCTTCGAAGTGGCCTTGCGAGAGTTTGGGCTAAGTGGCCCATGTATCTGTAATATATAAGATCGCATTGTAATTTAGATTAAAGAGATAGAGTCCGGCCCGTGCACGGTTAGGTGCACGCCTCAATTAGAAAGTCCCTTGGACTATAAATATGTATCTAGGGTTATCGGAAAAGAAGGACAATCATCGTTCAACCAACACAAAATACGGCGCATCGCCACCCCTTCTCTTCGAGGGTTTCTCCCGGGTAAGCACCATGCTGCCTAGATCGCATCTAGCGATCTAGGCAGCGTAAGTTTATTCGTTAACCTTGTACTGCTCGTGCTGAAGCCTTGTTGATGGCGAGCGGTACTATTTATCCTTAGGTGTTTAGGGGCTCGCATTGGTGCTTTCACGTGCATATCTGCGTGGCAATGCCGTCCCTGGACACCTAGCTGCCCTTACGTCGATCTAGAGGTAAGGGCAACATCTTGCTTGATCATGCTTAGTAGATCCGATCCGTTATAGTTGCTCCTTGCTACGCAAGGATTAGTTTAATATCTGCATAGTTAGGCCTTATGCTGGGGTCGGAGGATCCGGTGGTGCGTTAGATGTGTTTACCGTCCCTGCGAGGGATGTTCCGGGATCAACGTTATGTTGGTTTTTAGGCCTCTCGTAGGGGTAGTTTGCATCGTCTCTCGTAGCTGCTAGGCCCGATCACACGTAGGACGTTCCGATTATGCGGTGAAAACCCTAAATCGTGGATCGCTTTAGCTTTGTCCTGATCAAGCAGGATCCCCATGCCATTGCTAATCCATCAAGGACCATGGGCGATCGGCTCTTTGAGCCGATCCACAGAAACCGAGAGCCGATAAGGCTCGTATTTAATGTGCACGTGTCCACCATGCAGGAACAATCGAAGCACTAACACCTTCCTGACCAGGTCTAGGTCAGGTGGCACGCCTAGCAACCGCCGGGACGAGCGCGGAAGATTTGCGGGACGCGCGGTGCCAGGGATCCACTAAGCGGCCCTGGGCTTCCCGCTCTTCGTGTTGCTTAACCAAAGCCCGTCGGGGGGTTTTGGAGGGTAACACATGCAGCACGCCCGGTGGGACCTCTTCTACAACATCCACGTCAACACCGACAAGATGGCAGAGGAGCAGATCACATACAAGGATCTCCCTGCGGAGCACAAGAAGAAATACGATGAGTGAAGGCCATCCGTGAAGCCGAACTCATCGGCTCCTCGAGACAACCCGTTCTCGCAACATCAAGCTCGGAGGAAACACGTGTCTGTCGCATGGCGTCAATACGGTAGATCTCAGCCACTCCATAAGAGAACCAGGGTTCTCTTTCGATGTCAATATGGCAGGGTTTGTGATTCGCCATGGCGCGGACAAAGCAGAGAGCAGCCACTCTCGTGGCAAGGATAAAGAGGAGGCCGTTCCACGCGACCGGCCCCAAGACGACGATAGACGGTACCTGACCGAGGGGAGGTGAGAAACATACGGTATCCACGCCCATTATCCGTGCATCTCCTCAACAAATGTGAACAGCAGCACGACCGACGTCGCCGCTACGACGACGACGATGAAGGATATCGTCGGTCCGATGCAAACAGGAGGTATCGTCACATGACAGGAACGACGACGGGTACGAACGCGCCAGGGAGGAGGTCAAGGGAGCAAGACAACGTGGACAAGCACTGGACTGTCCCTTCTTCAAACATTGCTGGGACTCAGGAATGAGCCGATTGCCAACAATCGAGCTGCCCAGAATGCACACGGCAAAGGAGAAGGGCGAACGAAGTCTGTGTTCGGCGTCTAGGACCTCTCCCACATCGAGCAAACGAGCTGAGTCATCTCAAGAAGAAGACTTTGAGGAGTCGGATGGAGAAGAAGATAGGTATCACCGACCAAGGTGGTGCCACGATGGACTCACCATTCTCGGAAGCGCCGGTGCGGCGTGCGAAACTTGGAAAGCCGAGGCACGACCTGACACGTTGAGAAGAGCGCGGCCCGATCGGCCGCGAAAATCCACAAACAGTGGAGACGAAGGCGCGCCGTCAAAGAAATATGGCGCCCCAAACAGCGAGCGATGCACGAGCATCGGCTGATGCCGAGACGTCGGCTGGTACAAACTCAGTGTTCAGGATCTCGTCAGAGATTCATGACCCAAGACGTGGTGAGCATGCTTCCGTCGAGCCACGTCACCATAGCAAGAGACCAAGAACTTGTAAACCCTCATTAAGCATTGCAATGGAAAAGGAGGCCGATTTCAGCGATCGGCCAGCATTATCCTCCATATACGCTTTGCCTGTGTTCAACGTCGATCTGGCAAGCGATGGAAAGCTGGGGTATGGGTTTACGCCAGCTGACAAGCCAGAAGAGATTAATGAAGTCAAAAAGGATATCGAGAAGATGTTGAACGCCGAATGCCTCAGGCCGTGCAGGTACACGGAATGGATGTCCGGGGTCGCACTCACGAAGAAAAAGGATGGCCGGTGGCGCGTTGTTATAGATGTCCGGAACCTCGACGGCGCTGCCCTACCGGGTGAATAGTCGGATCGACAACGGCAAGGGGAGCCGGTTCCAGCGATCGGCTAAAATTATTCCCACTATGTGGATCCACTGTTGTACTGTTGATCATGGGGAGTCGTGAGACAGTCTCGAACTGGCTAAAAAGCCGATATCCTCAATCATTTGAAGGATTCGGCTTGGGGGGGCATACACGCAGAGAAGGGTTAAGGCCACGGAGTTTTGTACCCAAAGGAGCCGATTCATGAGATCGATCGGCTAATAATAATAAAAAAAAGATGCAAATTTCGACGCAAGGGGCACAAGCTGTTATCCGCAATCAAAGGCGCGAGTTCAGTACAACATTCAGTGGCTTACACAGAGAGTTTCTTCTGAAGGAATTCATCAAGAGCGCGAAGGGCGTCAGCACGGATACGATCCACTTCGGCAATCTCAGCCTCGTCGTCTTCGTCTTTGCCGCTCAGAGCGCGGATCTCCGCCAGATCAGTTTTCAGATCGGCTGTGAGGCCTTGTGCTTCCTCTCGAGAGCGGGCAATGAAGGTCTCCTTCTCTTGGATAAGCTGCTTGGTCACCCTCACCTTCTCTTCGAGGCTCTCCAGTTCCTTGCGCAGGGTTTCGAGTTCAGCATTATTGGCAGAAGTATCAGTCTTGGCGTCTATGGCAGTCTTTTTCTCGTTAAGCCGCTGACATTTCTCTGCAATATCGGCTCTCAACGGGAGCTGAGCGCGACGAAGGGTAATTCTTTGGCGAGCCGATTGCACTCCTGACCGACAGGGTCGCAGCTGGCCAAAGCTTCACCTGCAGTGTCATAGGGAGATGGGGCTGGATTTCATCAAGGATACCCTTGATTGCCTCGGGATTTTCAACCAAGATCTCAACTGGGGAGGAGAGCAAAGCCTTGAGGCGCTGAAGGGGACCGTGAACCAGGTCAAAGCTCGGCTCTCCACTTGCTTTGGGTGCAGCTGGCTCGATGGATTCCGGATCGAACGTCAGTAAGCTCGAAGGATCACATCCCTGGCAGACAGACAAGAGCAACGTGAGCATACGGCACATGAAAGCATAGAGCCAAGGGGATGGGGTATACCTCTCCTAAAGAAGGGGGAGCGGCCGATGTAGGAACAATCGGCTGAGCCGTAGGCTTGGCCACGGTAGCAACTGGGCCAGCCACACTTGTCGAGGCGGCCAGACCTAGTGTGTCCGAGGGCATCGGAACCTCTTCATCATCCCCGCTAGATATCTCATTAATCTGCAAAAGGAATGGTGAGCCGATCCAAGTAACATCAAGACGGCAGGAGAAATGAATTGATGAAGTGGTTACATCCGGGACCTCTTGGCTTGAGGATGGAGTTTGCGAGTCTCTGCGAACCCTTTTGATGCATCGACGCTTCACACGGGATCTTGCTTGGACTGGAGCTTGAGGGGCAACAGGCTCGGGAGTCGATTTCTTCCCAGAAACGACGCAGGTGAGTCCGTATGGCTCTGCGTGGTGGATCTCTCGAATTACCTGGGCTCGAGTCCCTCTGGCTAGAATGTGCCTTTTCTTCAGTGGAAGTCTGCAAAAGGAGGTAGATACATGTCGGAAAAGGACTGGGAGGACAGATGGCAATCAGGGCTTGGGTTAACTTACGTGCAAGCGTTCTTGGATAGGAGCTTTGCGCTTTAGGGTCTTCCTGGCAGCTACTTTCCTCACCGCCTTCCTCGCTTGGGTAGAAGCTCGGGGGCAACAGCCCCGAAGATGCTTTGCTCGGGGCCGATTTTGGTGAAATCGGCTGGCCTTGCATTATGACCTTCTTCAAGGCCGGCGAGTTCGCGAAGAGAACCACCGGAGCTAGCGGAAAGAATGTGAAGGGAGAGCCGTCGATTTGCGTGGGCTCTGGGCCGTCTTGTTCCTGCCAAGAAGTAAAATCAGGTTTTTAGACAATTCTCATGGGCAATTGCAAGAAATTTCAACACAGTGGTACCTGATGTGCAGGAATGCTATACTCAGCATCGAGTTGCCTCAGCAACGGTCCTAGAGCTCTTCTGAAGGCATGGGTCTTCCACATGGACCACCAGGTATCAAATCCATCGGTAGTGGTGGTGAAACGGAGGTTGTGGGGAATTGGGATGGCCAAAGCGTCAAAGAAGGTGTAGCATCTTTGGCCAGTAAGGATATCAGGCAGTTCAGCTCTGCTTGCTGTCAGGTGATGAAGAAAGAAGTGTGGAGGCACTTGCCCAAGACCGAGCTGACGAGCTACCACCACTGGTTGGTAAGACTCGTAACCAGGCTTGATGATCCGGTTGGAGGTACTCATGCCGACTGGGAGGAAGCAAGGACGGATCATGATGGAGTACAAGTGCCGGTGCCGCGTCATCGGCAAAGCTGTCTAATCGGAAGGAGACTGGGTTCTCGAAGTTCTCCGATTCAGTGTAGGGAAGAACGGGGGTCCTCGAGCCTTGGAAGAAGATCTGGAACCACCTGCTGCTTCTTTAGGAATTAGCCTGCTGCCTGGAGGCCATACAGGGCTTGACCATAACTGGTGCATCGGATCTCCCTCCCGTCGGTATCCGGGAAGGTGCAGGTGGTCAAAGGTGGAAAGTCTGGGATTTGGTTCTGAAAGTATAGCTGAGCCCATAATTGAATAAACCACCAGGGACCCCTGTCTTTACTGTTCTTTGAGAAAACAGTTTGACCGACATCAGCTGGAGAGATCGATAAACCTCCCCAAGGAACAGTTTGCCAAGGCCAAGGCGAGTGCCTTTAGCAAGTTCGTAGGCCAGGGAGAGGTAATTCTTAGTTGGAGCGAGAGAAGGACCGCAGAATATGAAGTGCTCCAGCCAGAAGTTTAAGAAGGCCGTGTGTTCTCTCTCGGTTACGGGGCCTTTGGTTTTCATGTAACGCTTGAGATAGGCGCCCCAGCTTGTGCACTCTTTTTGGAAGAGAGGGTGAACGGGACTTTTGGCAATTTGAAAGCAGAGGGGCTGGGAGATGCAATATCAAGGCCTGTGATCATGGTTACATCCAGCAGAGTTGGCGTCATGGGGCCATGGCCAAACATAAAACAGTTTAGTGCGTCGGACCAAAAGTAGCCGATGGTTTTCAGAATGTTCTCATTCTTTTCAAGAGGAGACAGTGATAATGACAATGCATCGGCTATCCCTATCGTTTCCCAGGTGGCGTAATGGGTCTTAGACACTCTATTGTACCATGCTACCCAACCTTCAGGGGGATTAGGCCAGGCTCGCAGGCAGTCGGCCCAGGAAGTCAGATCTAAGTTCTGGTTCGCGAAGGGGATTCTGTTGGCCTCACAGGAGATTAAATGGGCAGGGCTCTCGGAAGAACGAGGGCCAAGACACATGGAGTTTGGGAGAGAAGGATGCGGCAACAGGATATCGGAGACCTAAAATTAACAACGAGACAGAAACATTAATTCAGGTGTTCCTCCGTTCAATCCTGAGTTTAATCCTAATGGCGAAGAAGCAGTGGAGTATTACCTTCAGACCCGAGACCATGGCGTTGGCGTTGGACGATTCCGCCATTGGATGCGTTGCGGGGGTAGGGAGGCGCTGTTGAGATCTGAAGCTTGTGGAGCTGTTCAGGTCGCGGTTTTGGGGATCTGAGATGGAGGCTACAAGTTACCGTTTGAGAGGGACAAAATAAGGTCTGCCCTCGCTCGTTTTATGGTAGAGGCCGATGCGACACCATCGGCTCTTTTTTGGAGGTTGTTTGACTTCGGCCGTTGACCAAGTTAAGTAGAAGCCGATAGTTTAAAAGGGAAAGGACGAAAAGAAGAGCCGATTACTCGGGAGTGGCCAGAGCTGTCAGATCATGCAGAGGAGTTGAGAAGGCAAGATGTCATCATGGAGAATACTTCGACGGTTCTGCTCTGCTACGACATGACCCTTCGAGGAAAAAACAGATGGTTTTGATATTATCATTACCAAAACCAGGGGGGCATGTGTTATCACCTGATTTTGGCCAAATCAGGAGATGGGCCGCAAGAGAAGATGGGCTTGAAGGACGTACACGTGGAGCATCTTCGAAGTGGCCTTGCGCTGAGAGTTTGGGCCAAGTGGCCCATGTATGTAATATATTAGATCACGTTGTAATTTAGATTAAAGAGATAGAGTCCGGCCCGTGCACGGTTAGGTGCACGCCTCAATTAGAAAGTCCCTTGGACTATAAATATGTATCTAGGGTTATCGGAAAAGAAGGACAATCATCGTTCAACCAACACAAAATACGGCGCATCGCCACCCCTTCTCTTCGAGGGTTTTTCCGGGTAAGCACCATGTTGCCTAGATCGCATCTAGCGATCTAGGCAGCGTAAGTTTATTCGTTAACCTTTTACTGCTCGTGTGAAGCCTTGTTGATGGCGAGCGGTACTATTTATCCTTAGGTGTTTAGGGGCTCGCATTGGTGCTTTCACGTGCATATCTGCGTGGCAATGCCGTCCCTGGACACCTAGCTGCCCTTACGTCGATCTAGACGTAAGGGCAGCATCTTGCTTGATCATGCTTAGTAGATCCGATCCGTTATAGTTGCTCCTTGCTACGCAAGGATTAGTTTAATATCTCATAGTTAGGCCTTATCTTGGGTCGGAGGATCCGGTGGTGCGTTAGATCTTGTTTACCGTCCCTGCGAGGGATGTTCCGGGGATCAACGTTATGTTGGTTTTTAGGCCTCTCGTATGGGTAGTTTGCATCGTCTCTCGTAGCTGCTAGGCCCGATCGCACGTAGGACGTTCCGATTATGCGGTGAAAACCCTAAACTGTCGTGGATCGCTTTAGCTTTGTCCTGATCAAGCAGGATCTCCATGCCATTGCTAATCCATCAAGGACCATGGGGCGATCGGCTCTTTGAGCCGATCCACAGGGAAACCTGAGAGCCGATAAGGCTCGTATTTAATGTGCACGTGTCCACCATGCAGGAACAATCGAAGCACTAACACCTTCGACCAGGTCTAGGTCAGGTGGCACGCCCTAGCAACCGCCAGACGCGCGCGAAAGATTTGCGGGACGACGCGAGGTGCCAGGGATCCACTAAGCGGCCCTGGGAGCTTCCCGGCTCTTCGTGTTGCTTAACCAAAGCCCGTCGGGGGGTTTTGGAGGGTAACAAGCATGTGTGGCGCCGCTCCCGCCGGCGCCACACAAAGAGCCTCGCCAAAACGGCTAAGTCCCATACGATTTGTCTTACAGTATGTTTGGGGCAATTACACATGGATATGTGGCGCCGATGGGAGGGGCGCCACACAGTGCAGTGTGGCGCCAGTGTGAAGGGCGCCACACATTGACTTGTGTTAAAACCATGAAAAATCCTACCATATTCCAACAAAACTGCCATCATGTCAAAAGCTATGTCATACACACATCATATCAACAGCCATTTCGTACACACATCATGGACATAACATCATCATACCTAACATCGTAGCACATAGTTTCATACAATTTAAGATAGAATTCAAACAACACGAAGCAACGAAGATAGAGTTGACAACACTCTAAGTTCTAACTATCGGTGTCCGAGCCGGATTCGCCGGTGTGGGGGTAGTGCACACGGCGGTGTCGTCGAACACCTTGACGATCATCTCGCCGTCCCCCTCGTACAGGAAGGTGAGCTGGCAGTCGGGCTCGAGGTGGAGGTCACGGGCGAACTTGTCCCACCCCGTGTGTAGGTACATCTTGCCCTGCCCGTCGAACAGGACCTCCACGGGCCAGCGGCAGAAGTTGCAGCTAGCCTCCCGTAGCTGCAAGTGCGCCGGCTCGACGCCGTCGACGAACTCGGCGAACTTGTCCGGTAGCCTCTTGATGCCGAGTGGGTCGTCGTCGATGCGGAGGAGGAACTCGAAGCAGCGTTCCTCATGCGAAGACGAGGAGGATGCAGGTGACGGTGACCGTGGGGCCCTTGCTGCTCCACCGCGGCGGCCCCTTCCCCGGCCCCGGGGGCGCCCAGGACCGCGGCCTCGACCGCCTCGCCGGCCACCGGGACCGGCCATCCTACATGTTTACATTATTGAACCATATTATGATCCATTCCAATAACAAATATGAGTTACTCCATCACAAATACTAGACATACATGTGGGTTCATACACATACATACATAGGGTTCATACACATACATGTGAAATTTCATAAGTAGGTTTCAACAAATCTATGGTTCAAACACATGCATACATGAGGCTACCATCTCCAACACAAACAATACAATATAGAGTGCACAAAAAAAACCATGTCTAGGGTTCAAGTCCAAATCTAGCCCGATCTATGAAATTAGTGGATGAATGGAGAAGATTCGAAGGAGATTACCTTGAGAAATGGATGGGGAACGATCTCCACGGACAGATCTGGTGATTTGGTGGTGAATTTGGTGGGGGGAAAGGGGGGAGAGAGAGGAACCTCCGGCCACCTCCTGTTCTTCACGGGAAGCAGAGAGGAGAAAGAAGATGGTCGGGCTGGGCTGGGCGCGCGCAGCCAAACTTAAGTGGATGTGTGGCGCCCTTGCCAGGGGCGCCACACTTTCAACGTGTGGCGCCGGCGGGAGCGGCGCCACACATGCTGCCACGTCGGATCGGGATCACCAGCTCAGCGTCGACGAGCCACGTCGGACCGGTTTGTGGCGCCAGCGACAGGGGCGCCACACAGGCATGTGTGGCGCCGGTGTGAGGGACGCCACACAAAAGTTAGATCGGTGAAATAGTTTCGCCGGAGGGTCAGTCTGTGCTTTTCTTTCAGTTTTGGGTTATTTTTGTGCAAACCGCCAGCATCGGCTGGGGTTCAACCCCGTGCGCCTCGCGCCTGAAATCTGCCATCTCCGGTCGACCAAATCGACGAAGAAGATCACATATTCCTGCCTGCATTCCCCAAAAGTTGAGGAACTGTCTAACACGCGGTCGTCTACAAATTCTGTAGCCTGTAGATCGCAGTCGACTTTGTGTTAGATAATTCATTGTCCATTTGTTTCTTTGTCTTTTTTATTATCTTTGCTACAACCTTTGGGTCATAGGTTCTTAACACAAATATAAATGGCACAAACAAAACCTAAAAGACAAAATAATTAAAAATATGTGCATTACCAAAAAATACACAATATACACATTTACAGTTTATTTCTAAAATCCAAAATTGTTGAGATATGCAAACTACCGGTTACACATTTCTAAATCCAAAAAATGCACAAATATAATTATGTGCACTTTCATGGACCAGTGCAAATAACCCAATTGCACATTTCTAAAGTCGATATCATTAAATTTGTGCAATGTCATGATTTAAAAAGTGTAAACTGCATATATCTAACACCCAAATTGCACAAAACAATTAAGTACACTTTTTTTTTGCTTCAATCCTTAAGTTTCAGATTTCAGAATGTGCAACTGCTCCGGGCTAGTTACACGTTTTTAATCCTAAATCTGCACAATCTGAAAATGAACAATTACGTAATGAATGGATAGAAAACTGTAAGAAATCTAAACTCGTAGTAGGTAACAAATAAAGCTTCCCAAATGCAAATTCAAAACTTTAAATAAATATGTAGATACCAAAAACATAAACATCACTACTCCTTACACTTTAAATGTGTTAAAAATGGTTTGATAGAAATGCAATGATGGCTACAAATAGAAAAGGTAAAGAAGATGAACTTGGTCTAAGAAAACACTGAACTTTCATAGTTCGGCTGAAAACTGGAATCACAAAATTGGAAAATCCTTCTTTTCTGACCGAATATGTAATTATCTTTAGCAATAAAAATTCCCTCAGCAGGATATTCTTCATCATCAAAACCCTTCAAAAAATAATACAAGGCTTATTTCTCTTACTGTATTACCTGAACACACTGTAGTTTGTTGCTAATGCCCTAAGATAGCTAGGAGCTTGAGATTAAGGTAACACGGACGATTCTTTGCTTGGTCGCTCCTAGCTCGCTCTTAGGCCTTCCTCAATATTGTTTCTTAAGCTGATGTGATTTGCCCTTCACATTGAGCCGCCACTGTACCGTTGATGCTTCCTCTTGGCCGCCTCACCCGGGCCAACAGCAGGAGGCGGAGATGAACGTGAGGAGGAGGGGAGGGGGAGGGGGGTTGTTTACAAGTGGGCTCCACCTTAACATAAAGAAATAAGAAATAGGGAGTAGAAGGGGAAGTTGGAGAAGACGCAAAAAGAAGAGCCTAGAATCTTTTCTCATTTCTCCCAAAAAAATACTGTTTTTAGGATCCATTTTTTGGGGCTCTGGTGAAGATGCTCTTAATACATATATAAGCTCACACCAACAAAAGAGCTGATGTGATTTGTCTTTCAAGTAATTTGATAAGCACAGTTAAGCAAAAGTACAACCAATTCTACAAAAGCTTTTAATCTAGTACATGGCCACATGTATAAGAGCAGAGACTAATTAGCTATTCCGGAGAGGTCCTAATATGCCCAACATCTGCTGATTTCATTCAAAAAAAATTCCTTCTATTTTTTCAAAATTGAACAGGGCACGGAGAATTGGCTGCAATGATAGGAACCCAAAGGACTCCTATCAGATGAAAGATCGCAAAGTCTACACATGTCACTAACCATATAAAAATTCACATGGTTTAAGATGGAGCAATTGCAAAAAAAAAAAAAAAACGGCCAAGCTAATCGTTAAATAGCAGGGGCGCAAATCAAACTAGAGCAAAGACAGAACACAGCTTTGCTCAAACAGTACAAATGCTTAGCATACAGATAAGACCTCTTGCTCCACAATCAACAAGTCCCAAATTTTGAGAACATAGTAAGATGAAGGATCCAAGAGATGGATGTCTCATGCAGAACGGAAAGATGAATGTTGGTTGGGTAAATAGTAACCCACCCTGCACATCTTTATAATACAACAAACGCTCAAATTCATCGCCATGAAAGCCATACCCGCTCAAAAGTCATCCTCATCATATTCGTCACTGTAAGCATCACTCTGGTCGCTATCAGGCTCACTCACTGCGTAACGATCTTCGTCTATCCATTCTCGGTTTTTCTTCGCCATCTTCTCGAAGATGAACAGCTCCTTCAATCGTTCCTCGTCAGCACATCTCCTCTCCACATGTTCCTTATTTTTAATATCTTCGTAGAAAGTAATACTTATCTTGTCTGCTCTAATCCCATTCACTACCAGAACATTCACCAGCTTATCAATTCCATCATCATCCTTTGAACATTGTATTATGACATTTTCAAGGAATGGGCACCAGAAGGCCACCCCATCAATTGACATACCATCTGTATCTGCTCCTTTGTGATGCTATGGAAGCAAGCAAAAAAGAAAAATACATTTTAGCAAACCTTTTCGATCTAATAATACAATAAATATTGTATGCAGCTTACCGATCTATGCATCAAAGTGAGTTTTTCTAGTCTTGGTGAAAGCTGGAGGAAGCGAAACACAACAGACAAGTCCTCAATTAAATACCAGTCACCAATCTCAAGGGTTGTAAGGCTTTCAAACACTGAACATGTTGGCAGCTCCTTTTCCAACATAACCTTGCATTGAGTGAAAGTGTGAGTTATAGCTAGGGCAATGGTAAAACAAGTACTAACTCCCTCCTTCCCAAATGTAAGTCCTTTTTGTTTTGTCCTAAATCAAGCTTTCTTGAGTTTGACCTTATAGAAAAAAATATCAACATCTAGAATACCAAATCAATGCCAAGATACATCATGAAATATATTTTCAGAGCGTATCTATTTGGTACTATAGATATCAACAATTATTCCTCTAAACTTGGTCCAGTTTGACTCAAGACAAAACAAACAGTAATTGAAGGAGGGCATATATAACAGTGTCAATAGCTTGAACAAAAGCAGGCAAACATCAAATGACCATTGGTATCACGAAAGTGAAGCAGTACAAGATCTAACGTGTCACAACTGACAATTAATGCTCAAAGCTATAGGAAGCCAACAGACCAAATTCTCGCTGCAAAAACTACCAAAATTTATACAGTTCAGAAAACAAATATATTGTATGACTTTTATGTTACCACTTTCAGGTTAAACATTTTTTTTCCTGACCACAGATTGTCTAATGTATGTCATTTTTTCTTCTAGTCAGTTGTATTGTATGTCCCCTATGCGACCAGAACTACTCACTATATGTGATTTCTCAAGGAAAGTTTGGCAGAGTCTTAGTGTCCTCCTGGTAGTCCATCTGTCCAGAACTGGCAGGCAAATTGAACTCATAGTTTGAGAACACGGCGAAATGTGCTGGCGTGGAAAAAATGAGTGCATATTTGATGACACTGTACAGCACTGGCAGACTCAATTCTATGTGAGACAAAGCTATGGTTGCTGTCTGGAGCCAAGGAGCTATGGCGGCTTCCATGGCATGTGCGGCCCTCCTACCTTAGATTCTCAATGGAGGGGGCATGTGCAGCCCTCCTACCTTAGATTCTCAATGGAGGGGCTGTGTATAGTTTGGGTCCTTTTTGCTCTTTCTCTACAGCTTTGGTAGCTTAGCTTAGCTTTTCCTTTGCTTTTGTTTTCTGGTTTCTTGTGGTGTGGAATTGTAGGATTTGCGTCATCTTGATGTTCCTTCTAATAAGAATGAGTTGCATTTGGGTGTGATCAAGAAAAAGATGATTATTGTGCTAAATGTACCCAAAATCACTATGTGAACCATCCCAGACACAAAGAAATGCCCATCATGTTTTTATAAAGTAGCAACATTGCCCTTTACACAACAGGTACAAGTTGAACTTATCAAACACAATCTCTCAAGCTCATTTTTTTTTCTTCTATCTGCTTATGCACAAGTCACTAGGTGTTTAAAGCCTTAAAAGTATCCATAACAATTTCAAAGTCTGAATATTTCCTTCATATCTGAATCACTTTTACCTTTAAAGTGTCATTTATTTTGATGGATATGAGTTATGACTAAGTGTTATAACTTAAACCAACATACAATATGAATACTATGATGAGCTCATCGATATGGGTTTTCACATTCAAATACCCTTCGACAGCAAAAATATAACATAGCACGTCAGCATTAAACTTCACAAACATAACTTGCACAAAACCCCACAAAAAGGAAACTGGCAACAGCTAATTTCAAATGCACCCCTGTAAAAATCATGACTGCACTTTGACAATTTAAAGGGAACAAATATTCAACCATCGATTCAACAAAAAATGGCACATGAAAAGAATTTAAGAAGGAAAACTATAAGCTACTGATGTCACATATGCCTCGAAGATAGGGTAAAATACACTGCTGCTCTTCGAAAACATGTCAATCCATTAGGGTAGCAAATGAAGCAACACATCTGATACAGGACTTGCAGTCATTTTTATGAACACGTTTCATATTAGAACAATCAGCAGAAAATTAATTAAATAACCAATCTACAACTTTTCAGGTGGTATATTAAGTAAAGCATCAACAGATCTTCACTGATATGTAACACAACAGTGACAGGTAGTCAATCACTTTATATATCTAATTTTTTGTTGCAGCAGAAGTGTTCTAACTATTAAGTAAATCTAGTATGTTCGCTCCCACTTTATTTTGCGGAACATGGTACTACACGTGCTATTAACGACTACAAGTACCAGCAACCGTCAAATAATATAAGAAATGCACCGCAGCTTCAGATACAGAGCACAGTAGTTTAATAAACAAATTTTCACATAGTTTAACAAGAATAATAAAAGATAATATTTGTCCTGCCAAAAATAAAATATAGAACCGCAGGCTTGTCTTTTGATGAGCATACCTTTATGTCAGAACCAAATAATGCAAGTTTCTTGGCATGTGCAAGAACTCCAGTGAACTTAGATTCACCATTAAATGTACACCCGCAAGTATCTATGCGTGCACTCTCTAGAGATGGCTGGCCTCTCCAAGAAATATCATCCAGTGAACAACCTGTGCACTCAAAGCTGATGAGATGAGGGGCAGAAATTGTGAATCCATTGCATCCATCTAAGAAGCCATCAAAGGTTAGCCTTTTTAGCGCTTTTGAGGCTATGCGATCAATATACATGGCAGAATCTATCAAATGCAAGTCTTCGAGGCCAGGGCTCCGGGCAATGAAACTGTTCAGAGCATGCTCATGCACTTCGACATCGCGTAGTGTCAAACTTTTGAGAGAAGGAAGCTTGATTGTGTCAGGCAGTACAAGTTGCCTATGTTCGTAATCTCGAAAGGGAGCTTCACCCCACTGCAAGTTTAGTTCCTGAAGTGAGCGGCAGGTGAAAATGCCAGGAGGCAAATCAGTCTTATCATAGAGATCAAGATTGACGTCAAGCACTTTAACATTATGCTTCAGCGCGTAGCCAATCCACATTCTGGCATCATTGCAGTTGAGGGGAGCATGAGGATCCCAATGCAGCTGGAATGTATGCAAGTCTACTTTACGACGGATGAGCAATAGGTTGTTAACAAAACGAGCAAACTTCTCGTACTTCCAATGCTGAAAATCTCTGTAATCAAGGTGTATGAACTGCAAGCTTTCACACTGTTTCCTCCACTTCCTAGACAGCCTGCGCATCCGCACAACAGCTCTAATCCTCACGAGGGACAGGATTTTCTGGAGGATGTTTCCAGGCAGCTCACTTATCCGATCGGTGTCGCTTTCATTATCACTTTCTGTGGCATACTCATCACCTGACTCCATAGCAAAAGCAACCCCGCCTCAGATTCCTGACCTGAAGGTTTGAAAACCTGCCATGTATGTACATATTCCACGATTAGTACATGATGAATTGATGATGCCCTAGCAAAGATATTCAATGACCCCAATTTTATTATGGTGCGTCAGTATGAAGGGTCTACTTGTTAGGTCCTTGGCACGAAGCAATGCAAGTTTGGACAGCCTTACAATTGTATGAACTCATCACCGAATCAGGGGTCACGGAGCAGAGCATATTTCCAGCCTCCCCTGGGTAAGGCCGGCCAAAACTGAACTTGGTTGCATACCACAATAGGGTACTCCAAATCTTTTTCGAAATGGGGGAGGTACTCCAAATCTAACAGAAAGTAAACCACCTTGCTTCACATTGAGCATTTTCTAGCCAGCTAATGAATACAGATCCAAATCTCCAATCAATGATGATATATTATAGCAGTACTACAATTACCAATAAGAAAATTATCTAAGAACACAGAGAGAGAGGGAGAGGGAGAGAGAGAGTTAAGACTGCGCTAACGCTCATCGTAGGAAGGGTTTGGTCTGGCCCATCACAGATTCAAGCAGTTGCGCAAGGGGAAATGCGCGTCTTGGCAACGAAGGACGTCTAGATTCGAGATTTAAGCAGTTGGCAAGAAGCTTGAGCACGTACAGTACAAGTAAGAGTGGGGAAATGAAAGCAAGAACCAGATCTGAGATGGAACGAATGTATGATTACAAGAAAATCGCAGAGAGATGTTCCGTTCTCACCGGCAAGGGAGAGGGGCGCTCCCTCGGAATCGCCACGACGGGAGCCGCCGGCACCTCGAGGGTTTCTCTAGGGTTTAAGGCGAGTTCGGAGTCTGGGTTTGGGCCAAATGGACTCATCCCCACGTTTTTCTAAGGCTGGTGCCAATGGGGGCTGGAGGCGGGGCGGTACCGCCCGGGCGCGGGGCGAGAGGCAGGCGGGAGTGGGGCGCGAGGCGAGCGCGGGGCGCTGGCGCTGGCGCCGGGCGGTATCGCCGCTCCCGCCCGGCTACCGCCTGCGTTGGGGGCGAGAGCGAGGCGGGAGCGAGACGAGAGGCGGGCGAGAGTGGGGGCGAGAGTCGGGCGAGAGGGCGTAACGGCTAGCTGACGTGGCGCGATCTGATTCGTCCACGTCAGCTAGCCGTTGGGGTAGTCGTTGGTGCTTCAAAAAATCCGAAAAAATGCCAAAAAACCCTAAAATTTCATCCCCACCTCCTATAAATACCCCCATATGGTTTCACTCACTCCACACCCATTTCATCTCCTTCACTCTCTCAAACCTTCTCCACCATGTCCGGTTGGACTCCACCAGATTTGACCACGTTCACGGATCTGTTGGGGCCCGACGGGTCACCAATAGGCCTAGATGATGTCTCTCCGACACATCATCGCACCAATGTCGGTTCTTCGCCGCATCCCCGAGTTTTATACTCATCCGACACACCACCTCCGGGGCCATATGGGCCATACGCTCCACCTCCGGCGCCATATGGTCCATACCATCCGCCTCCGTATCCATATCCCCAACCACCTCCACATGCTCCACCTACAGGTAGCGGGAGTGGCACTGTACCTCCTTACCCGCCATATGGTTCATACCCTCCGCCTCCGTATCCATACGCGCCATATGGTCCGTACCCCCCACCACCTCCTGAAGCCAGTGCTCCAAGCTTGGAGTCCGATGCCGCGGAACAATCGTACCACCGCGGAAAAAAAATCGAGTGAAATAACTTAATGTGAAAAAGAAATGGTGATGTGGAGGAGAGAGAAGTGAGAGATAGCCCGTGCATTGGCACCGTGGGGTGAGAGTGAGGGAAAAAGCTGACGTGGCGGGTGAGAGTGAGGTGAGGCATTGGCACCAGCCTAAGGTATCTCCGACGAATTTATCGCTTGTTTATTACTTTGTGTGAATGAGCTGGGTTTTTTTTGAATATAAACTTCTTTGTATGATTCCAGAAGTTTATTCAATTAGCTGAGTATAAAAAAAAATCATTTGTTCAGGCACTCTACGAACGCGCTAGCTCTGACCCGACTTGATTTAAAAAACAAGGGAACTTATAAGGTGAGAACGTTCGGATTTTAGAACATAAAGGGAAAGAGTTGTCAGCCGTTGAATTTTAGAAGCAACATCCAAATATTGCCATATAACCGCGTTCCACTAGACTTCAATGAGTAATCAGCTGGCTCAACTGAATATAATCCCTACGCAAAATATGGTCACGTGAAATTTCATTGTCTACTGGGATAAAAACAATTCAAGTGCATAACTACCCTCGGAACATGAGATAATCTGTCGACTTCAACCAATTTATGCTGCCATCTGGAGAGGGACCAACCTCTAGTCAACCTCCACCGGTCCTGATTCTCTCATAATTAGTACAGAAGCTCTGATAATATACACACTGGCAACAGAGGGTGTTGGCATTTGCTCTTCCAGTTATTTGATAAGCACTCTTAAGGAAAAAAGAACAAGTTCTACATAAACTTCAATATCTAGTCAGTGGCTACAAGTATAACTAACCAGACTAATTGGCTACTCAGGAGAGAGGCCCTAATATATCAAAATCGGTTGGTTTCATTAAAACGGCTCTTCTATTTCTTCAGATTGAACGGGCCATGAACTCACAGGTAAATGCTGAATCCACAATTTGTAATCTTGCTGTTGCTGGTATTTAACATCCTGTTGTAAAAAGGTGGTCGACTTCACTTAGTTTTGCACCAGTAGCCGAAGACATGCTCTCACTAGCAGCAGCACAATCAGGCATCAAGACGAAAAAATGCAGGCAATAACAGTCATCATCTCCTCGGTCTGATCTGATAGTATTTCACACCATAACCTACGGTGGATGCCATTGTTGTTGTAGCTACCAACCAGCTGCAGTTACAAAAAGATAGACTTAGCATGAAACACTGCAATCAAAATGCTCACAAGACTTTCTGAATAATCACTTGTCGGTCATCAAGTATTCTTCTGATTAAATTTTATCATTTTCTGGAATTATCAAGTCAACAAAGGATGACATAGGAAATGCTTCTGAGTAATGGCAGATAAATCAGTAGTTTGCCTGGTTTAATGTAAAAGTAGAATTGCATAAAAATAAGCAGCATTTTATCAAACTACAAAGACAATGTTTGAAAAAGAATTACCTCAAGTATGTAATATAATTCTGAGTCTCTTCTGTTCCATATTCTGGCTGAAGGAGCGCACCAGCAACCAACATCAACTGGAATACTGTATTCACCTGTATTAAAAAATATTGCCATGGGTCTCAAAGGTCTACAAGATCAAATGATTTGATAACACAGGGCTACATACCTTGCTGATGAAAAGAGGCTCAACCTTCTCACGGTGAATTGCATCTAAGTTGGTGAAGTCTGACCAACTGTTCCACTGGCGCAAGGATAATCAGGGTGTGAATTCATTTTAACGCTTCCAAAGATATACCTCAATTTTGGGTAAGTAGTACCTTCCATCCTAGGCTCGAAGCTCGTTTGTAGAAAGCACCACCCACCAGGAGAATGTCTCTTACAACCACCAGGCCAACAAGGCCAGCTTCAAGCAAAGCAAACAATGTGCAACTTAATGGATTGATTCGTCAAACAATTGAGTTAAGGGCAAGTATAACACAACAACATAAATTGAGCTATCTGCAATCAAAAAATTGTATTTTACTTAGATGAGGCTAGTGAATGGTTTTGCTTTTTTGAATGTCACTTTGTATTTCTAGTTGGGATTGATCAATATGTTAGACGTTTATGCAAGCAAGCTGTGTATCAATATCTCTGTGTAGCAAAGATGCAAAAAATAAAGAGAGGTGCATGTTGATCTACTCACGATGTAAGAGCTCCTTTTCAACCATTGCTACGGCGACACTGCAAATCAATACCTAAGCAACACAAGAAATAAAGCAGACCAGCTTAGCAGCACAGATGTAATTTAATAAGGAAACATAAAGCTTATAAATGTTGATTTTGAAGCTTGAACCTTGTCAGCCAACGGGTCCAGATATGATCCAATTACAGAATTGATGCCCATCTTTCTTGCTAAGAACCCATCCAGCTATGATTAGAGAACAGACGATGAGCAATTTTTTGAACATATGATGTCAGTATGGTCGCAACGGTAGAAGGGTGTAATCTTACCCAATCACTAGCACCAGACAAAGCTAGTGTGCCAAAAGCAGGAAGATACCATCCATTCACAATCATCCTACATAACATATGTAGATCGTCAAAACCAAAACGATAGGCAAGAAAGATATATAAGACCATATCCCCTGTAAATTTAAAATATAACATGGCAAGAAAAAATATCCAGAACCACAAATTAATCAAGGAGATATAGATACAAGCATGGGAATCCTGTACTTGATAGCTGTTGCGTGCTCTGACATCCTATAACACCAAGTAATTCAAAATCCTTGTTAAAACACCCAAACCAACTAATCTGACAATAAACACGGTTTCAGATGCCCAGAATTGAAGCAAGACAGCAAAAATAACAAGAGGACGGTGCAGTGTTAAAGTACATAATGAGAGCCTACGGTTTGACAGCTTCTTCAGATTCAACGCTGATAAACAGTAGTGGAGCAATAAGCAATACAGCTGATTCTAACGTGAAGGATAACAATAGGTTTACTCGTGAATGAGGCATTTATGTTATAGAATATTGCATTGGCATAAGAACACGGCACCTCCCAGTGTCTTTTATCTGATATATGGTGCAAAAACCTGACTGGTCAAAAAGGTATTTACATGACCAACATGGATAAAGTCTCAACTATTGGTTAACATGTTTTGACCCTAGAACACCGCAATCTTGGTGAGAACTAACAGGTTCTAACATCCTATTTATGTCCTGACTCAATATGTGGCTTGGCAGCTTCTCAGTCTCCTGAAATGCAAATGTTTTGTGTTCTTGGTTCCTGAATCCATGAAATTGAAAAGTAACTCTGCCATACCTATGTAAGACTTCAGACTTGTAAACCAATCAATTATTAAAATTCCATAAGCATCAGAAATTCATTTCATTTTAGGCTATAGAAGTATATCACAAGATGCACAGGAACATAATTTGAAATAGCTCGGTTGCACAAAAAAGAATGAAAAAATGCCAATCAAAGAGTATGCATTTTTTTTCTGGTAAAGAGTATGCATGAAAGATGAAACTAAACATTTTCATGAATGTGCCTTGTTCACAAGCACAGAACCACCTAGGAAAGTTAACAGATCATGGTGATATACGGGTTCAAGTTTGCACACTTCCGATTCGAATCAATTGACATGCCTCTAAACTAAGTAACTACTATAACACGACGGGTGCAGTTCAAGCTGAATGCAGTAACAACTAAACCCCAGTTAGAAACTAGCATTTTGGTCGAATGAACCCAACCATCAAGCTTAAGCAACTACGTTAACGCATAAGGTTCGACAGCATAGCGATAACTGAAGGTGAGCACTTACCATCCAATAAGCGGACCCGACGCCATGCGCCCGAGCGACACCAAATTGGGCAGATTCAGGAACCTCTCGCCTCGCCCAGCACCCTCGTCCGCAGCCCCGCTTCCGTAGACCCGCTTGGGCTCCCACCGCACCGCGTCCGCCACGGCCTGCGCGCCGCCGCCGCCGGCAACGGCGCGAGCCCTGTGGGGCTTCGCGCGGAAAGCGGCGGCGGCGGTGAACGGCCTGGGGGACTGCGGGAGCATCCATGGGGCCGGGGAAAGGAATAGCGGTCCGGGGGAGCTGGCGCGGAAAGCAGCGGAGGCGGCGAAGGGCGGGGCGGCGGTGCGGGAAGGGGCGGAGAAGGTGTAGTGGGAGAAGGGGGAGCTCGGATTTGGGAGGGCGCGGGTCCGGCGGAGGAGAGGGTTTAGGGTTTTGAGGAATGCCATAGGGTTCCGGTGGACGGACTGCGGAGCGCTGGAGGGGGGCCGGGCCGTATGTCGGGGTCGCCGGAGAGAAGAGCTTCTTGCGCCGGCGGTTGCTGGTCTTCTGGAGGACGGTGACGAAGAGCAGGGCGATCGGCGGCTGGTAGGTGGGCCGCCGCCGGTGTTACAGCAACTTTAGCAGAATTTTGGGCTGGTAGGTGCGGGCTGGTAGGACGGGGAAGCTCTGTCCGTTTTCTGAATTTTGGGCTGTCTCTATTTCTCCAGGAGATCCACTAAAATGGGCCGGTCTTCTTATCCAAGTACCCGATGTTGGCCCACACCTCCCCCTATATTACCCGGGTCCTCCTAAAGCGACAACTTGGTGGGCCAAGCCCGCACCACCCTCCTCCATCTGCCGCCGCCCAGACCTTCCTCTAAACCCACCCACCTCCCCCCAACTCCGGTGAACCCCACCTCCCAAAACCCTAAGTACGGACGTCGGTGAGCACCTTGCACCTGAACCCGTCCCCCATCACCCGAAACCCTAGGTACCATTCCTCGCCTCCGACGTCGATACCGCGGACAGCCACGCCATCCCCGTCTCCGGCGAGGTCCTTTCCTCGGATCCAACGGCGACGTTGTGGCCAGCCGCACCGTCTCTAGCTCTGGCAGGGTCGACCGTCGTCGTTCATCTTCCACCCGATGTATGTCCACCTAAAATAGGTCGAGGCCCAACTCCTTCCTCACGCAAGCGATATGCCTTTCCCTAGTAGTGTGCTCTTACACACTCCATGTCTGGCCCGTGGGAAACTATAGCAAAAGGCAACAGGACACCATTATCAAAACTACCCTAAAAGAAAGGTTCGGTATACAATGGTCCTTAGAAATAATGGCGAGCATAGTCGTGAGTGCAATAAATGTTGAACCTGCTTATAAAAAATATACACTATTATAATAAATTTTGCATCATTTTTCCAAGAGATGTTATAAAAAATGCAAAAAAAAAGTTTTGCAATAATTCAAATTGGTATTGTAACAAAATCGTGGTTGTATAACAATTTTACAACATTTTTCCCGTGAAGATATTGTAATAGTGCAAATTAGTCTAAAACATTTGGAAAATAGTTAAAGATTAATCAACAATTATTTGCTGCAGATTCATTTGCAACAACAAAAAAAGACACTAACAATTACAATAAAAATCGCCAGCGATTGCATGATTTTCTATGGGGCGAGTGCTTCCATAGGCCCCCAAGCCAACAATTGCATAAACGTACCATTATGCACGTGCTCCTTCCGCCGGCGCTAACGGGTCGGGTAGGTTAGCCCCCGAAGATCCGTATCGATTATACCCGTGTACTCGTTGAAGGGGTATACGGTATACCCTTGTACTCGTTGAAAGGGTATACAATGTATGTACGTTTCGGTGTATGTACGTGTCGGTGTATACGTCCGATGGATCGATGTGGTGGTCGTCGTCGGTTGTCACTTTCCATTCTCACGTACCTTGATCAGCTCGTCGCAGCCTCCAGCCCGGCCATCTCCGATCTAGATCTGCTCCGGTGAATACTGCTTGTCCGCCGATCGCGGCAAGGATCCGGCATCCAACCTTGGCCCGACTCCACCCCTCCCACGGCCGCCATTCATACCTAGGGTTTTGATCCCTCCGTCTTGTTGTGTAGCCGGTCGATCCCTCACCACCGCCATTTTCACGTACCCCGGGCAATCGTAGCAGGCGTGGCTGGTTACCTCGGCGATCTCCTATCCTTCCCGCATCCGGTGGATCGTTGGCCGTCGCCGCGGTGCGCACGACAACGTTACGGCGGCGAACGTCTGAGTCATCCACCCTCCGCGGCTCGCCTCCCCACGATCGACATATAGGTCGTTCCATTGCAAGGCAGAGCACCGCCGAGCCTAACTTCCCGTGGCTGCCCAGATTGCCACCGAAGCCCAGAAGAGGTCAGCCCCCCGTGCCACACTGTTATTCTCTTCTTATTCCATGTATACTTTGAAGGATGTATCGTCGCATTTCTGCTTAGCGTTTAATTTGTTTTTCAATTTTTTACCAATTTTTTGGTATATTTTTTGTTAATCTGCATCACACAATGAATTCCAAGCCGAGTTTTTATGTTGATTAGGTCAGTGATGTTGTTTTATTTGGACAGATGGACGGCTCTATGGCTTCTCGGATTGACAATGAGAAAGCAAGTACAGACGTTGATGACTCTAGATGGGAGGGTTATGATATTTCATCTTCAGAAGATGAATATGAAGTACCTTCGTCTGATGATGATGATAGCATTTTTGGTGATCCTGTATCTGAGTCTGATAATGTGAGTCACTCACATTTTCATATTTTATCAGTGCAGTATGCATGGTAATATTTTGTCCTTGATATTTGCCTCCTTGTTGCAAATTTTGTAGATGGACATCGATGATGAAGACAGCATAAGTGATACACATGATGAACCCACTTCTGAAAATACGAGTGATGTATGTTTTCTTTTATCTTACTTGCCTTCTTCGAGGTGAAGATGAATATACATGTAATTTGCTATTTTCCTACAAATTGCGCAGGTTGTTGTAATCAGAAACAGTGAGCTTACCTACTACGGGGATTCTGATTTGGAAGACTTTGCTTATAAAGAGGATGTTCCTGAGCAGTCAAAATCATTAGAAGGGGGGTTTCACAGCTGTCAAAATCTGAATGCAAAAGCGAAGTAAGATTTTCTTTTGATGCATTGCAATGCATAATAGAACAAATCAAAATGTCAGTAACAATAACGCCATGTTTGTCATATTTGTTTAGGTGACAGGAAGTTCCCAGCTGGACCATACTAAGCACGAAGATTACAAGGATCCATATGATATTGATACTGAAATGAACAAACAGCGAAAGTATGAGGCTGTAATGGCCATGATCTTTGTTTCCGAAGAGGCTGCCTATTACTTCTACAACAAGTATGCCAAAGAACATGGTTTTAGCATTCGACGCGAGAAGAAAAAGGAACGCCTTGATGAATTAGGGACATCCACCATTCGGTATAGGCGGTTTCTTTGCTCCAGGGCTGGGCAACGTGAAAGCAAATACTTAGAAATGGAAAACCGAACGTATAGGCACCGACCCGAGTCTCGCTGCAACTGTGGTGCCCATTTCAGTGTGTCGTATAACAGAAAAAAAGGTTTTTGGACTGTTCTGAGATTTGACGACAATCATAACCATAAGCCTGCTACAGCTGATCAAATCGCTTTTCTTCGGTCTCATAGAAAGATCAAGGATCATCAGAAATCTAGGATCATGTCACTGGCAGCTGCTGGGATGAGATTATTCAACATTATGAGGTCATTTATCAGTGACAGTGGAAAATACAGCACGGTAGGATTTGTAAGAAAGGATCTTTACAACATGTCTTGCCGTGAAAAGATGAAGATGATTGCAAAGGGTGACGCCAACACAACCATTGGCATTATGGAGAAGAGGAAGAGAGATGATCCTGAATTCTTTTTTGATTACAAGCTTGGTAAAGGTGGAGAATTGTTACACCTGTTCTGGTGTGATTCTCAGTCTCGGCAGGACTATGCCGACTTCGGTGACGTGCTGGTGTTTGACAGCACGTACAAAACAAATCGGTATGCTATGCCGTTCATACCTTTTGTGGGAATAAACAATCACCGCCAGACTACTGTTTTTGCATGCGCCATTGTCTCGGACGAGAAGGAAAAAACATACAAGTGGTTGTTAGAAACATTCCTGAAGGCCATGTATCAGCAGAAGCCTAAAGGGATCATCACTGATGGGGACGCTGCAATGATCGCCGCTGTTGGTAAAGTCTTTCCAGGCGTGTGGTACCGTGTTTGTACGTGGCATATTGAGAAGAACATGAAGAAGCACCTAGACCCCGTGGCTCACAATGAATTCCGGTCGCTGCTGTACTACAGCACTTCGGAACAAGTATTCGAGGAGAGATGGAGGGCATTCGTCGAGAAGCACCAGACGGCATTAACCAAAGAATGGATGAAGAGGATGTATGCTAGGAAGAAGTTGTGGTCAGCCGCTTATCTAGCGAATGGATATTTCCTTGGAATGAAAAGCAACCAGAGGAGCGAGAGTTTGAACTCCACCCTACACACCCACCTTGACTTTGGACTGACAATTGTGGATATGGTTGTGCACTACGAGAATAACAGTAGCCGTGTCCGGGAGGAAGAGGCCCGCCACGACGCCATAGACTCTCAGACACTACCGGTTGCAGTTACCAGGTACAAGGATATAGAGACGTCTGCTGCCCATAAATTCACTGCTGCAAACTTCTACCTCGTTCAAGAGGAGCTGAAAAAGATTGGGGGCCTAGAGATTGTAGATCAACTTGGATGTGTTGGTGGGGTATCAACCTTCGTTGTGTCATGGATGAATAACCGTAAGTATTTGTTTTCAGTGGATTACAGACCTGAAAGCAAAGAGGAAACAATAACGTGCAGCTGCCGAAGGATGTATCGGAAAGGGCTACCTTGCAAGCACATCTTGTTTGTTTTGCATTATGTGGGGTGCTCTGAAATTCCAAACTGTTGTGTTCTCCGAAGGTTCTCGAAGAATGCAAGGTATGGTTTGCCCTCGAGACGTGAGAGTGATTTGTACGGATGGGGATGGGAAGGGGTAGCTGAGCGGAGAAAGCATAGCGAGCTTACCATGATTGGAGCAGAAGCTTTTGATGCCGCATTGCATGACCCAGAATCTTTCAGCGAGCTTATGCAATGTATGAAAGGCATAATATACAGGAGAAAAGGCGCCCAGACCAGTCATTCAACGGCTTACCATGAGGACGCACAAAACAGAGGAGATGCACCAGTAGTGGGTGATCCTGATATGGCTGAGACCAAAGGAGCACCTAAACAAAACAAGAGGTACTATAAGGACAAGGATACAAATCAACAGACGTCAAAACATGGCAGGATACTGGGACACGACGAGCGGAAGAAGGAGAGGTTGTGCACTGCTTGCAATCAACCAGGTCATAACAGAAACAACAAGATGAAGTGCAGGCTACATAAGGAGTGAGTGTCTGGTTCAGCCCTACTTAAATCGCTTGCACTAATCTTCTACTATTTTATGTGCCACTGACTTGTGTGTTATTTCATGAAATGCAGATATGAGGGACCATCGGAAGTATGAGGAACCACCGGAAGTTCTGACAAGCATATGATGATTAATTGCTTGTCTACATTATGAACTACACTACTTGTTGCACTTGTGTATTATTTGGTGTACAAACATTGGTCTGATTGTCAAAGGCCGAATTTTGATACTTGCAACACAAAGGACAATTTTGTTCACGAATGACATAGAGCACAGCTTATGTCTTGCACACATTGCGAATATGATTACAGACTCAAATATAGGGTTTTAGGCCAAATCATGGTGAGTTGCACCCATACACCCCAAATATAGGGTTTTAGGCCAAATCATGCACTTTTGGGGCAAACCAGGTGGGTGGGGATGCCAGGGTGAGGCCACACTTGGCACATGGGTGAACCATTGCATGCCCCACACTCCTACCCTTGGAATCTACATGAATAATATGGGGTAGACCATGGTGAGTTGCACCCATACACCCCAAATATAGGGTTTTAGGCCAAAACATGCACTTTTGGGGCAAACCAGGTGGGTGGGGATGCCAGGTGAGGCCACACTTGGCACATGGGTGCACCATTGCATGCCCCACACTACCCTTGGAATCTACATGAATAATATGGGGTAGACCATGGTGAGTTGCACCCATACACCCAAAATAAAGGGTTTTAGGCCAAATCATGCACTTTTGGGGCAAACCATGTGGGTGGGGATGCCAGGGTGAGGCCACACTTGGCACATGGGTGAACCATTGCATGCCCCACACTCCTACCCTTGGAATCTACATGAATAATATGGGGTAGACCATGGTGAGTTGCACCCACACACCCAAATACAGGGTTTTAGGCCTAAACATGCACTTTTGGGGCAAACCAGGGTGGGGATGCCAGGGTGAGGCCACACTTGGCACATGGGTGCACCATTGCATGCCCCACACTGCTACCCTTGGAATCTACATGAATAATATGGGGTAGACCATGGTGAGTTGCACCCATACACCCCAAATCTAGGGTTTTAGGCCAAATCATGCACTTTTGGGGCAAACCAGGTGGGTGGGGATGCCAGGGTGAGGCCACACTTGGCACATGGGTGAACCATTGCATGCCCCACACTCCTACCCTTGGAATCTACATGACTAATATGGGGTAGACCATGGTGAGTTGCACCCATACACCCAAAATACAGGGTTTTAGGCCAAATCATGCACTTTTGGGGCAAACCAGGTGGGTGGGGATGCCAGGGTGAGGCCACACTTGGCACATGGGTGAACCATTGCATGCCCCACACTCCTACCCTTGGAATCTACATGAATAATATGGGGTAGACCATGGTTGCACCCACACACCCCAAATACAGGGTTTTAGGCCTAAACATGCACTTTTGGGGCAAACCAGGTGGGTGGGGATGCCAGGGTGAGGCCACACTTGGCACATGGGTGCACCATTGCATGCCCCACACTGCTACCCTTGGAATCTACATGAATAATATGGGGTAGACCATGGTGAGTTGCACCCATACACCCCAAATCTAGGGTTTTAGGCCAAATCATGCACTTTTGGGGCAAACCAGGTGGGTGGGGATGCCAGGTGAGGCCACACTTGGCACATGGGTGAACCATTGCATGCCCCACACTCCTACCCTTGGAATCTACATGAATAATATGGGGTAGACCATGGTGAGTTGCACCCACACACCCCAAATACAGGGTTTTAGGCCTAAACATGCACTTTTGGGGCAAATCAGGTGGGGGGATGCCAGGTGAGGCCACACTTGGCACATGGGTGCACCATTGCATGCCCCACACTCCTACCCTTGTAATCTACATGAATTATATGGGGTAGACCATGGTGAGTTGCACCAAGACACCCCAAATATAGGGTTTTAGGCCAAAACATGCACTTTTGGGGCAAACCAGGTGGGTGGGGATGCCAGGGTGAGGCCACACTTGGAACATGGGTGCACCATTGCATGCCCCACACTCCTACCCTTGGAATCTACATGAATTATATGGGGTAGACCATGGTGAGTTGCACCAGACACCCCAAATATAGGGTTTTAGGCCAAAACATGCACTTTTGGGGCAAACCAGGTGGGTGGGGATGCCAGGGTGAGGCCACACTTGGCACATTGGTTCACCATTGCATGCCCCACACTGCTACCCTTGGAATCAACATGAATAATATGGGTTAGACCATGGTGAGTTGCACCCATACACCCCAAATATAGGGTTTTAGGCCAAAACATGCACTTTTGGGGCAAACCAGGTGGGTGGGGATGCCAGGGTGAGGCCACACTTGGCACATGGGTGCACCATTGCATGCCCCACACTCCTACCCTTGGAATCTACATGAATAATATGGGGTAGACCATGGTGAGTTGCACCCATACACCCAAAATACAGGGTTTTAGGCCAAATCATGCACTTTTGGGGCAAACCAGGTGGGTGGGGATGCCAGGGTGAGGCCACACTTGGCACATGGGTGAACCATTGCATGCCCCACACTCCTACCCTTGGAATATACATGAATAATATGGGGTAGACCATGGTGAGTTGCACCCACACACCCCAAATACAGGGTTTTAGGCCTAAACATGCACTTTTGGGGCAAACCAGGTGGGTGATGCCAGGGTGAGGCCACACTTGGCACATGGGTGCACCATTGCATGCCCCACACTGCTACCCTTGGAATCTACATGAATAATATGGGGTAGACCATGGTGAGTTGCACCCATACACCCCAAATATAGGGTTTTAGGCCAAATCATGCACTTTTGGGGCAAACCAGGTGGGTGGGGATGCCAGGGTGAGGCCACACTTGGCACATGGGTGAACCATTGCATGCCCCACACTCCTACCCTTGGAATCTACATGAATAATATGGGGTAGACCATGGTGAGTTGCACCCATACACCCCAAATATAGGGTTTTAGGCCAAAACATGCACTTTTGGGGCAAACCAGGTGGGTGGGGATGCCAGGGTGAGGCCACACTTGGCACATGGGTGCACCATTGCATGCCCCACACTCCTACCCTTGGAATCTACATGAATAATATGGGGTAGACCATGGTGAGTTGCACCCACACACCCCAAATACAGGGTTTTAGGCCTAAACATGCACTTTTGGGGCAAATCAGGTGGGTAGGGATGCCAGGTGAGGCCACACTTGGCACATGGGTGCACCATTGCATGCCCCACACTCCTACCCTTGTAATCTACATGAATTATATGGGGTAGACCATGGTGAGTTGCACCAAGACACCCCAAATATAGGGTTTTAGGCCAAAACATGCACTTTTGGGGCAAACCAGGTGGGTGGGGATGCCAGGGTGAGGCCACACTTGGAACATGGGTGCACCATTGCATGGCCCACACTGCTACCCTTGGAATGTACATGAATAATATGGGGTAGACCATGGTGAGTTGCACCCAGACACCCCAAATATAGGGTTTTAGGCCAAAACATGCACTTTTGGGGCAAACCAGGTGGGTGGGGATGCCGGGTGAGGCCACACTTGGCACATGGATGCACCATTGCATGCCCCACACTCCTACCCTTGGAATCTACATGAATAATATGGGGTAGACCATGGTGAGTTGCACCCATACACCCCAAATACAGGGTTTTAGGCCAAATCATGCACTTTTGGGGCAAACCGGGTGGGTGGGGATGCAAGGGTGAGGCCACACTTGGCACATGGGTGCACCATTGCATGCCCCACACTGCTACCCTTGGAATCTACATGAATAATATGGGGTAGACCATGGTGAGTTGCACACAGACACCCCAAATATAGGGTTTTAGGCCAAATCATGCACTTTTGGGGCAAGTTCGCCCGCTACCTCGATCTCGAGCCAGGCTGCCTGCTCACCTTCTTGTACGAGGGGAATGGCGACATGGTCGTCAAGGTGTTCGACGGCACATCCTGCCGCAGACACTACCACATCAGTGAGTCAAGCTCGAGCGCCGACAGTTAGAGACTTTCGAGTGTTCTTTCTTTGCAGCGAAAATGGGCACAAGCCAATAAAACCACTAGTGTACGTTTCCAGCCTGGGTGCCTGGGAGTGTTCTTTCTTGGCAGCGAACACAGGCAACACCCGAGGACAACACTAGTTAGGTTTTCTCATTTTGCAATGTTCTAATCTTGTTTTAAACTATGTAATCGTTTGTGTAATGTTCACATCTGTGTTTAAATGAAAAAGAGAAAAAAAATTAGGTAAAAGTTATTCGTTTGCGAATTTTTTTATTTATTTGAATTTTTGTAATAATAAACTTTTAAATTTCTGTTAAATTCAGGCGAAAAAAGTTGACAGATAAAGCCATGGCCCATGAGTTCCCTCCCGCGACCAATATCCACAACGTCGCACGTTATTGGGCCTAGTACAAATCGGCCTATTACCAGCCCGAAGTGTTCCCCGCGTGCATTGGCCCTGTCTGACGGCCTAACTGAAAGTTTTTTAATTTTTTTTAAGTCTGCAGCACATTATCTGGTTAAATTCAAAAAATTCAAAAAAAGTTTTAACCAACGGATTATATTCACAAAAACGTGTGAGATATTGGGTAAAAAAAACTGGATTTTATTTCGTAGGTCGAAAAATTGACTAGCTTAGAAAAAGTGGTTTGATGTAACCCAAACGACTCCGTTTCTAAGAATGTGGATTTTTCGACCTTCGAGAAACGCTCCAGAAATTTTTGCACACACTCTCGTATCCATTGTAAGACGAAGTGTGAAGGTTTTTTCAATTTTTGAATTTCCGTGAAAATAAACTATTAAATTTCAGTTAAATTCGAGTTCAAAAGAAAACAGAAGAAAACTAGAGAACCCTGATGGATGGGCCATGAGTGTTCCTTACCCGCGTCCATGCTCCACGTTAATGGGCTTAGTACAAACCGCGTTACATGTCTTTCGGCCTAACTGATAAGTTTTTTAGTTTTGATTTCAATAAATCTGCAGCAAACCTGGTTAAATTCAAAAAATTCAAAAAAAGTTTTAACCAACGGATTATGTTCACAAAAACGTGTGACATATTGGGTAAAAAAACTGGACTTTTTTTCGAAGGTCGAAAAATCGACTAGCTTAGAAAAAGTGGTTTGATGTAACCCAAACGACTCCGTTTGTAAGAATGTGGATTTTTCGACCTTCGAGAAACGCTCCAGAAATTTTTGCACACACTCTCGTATCCATTCTAAGACGAAGTGTGAAGGTTTTTTCAATTTTTGAATTTCCGTGAAAATAAACTATTAAATTTCAGTTAAATTCGAGTTCAAAAGAAAACAGAAGAAAACTAGAGAACCCTGATGGATGGGCCATGAGTGTTCCTTACCCGCGTCCATGCTCCACGTTAATGGGCTTAGTACAAACCGCGTTACATGTCTTTCGGCCTAACTGATAAGTTTTTTAGTTTTGATTTCAATAAATCTGCAGCAAACCTGGTTAAATTCAAAAAATTCAAAAAAGTTTTAACCAACGGATTATGTTCACAAAAACGTGTGACATATTGGGTAAAAAAACTGGACTTTTTTTCGAAGGTCGAAAAATCGACTAGCTTAGAAAAAGTGGTTTGATGTAACCCAAACGATTCCGTTTGTAAGAATGTGGATTTTTCGACCTTCGAGAAACGCTCCAGAAATTTTTGCACACACTCTCGTATCCATTCTAAGACGAAGTGTGAAGGTTTTTTCAATTTTTGAATTTCTGTGAAAATAAGCAATTAAATTTCAGTTAAATTCGAGTTGAAAAAGAAAACAAAAGAAAACTAGAGAACCCTGCTGGATGGGCCATGAGTGTTCCTTCCCCGCGTCCGTGCTCCACGTTAATGGGCTTAGTACAAACAGGCTTATTAAATGTTCGGAATATTATCCAACTATCGCGCCTAGCACTGCGTGCCGGCGTTAATGAGCGCCACCGCTCCCGCGGCTCACTCCGGCCTATAAAAAGGGCCGCCTGTCATCGTCCCTCTCACACACAAACCCTAGCCCAACCCTAGCCGCCACCATCTCAACAAGAGTCGACGCCATGGGTGGGAGAGGCGGAGGCCGAGCTCGCGGTCGTGGTCGTGGCCGCGGCAGAGCTGCACGCTCGCCGTCGCCTGCCACACCGTCGGCTTCATCGCCGGAGATGGACGTTGAGGGGCCCGTGCTGTTCGAGTTCCTCCTCGTCCTCAAGGGCGACCCACGCGGCATCCAGAGGCTGCCTGACTCCTTCGCCGTCTACGTCGCCGGCGACAACCGCCCGGGCACGATGCATCTGCGGGAGGCTTCGTCCGGCTTCTACCGGTGGATCGTCGATGTGATCTACGACGCGCGCGGCAAGATGTACCTCCACATCGGCTGGGAGAAGTTCGCGCGCCGCCACAGCCTCGAAGCCGGCTTCATCCTCCTGTTCTCCTATTTTGGCGACAGGGACATGAGCGTCAAGGTCTTCGACGAGACGCGCTGCCGCCGGGACAAGCACGACAACCACGGCGACAGCACCGACGAGGAGGACGACTGATAAGAGTGTTGTTTCTTCGCAGCGAATACGTGCATCGAGGTTTCTGTCTGTTCTTCCCTCGCAAGAACCAACAGGGGCACCGTCACCAGCTGGATTTTCCAGTTTCGGTGACTAGGTGTGCCCTCGAGTGTTCTTTCTTGGCAGCGAACACATGAAACCTTCGATGCACGGCCTAGTTAGGTTTAGTTTTTTTGCAATATTTTTTGTTTGTGTCAACCATGGTTCAAACTATGTATTAGTTTGGGGAAAACCATGTTCCTAATTATGTCTTCGTGTAAACCACGTTCCCAATTATGTATTACTTTGTGGAAATTGAAATAAGAATGCCAAAACAATGTTGAAATCTACATGAATAATCTGGGGTATAGACCATGGTGAGTTACACCCAAACACCCCAAGTATAGGGTTTTAGGCCAAAACATGCATTTTTGGGGCAAATCAAGTGGCTGGGGATGGCAGGGTGAGGCCACATTTGGCACATGGATGCACCATTGCATGCCCCACACTCCTACCCTTTGCATCTACATGAATAATATGGGGTAGACCATGGTGAGTTGCACCCAGACACCCCAAATATAGGGTTTTAGGCCAAAACCATGCACTTTTGGGGCAAATCAAGTGGATGGGGATGCCAAATCAAGTGGATGGATGTGGATGTGGATGGGGTTGCCAGGGTGAGTCCAACTGAGTGCATGGTTATTTCATGTGAGAACCCTAGGAGACTTAACACAGAATGGGATATGGTCTATTTAGTCAACGTCGAAATAATCACAAGTACACAAATATGTGACTATTTTTTACCTCAAGCTTATATGTGACTATTTGTTAAGGGTTCACAATTCTACCAATATGTGACTATTTTTTACTGCTTTCTTACCCGTAGCTTCTATGTTAATAAAACTTGTTGATTTTAGCTAACATCTCTACGTGGCAATGACTTTGTTATCGAGGGATTGAACAAGATTGGCTACGGGGACTGAGCAGTCTATGTGAAAAACAATCTATGCATGAGAATACCAAACAAGGCATTCATGCATAACAGTTATAACTAGCATTTATCTAGATAAAAGAATAACAAACAAGGCATTCATGCATAACAGTTATAACTAGCATTTATCTAAACAAGGCATTAATGCATAACAGTTAATTAGCATTTATGTAAACAAGGCATTCATGCGTAACAGTTAAAACTAGCATTTATGTAAACAAGGCATTCATGCATAACACTGGAGATATAATAAGTTCTTACTACTAAGACATTCCATAAGTAGAACTTAAGGTTCTACATACACACATTAAACCTAAAAGTTCTTAGTTATCCATTACAACCAGACAGACATAAGCTCAAAGGGACATAACATATATACGGCGGCGAGGCATCGGGCTGAGGCATGCATGGTAGGTTCACATGTTGCGACGCCTCTTGAGGATCCTGCCGGAACGGGGAAGGCGCGGACCCAGCAGAAACCTTGCAAGTGCCTCGTGGTCTGCCTTGCCCTGCCACTCGGGGGCGCTGTGGCGAGTGTCCATAGCATGCATCTCAAGGGAATTCAGCAAGCCGTCCTTCACCTTGCAGGGACAGAAGGGGCAAGCATGCCTTCCCCTACGCACTGTCTTCAGAATCCGAGTCTCGAAACCCTTGACCTGCCTCTGCACGTAGGACTCAAATAAAATTAGTTAGTCATGTGCTTCATATATACATGGAAGGACAGTAAACCAATACAAGGACAGTATTCATTTTATTGAACAAAACAGACAACACATGAGGAATAATCGTACAAGAAAATTAGAACCGATGAGACATTGGATATGCCTCACCTGGAACATACTTCATGTGGAACATAGAACTATTACAATTGGTCGCCAATAATGAGAGGTAGCTAACAATAATATGAGAGGTAGGTAAAAATTCCCATCATAGTACTACAGACAAATGTGTGTTCCTTATTAGCTTTGCAGGATCAGGGTCACAGCACCGAATTGGCTCTGCCCATAGATTCCAATTTTTCCCCATGATTCGTTGTTTGTAAATTTTGTTTTCCCAAAGTTCATTTATACATACATTTCATGCCGTGACAATTTCTACAAAACATTGTTCGAAAAAGAAACCTTTCACTTTTGAACCGCTTTAACCAATCAGCAGCTTGTTTGTTATGTGATATAGGATGTGATTAATTAGCAAATTGAATGAAAGCATGCCTTATTTGTTATGTGTTTTGGAACAAATAGTTCTTCACTGAAGCCCAGAATAAGTAGCCTTATTTGTTATGTGGTTTCTTAATGTTGTTTATTGGTTACTAGCATGCACAACATTTATAAGCACCTAAATTAAAGCATCTTCTTGATTAATGAGCAAATTTTTTGACAGAATACGGCACTTTATTGATTAATAACTCATATCAATAGAAAGGGTCTTCCGGATGCAAGTCGGAGCATATAATTGGAAATAAAACCTAAAGACGCTAGATTACAGGATCTAGCTAAAATGTGTGCCGATTAATTCATAATTGGAGCGTTTAACATGCTAAAAGATGCAACAGAATAGTCTGCAGCATTAGGTTGATGCCCATTACCAACATTCCCACCTGAGACCGATCATGCACAGTGGAGTTTAGTCGCTGGATCAAGGACAAGCAATCAGTGACGAACACGCATTTGAAAAACCCCTATGTCTAGTTATCAGCAGAGATTGTCGAACAGCCAAAGCTTCTGCAATCTCCGGAGAGGTAAATGATTGAACGAATGAGGGTTTTTTTTTACAGAAAGATCAAGGTCTCTTCAAAACCACGCGCATCCGCTTATTTGTGGACGGAGGGAGTAGATCTACCTCGCAGGGCTCGACGAACTCGCGGACACAGCAGCGGTTACCAGATCGACATAGCATCCACTCGCATCTAATACATCGACATAGCAGCGGTTACCAGATCTGAGAGGGGAGACAGAGCTTTACCTCGCAGGGCTGGACGTACTGGCAGGCTTCGTACAAGGCGTCGATTTCCTTGTACGCCGCCTCCCTCTCCGCAGCAGCCACCGCAGCAGCCACCGCATCAGCGCCGCCGCCCAGATCAGCACCAGCCGGTCCCGCTCCGCCATCCACCACCGCACCAGCAGGCGCAGCCGCTCCCGCTCCCGCAACCGCTCCCGCAGCCGCTCCCGCATCCGCTCCCGCTCCCGCTCCCGCAGCCGCCCCCGCAGCCGCAACCGCTCCCTCTCCGCCGTCCAAACCAGCAGCAGCCGCGGCCAAGTTCATGTCCATGGCCGGATCTGTGCTTGGACTAAGAAATGGGAGTGGAAAGAGAGGCTTTGGTCGAACTAGGGTTAGGGTTTGCTCTCCTCTGCTTTTTGCCAGAAATGGGGATGGTGGGGAGGGGATGAGGCCGAGTGGGGTTAAAATAGGCGACTCTTTTGGACTGTGCGCGTGGGCGTGGACCCTTGTGTGGACCCGTGTGTACGCGGAAGAGAAACGGACGGTAGTGTACGCGGAAGAGGTACGGGCGTACGTGTACGCGGAAGAGGTACGGGCGCGTACGTATTCTCGCGGTGATACGCGTACCCCCTCGGCTAACGGGTCCTGCGGGTTTTGGAGCGGGCATTTCTATACCCGAATCGAATTTGAAAAGACGATCCTGCCCCTCGCCGCGGAGTAATCTGGGTCGTCCTTGTGTTCTGCTCGAGATAACCGTTCGCGTTGGGGGTCTATGGAAGCACTGGCCTTTCTATGGAAGATACCGTCTCCTAAGATGCAAGTAGACCGATTTCCACCGTTCTAAATTTGGCTTGAGAGGCAGGTCACCATGCGTCCACACTTCCTATATTCTTGGTGCTGAAACTGCGGGCGTCGCATGAGCCAAAAGGAACAGTGCCAAATTTGGGTCGGTGCCTCCAGCCCCAAACAATAAGCAGCAGCATTCTCGTCCACAGATCCTTCCCGTCGTCGCTGTTGAAGTATCCCAGGAAACTCTCCATTCGTGCCCCGCGGATCGGTACGGGAGTGTGTCGCCCGCCACTCTCTCGTCGTCGATCCCGCGATGGGCTTCTTGACGGTGGCCGTGAGGAAATGTAACAGCAAGACGCTCCTCCGCGGCTCCTGCGCCAGTTGTTACTCTTCATCTCCGTGTGGTGTCCGTGGCAAGGAAAAGGCGTACACGCCCGATAAGCACAAGCGGTGGAGAAAGAACCGGTTCTGGAGGAAGAAGAAGAGGTCCAGCAGGAAGTACATCGGCGACTGCACCTGCGTCAGCCTCAGCGAGCTCGCCAGGCGCGGCGAGAGCGAGGCCATCGCCGACCTCGTCAACAACATCTCGGCCAAGTCAGATGTTACCAAGCACGTGTATGCGGCGGAGGAGATCCTACGGATCACCACCCAGAACATCCCCAGCCGGGTGCTCACGTTCAAGGAGCTCTCCGAGGCAACCGACAAGTTCAGCTGCAGCAACCTGGTCGGTGAAGGCGGCTTCGGGATGGTCTACAAGGGGTACCTCAAAGACACCAAGGAGATCGTAGCCGTCAAGCAGCTCGACAAGGAGGGGTTCCAAGGGAACCGCGAGTTCCTGGTGGAGGTGCTGATGCTCAGCCTCCTGCGCCACCCCAACCTCGTCAAGCTCGTAGGGTACAGCACCGACCTCGACCAGCGGATACTCGTCTACGAGTACATGCAAAACGGCGCACTCGAGGATCATCTCCTAGGTAGGCAGGCGTCAGATCCAAGCCCTGCATGCGCTCGTGTGTCTGATTGATCGGTAGTTCGTTTACATCGGCTGATCGATTCGATGCTACAGATCTCCCACCAAATGGCAAGGCACTCCCCTGGCAGACACGGATGAAGATCGCGGTCGGCGCGGCCAAGGGGATCCAGTACCTGCATGAGGTGGCCAACCCGCCGGTGATCTACAGGGACCTCAAAGCGTCCAACATCCTCCTGGACAAGGACTTCAACTGCAAGCTCTCCGACTTCGGGCTCGCCAAGCTCGGCCCCGTCGGCGACCAGAGCCACGTCAGCACCAGGGTCATGGGCACCTACGGCTACTGCGCCCCCGAGTACGCCATGACCGGCAAGCTCACCAAGATGTCCGACATATACAGCTTCGGCGTCGTGCTGCTGGAGCTCATCACCGGGAGGCGAGCCATCGACACCTCCAGGCCGACAGAGGAGCAGATTCTTATCCACTGGGTGAGTATTATTACAGCAACGAAAACATACGCTCCAATCGAAAACACGCTCCGGCTCACGCGCGGTTAACGTTTGCAGGCGGCTCCTCTCTTCAAAGACAGGAAAAGGTTCGTGAGGATGGCTGATCCGTTGCTGCAGAAGCAGTACCCGGTGAAGGGGCTGTATCAAGCACTCGCGATCGCCTCCATGTGCCTCCAGGAGGAGCCAAGCAACAGGCCCAAGATCAGCGACGTCGTGGACGCGCTCACCTTCCTCTCCGAGCAGAAATTTCATCCTCCACAAGACCGGGAAGCTGGTCAGGCGAAGGGCAGAGACTGCAGCACCAATCCTCCCAGAACAGACATGGTTTCTGAGATCAAAGCCGATGTTGAAATGAAGCAGAGGTGAGATCAGACGACCATAGACAGGATTATGCAAAAAGGGATCGAGGAGATGCAGCAGGACTATATATCTCTGCTCCCCTCACATTTCTTGTGTACAGTACACCACATAGGCAGGATGTAACAACAAGGGGTCATCTTGACTGATACTACTACCGATTTGTTAGTCAAGACCTCAATTTTCAGCCGCAAAAGACGAATGTTGAGCTGCTGTTTATTCATGAGTTATTCAAATGACTATCTCATTCATTAGCTTCTAAATCAACATGCAACCGTCATCATTTCCAACTCTTTCTCCATATGCAATCTAATATATATGCTGCTTAATAACTTGTGGAATTGTTTGACCCTGCTAGAATACTGAAACAAAAATGATCTAAGTTCCACTCGGTGCTAAAGCTGCGGCGTCGCATGAGGCAGAAGGAACAACACCAGATTTGGGTCCTTGCTGTCCAGCCTTGAGGGCATGTGCATAAAAATAAGGGTGTGAATAGTTCTCTCAGAACTAATAACGTTATCATCTCAGTTGCAACCCATGTTGCAGCTCACCATTAGCATAGATCTCAAAGCAAATCTAACGGTTTGGAGACATTTTTCGTAGTTGCAACCTCATGAGCTGCAACTAAAAAGATCTCAGTAGCAACCCAACTTGTATCTTAAGTGCACAAATCACGATGCAAATCTAACGTTATAGGAGCCTATTGAGCACTAGCTTAGCCATCAGTCTATGAGAACTAGCAATTCCATAAAAATAAGCTGCATCATTCCCCTCCACAAATCCTTCCCCTCGTCGACGTTGAAGTAATCCCACCAAATTATCCATTCGTGCCCCACGGATCGGTAAGGGAGTGTGCCCCCCTCCCCACACTCTCTCGTTGTCCATACCGTGATGGGCTTGTTGACGATGGCCGCGAAGAAGTGTAACAACAAGACGCTCCTCCACGACGTCTATGCCAACAGTTTCTCTTAATTTCCGTGTGGTGTTCGTGGCAAGGAAAAGGCATACACGCTCGATAAGCACAAGCGGTGGAGGAAGAACCGGTTCTGGAGGAAGAAGAAGAGGTCCAACATGAAGTACATCGGTGAATGCGCCTGCGTCAGCCTCAGCGAGCTCGCAAGGCCTTTTGCTGCCTCCCGCTGACCTGCATGCCTCGCTTCATGTGGCCTTAAGACCCCGGAGGTGCAGTTGATCCGGTTCTTGTCAGTGGAAGGACTCCTTTTATGTTGTTTTCCTCAGTCTTTTTAGGCTTTGTGTCCTGCTTAGGAATGTGTGGCCGTGGCGTCTCTCGGAAGGTAGAATAAAGTCCTCTCGGTCTAGCCCGTTTCGGTGACACGTTTAGCATCGTCGGAGGGCATGTGGAGGTTTGTCTCAGGTGGTTCTCACTATATTTAGTCTATGTTCCTTCTGATCTATGATTCTCTTCGTAGGAGATGGCTCGTTGGTCCATTGGGGCCTTAGCACGCGACTTCCTCGTATGTCTACTACAATAAGCTCTAGCACGACCAGCTTTGCTTCTTGCCTCTAATGAGAAAGGGGTGAGGACATCGACATGCCTTCGGCTTGTTCGAGTGTTTGTAGTCGTCGCTAGGTGGTCCAAAGATCTTTTTGTAATTTTTATTACTTTTGGCTTTTATTGTACCGCTCTTGAGCTAAACTTTCGTTTTACTGCTCTTGAGTGCCGCCGAGATGCACATGCTACGATGGATATGCGGTCATACAAGAAAGAACCGAATTAGGAACGAGGTAATTCGCGATAAGCTAGTGGTGGCACCGATCGACAAGAAGATAATCCAATACCGACTAAGGTGGTTTGAGCATATCCAGCGGAGGCCTCCAGAAGCTTCCGTTAACAGTGGAATTCTAAAGAGTATGGAGGAGACTAGAAGGGGTAGAGGACGACCAAAGTTGACGTGGGCGGAGGTGATAAAAAGAGACTTGAGGTATTGAAATGTACCTAAAATCTTGACTCTTGATAGGACTGCATGGAGATCAGCGATCCATGTGCCGGAACCTTAGTTACTCGTTTTCTTTCTTTCTTTCTCGTTTTGGTTTTAATTTTTTGTTGGGTTTCATATCTAGTCTACGCATTTTTTTTTTGGAAAAATGGCTTTGATGTTGTTGTTGTTGTAATAGCTAAACTAAGTCGGACTATGAATTCAACCCGTCACAGATAAAGGGAGTATTTTTTTACTAGGGAATGGCATAGAAACAAATCCACATACTCCGTTATGTATTGTGTTTGGGATACTAAATCCCCTAACTATTAAGTGGGACACATTACCGCATATGTAGGAGGCTAAAGGAGGAACAACGCGACTTCATCAACGACGTGAACTTCAAGCACGCCTGACGTGGGCATTACCCTTCGGGTAACTGTTATTGTCCTATCCTTTACGGCCCAACTGGGGGCCCATGAAGACAGCCGATGGCAGGGTGGGCCACTAGGTCGGTGCCGAAGGAGATTCCTTGAAGAACAAGACGGAGAGGAGTTGAACAAGGAAAGTTTAGAACTAGGACTCTTGTAAACCTAGTCGTACTCGTGCAGATCTCTTGGGACCTGGCCTCCTTTATAAAGGCCAGGAGAGGGGCTGCCGAGGGACACAATCAATCTTAGCAGTCTTAGCCACCAAAAGCTTAGAGCTAGGTCAACGTTAAGCTTAGCATCTCGACGAGATCTCAGTCGAACTATTCGGCACCCCATTGTAACCTATTTTTCATCATAATCAAGAACAGACAAGCAGGACGTAAGGGTTTTACCTCATCGAGGGCCCCGAACCTGGGTAAATCGCTCCCCCCGTTTGTCTGTGAACCGATGTCTCGTGTCAGCTTGCGGGATTCCATCAACCCTAAGCCCCTAACGGAGGGCATTGCCGAGGAGCCCCCTCGACAACCTTGGGCAAGATCAGTCATCGGCAGATCTAATCATGTCATCGACGTCTTCATCGACACCATCGTCACCAAACCTGGGAAGCTCGATTCGATTTGGCTCCTATGAGTTCACCCCGCACAGCGATTCTTCTCGCTCAAACTTCTCGGATCTACAAGGGAACATGGAGATGACCATCGGCGGCGTTCACTACAACGTCAACGCAGAAGGGATTCTTCAACTGCTGGAATCGCCCACCTCTGAATCAACGAGTCCAAGCGCATCATCATCAGTCGACCTGTTGGCTGGTCTGACAGAATCGACGAGTTCGCCTGCGCCTTCGACCCCCCGTTCGGCGTCTTCCATGTCGGTGGGATCCGATGATCCCACACCTCGGAGTTAACCTCGTACTACTGCTTGAACTGCAATGCCAGGCATGGCTTGGGATCGAGCGACACACCGTTCATCCGCAATGCCCAATATTCATCGGAGAAGACAGTGTCGACCAAGGAACCACCCGAAGATCGGCGCGTCATCAGGTTTATGCCGCCAACAACACAGGAAACACAAGGCACGAGAGGAGACCAGACCGCACGCCTCGTTCTAGCAGGCGAGCAAGCTTCGAGAACAGCGCCAGCAACCGCGACAGCGATTACACCATCGCAGACGAAGAGTGGGTAGCAGCCGGGGCAGCCGTGCTTAACAACACCCCGCTCCCCGCAGGAACCTCGGTCGGAACCTTAAATGCTTACCGCTCTATACTAGAGAAAAACCGAGAGCTCCTGTCGAAAGAACATGCCACCCTCGAGAGACGTCTATCTGCAGCAGACCGATCCAGCGAGCGACGGAGAGCTTCACAAGGAAGCGCCTCCCGAAGTACTCACGGAGCAGGCAAGCACCGGTCAAGGCTGTCCAGGCTCTCGGAAGACGACGCTAGAGAAATAACGTCGAACCTAACCAAGTCCTTCATGACCACGGACACCGCGGGCATGCCACGGCCAAAAAACGTTGCCGGAGCAACTGCTAATCTCGCTGCATACCTCATCAACCAGCGCCCTGAAGGATCCATGGCTCAAGCTCATCGAGGCGCCCTGGAAAGTCTCGCGATATTGGGAAAAAATCTAGTCCCGTAAAAAGAGAAAACCACGGCGCAGGCTAGTGGTTCAAAATATCATGCGAGGGATGCTCGGGATGAAATCACCCAGAGCCGGATTGATAAAGCAAGGCGACGACGCGCCTCCAGGAAGGACGACGACAACGATTCTTCGGATGAGGATCAGGAGTATGATGGCGAACTCAGGGTTGCCGATTGCTTGAGTTACAAAATTCGCGAGACGATGCCGCCCAAGAAGTTCAAGCCTACTCCCACCGACGCTGCCAAGTATGATGGGCAGCGGGAACCAAGATCTTGGATGGACGATTACCTGTTTGTGATTCTGCACAAGGAGAACCAGATAGCAGCAATGCAGTGCTTGCAGCTTTTCTTGAAGGATTCAGCGCGAGCCTGGTTAAGGGGGCTGCCGAAGGGTTCCATTAAATCATGGGACGACCTAGTGGACGCCTTCGTTGCTAATTTCCAGGCAACGTACAAGAGGCCTGTCGGGATTGAAGAGTTACACAACTGCGCAGAAGCAGAGGGAGTCGATGCGCTCATACATTGGGAGATTCACCAAACTCCTAAACGCTGCCGAAGATGTATCGTACAGAGCAATCGACGCTTTCAGCGATGGCGTCCGACGTGAAAGCTACATAGAAGAACTCGGACGCAAAAAGCCAAAAACCATTACCAAGCTAATGGAAATCGCCAACAGCTGGGCTGATGGTGAGGACAACATGCGAAGACCGCGGCAGCGCAGCGATGATGAAGATGACGACCAGCCGAAGCACGACTCGGGCAGCCGAAGGGATCGACACAAGAGGAGGAAGAACCGCAACTATGACGATAACAACCTGGTAGCCGCAGGATACTCCGATCGACATGACGATCGGTATGACGAAGAAGAGACGATCGACAGGACAGCAATCGGAACAACTGGGAACCGTGGCAACTATAAGCCACGGCAGAGAGGACTCCCGAGCTACCCTACGCTGAGCAGATCAACGCCCCATGTTACTGCACTCGTATGTCGACTCCAAGGACGGCAAAACGAAGTCGAGTCACCTTCAGGGACTGTCGGCAGTTCCTCGACATGCACAAACTCATCCAGAGACAGCCACCTTACCACCTCTACCCCACCTCCACCACACCAAGTCCACAAGCTCAACCTCATCAATCCAACGAGGCGTTCCCACCACCACGTGGGCAGATGAGCATGATCCACAGGACAGGTGTCTCGAGAAGAGAGATGAAGAAGCTCACCCGAGAGATTAATCTAGCCGAAAGCATCATGGCAAACATCCCGAGTATGTCGAGTGTTCCTCTCGAACATTACGTTCAGTCGAGCAGATCACCCGATGATCATACCAAAACCAGGACACGCTGCCTAGTAGTTGAGGCACAGATAGGGGGATTCAAGATGAGCAAAGTCTTTATGGATGGTGGAAGCGGGTTAAACCTGATTTTCGTCGACACAATCAAGAGTATGGGGATCACCATGGGGATGCTAGAAGAGACAGACACTTGCTTCCATGGGATTCTTCCAACTGCACCGGGTCACTCTCTTGGCAGAATTTACCTGAATGTCGTCTTCGGCAGAACCGACAATTTCAGGAAGGAAAAGATCGAGTTTGAAGTAGTGAACTGGGAGTCACAGTATCATGCTATACTCGGAAGACCAGCTTATGCCAAGTTCATGGTTGTGCCGCACTATGCGTATCTCAAGCTAAAAATGCCTGGGAACAACGGGACAAACATCACAGTCTATGGAAGTTTTTCACGCTCGGACAATTGTGATCGCGACTTTCAGAGGATTGCTGCGAAGTTTGGGAGCAAACAAGAAATTATCAAGCCTCCACCCAAGCTGTCGATACGCGAAATCAAGGAGGAGAAACATGACAGGGAAAGCAAGAAGAAGCCAGCCGACCTTGCCCTTAAAGCTTCGATAGCAGAAGCCTCGGCAGCAGAAGCTTCGGCAGCAAAAGCTTCGGCAGCAAAGGGTTCGGCAGTTGATGGCACAGAAGGCATAGAAGACAGCAAGACGCTGGCAACCACCGCCCAGACCCTTGGTGAAATCAACAACGCTGCAGCAGCCACTACCGTGGTGAAAAAGGCAGAAGATGAGAAGAACCCCTTGCTTAAGCAATTTACTAGTGTTTAATTTTTTTCCTTTATTCTAAACGGGGCCTTCCTCTTTTCGCCCTCTAGTATCATGCTTATCTTATTAACGAGAACTCAAGTTTCGATCTTTGTTAAGCATTGCAGTAATTCAAAAACGACTAAGCCGCATCACAATGCAACATAGTCCGCGGCAGAGGATCGTGTTTCAGAAAGAAAAGCCTCTACGAGTGCTAAAAGATACAAAACAAACAAGGATGTTAATCCTTCCCTCTGCTATAGATGCCTCTAGTGCCGCAAATAGCGAGAGTTAGAAAATAAACATAATACAACCCACGTTCGATATTTTACCTATGGAAATATCAAAGAACAACGGGCCTATCGGCAGGATCACTACACCCGAAATATTCGGGAGTGCCTGACGAAACATACATCGGTTGAAAGCAAAGTTGCGCATACAACAGGTTTAGCAAAACCTGCAACACGAGCTGATCACTCAAATGTTTTGCTGACCAACGAGTGCACATACATTTAAACGGGCAATTAAGATTTGCTCCTTCAAAACTTGCCAACGGCATTAGCACGGTAAAAAATACATCTACATGTATACACCGAATACAAAGCTTCGGCTAAACAATCTTACACACTTGGATAAAACAGCCAGGAAAAACTATTTACAAAGCAATATTAATTCCTGAATTCACCCTTGTGGAGCTTCCCTTTCTTCAGGTACCTGGGAATCCTTCTCAAGCCTGTCGACAATTACATTGGCGGGCAACAATACCTTCGGATACAGTACCTCTAAATCGCCAGTCGCGTTGGCAATAGACATCAGATTTGCCGAAGGATAGCGTGCAAGCACAAGGGAAAGTGTAAACCTAGCCCCGGCGAAAACTTGAGCCCGCACCAAGTCGCGAATCTTCTTGGCGTTTCTAAATTCAGACATCAAAGTCAGCAAATAGAGAAAGGCATAACAATGCATATACATGATATGATAAATATAGTGAGATTTAATTGGGCATTACGACAAAGTACATAGACCGCCATCCAACTGCATCTATGCCTAAAAAGTCCACCTTCAGGTTATCATCCGAACCCCATTCAGTATTAAGTTGCTAAGCAACAGACAATTGCATTAAGTATGGTGTAATGTAATCGACAACTACATCCTTAGACATAGAATCAATGTTTTATCCCTAGTGGCAACAGCACATCACAACCTTAGAACTTTCTGTCACTGTCCCAGGTGTCAATGAAGGCATGAACCCACTATCGAGCATAAATACTCCCTCTTGGAGTTAAGAGCAAAAACTTGGCCAGAGCCTCTACTAATAACGGAGAGCATGCAAGATCATAAACAACACATAAACAATAGATTGATAATCACCATAATCATAGCATTCTCTATTCATCGGATCCCGACAAACACAACATATAGTATTACAGATAGATGATCTTGATCATGTTAGGCAGCTCACAAGATCCAACAATGAAGCACAATTAGGAGAAGACGACCATCTAGCTACTGCTATGGACCCATGGTCCAGGGGTGAACTACTCACTCATCACTCCGGAGGCGACCATGGCGGTGTAGAGTCCTCCGAGATGATCCCCTCTCCGGCAGGGTGCCGGAGGCGATCTCCTGAATCCCCGAGATGGGATTCGCGGCGGCGTCTCTGGAAGGTTTTCCGTATCGTGGCTCTCGATTGGGGTTTCGCGACGGAGGCTTTAAGTAGGCGGAAGGGCAACGTGGGGGCCACACGAGGCCCCACACCCTAGGTCGGCGCGGCCAGGGCTGGGCCGCGCCGGCCTATGGTGCTGGGCCCCGTGGCCCCACTTCCTTCCCTCTTCGGTCTTCTGGAAGCTCCGTGGAACCCTGGGCGAAGATTTCGTCCAATTCCGAGAATATTTCCTTACTAGGATTTCAAACCAAAAACAGCAGAAAACAAATCGCTCTTCGCATCTTGTTAATAGGTTAGTTCTAGAAAATGCATAAATATGACATATAATGTGCATAAAACATGTAGGTATCATCAATAAAGTAGCATGGAACATAAGAAATTATCGATACGTTGGAGACGTATCAGCATCCCCAAGCTTAGTCTGCTCGTCCCGAGCAGGTAAAACGATAACAAAGATAATTTCAAGTGACATGCCATCATAATCTTGATCATACTATTTGTAAACATATGTAATGAATGCAGCGATCAAAACAATGGTAATGACATGAGTAAACAAGTGAATCATATAGCAAAGACTTTTCATGAATAGTACTTCAAGACAAGCATCAATAAGTCTTGCATAAGAGTTAACTCATAAAGCAATAAATCAAAGTAAAGGTATTGAAGCAACACAAAGGAAGATTAAGTTTCAGCGGTTGCTTTCAACTTATAACATGTATATCTCATGGATATTGTCAACATAAAGTAATATAACAAGTGCAATATGCAAATATGTAGGAATCAATGCACAGTTCACACAAGTGTTTGCTTCTTAAGGTGGAAGGAGATAGGTAAACTGACTCAACAATAAAAGTAAAAGAAAGGTCCTTCAAAGAGGAAAGCATCGATTGCTGTATTTGTGCTAGAGCTTTTATTTTGAAAACATGAAACAATTTTGTCAACGGTAGTAATAAAGCATATGAGTTATGTAAATTATATCTTACAAGTTGCAAGCCTCATGCATAGTATACTAATAGTGCCCGCACCTCGTCCTACTTAGCTTGGACTACCGGATCTTTGCATGCCATGTTTCAACCAAGTGTCACAAAGGGGTACCTCCATGCCGCCTGTACAAAGGTCTAAGGAGAAAGCTCGCATTTTGGATTTCTCGCTTTTGATTATTCTCAACTTAGACATCCATACCGGGACAACATGGACAACAGATAATGGACTCCTCTTAAATGCATAAGCATGTAGCAATGATTATTATTCTCATATGAGATTGAGGATATATGTCCAAAACTGAAACTTCAACCATGATTCATGGCTTTAGTTAGCGGCCCAATGTTCTTCTCTAACAATTTTGCATGCTCCAACCACTAAAATGATAGATCCTTCAGACAAGACGGACATGCATAGCAACTCACATGATATTCAACAATAGTTGATGGCGTTCCCCAGAAGCATGGTTATCGCACAACAAGCAACTTAATAAAATATAAAGTGCATAAGTACATATTCAATACTACGATAGTTTTTAAGGCTATTTTGTCCCATGAGCTATATATTGCAAAGGTGAATGATGGAATTTTAAAGGTAGCACTCAAGCAATTTACTTTGGAATGGCGGAGAAATACCATGTAGTAGGTAGGTATGGTGGACACAAATGGCATAGTGGTTGGCTCAAGGATTTTGGATGCATGAGAAGTATTCCCTCTCGATACAAGGTTTAGGCTAGCAAGGTTATTTGAAGCAAACTCAAGGATGAACAAGTGCAGCAAAACTCACATAAAAGACATATTGTAAACATTATAAGACTCTACACCGTCTTCCTTGTTGTTCAAAACTCAATACTAGATATTATCTAGACCTTAGAGAGACCAAATATGCAAATCAAATTTTAGCAAGCTCTATATATTTCTTCATTAATGGGTGCAAAGCATATGATGCAAGAGCTTAAACATGAGCACAACAATTGCCAAGTATCACATTATCCAAGACATTTTAGAATTACTACATGTAGCATTTCCAATTCCAACCATATAACAATTTAACGAAGAAGAAACTTCGCCATGAAAATTATGAGTAAAGGCCTAAGGACATATGTGTCCATATGCAACAGCGGAGCGTGTCTCTCCCACAAAGTGAATGCTAGGATCCATTTTATTCAAACAAAAACAAAAACAAAAACAAACCGACGCTCCAAGTAAAGAACACAAGATGTGATTGAATAAAAATATAGTTTCGGGGGAGGAACCCGATGATGTTGTCGATGAAGAAGGGGATGCCTTGGGCATCCCCAGCTTAGACGCTTGAGTCTTCTTAGAATATGCAGGGGTGAACCACGGGGCATCCCCAAGCTTAGAGCTTTCACTCCTCTTGATCATAGTATATCATTCTCCTCTCTTGACCCTTGAAAACTTCCTTCACACCAAACTTCAAGCAAACTCATTAGAGGGTTAGTGCACAATTAATAATTCACATGTTCAGAGGTGGCACAATCATTCTTTACACTTCTGGACATTGCATAAAGCTACTGGACATTAATGGATCAAAGAAATAAATCCAACATAGCAAAAGAGGCAATGCGAAATAAAAGGCAGAATCTGTCAAAAACAGAACAGTCCGTAAAGACGAATTTAAAGCTGGCACCAGACTTGCTCAAATGGAAAAACTCAAAACTAATGAAAGTTGCGTACATATCTGAGGATCACGCTCGTAAATTGGCAGATTTTTTCGAATTTTCTACAGAGGACTGTGCCCAGATTCGTGACAGACAGCAATGCTGTTTCTGCGCAGCGATCCCAAATATAACATCAACTTTGACATAGAAACTTTACTTGGCACAAAAACATGATAAGGAGAGGTTGCTACAGTAGTAAACAACTTCCAAGACTCAACAAAACAAAAAATTGCTGTAGTAAAAACATGGGTTGTCTCCCATAAGCGCTTTTCTTTAACGCCTTTAGGCGCAGAAAGTGCAAATCAAGTATTTTCAAACGAAGAAGCATCACCATCATGACCAGGGGTATTGGGAGTTTTCTCAACCAAGCATAATATATTGGATACATAAGTTTTAGCGTCTCCCTTTTCATTAGTCTTGGGCTTGCTACTCTCATCGAACAAATTTTCAGGAACAAGCCAAGCATAGTTATTTTCTAATGCATCATTCATAGCTAGGAGTTTACATGGTATTGGTGCTTTGATTTCCCCACCATCATTAATGTTATTAGTGTATCTTATTCTATCTATGTCCATTTTTTCAAGGAGACCAACAAAATTAGTATGAGAACCTAGCATATTAAATTTAGCAAAGACCTTTCTAGCCTCTCTTGCTAATCCCCCAAATTCTCTAAGAAGAGTTTCTAGAACAAAATCTTTCTTTTCCCCTTCTTCCATATCACCGAGTGTAAGAAACATGTGTTGGATTATAGGATTGAGATTAACAAATTTAGTTTCCAACATGCGAACTAAAGCAGCAGCAGCAATTTCATAGGTAGGTGCAAGTTCTACCAAGTGTCTATCTTCAAAATCTTCAGTAATACTAACATGATTGAAAAATTCTTCTATATTATTTCTCCCAACTATGGACCCACGTCCTACCGGTATGTCTTTTGTGGTAAAATTAAAAGGAAACATGATGCAATAAGCAAAAAGTAAACTAGGCGAATAAAGTAAAGACAAGTAACTAATTTTTTTGTATTTTTGATATGGAGAGCAAGACAAAATAAAGTAAAACTAGCAACTAATTTTTTTGTGTTTTGTTTAGGTGCAGCAAACAAAGTAGTAAATAAAATAAAGCAAGACAAAAACAAAGTAAAGAGATTGAGAAGTGGAGACTCCCCTTGCGGCGTGTCTTGATCTCCCCGACAACGGCGCCGAAAAGCTTGATGCGCGTAGATGTACACGTCCGTTGGGAACCCCAAGAGGAAGGTATGATGCGCATGGCAAGTTTTCCTCAGAAAGAAACCAAGGTTGAATCGAACCAGGAGGAGCCAAGAAGCACGTTGAAGGTTGATGGTCGTGAAATGTGATGCGGCGCAACACCGGGATTCGGCGCCAACGTGGAATCTGCACAAAACCAAATTACTTTGCCCCAACGAACGGTGAGGTTGTCAATCTCACCGGCTTGCTGTAACAAAGGATTAAACGTATCGAGTGGAAGATGATTGTTTGCAAGAAAACAGTAAAACACAATTGCAGTAGATTGTATGCTATGTAAAGAATAGGACCGGGGTCCACAGTTCACTAGAGGTGTCTCTCCCATAAGATAAAAGCATGTTGGGTGAACAAATTACAGTCGGGCAATTGACAAATAGAGAAAGGCATAACAATGCATATATGATGATGATAAATATAGTGAGATTTAATTGGGCATTACGACAAAGTACATAGACCGCCATCCAACTGCATCTATGCCTAAAAAGTCCACCTTCAGGTTATCATCCGAACCCCATTCAGTATTAAGTTGCTAAGCAAAGACAATTGCATTAAGTATGGTGCGTAATGTAATCGACAACTACATCCTTAGACATAGAATCAATGTTTTATCCCTAGTGGCAATAGCACATCACAACCTTAGAACTTTCTGTCACTGTCCCAGTGTCAATGAAGGCATGAACCCACTATCGAGCATAAATACTCCCTCTTGGAGTTAAGAGCAAAAACTTGGCCAGAGCCTCTAATAACGGAGAGCATGCAAGATCATAAACAACACATAAACAATAGATTGATAATCACCATAATCATAGCATTCTCTATTCATCGGATCCCGACAAACACAACATATAGTATTACAGATAGATGATCTTGATCATGTTAGGCAGCTCACAAGATCCAACAATGAAGCACAATTAGGAGAAGACGACCATCTAGCTACTGCTATGGACCCATGGTCCAGGGGTGAACTACTCACTCATCACTCCGGAGGCGACCATGGCGGTGTAGAGTCCTCCGGAGATGAATCCCCTCTCCGGGGTGCCGGAGGCGATCTCCTGAATCCCCGAGATGGGATTCGCGGCGGCGGCGTCTCCGGAAGGTTTTCCGTATCTTGGCTCTCGGCGGGGTTTTCGACGGAGGCTTTAAGTAGGCGGAAGGGCAACGTGGGGGCCACACGAGGGCCCCACACTAGGTCGGCGCGGCCAGGGCCTGGCCGCGCGGCTATGGTGCTGGCGCCTCGTGGCCCCACTTCCTTCCCTCTTCGGTCTTCTGGAAGCTCCGTGCAAAAATAGGACCCTGGGCGAAGATTTCGTCCAATTCCGAGAATATTTCCTTACTAGGATTTCTGAAACCAAAAACAGCAGAAAACAGCAACTGGCTCTTCGGCATCTTGTTAATAGGTTAGTTCGAAAAATGCATAAATATGACATATAATGTGCATAAAACATGTAGGTATCATCAATAAAGTAGCATGGAACATAAGAAATTATCGATACGTTGGAGACGTATCAAGCACTTGTCGAAGAAATGATGGACCTGTTGAACTCGATCCTGAAATAGTGCGACAGTCGAAGCCTTCGAGTGTTCCCGCCAGAAAATCTCTTCGGCTGAGGATAGTTGGGTTAAAGCGTGGACACGCTCGTGAATCCGTTTGTTCTCCTCCGCACGGTTCAGAGCTATGACTGGCGAAGAAATAATTTGAGGCTCAAGCAAGGCATTGATAACAAAGGGAGTCGGGGGCAAGAAACTTACAATTCAAACTATCGGTGGCCTTGTGCAGTTCAGTAAGAGCGTACCGCTCCACGTCGGCTGCAATCTCGCTCTTCTTATTGACAATTGCAGCCAAGGCGTAAGTACTGCGCAGTCCTTTTCCATCTGAGCGATCCGATCCTTCATGCGCTGGATCCGATCAACTTCAGGAAGAGCACCCGAAGAGTCATCAACAAACGATGGCACTGGGAAAACCTGCAGAAAAACAACGTTAAGTAAAAGGAGGATGACAGATATGGTCAAATTGAGTGCCCAAGGAAACTCCCATCGGGAGAGGTGAGGTGCAAGTAAAAATATCATAGTAAAGGTGTGCTAGCAACATTGCCAAACACGGAGTTTATTACAAGCACAAGTTTTGCAAAAGAACAATGTTCCACAACAGCCTGAATAAAATTTGTTACAAAAAGTCAAGGAGCTTGGGTCTGGGTTGATAGACTGGGTCCAGTCGATGTCTTTCTTGACGAAACTAGTCCAAGGAGCTGGCGAGCACAAGTAAGGGCAGGCGTTGTAAAGACACTTAAGTCAACAAATTGCCCATCCTGCCCTTTCGGCAGCTCCTTAGTCATTTCTTCGATGTCAGCCTTAAAGCCATGACCCATCATAAGTTGGAAGGCAAGAAGGGCACCATAGGTACGCGAGGTACGCTTGAATACCTCGATAACCTCCTTGGTGTCAACCGCGAAGGCTTCGACCAGTTGCCCCAGAGTCTTGTCCTGCTTGAGCTTGGGGAAAATCATCAGATGCATCCGCGCTAGGGCACCTTTCCCTCTTTCAAGAAGCTCCCGCGTAAGCTGGTGGGAGGCGAGGGCCATCAACACACCATTCGCTGGAGAGTTGTTTGGAGCCGCATCCAAGGCAGCAGCGGGGATGTTGGCGGCTTCTACAGAGAGATAAAATTGGAAAAAAGTTCATTGATAAAGGAATGAATTTGTAAGAGTAATAATCAGCAGTGCTGTACCAAAGAGCTTACCAAGTAGAGCCAAAGAGGATTGCGAAGGAGCTCATCCTTTTCGGCGCTCGAGTCTCCTCCTCTTTCAGCCTCTCCTTCAGTTTGCCCAGCTCCTCCTTCAGGGAGTCAACCTCCTGACAAGCTATGGCAGCCTTCTTAATGGCGCCGTCCAACTTCGAAGAGGAAGATTTAACTTCCTCCTGCAGCCGAACGTTGTCTGCTTCCAAGGAGGTAAATTGAGAGGCAAAGGCCTCCAGGGAAGATATGACGCCTCGCAAGTCCTTAAAATTAAGAAGAATCAGTTGACAAGGCATGCTTCAAGAAACTCGAGTTGTATTCAAAAGGGACTTACAGAAGGAGGAGCCGTGGTGGTGGCAGGAATATCCTTCCCCTTGGAGAGGGAAGAAGCAGTCGAGGCCTGAGCCGCGGGAGCTGCTTGAGGAGCCGAAGCTTCAGAAGCTGCAGCGGCCGGCGGAGCAGTGTCGGATTTAGCTTTCTTGGCGGAGGCTCGACGAAACCTTCATCCCTGCAAAAAGAGGAATGATCATTGGAAGTTGTAAAATGAATGTAAGATCAAAAAAAAAGACGTCAGAGCAAGAAGTACTTACCAGTCGAGAAGATCATCTTCGTCGGCAAAGCCACCGGTTGATCTCTTCACGGGAGAAGTTCTGGCCTCCTCCACAGCTGCATCAACAAAGGCATCATGATCAGCGTTATCATCACGCATTGATCCCTCTGTGTTGCAAGCATCATCGGCTGGGGGAAGGAGATTGGTATGGACAGTTTCGGATTCTATCGGATCGTCATCGCTCTCTGGACTTATATGCTCGACAGGGTGAAAATCAACAGGCACTGAGGAGCCTCTTCCTTCAGAGGTATCGTTTGGTGAATCATGCAAATTCCCAGGGACTATGGGAACCTGTCGAAAAGGAAAATGGATAAGAACAATGGTAATTATGATAATTAAGAGAAGTGCAGTCAAGATTTGGAAGGAAAAGATACCTCGGGCGGTGGATGATTAGCATCAAGAGGAGAATAAGCACACGTCAACGGGATCGAATCTTCTTGACTAAATAAAGTAAGGCGGCGGACTTCATCGAGCAGTTCCTTCTCTGACATTTCGGCCGCATTAACCCTAGTTGTGTCCTTTGGGCCTGAATACAACCACATCGGATGAACTCTGGCTATGGTTGGTTGGACCCGACGCTTCAGGAACACTGCTGCCACCTCTGTGCCGACCATAGTTTGTCCATCGGCCTCTTTGATTCGAAGAAATCTGGCAAATAATTCATCGGCTGCTACTTTTTCGTCGGGAGAAAGAATGTTCTTCCAGGAATTTTTAGGCTTGGCTTCACAGACATCGGTAAAGCAAGGGAGCCGGGATTCGGGTGACGAGGAATCCCTGACGTAAAACCACTTGAGTCTCCACCCTTGCACAGATTCTCTCATTGGGAAATTGAAGTAATTGACTTCTGGACGAGCTACGAAACCTACTCCTCCGGTGACAAAGGGTCCATTACTACCGCTGTATCTCTTCACATAGAAGATCTTTTTCCACAGCCCAAAATGAGGTTTGATACCCAAAAGCCTCACAAAGGGTGATAAACACGGCAACGTGGAGGATTGAGTTGGGGGTAAGTTGCCATAATTGGATCTCATAAGTTCGCAAGAGATGGAGGAGGAATTCGTGAGCAGGGAGCGAAAGACCCCGGTATAAGAATGACAAGAATATCACGGAGAAACCAACGGGGATTAGGCCGAGAAATCGCACCTGGCAAGATTACATTCTCCTCGTCGGAGGAGATGAGTCCCAGGCTTCGGGATCTTTTCTCGTCACGCTTGGTGACCGTAGATGCAGTCCAATCTCCGGGCTTGGCCACCGAGCTTGACGGTGCTGGCGGCGCCGGAGCTGGGGGAGGAGCGCTCGGCGCCCCCTTCGAAGGAATCGAAGGAGGTTTGGCGGCGCTCCGCCGGTGGGGCGGCGGTGGTGGCGCTCCTCTTCTTCACCATCGTGAGATCAAAGGAGAATCGGAGAAACGGTGGTGGCGGCGCGGCAGTTGTGAAGGAAGAAAGAAAGAAAGAGAAGAACGAAGAGGCGTTGTGGCAAGACTGGGAAGGACCGGAGTTTTTTGTTCTTTAAGTGGTCCTTTTTCGTTGAGGATTGCGGAAATCGAGGAGACAACTCGGTAACTGTGCATGAAAAGTGGGTGTTGCTTAAAAACGAGGCTGGGCAGGGCAGAGTAGGCCTGGCGGGTTACGTCCTATCAGTCCAAATCAAGATGTTAGCAAAGCGTCATCAATGACGTCATGTTTAAAGCATTCGAAGGAATAAAAAAAGTATATCGGATAGTGAACTTGAGTCTATGCGTAGATTGCAAAGCATTCACGCCTAGAATCGGGGGCTACTCCCATCGGGAGCACTGGCGCGCACCCGATAAATAGAAGATGAGCATTCGAAAGGATGAGGTGTCGAAGATATATTTTTTTTAAAAAAAGAGAGAGAGGATGGAATGTTCAACTTAAGTCTGCACCCGAATGAAAAGCGTTCGTGTCCAGACTCGGGGGCTACTCCCATTGGGAGCACCGGTTGTGCACCCGAAAAGTTTTTACACTCAGATCATGCCCGGGACTTGATTCGTGTAGGGTAAACTTGTTTGCCATCGGCGCTAACCAACAAAAGTTGGGCGCGTTACTCATTATCCCTTGCGTGAGGAAATGTATCGGATGACTTATGAAGACTTGCGTAAAACCTTCGTTTGAGCAAAAGATATTCGAGTGGTACAACTTGAGTCTATGCACGGATTGCAAGCATCCGTACTTAGATCGGGAGCGCTGACGCGCACCCGATAGAACAAGGACAACTATCAAAGAGAAGAACATTCAACGAAGGCATACTTTAGTCTCTACCCGAACTATCTTCGGCTAGACACTCGGGGACTACTGACGTGGGCATTACCCTTCGGGTAACTGTTATTGCCCTATCCTGTACGGCCCAACTGGAGGCCCATGAAGACAGCCGATGGCAGGGTGGGCCACTAGGTCGGTGCCGAAGGAGATTCCTTGAAGAACAAGACGGAGAGGAACCGAACAAGAAAAGTTTAGAACTAGGACTCTTGTAAACCTAGTCGTACTCGTGCAGATCTCTTGGGACCTGGCCTCCTTTATAAAGGCCAGGAGAGGGGCTGCCGAGGGACACAATCAATCTTAGCAGTCTTAGCCACCAAAAGCTTAGAGCTAGGTCATCGTTAAGCTTAGCATCTCGACGAGATCTCAGCCGAACTATTCGGCACCCCATTGTAACCTATTTTTCATCATAATCAAGAACATACAAGCAGGACGTAAGGGTTTTACCTCATCGAGGGTCCCGAACCTGGGTAAATCGCTCCCCCCGTTTGTCTGTGAACCGATGTCTCGTGTCAGCTTCAGGATTCCATCAACCCTAAGCCCCTAACAGAGGGCATTGCCGAGGAGCCCTCGACAACGCCATTGAGATCTCGCGCCAGCGGTCACGGAGGAGGCGGGACGCTCCTCATGGCGGCGGAGCGACAAAAGCTCCTTGAGATGAACGCTCAGCGCCAGGCGAGGCGTTCCGCGAGCAAGCGAGCTCGTCCGAACGAGGAGATTGCCGATGGTCGAGGGACGCGCCGTCGGCAAGCTCCTTGAAAGATCGAGATGTCGCCTAGAGGGGGGTGAATAGGCAATTAAAAACTCTTACGGATTTGTCTTGTAATAATGCGGAATTAAACTATCGTTTAGTTTACAAGCACAAACCCTAAATATGCTAAGCTCAACTAAGTGTAACAATAGCAACTAGAGCTAAGCAAGATAGGCACAAGATATATGTAGCACAAGTGATAGCAAGATATATGTACTTCAAGCACGATGGCTATCACAAGGAAAGAGAGCTCGGGTATAGAAATAACCGAGGCACGCGGAGACGAGGATGTATTCCCGTGTTCCCTTGCTTTGCAACAAGGTACGTCACGTTTGGAGGAGTGGAGGTCCCACGAAGGATTCCCCGCGCCACGAAGGCTCACCCTATTCTCCGAACCACACCCACGAAGGATAATGGCCCTTTCCTTATGGTTAGCTTTTCCTCCGCTCCGGAGATGGCAAGCTCCACAACCACTTCACAAGCTCCACGAAGGAGAAGCCCGGGCCCCTTCACAATCTTCCACGAAGAGATCACCGGGACACCAACCAAGCCAACTAGGAGGTCACCCTCCAAGAGTAACAAGCTCACGGTCTCTCACTCGAACAAATCGTGGTGGAGAGCTCAACACTATGCAATGATGCAAAGCAAGAACACCGGAGGTGTTCAAGTCCTTCACACTCAAATCCCACCAAAGCAACGAATGCTAGGATGAGATTGGAGAGGAAGAACAAGGGGGAAAGTCAACCAAAGACTCCAAGATCTAGATCCCAAGAGATTCCCTCACTTAGAGAAGAAATGGTTTGGTGGAAGTGTAGATCTAGATCTCCTCTCTCAAATCCTCAAATATGAGCAAGAATGGTTGGAGGAATCAAGGGAGAGAGCAACTTCTTCAAATGCAACAATGGAGGTGAGAGAAAGGGGAAGAAGTAGTTGCTCAAGGTGGAAGAAAGGTCTATTTATAGCTAGGAGCAAATAAAACCGTTGGGGGGAAAGACAAGAAAGGGAAAAAAACGGGCGAAAAAGTGGCCCAGCCGGCCCAGGCCGGCACCGGAGCAGGGCCGGCCAGGCCGGTCGCAGCCCGGTCGGCCGGCCCAGCAACCGGGCAGGGCTGGCGCGCTGGGCGACGAAAAGGCTGGAGCGCGCGGGGGCGCCGGCCGCAGGGCCGGCGGGAGGCGGCCCGCACGCACGGCGGAGCGGAGCAGGCCGCGCGGGGCTTGAAGCCCATCCGGCGGGGAGGCCGGTCCGGCCGGGCCCGCACCGGCGGGCCGGCGGTGGCCGCGCCGGGCCGGACGAGCAGCAGCCGGTCGACCGGCGGCAGCCGAGCGGGCCGGCATGCAGCCCGCGGACCGGTCGCCAACCGGCTGCCCGCGTGGGCCGGAGCAGCCCGGCGGACTGTCGCCAACCGGCTGCCCCTCTTTCTTTTTCCTCTTTTTCTTCTTTTTCCTTTTCCTTTAATAACTAGAGCTCCCGAATTCCGATTGACATGAAACTAATTTCGTTTGGAAGATAATGACAAATGCTATCCTATAAAAAGTGAAAACACAAGAATCTGTAGGAGGGGACTTTATCATAAATATAAAAGGTAGAACCTTATATCATGAATAACCGATAAAACCACCCAACCTCGAAAACGCAATAGAAGATGCATGCGAACTCCGTTTTCGATGAACTTGGGCTTGTTGTAAAGCTAGCAACAAGCTCAAGAACCTTACACATAGAAACACCAAGAAGCAATAAGGATATGCAAAGTATGCAAAGGATTGAGCTCCCTAAGACGATGTGATCAAGTTACTCAACCGAAAGCCCCTCTTAATAGTGCGGCTATCTATCCTATAATCCGGTCTCCCAACATCCACCTTGAGACCGGTAAAAGGAAAACCTAGCAAGGCCATACCTTTGCCTTGCGCATCCCGCTTGATCTTGATGATAACTCTTCAAGCTTCACTCAAGCCGGAATGCCTCACTTGACCAATGTTGCTTCGTGAAGACTCACAAATGCTCCCCCATACACTATGATGGGAAAGCTCCATTGATGCACATCTTCACTAGTCCATTATCACCAAATGGACGGCAAGCTTCAAGCATGTGATTCACTTGAGATGCTCATCTTGAACTTGCCCAACTCAACCTTGTATCTTCACATACTCACTTAAGATAGAGCATGGCTAATATTGAGTTCCACATAAGAACTCCATCTTCATTTCTTCTTCTTGATCATATCATATATATATATATCTTCATACCGATGATCTTGATGCCAATACACAAGGAATACCTTTATCTTCATGGCATCCATACTTGAATCCAACACATGAAGTACAAGTAGTACCTATGGAATATTCCTTCATATAAACTTAATGAAAACATTAGTCCATAGGGGTTGTCATTAATTACCAAAACCACACATAGGGGCAATATACCCTTACAATCTCCCCCATTTTGGTAATTGATGACAACCACAATAAGAGGGTTTATATAATGAATATTAGAAACAAGTACGCAACTTATCCGAGAATAAGTTGTATACAAGAGGTTGTATTTGATATGGTCAAGTAACACAAAGCTACTAGCCCATATCAAAACCGGCTCTACTCACACAACTACAACAAATGCAAGAGATGTGAGTAGAACCAATATATATAGAGAAAACTCCCCCACAATGTATGCACGTGTGATGAACATGAATTCATTGCATATATTGTCAAGATTAACCTTTGGGATAGTTTCCACTATATATATACAACCATGCAAGACATATAAATATGGAATGCATGAGAGGCAAAACACTTAAGCACAAACCAAACTTAAGTATAAAACCATTCCCTTAAACCCTCTAAACTTCTCCCCCATTGGCATCGATTGTCAAAATGGGTGAAAAATTTAGAAGGCCAATATAATGTGAGTTCCTCCCCAAAGTGTGCACTTCTCATAATTTGAGTGGAATCAAATGCACATATCCAATGATGAATACTTGAAGGAAGTCAAACTATATTGAGGATCAAAGATTGCATAAAGATAACATGGTGAAGTGAGCTTCAACAAATAAAGCAAGCAATCAACGATCCAATTGGACAAACAAAGATATCATGATAAGAGAGATATAGTGCTCTAAATAAAATAAGAAAGCTCCCCAAGGTTCGTGCACAATTTATAATGTTTGCATTTGAATACAATATGCACAAACATGGAATCCTCACTCCCTCTATATCATTTAGAACACACCCAAGATAAAAATAATATGCTTATCAAGAATAACTTGAGTCCAACAATTACGAGATATGAGTGCATGAAGAAAAACAAGTAAACCAAGCACTCATAAATCTTCTTTACCAACACCACTAAGAAACAAAGGATAAAAGATGGTCGGCAAAGAACAAAGATATCAAGGTGATGGATTAACGCTCTTATGTATATAAGTTTCTAAAGTGGACAAAATGATCCATAAAGAAACATGCACACACAAGAGGTTAACAAAATAAATAGGACTAGATATCCAAAATGAAGTCATAAAATATACCAAAGGATGTTTGCTTAAAAGCATATATAGCCTATGGCTCCACTTTTCACTTATGGTATATGAATGAGCTTCAACCAAGAAAATCTCAAAAACATCACAACTAACAATAAGGGAAGTAAAGCTAGTTGGAATGTTTTGAGAAAGGCAACAAGTATCACAAATACGGATTTATTTCACAAATTCATCAATATTGCACACAAGAGCTCTTTGAGGAATTGATATGCAATAAATTGCTAGAGGGCATATTTGTGATAGGTGAATCATAAAATATGATATATATATAACCTATCATATGCATCTTCTCAAATTACTCAAATGTTCAATAAGAAGTTTTATTTTAAAAGGGTTTTTCAAGAACCGCAATATTTTCGAAATAAATAATTTCATGCCAAGATACAACCTACAAGAGGTTGGATGCTATATGAGAATGCATGAATAAGATACTTGTTACCGAGATAGCAATGGCTTGATGTAGTAGATAAGAGTTCATCGATCATCCTAGCTTGACTCCAATTCTCATATGGTGACAACACCTTCCTTATAGATGAGACAAGCCTCCATTGCATCTCCAATGTACCTAAAACATCATTCAAGTACATCTTGGTCCCCAAACTTATTGGGTCCAACATGGTTAGACTAACCACAATATATAGGACACACTCCATATAAACATGTGCATATTTAGATGAAATTTGAATTTCATGCACATCTTAGCCATTTAGGATTTGATGGAGTATATCCTACATAATGGATCAAAAGAAAGCAAGCATGCTACAAGTATAAACAAATTACATATAAGCATGCACCAAAACTTTTAAAGATCCAAGAAAGATATACTTTGGACAAAACACCAAAAGAATTAAATAAGGCATAGAGGTGTCACAAAACAAATTTGTTGTCCAAATTATATCTAAGAAGCAAATCAAAAGATTTGTTCAACAAAGTTCAACAAATGAACTAAGAAGAAACCATTGAGCATAAAGGATGAAATAAAGCAAACATGCTCAAAGATTTATCTCATTCAACAAATAAAGCATAGAAGAAGGAATGAGATAGCAAAACTCCCAAAAGAGCAAGGTTCGAACAAATAAACCAAACCCTCTACACTTTTCACAATGGCACAATGTACCGTAAGGAAAAGGTTTGTCTTCCAAAATAAACACTTGATATGAATCAAGAGAATTTATCAAAAGATTTTTCAAAGGGACAAGGAAGACACATGGGAGCAACAAAGATTTCTTGGAAATAAAATAAGGCAATAAGAAACAATCCAAGGTGAAGATGATCCAAAAATTCAACCACATACAAGGTTATCAATTGTCAAAGACAATGAGTATATTGGAAATAATTTCCGGTGGTGAATTGACAATGATAGTAAGGATCAACTTCACAATAAAAGGCATAGGATAAGTATATAGAATTAAGCACTATGCACGGATGAAGATTCTTGATAGCTTCAACTAGTCAAACAATCACGCACGGCAATGATTAGAATAACATGAAGCAAACGGTGTCCCAAATAAGATATAGAGATATGTATTTGAGGAAAAACCGTACCAAGAATTTCTTACTCAAACAAGAATCCATAAGATGAGCCAATAAAAGTTTTTCAATAGAAATGGAGCTTGTTTGAGCAAACATGCCACCTAGAAACAAGATAATTAAGAGCATCAACTCTAAGTGGCATAACCTCATATGTTCACATTTTCTAGGCTTGTGATATGTACAAAACATATTACTCCCCCATAATGTGATAAAACATTTCTTCTAAACAAGAGGCAACTAAAATTCAACTAGAGATGATTAATGGACATTTAGAATTTGAATTTCTCATGAGTATGACACACCACATAGTGACTAGATAATCTTGCAATATCAATACTAAGTGGTGGTACCCACATACACACATTTTAAAGAAAGAGAGATGCACAATGCATATCACTCCCCCAAAATGGGATGTTCCATTAATCACTCAAAGAGAGCCAAATAAGATGTCATCAAGATGCATTAGGCTCACAACAATACACAAGTATATGATGAGTCAAACAAACATACTTGAATACACAAGATAGGCAAGTAAGACTCAACACATACAAACACATATTTGATACAAAACCAAACATGCAAAGGGGCAAGTAACTTACAATGAATATGAAGAGTTGAAGTATAAGTTACCGCAAGGAGGAACATTGGATATAAGATATAGATGATGATCCATACGACTTGGCTTGGTCAAAATATAATATATGAAGATCCCTTAATTCTTCATGAATTAGCCAAGTCTCCAATGACCTCCACATGCACCTATTGATCACGTTTGAGCTTGTTGGTCCCCAACCAAGTTGGGTCCTAAGAGGTTAGTCACAATAGGCTTGGCAACCCAAATGGTTCTTTTCTTGAAGCCACTTTGAGTTCCAACAAACTTGGCAAACACATTGCCATCCTTATCCTTACCAAGAGAATAATCATTATCAACAATGATAGGGTTGGATAAGGTACCACTTAAACATGAAGAAGCAAAGTGCCCCTTCACACGGCATAAGTAGCAAGTGTTCCCCTTTCTCTTCTTTATTGATTTCTTCTCTTGGGGAACAATATCTTGATTCTTCTTGGGAAGTGGCCTATCTTCAACTTGAGGTCGAGCATGAGCTTGACCTTGACCTTGTGGCCGTTTCCCTTGTTGTTTCTCACTCAAGTGCTTCTTCTTCTTCAATGGGCATGATCTAACATGATGCCCTTCAACCTTGCACTTGAAGCAAACCAACTTGGCCGGATCCTTGACTTTGTCTTGGCCCTTCTTCTTGTTGCTCTTGCTCTTGGACTTGTTCTTGTTATTGGAGTTGAATCCAAGTCCACTCTTGTCATTGGGGGATTGTTGCACACTTAGCATCTTGTCAAGTGCGGATTTCCCTTCATGACGCTTTTCCAAGTCTTTCTTTAAAGAAAGGACTTGGGCCTCGAGCTCTTTGATTTCCTCTACATGGTTAGTAGAAATACAAGTACTAGAGGAAGTAGAAGCTTCATTGTTAGAGCAACAAGGCAAAGCAAGTAATCCAACACAAGGTGTATCACTAGTTTGACTAGATGGATTACAAGGACTAGCACATGGCAATTTAGCATTTGTAGTAGAGATTGTGCTAATGTCCACATGAGGCTCACAAGATGTTACCTTAGTGATACTAGCCTCATGAGCTAACTTTAGCCCATCATAGGAAATTAGAAGGTCATCATGAGAGCCCGAGAGCTTTTTATGACTTTCTTCCAATTTCCTATAATTGCTAGTTAGCAACTCAAGTTGAGCCCTTAACTCAACATTCTCCTTTAAGATAGATGCTTCACAAGAAGTAGAGTTAGTAGCACAAGCATCAACAATAGTTTTCTCATTTTCATGCTTATAGGATTCAAATTTTTGTGTGAGCATAAAATTAGTATGCTTCTCATCTTTTAGCTCATGCTTGAGGAGAGTGAATCTCATTTCCCCATTTTCAACATGGGACTCCAACTCCACTATGGTTTCCCTATATTTACTCAAGGTATCCATAGAGTGTTCGAGATTAGCACGAGCTTCTTTATTACCATGAAGAGAAGCATATACCATTGCCATATTATGCACCAAGATATTATATTCTTCATCATTGTCATCATCATCACTTTCATCATTAGAGGAAGTGTTAGGAGTCAAAGTAGGAGATACCTTTGATCCATTTGCCATAAGGCACATGTGCATACCGGAGGATGAAGATGAAGAAATTCTTGAATCCTCATTTGAAAACATGTCTTGATCCATAGAGTGTTCGGTTTCCTCTACATTGTTAGTCAACAAGCAACTAGAGGAAATAGAAGCATTTTGATTATGGGAGCAAGACAAGGCAAGCATATCATCATGAGATCTATGTAAGCAATTTACACATGATATGCAAGGACTATCAACACAAGCATGTAGGCTATTTTCAATGCTCGATGTGTTTAAGTCCAAAGAGGAAACATTGCAATGAGATAGAGATGAAGAGTCATCAATATTGAGCACAATATCAACATTGCAATTTCCCTCACCACTCACCATATCATTACCTTGTGTCTTGCAACACGTTGGTGAAGTGGAAGTAGATGATATATCATCACGGCCGGAGGTGGAAGCAACTTGGAGCTCTTCATGATGTGAAGGGGAAGAGAGCTCCTCGGAGACACCACCGACCAAATGAGAAATGGATCCACCAAACATTTCCTTAAGCTTGATCCACATCTCATGAGACGACTTTCGCTTTATATATATCAAGAACCTACGAAAATCGGGTCTCAAGGAGAATAAAAGCTCATTAGATACTAGAGCTTCAAGATGTAAGTTTTTCTCATCCTCTAAAGATAGATTTTGAGGATCCATCGGAGGAGAAAAACCTACATCTAGAAATTGCTCAATGTTTGGACACAAGGTCCGAAGTTTGCAAAGCAAGCAATTTCGCCACAAAAGATAATTTGTGCCAACAAAGATAATTGTGTCATTGTGCACTAAATTACTAGCCGACATCTTTACTCTCAAGGCGGTGAAGCCTTAAACAAGGAGAGACCTTGCTCTGATACCAATTGAAAGATCGAGATGTCGCCTAGAGGGGGGGTGAATAGGCAATTAAAAACTCTTACGGATTTGTCTTGTAATAATGCGGAATTAAACTATCGTTTAGTTTACAAGCACAAACCCTAAATATGCTAAGCTCAACTAAGTGTAACAATAGCAACTAGAGCTAAGCAAGATAGGCACAAGATATATGTAGCACAAGTGATAGCAAGATATATGTACTTCAAGCACGATGGCTATCACAAGGAAAGAGAGCTCGGGTATAGAAATAACCGAGGCACGCGGAGACGAGGATGTATTCCCGTGTTCCCTTGCTTTGCAACAAGGTACGTCACGTTTGGAGGAGTGGAGGTCCCACGAAGGATTCCCCGCGCCACGAAGGCTCACCCTATTCTCCGAACCACACCCACGAAGGATAATGGCCCTTTCCTTATGGTTAGCTTTTCCTCCGCTCCGGAGATGGCAAGCTCCACAACCACTTCACAAGCTCCACGAAGGAGAAGCCCGGGCCCCTTCACAATCTTCCACGAAGAGATCACCGGGACACCAACCAAGCCAACTAGGAGGTCACCCTCCAAGAGTAACAAGCTCACGGTCTCTCACTCGAACAAATCGTGGTGGAGAGCTCAACACTATGCAATGATGCAAAGCAAGAACACCGGAGGTGTTCAAGTCCTTCACACTCAAATCCCACCAAAGCAACGAATGCTAGGATGAGATTGGAGAGGAAGAACAAGGGGAAAGTCAACCAAAGACTCCAAGATCTAGATCCCAAGAGATTCCCTCACTTAGAGAAGAAATGGTTTGGTGGAAGTGTAGATCTAGATCTCCTCTCTCAAATCCTCAAGTATGAGCAAGAATGGTTGGAGGAATCAAGGGAGAGAGCAACTTCTTCAAATGCAACAATGGAGGTGAGAGAAAAGGGAAGAAGTAGTTGCTCAAGGTGGAAGAAAGGTCTATTTATAGCTAGGAGCAAATAAAACCGTTGGGGGGGAAAAGACAAGAGAAAGGAAGAAAACGGGCGTAGTAAAAGTGGCCCAGCCGGCCACCGAGTCCCGACGGGGGCAGCAGCCGGCAGGCCGGCCGCAGCCGGCCGGGCCGGCCAAAGAACCGGGCAGGGCGGCGGGCGTGCTGAGCGGCGAAAGGCTGGAGGCGCGCGGCGCATGGGCGGCGCTGTGGAGAGCAGGCCGCGCGGGGAGGCGGCCCAATAGCGCACGGCGGAGCGGGGAGCAGGCCGCGCGGGGGCTTGAAGCCCATCCGGCGGGGAGGCCGGTCCGGCCGGGGCCTGCACCGGGCGGGCCGGTCGGTGGCGCGCTGGGCCGGACGAGGCAGCAGGCCGGTCAGACCGGGCGGCAGCCGAGCGGGCCGGGCAGCGGGTGCCCGCGGACCGGTCGCCAACCGGATGCCCGCGTGTACACGTCCGTTGGGAACCCCAAGAGGAAGGTATGATGCGCACGGTGGCAAGTTTTCCCTCAGAAAGAAACCAATGTTTAATCGAACCAGGAGGAGCCAAGAAGCACGTTGAAGGTTGATGGTGGCGAAATGCGGCGCAACACCAGGGATTCCCGCCAACGTGGAACCTGCACAACACAACCAAAGTACTTTGCCCCAACGAAACAGTGAGGTTGTCAATCTCACCGGCTTGCTGTAACAAAGGATTAACCGTATTGTGTGGAAAATGATTGTTTGCGAAGAAAACAGTAGAACAATTGCAGTAGAGATTATGTAAAGAATAGGACCGGGTCCACAGTTCACTAGAGGTGTCTCTCCCATAAGATAAAAGCATGTTGGGTGAACAAATTACAGTCGGGCAATTGACAAATAGAGAAGGGCATAACAATGCATATACATGATATGATAAATATAGTGAGATTTAATCGGGCATTACGACAAAGTACATAGACCGCCATCCAACTGCATCTATGCCTAAAAAGTCCACCTTCAGGTTATCATCCGAACCCCATCCAGTATTAAGTTGCAAAGCAACAGACAATTGCATTAAGTATGGTGCGTAATGTAATCGACAACTACATCCTTAGACATAGAATCAATGTTTTATCCCTAGTGGCAACAGCACAACACAACCTTAGAACTTTCCCAGGTATCAATGAAGGCATGAACCCACTATCGAGCATAAATACTCCCTCTTGGAGTTAAGAGTAAAAACTTGGCCAGAGCCTCTACTAATAACGGAGAGCATGCAAGATCATAAACAACACATAAGTAATAGATTGATAATCACCATAACATAGTATTCTCTATCCATCGGATCCCGACAAACACAACATATAGTTACAGATAGATGATCTTGATCATGTTAGGCAGCTCACAAGATCCAACAATGAAGCACATGAGGATAAGACGACCATCTAGCTACTCCTATGGACCCATAGTCCAGGGGTGAATGATACGTCTCCAACGTATCGATAATTTCTTATGTTCCATGCTACTTTATTGATGATACCTACATGTTTTATGCACATTTTATGTCGTATTTACGCATTTTCTGGAACTAACCTATTAACAAGATGCCGAAGAGCCAGTTGCTGTTTTCTGCTGTTTTTGGTTTCAAAATTAGTAAGGAAATATTCTCGGAATTGGACGAAATCACGCCCATTTTTACGACGCCGCCGGGAAGACAGAAGACGAAGTGGGGCGACGAGGCGCCGCCACCATAGGGCCGCGCGGCCAGGGGGCCCGCGCCGCCTATGGTGTGGGCCCCTCGTCGCCCCCGACCTACCCTTTCGCCTACTTAAAGCCTCCGTCGCGAAACCCCCATCCGAGAGCCACGATACGGAAAACCTTCCAGAGCGCCGCCGCGAATCCCATCTCGGGGATTCAGGGAGATCGCCTCCGGCACCCTGCCGAGAGGGATTCATCTCCCGGAGGACTCTTCATCGCCATGATCGCCTCCGGAGTGATGAGTGAGTAGTTCACCCTGGACTATGGGTCCATAGCAGTAGCTAGATGGTTGTCTTCTCCTAATTGTGCTTCATTGTTGGATCTTGTGAGCTGCCTAACATGATCAAGATCATCTATATGTAATTCTATATGTTGTGTTTGTCGGGATCCGATGGATAGAGAATACTATGTTATGGTGATTATCAATCTATTGTTTATGTGTTGTTTATGATCTTGCATGCTCTCCGTTATTAGTAGAGGCTCTGGCCAAGTTTTTACTCTTAACTCCAAGAGGGAGTATTTATGCTCGATAGTGGGTTCATGCCTTCATTGACACCTGGGACAGTGACAGAAAGTTCTAAGGTTGTGATGTGATGTTGCCACTAGGGATAAAACATTGATTCTATGTCTAAGGATGTAGTTGTCGATTACATTACGCACCATACTTAATGCAATTGTCTGTTGCTTAGCAACTTAATACTGAATGGGGTTCGGATGATAACCTGAAGGTGGACTTTTTAGGCATAGATGCAGTTGGATGGCGGTCTATGTACTTTGTCCTCACTATATTTATCATATCATGTATATGCATTGTTATGCCCTTCTCTATTTGTCAATTGCCCGACTGTAATTTGTTCACCCAACATGCTTTTATCTTATGGGAGAGACACCTCTAGTGAACTGTGGACCCCGGTCCTATTCTTTACATAGCATTCAATCTACTGCAATTGTGTTTTACTGTTTTCTTGCAAACAATCATCTTCCACTCGATACGCTTAATCCTTTGTTACAGCAAGCCGGTGAGATTGACAACCTCACTGTTTCGTTGGGGCAAAGTACTTTGGTTTTGTTGTGCAGATTCCACGTTGGCGCCGGAATCCCTGTTGTTGCGCCGCATCACATTTCGCCACCATCAACCTTCAACGTGCTTCTTGGCTCCTCCTGGTTCGATTAAACCTTGGTTTTCTGAGGGAAAACTTGCCACTGTGCGCATCATACCTTCCTCTTGGGGTTCCCAACGGACGTGTACATTTACGCGCATCAAGCTCTTTTTCTGGCGCCGGAGATCAAGACACGCTGCAAGGGGAGTCTCCACTTCTCAATCTCTTTACTTTGTTTTTGTCTTGCTTTATTTTATTTACTACTTTGTTTGCTGCACCTAAACAAAACACACAAAAATTAGTTGCTAGTTTTACTTTATTTACTGTCTTGCTCTCTATATCAAAACACAAAAAAATTAGTTACTTGTCTTTGCCTAGTCTACTTTATTGCTACTAAAATGAGTAATCCTGAGGTTGAAGTTCGTTCTTTTAAGCAACAAGGTGGAGAAAGTTTTAAAGATGCTTGGTATAGAATTAGTAATGCTCATCATAGGTGCATTAAGAAACACTCCACCACTATCCTTCTTAGGAACTTTTATGTTGGTTTATCTAGTTGGAATAGGTATGTTCTTGATACTCTTTCGGGAGGCAATTTCCTAGGTACTCCCGCTTTAGAAGCTAGTTGCATCATTGAGAGTCTAGTTGGAATACCACCTGTTAATGAAGTTAAAATTGAAATCTCTCTTGAAGATGTTATGAAAAAATTGGAAACCATAGAGAAAAAAATTTCAAGTGTTGAAACTAAATTGGAAATGTTATTGGATAAAACTGATGAACTTGATAAATCCCTAGGAGGAGTTAATGAAAGAATTAATGTCCTAGGAACTTGTGTTGTCCATGATAATCAAACCAATAGGATTGATGAACTTGAAAAAGCTATGGGAACCTTGGGTTCAACCTTTTCTTCTCTCAAGTATAATGAGAAAGCTTATGTGGGTAGAGAGCAAAAATTCATGTATGCCTCTAAAGTGCCTAAACAAAAGAATTATTATAGGCCTAAAATTGCTAAAACCCCTAGCACCACCATAGAAAATTTAGATAATGGAGCACCTAAAGTACCCTCTGCAACAAGTTGTGTTTGCAAGAAAAATAATGTTGATGCTTCTACTCTTGATGTTACTTGATTTACACTTTCTGCGCCTAGCTGAAAGGCGTTAAAGAAAAGCGCTTATGGGAGACAACCCATGTTTTTACTACAGTACTTTGTTTTATATTTGAGTCTTGGAAGTTGTTTACTACTGTAGCAACCTCTCCTTATCATGTTTTTGTGCCAAGTAAAGTTTCTATGTCAAAGTTGATGTTATATTTGGGATCGCTGCGCAGAAACAGCATTGCTGTCTGTCACGAATCTGGGCACAGGCCTCTGTAGAAAATTCGAAAAAATCTGCCAATTTACGAGCGTGATCCTCAGATATGTACGCAACTTTCATTAGTTTTGAGTTTTTCCATTTGAGCAAGTCTGGTGCCATCTTAAAATTCGTCTTTACGAACTGTTCTGTTTTTGACAGATTCTGCCTTTTATTTCGCATTGCCTCTTTTGCTATGTTGGATTCATTTCTTTGATCCATTAATGTCCAGTAGCTTTATGAAATGTCCAGAAGTGTAAAAAATGTTTGTGTCACCTCTGAATGTGTGAATTATTAATTGTGCACTAACCCTCTAATGAGTTTGCTTGAAGTTTGGTGTGAAGGAAGTTTTCAAGGGTCAAGAGAGGAGTATGATATACTATGATCAAGAGGAGTGAAAGCTCTAAGCTTGGGGATGCCCCCGTGGTTCACCCCTGCATATTTTAAGAAGACTCAAGCGTCTAAGCTTGGGGATGCCCAAGGCATCCCCTCTTCATCGACAACATCATCAGGTTCCTCCCCTGAAACTATATTTTTATTCAATCACATCTTGTGTTCTTTACTTGGAGCGTCGGTTTGTTTTTGTTTTTGTTTTTGTTTGAATAAAATGGATCCTAGCATTCACTTTGTGGGAGAGACACGCTCCGCTGTTGCATATGGACAAATATGTCCTTAGGCTTTACTCATAATGTTCAAGGCGAAGTTTCTTCTTCGTTAAATTGTTATATGGTTGGAATTGGAAAATGCTACATGTAGTAATTCTAAAATGTCTTGGATAATGTGATACTTGGCAATTGTTGTGCTCATGTTTAAGCTCTTGCATCATATGCTTTGCACCCATTAATGAAGAAATACATAGAGCTTGCTAAAATTTGATTTGCATATTTGGTCTCTCTAAGGTCTAGATAATATCTAGTATTGAGTTTTGAACAACAAGGAAGACGGTGTAGAGTCTTATAATGTTTACAATATGTCTTTTATGTGAGTTTTGCTGCACCGGTTCATCCTTGAGTTTGCTTCAAATAACCTTGCTAGCCTAAACCTTGTATCGAGAGGGAATACTTCTCATGCATCCAAAATCCTTGAGCCAACCACTATGCCATTTGTGTCCACCATACCTACCTACTACATGGTATTTCTGCCATTCCAAAGTAAATTGCTTGAGTGCTACCTTTAAAATTCCATCATTCACCTTTGCAATATATAGCTCATGGGACAAAATAGCCTTAAAAACTATCGTAGTATTGAATATGTACTTATGCACTTTATCTTTTATTAAGTTGCTTGTTGTGCGATAACCATGCTTCTGGGGAACGCCATCAACTATTGTTGAATATCATGTGAGTTGCTATGCATGTCCGTCTTGTCTGAAGGATCTATCACCTTAGTGGTTGGAGCATGCAAAATTGTTAGAGAAGAACATTGGGCCGCTAACTAAAGCCATGAATCATGGTTGAAGTTTCAGTTTTGGACATATATCCTCAATCTCATATGAGAATAATAATCATTGCTACATGCTTATGCATTTAAGAGGAGTCCATTATCTGTTGTCCATGTTGTCCCGGTATGGATGTCTAAGTTGAGAATAATCAAAAGCGAGAAATCCAAAATGCGAGCTTTCTCCTTAGACCTTTGTACAGGCGGCATGGAGGTACCCCTTTGTGACACTTGGTTGAAACATGGCATGCAAAGATCCGGTAGTCCAAACTAAGTAGGACGAGGTAAGGGCACTATTAGTATACTATGCATGAGGCTTGCAACTTGTAAGATATAATTTACATAACTCATATGCTTTATTACTACCGTTGACAAAATTGTTTCATGTTTTCAAAATAAAAGCTCTAGCACAAATACAGCAATCAATGCTTTCCTCTTTGAAGGACCATTCTTTTACTTTTATTGTTGAGTCAGTTTACCTATCTCCCTCCACCTAAGAAGCAAACACTTGTGTGAACTGTGCATTGATTCCTACATATTTGCATATTGCACTTGTTATATTACTTTATGTTGACAATATCCATGAGATATACATGTTATAAGTTGAAAGCAACCGCTGAAACTTAATCTTCCTTTGTGTTGCTTCAATACCTTTACTTTGATTTATTGCTTTATGAGTTAACTCTTATGCAAGACTTATTGATGCTTGTCTTGAAGTACTATTCATGAAAACTCTTTGCTATATGATTCAGTTGTTTACTCATGTCATTACCTTTGTTTTGATCGCTGCATTCATTACATATGTTTACAAATAGTATGATCAAGATTATGATGGCATGTCACTTCAGAAATTATCTTTGTTATCGTTTTACCTGCTCGGGACGAGCAGAACTAAGCTTGGGGATGCTGATACGTCTCCAACATATCGATAATTTCTTATGTTCCATGCTACTTTATTGATGATACCTACATGTTTTATGCACATTTTATGTCGTATTTACGCATTTTCTGGAACTAACCTATTAACAAGATGCCGAAGAGCCAGTTGCTGTTTTCTGCTGTTTTTGGTTTCAGAAATCCTAGTAAGGAAATATTCTCGGAATTGGACGAAATCACCGCCCAGGGTCCTATTTTTGCACGGAGCTTCCAGAAGACCGAAGAGATAACGAAGTGGGGCGATGAGGCGCCGCCACCATAGGGCCGCGCGGCCAGAGGGGGCCCCGCGCCGCCCTATGGTGTGGGCCCCTCGTCAGCCTCCCTGACCTACCCTTTCGCCTACTTAAAGCCTCGTCGCGAAAACCCCAGACCGAGAGCCACGATACGGAAAACCAGACGCCGCCGCGAATCCCATCTCGGGGATTCAGAGATCGCCTCCGGCACCCTGCCGAGAGGATTCATCTCCTGGAGGACTCTTCATCGCCATGATCGCCTCCGGAGTGATGAGTGAGTAGTTCACCCTGGACTATGGGTCCATAGCAGTAGCTAGATGGTCCTTCTCCTAATTGTGCTTCATTGTTGGATCTTGTGAGCTGCCTAACATGATCAAGATCATCTATATGTAATTCTATATGTTGTGTTTGTCGGGATCCGATGGATAGAGAATACTATGTTATGGTGATTATCAATCTATTGTTTATGTGTTGTTTATGATCTTGCATGCTCTCCGTTATTAGTAGAGGCTTGATACGTCTCCAACGTATCGATAATTTCTTATGTTCCATGCTACTTTATTGATGATACCTACATGTTTTATGTACATTATATGTCGTATTTACGCATTTTCTGGAACTAACCTATTAACAAGATGCCGAAGAGCCAGTTGCTGTTTTCTGCTGTTTTTGGTTTCAAAATCCTAGTAAGGAAATATTCTCGGAATTGACGAAATCACCGCCCAGGGTCCTATTTTTGCACGAGAAGACCGAAGAGGGAAGGAAGTGGGGCCACGAGGCGCCGTCACCATAGGGCGGCGCGGCCCAGGCCCTGGCCGCGCCGACCTATGGTGTGGGGCCCTCGTGTGGCCCCCCACGTGCCCTTTCGCCTAGTTAAAGCCTCCGTCGCGAAACCCCACGAGAGCCACGATACGGAAACCTTCCAGAGACGCCGCCGCCGCAATCCCATCTCGGGGATTCAGGAGATCGCCTCCGGCACCCTGCCGGAGAGGGGATTCATCTTCCGGAGGACTCTTCATCGCCATGATCGCCTCCCGTGATGAGTGAGTAGTTCACCCCTGGACTATGGGTCCATAGCAGTAGCTAGATGGTCGTCTTCTCCTAATTGTGCTTCATTGTTGGATCTTGTGAGCTGCCTAACATGATCAAGATCATCTATATGTAATTCTATATGTTGTGTTTGTCGGGATCCGATGGATAGAGAATACTATGTTATGGTGATTATCAATCTATTGTTTATGTGTTGTTTATGATCTTGCATGCTCTCCGTTATTAGTAGAGGCTCTGGCCAAGTTTTTACTCTTAACTCCAAGAGGGAGTATTTATGCTCGATAGTGGGTTCATGCCTTCATTGACACCTGGGACGTGACAGAAAGTTCTAAGGTTGTGATGTGCTGTTGCCACTAGGGATAAAACATTGATTCTATGTCTAAGGATGTAGTTGTCGATTACATTACGCACCATACTTAATGCAATTGTCTGTTGCTTAGCAACTTAATACTGAATGGGGTTCGGACGATAACCTGAAGGTGGACTTTTTAGGCATAGATGCAGTTGGATGGCGGTCTATGTACTTTGTCGTAATGCCCAATTAAATCTTGATACGTCTCCAACGTATCGATAATTTCTTATGTTCCATGCTACTTTATTGATGATACCTACATGTTTTATGCACATTATATGTCATATTTATGCATTTTCTGGAACTAACCTATTAACAAGATGCCGAAGAGCCAGTTGCTGGTTTCTGCTGTTTTTGGTTTCAGAAATCCTAGTAAAGAAATATTCTCGGAATTGGACGAAACTTTCGCCCAGGGTCCTATTTTTGCACGAAGCTTCCAGAAGACCGAAGACCTAACGAAGTGGGGCCACGAGGCAGCCAGGGGTGGCCGGCGCGGCCCAGCCCTTGGCCGCGCCCTGCCCCCTGGGCCCCCCCCGCGCGTGACCTTCCGCCTACTTAAAGCCCCGTCGCCCCGTACCGAGAGCCACGATACGGAAAACCTTACAGAGACGCGCCGCCGCGAATCCCATCTCGGGGATTCGAGATCGCCTCCGGCACCCTGCCGGAGAGGGGATTCATCTCCCGGAGGACTCTTCATCGTCATGATCGCCTCCGGAGTGATGAGTGAGTAGTTCACCCTGGACCATGGGTCCATAGCAGTAGCTAGATGGTCGTCTTCTCCTTGTTGTGCTTCATTGTTGGATCTTGTGAGCTGCCTAACATGATCAAGATCATCTATATGTAATTCTATATGTTGTGTTTGTCGGGATCCGATGGATAGAGAGTACTATGATTATGGTGATTATCAATCTATTGTTCATGTGTTGTTTATGATCTTGCATGCTCTCCGTTATTAGTAGAGGCTCTGGCCAAGTTTTTACTCTTAACTCCAAGAGGGAGTAATTATGCTCGATAGTGGGTTCATGCCTTCATTGATACCTGGGACAGTGACAGAAAGTTCTAAGGTTGTGATGTGTTGTTGCCACTAGGGATAAAACATTGATGCTATGTCTAAGGATGTAGTTATTGATTACATTACGCACAATACTTAATGCAATTGTCTGTTGCTTTGCAACTTAATACTGGAGGGGGTTCGGATGATAACCTGAAGGTGGACTTTTTAGGCATAGATGCAGTTGGATGGCGGTCTATGTACTTTGTCGTAATGCCCAATTAAATCTCACTATATTTACCATGTCATGTATATGCATTATTATGCCTTTCTCTATTTGTCAATTGCCCGACTGTAATTTGTTCACCCAACATGCTTTTATCTTATGGGAGAGACACCTCTAGTGAACTGTGGACCCCGGTCCTATTCTTTCCATAGCATACAATCTACTTGTTTTACTGTTTTCTTTGCAAACATCTTCCACTCGATACGTTTAATCCTTTGTTACAGCAAGCCGGTGAGATTGACAACCTCAATTTCGTTGGGGCAAAGTACTTTGGTTGTGTTGTGCAGGTTCTAGGCGCCGGAATCCCTGGTGTTGCGCCGCATCACATTTACGACCATCAACCTTCAACGTGCTTCTTGGCTCCTACTGGTTCGATTAAACCTTGGTTTCATACTGAGGGAAACTTGCTTCTATACGCATCATACCTTCCACTTGGGGTTCCCAACGGACGTGTGCATCTACGCGTATCAAGCTAAATTTCTGGCGCCGTTGTCGGGGAGATCAAGACACGCTGCAAGGGGAGTCTCCACTTCTCAATCTCTTTACTTTGTTTTTGTCTTGCTTTATTTTATTTACTACTTTGTTTGCTGCACTAAATCAAAATACAAAAAAATTAGTTGCTAGTTTTACTTTATTTGCTATCTTGTTTGCTATATCAAAAACACAAAAAAATTAGTTACTCGCATTTACTTTATCTAGTTTGCTTTATTTACTGTTGCTAAAATGGCCAACCCTGAAAATACTAAGTTGTGTGACTTCACAAATGCAAATAATAATGATTTCCTATGCACACCTATTGCTCCACCTGCTACTACAGCAGAATTCTTTGAAATTAAACCTGCTTTACTAAATCTAGTCATGAGAGAACAATTTTCTGGTGCTAGTTCTGATGATGCTGCTGCCCATCTCAATAATTTTGTTGAACTTTGTGAAATGCAAAAGTATAAAGATGTAGATGGTGATATTATTAAATTGAAAGTGTTTCCTTTCTCATTAAGAGGAAGAGCTAAAGATTGGTTGCTATCTTTGCCTAAGAATAGTATTGATTCATGGACTAAATGCAAGGATGCTTTTATTAGTAGATATTATCCTCCCGCTAAAATTATTTCTTTGAGAAGTAGCATAATGAATTTTAAACAATTAGATACTGAACATGTTGCTCAAGCATGGGAGAGAATGAAAACTTTGGTAAAGAATTGCCCAACCCATGGACTGACTACTTGGATGATCATCCAAACCTTCTATGCAGGACTAAATTTTTCTTCGCGGAATTTATTGGATTCAGCTGCTGGAGGTACCTTTATGTCCATCACATTGGGGGCGGCTACAAAACTTCTTGATGATATGATGGTGAATTACTCTGAATGGCACACGGAAAGAGCTCCACAAGGTAAGAAGGTAAATTCTGTTGAAGAAACCTCTTCCTTGAGTGATAAGATTGATGTGATTATGTCTATGCTTGTGAATGGTAGATCTAATGTTGATCCAAATAATGTTCCTTTAGCTTCATTGGTTGCTCAAGAAGAAAATGTTGATGTGAATTTCATTAAAAATAATAATTTCAACAACAATGCTTATAGGAACAACTCTGGTAATAACTATAGGCCATATCCTTCTACTAATGGTAATGGTTATGGTAATTCTTATGGGAATTCTTACAACAATAATAGAAGTGTACCCTCTGGTCTTGAAGCCATGCTTAAAGAATTTATTAGTACACAAACTGCTTTTAACAAATCTGTTGAGGAAAAGCTTGATAAAATTGATACTATCGCTTCTAGAGTTGATAGGCTTGCCTCTGATGTTAATCTTTTAAAGTTGAAAGTTATGCCTAATAATGATCTTGATAATAAGATTACTACTACAGCAAATGCCATCCAAGTTAGAATTAATGAGAATATAAGATTAATGGCTGAGTTGCGTGCTAGGTGGGATAGAGAAGAAAATGAAAAACTAGCTAAAGAGAATAATGTAGCTAAAGTTTGGACTATTACCACCACTAGTAATGCTAATTCCTCACATGTTGCTACACCTCCTACTATCAATGGTAATATAATTGGTGTTGGCAATGTTTCTACTCCTAGTGCAAAGCGTACAAAACTGCCTGAAATTGCTAAAACTGCTGAAACTGCTTGTGATAAAACTGCTGAAATTTTTTCCAACCTTGGGAATAATGATCCCATTGCTGTAGCTCATAATGATTTAGATTTTGATGATTGCCACATCTCTGAAGTTATAAAGTTCTTGCAAAAACTTGCTAAAAGTCCTAATGCTAGTGCTATAAATTTAGCCTTTACAAAACATATTACAAATGCTCTCATAAAAGCTAGAGAAGAGAAACTAAAACTTGAAACTTCTATTCCTAGAAAGTTAGAAGATGGTTGGGAGCCCATCATTAAAATGAAATTCAATGACTTTGAATGTAATGCCTTATGTGATCTTGGTGCAAGTATTTCTGTTATGCCTAAAAAGATTTATGATATGCTTGACTTGCCACCATTAAAGAATTGTTATTTGGATGTTAATCTTGCCGATAATGTTAAAAAGAAACCTTTGGGGAGGATTGATAATGTGCATATTACGGTTAACAATAACCTTGTCCCCGTTGATTTTGTTGTCTTGGATATCGAATGCAATGCATCTTGTCCAATTGTGTTGGGAAGACCTTTTCTTCGAACTGTTGGTGCTGTTATTGATATGAGGGAAGGTAATATTAAATATCAATTTCCTCTCAAGAAAGGTATGGAACACTTCCCTAGAAAGAGAATGAAGTTGCCTTTTGATTCTATTATTAGAACAAGCTATGATGTTGATGCTTCTACTCTCGATGTTACTTGATTTGCACTTTCTGCGCCTAGCTGAAAGGCGTTAAAGAAAAGCGCTTATGGGAGACAACCCATGTTTTTACCTACAGCAATTTTTTGTTTTATTGAGTCTTGGAAGTTGTTTACTACTGTAGCAACCTCTCCTTATCATGTTTTTGTGCCAAGTAAAGTTTCTATGTCAAAGTTGATGTTATATTTGGGATCGCTGCGCAGAAACAGCATTGCTGTCTGTCACGAATCTGGGCATAATTCTCTGTAGAAAATTCGAAAAAATCTGCCAATTTACGAGCGTGATCCTCAGATATGTACGCAACTTTCATTAGTTTTGAGTTTTTCCATTTGAGCAAGTCTGGTGCCATTTATAAATTCGTCTTTACGGACTGTTCTGTTTTTGACAGATTCTGCCTTTTATTTCGCATTGCCTCTTTTGCTATGTTGGATTTATTTCTTTGATCCATTAATGTCCAGTAGCATTATGCAATGTCCAGAAGTGAAAAGAATGATTGTGTCACCTCTGAATGTGTGAATTATTAATGATGCACTAACCCTCTAATGAGTTTGCTTGAAGTTTGGTGTGAAGGAAGTTTTCAAGGGTCAAGAGAGGAGAATGATATACTAAGATCAAGAGGAGTGAAAGCTCTAAGCTTGGGGATGCCCCCGTGGTTCATCCCTGCATATTTTAAGAAGACTCAAGCATCTAAGCTTGGGGATGCCCAAGGCATCCCCTTCTTCATCGACAACATCATCAGGTTCCTCCCGAAACTATATTTTTATTCAGTCACATCGTGTTCTTTACTTGGAGCGTCGGTTTGTTTTCGTTTTTGTTTGAATAAGATGGATCCTAGCATTCACTTTGTGGGAGAGAGACACGCTCCGCTGTTGCATATGGACACATGTGTCCTTAGGCTTTACTCATAATGTTCAAGGCGAAGTTTCTTCTTCGTTAATTTGTTATATGGTTGGAATTGGAAAATGCTACATGTAGTAATTCTAAAATGTCTTGGATAATGTGATACTTGGCAATTGTTGTGCTCATGTTTAAGCTCTTGCATCATATGCTTTGCACCCATTAATGAAGAAATACATAGAGCTTGCTAAAATTTGATTTGCATATTTGGTTTCTCTAAGGTCTAGATAATATCTAGTATTGAGTTTTGAACAACAAGGAAGACGGTGTAGAGTCTTATAATGTTTACAATATGTCTTTTATGTGAGTCTTGCTGCACTTGTTCATCCTTGAGTTTGCTTCAAATAACCTTGCTAGCCTAAACCTTGTATCGAGAGGGAATACTTCTCATGCATCCAAAATCCTTGAGCCAACCACTATGCCATTTGTGTCCACCATACCTACCTACTACATGGTATTTACCCGCCATTCCAAAGTAAATTGCTTGAGTGCTACCTTTAAAATTCCATCATTCACCTTTGCAATATATAGCTCATGGGACAAAATAGCCTTAAAAACTATCGTAGTATTGAATATGTACTTATGCACTTTATATTTTATTAAGTTGCTTGTTGTGCGATAACCATGCTTCTGGGGAACGCCATCAACTATTGTTGAATATCATGTGAGTTGCTATGCATGTCCGTCTTGTCTGAAGGTCTATCATTTTAGTGGTTGGAGCATGCAAAATTGTTAGAGAAGAACATTGGGCCGCTAACTAAAGCCATGAATCATGGTGGAAGTTTCAGTTTTGGACATATATCCTCAATCTCATATGAGAATAATAACTTTGCTACATGCTTATGCATTAAAGAGGAGTCCATTATCTGTTGTCCATGTTGTCCCGGTATGGATGTCTAAGTTGAGAATAATCAAAAGCGAGAAATCCAAATGCGAGCATTCTCCTTGGACCTTTGTACAGGCGGCATGGAGGTACCCCTTTGTGACACTTGGTTGAAACATGGCATGCAAAGATCCGGTAGTCCAAGTTAAGTAGGACAAGGTGCGGGCACTATTAGTATACTATGCGTGAGGCTTGCAACTTGTAAGATATAATTTACATAACTCATATGCTTTATTACTACCGTTGACAAAATTGTTTCATGTTTTCAAAATAAAAGCTCTAGCACAAATACAGCAATCGATGCTTTCCTCTGCGAAGGACCATTCTTTTACTTTTATTGTTGAGTCAGTTTACCTATCTCCTTCCACCTTAAGAAGCAAACACTTGTGTGAACTGTGCATTGATTCCTACATACTTGCATATTGCACTTGTTATATTACTTTATATTGACAATATCCATGAGATATACATGTTACAAGTTGAAAGCAACCGCTGAAACTTAATCTTCTTATGTGTTGCTTCAACACCTTTACTTTGATTTATTGCTTTACGAGTTAACTCTTATGCAAGACTTATTGATGCTTGTCTTGAAGTACTATTCATGAAAAGTCTTTGCTATATGATTCAGTTGTTTACTCATGTCATTACCTTTGCTTTGATCGCTGCATTCATTACATATGTTTACAAATAGTATGATCAAGATTATGATGGCATGTCACTTCAGAAATTATCTTTGTTATCGTTTTACCTGCTCGGGACGAGCAGAACTAAGCTTGGGGATGCTGATACGTCTCCAACGTATCGATAATTTCTTATGTTCCATGCTACTTTATTGATGATACCTACATGTTTTATGCACATTATATGTCATATTTATGCATTTTCTGGAACTAACCTATTAACAAGATGCCGAAGAGCCAGTTTGTTGTGTTTTTGGTTTCAGAAATCCTAGTAAAGAAATATTCTCGGAATTGGACGAAACTTTCGCCCAGGGTCCTATTTTTGCCAGAAGACCGAAGACCTAACGAAGTGGGGCCACGAGGCAGCCAGGGGGTGGCCGGCGCGGCCCAGCCCTTGGCCGCGCGGCCCTGCCCCGGGGCCCCTCGTGTGGCCCCTCGCTGACCTTCCGCCTACTTAAAGCTCCCGTCGCGAAACCCCCAGCCGAGCACGATACGGAAAACCTTACGAGACGCCGCCGCCGCGAATCCCATCTCGGGGGATTCGGAGATCGCCTCCGGCACCCGGAGAGGGGATTCATCTCCCGGAGGACTCTTCATCGTCATGATCGCCTCCGGAGTGATGAGTGAGTAGTTCACCCCTGGACCATGGGTCCATAGCAGTAGCTAGATGGTCGTCTTCTCCTTGTTGTGCTTCATTGTTGGATCTTGTGAGCTGCCTAACATGATCAAGATCATCTATATGTAATTCTATATGTTGTGTTTGTCGGGATCCGATGGATAGAGAGTACTATGATTATGGTGATTATCAATCTATTGTTCATGTGTTGTTTATGATCTTGCATGCTCTCCGTTATTAGTAGAGGCTCTGGCCAAGTTTTTACTCTTAACTCCAAGAGGGAGTAATTATGCTCGATAGTGGGTTCATGCCTTCATTGATATCTGGGACAGTGACAGAAAGTTCTAAGGTTGTGATGTGCTGTTGCCACTAGGGATAAAACATTGATGCTATGTCTAAGGATGTAGTTATTGATTACATTACGCACAATACTTAATGCAATTGTCTGTTGCTTTGCAACTTAATACTGGAGGGGGTTCGGATGATAACCTGAAGGTGGACTTTTTAGGCATAGATGCAGTTGGATGGCGGTCTATGTACTTTGTCGTAATGCCCAATTAAATCTCACTATATTTACCATGTCATGTATATGCATTATTATGCCTTTCTCTATTTGTCAATTGCCCGACTGTAATTTGTTCACCCAACATGCTTTTATCTTATGGGAGAGACACCTCTAGTGAACTGTGGACCCCGGTCCTATTCTTTCCATAGCATACAATCTACTTGTTTTACTGTTTTCTTTGCAAACATCTTCCACTCGATACGTTTAATCCTTTGTTACAGCAAGCCGGTGAGATTGACAACCTCACTGTTTCGTTGGGGCAAAGTACTTTGGTTGTGTTGTGCAGGTTCCTAGTTGGCGCCGGAATCCCTGGTGTTGCGCCGCATCACATTTCGCGACCATCAACCTTCAACGTGCTTCTTGGCTCCTACTGGTTCGATTAAACCTTGGTTTCATACTGAGGGAAACTTGCTTCTATACGCATCATACCTTCCACTTGGGGTTCCCAACGGACGTGTGCATCTACGCGTATCAAATCTCACTATATTTATCATATCATGTATATGCATTGTTATGCCCTTTTCTATTTGTCAATTGCCCGACTGTAATTTGTTCACCCAACATGCTTTTATCTTATGGGAGAGACACCTCTAGTGAACTGTGGACCCCGGTCCTATTCTTTACATAGCATTCAATCTACTGCAATTGTTCTTTACTGTTTTCTTGCAAACAATCATCTTCCACTCGATACGCTTAATCCTTTGTTACAGCAAGCCGGTGAGATTGACAACCTCACTGTTTCGTTGGGGCAAAGTACTTTGGTTTTGTTGTGCAGATTCCACGTTGGCGCCGGAATCCCTGTTGTTGCGCCGCATCACATTTCGCCACCATCAACCTTCAACGTGCTTCTTGGCTCCTCCTGGTTCGATTAAACCTTGGTTTCTTTCTGAGGGAAAACTTGCCACTGTGCGCATCATACCTTCCTCTTGGGGTTCCCAACGGACGTGTACATTTACGCGCATCAAGCCTGTTTTCTGGCGCCGTTGCCGGGGAGATCAAGACACGCTGCAAGGGAGTCTCCACTTCTCAATCTCTTTACTTTGTTTTTGTCTTGCTTTATTTTATTTACTACTTTGTTTGCTGCACCTAAACAAAACACAAAAAAAATTAGTTGCTAGTTTTACTTTATTTACTGTCTTGCTCTCCATATCAAAAACACAAAAAAATTAGTTACTTGTCTTTACTTTATTCGCCTAGTTTACTTTTTGCTTATTGCATCATGTTTCCTTTTAATTTTACCACAAAAGACATACCGGTAGGACGTGGGTCCATAGTTGGGAGAAATAATATAGAAGAATTTTTCAATCATGTTAGTATTACTGAAGATTTTGAAGATAGACACTTGGTAGAACTTGCACCTACCTATGAAATTGCTGCTGCTGCTTTAGTTCGCATGTTGGAAACTAAATTTGTTAATCTCAATCCTATAATCCAACACATGTTTCTTACACTCGGTGATATGGAAGAAGGGGAAAAGAAAGATTTTGTTCTAGAAACTCTTCTTAGAGAATTTGGGGGATTAGCAAGAGAGGCTAGAAAGGTCTTTGCTAAATTTAATATGCTAGGTTCTCATACTAATTTTGTTGGTCTCCTTGAAAAAATGGACATAGATAGAATAAGATACACTAATAATATTAATGATGGTGGGGAGATCAAAGCACCAATACCATGTAAACTCCTAGCTATGAATGATGCACTAGAAAATAACTATGCTTGGCTTGTTCCTGAAAATTTGTTCGATGAGAATAGCAAGCCCAAGACTAATGAAAAGGGAGACGCTAAAACTTATGTATCCAATATACTATGCTTAGTTGAGAAAACTCCCAACACCCCTGGTAATGATGTTGATGCTTCTACTCTCGATAATACTTGATTTGCACTTTCTGCGCCTAGCTGAAAGGCGTTAAAAAAAAGCTCTTATGGGAGACAACCCATGTTTTTACTACAGTACTTTGTTTTATATTTGAGTCTTGGAAGTTTTTTACTACTGTAGCAACCTCTCCTTATCATGTTTTTGTGCCAAGTAAAGTTTCTATGTCAAAGTTGATGTTATATTTGGGATCGCTGCGCAGAAACAGCATTGCTGTCTGTCACGAATCTGGGCACAGGCCTCTGTAGAAAATTCGAAAAAATCTGCCAATTTACGAGCGTGATCCTCAGATATGTACGCAACTTTCATTAGTTTTGAGTTTTTCCATTTGAGCAAGTCTGGTGCCATTTTAAAATTCGTCTTTACGAACTGTTCTGTTTTTGACAGATTCTGCCTTTTATTTCGCATTGCCTCTTTTGCTATGTTGGATTCATTTCTTTGATCCATTAATGTCCAGTAGCTTTATGCAATGTCCATAAGTGTAAAGAATGTTTGTGTCACCTCTGAATGTGTGAATTATTAATTGTGCACTAACCCTCTAATGAGTTTGCTTGAAGTTTGGTGTGAAGGAAGTTTTCAAGGGTCAAGAGAGGAGTATGATATACTATGATCAAGAGGAGTGAAAGCTCTAAGCTTGGGGATGCCCCCATGGTTCACCCCTGCATATTTTAAGAAGACTCAAGCGTCTAAGCTTGGGGATGCCCAAGGCATCCCCTTCTTCATCGACAACATCATCAGGTTCCTCCCCTGAAACTATATTTTTATTCAATCACATCTTGTGTTCTTTACTTGGAGCGTCGGTTTGTTTTTGTTTTTGTTTTTGTTTGAATAAAATGGATCCTAGCATTCACTTTGTGGGAGAGAGACACGCTCCGCTGTTGCATATGGACAAATATGTCCTTAGGCTTTACTCATAATGTTCAAGGCGAAGTTTCTTCTTCGTTAAATTGTTATATGGTTGGAATTGGAAAATGCTACATGTAGTAATTCTAAAATGTCTTGGATAATGTGATACTTAGCAATTGTTGTGCTCATGTTTAAGCTCTTGCATCATATGCTTTGCACCCATTAATGAAGAAATACATAGAGCTTGCTAAAATTTGATTTGCATATTTGGTCTCTCTAAGGTCTAGATAATATCTAGTATTGAGTTTTGAACAACAAGGAAGACGGTGTAGAGTCTTATAATGTTTACAATATGTCTTTTATGTGAGTTTTGCTGCACCGGTTCATCCTTGAGTTTGCTTCAAATAACCTTGCTAGCCTAAACCTTGTATCGAGAGGGAATACTTCTCATGCATCCAAAATCCTTGAGCCAACCACTATGCCATTTGTGTCCACCATACCTACCTACTACATGGTATTTCTCCGCCATTCCAAAGTAAATTGCTTGAGTGCTACCTTTAAAATTCCATCATTCACCTTTGCAATATATAGCTCATGGGACAAAATAGCCTTAAAAACTATCGTAGTATTGAATATGTACTTATGCACTTTATCTTTTATTAAGTTGCTTGTTGTGCGATAACCATGCTTCTGGGGAACGCCATCAACTATTGTTGAATATCATGTGAGTTGCTATGCATGTCCGTCTTGTCTGAAGGATCTATCACCTTAGTGGTTGGAGCATGCAAAATTGTTAGAGAAGAACATTGGGCCGCTAACTAAAGCCATGAATCATGGTTGAAGTTTCAGTTTTGGACATATATCCTCAATCTCATATGAGAATAATAATCATTGCTACATGCTTATGCATTTAAGAGGAGTCCATTATCTGTTGTCCATGTTGTCCCGGTATGGATGTCTAAGTTGAGAATAATCAAAAGCGAGAAATCCAAAATGCGAGCTTTCTCCTTAGACCTTTGTACAGGCGGCATGGAGGTACCCCTTTGTGACACTTGGTTGAAACATGGCATGCAAAGATCCGGTAGTCCAAGCTAAGTAAGACGAGGTGCGGGCACTATTAGTATACTATGCATGAGGCTTGCAACTTGTAAGATATAATTTACATAACTCATATGCTTTATTACTACCGTTGACAAAATTGTTTCATGTTTTCAAAATAAAAGCTCTAGCACAAATACAGCAATCGATGCTTTCCTCTTTGAAGGACCATTCTTTTACTTTTATTGTTGATTCAGTTTACCTATCTCCCTCCACCTAAGAAGCAAACACTTGTGTGAACTGTGCATTGATTCCTACATATTTGCATATTGCACTTGTTATATTACTTTATGTTGACAATATCCATGAGATATACATGTTATAAGTTGAAAGCAACCGCTGAAACTTAATCTTCCTTTGTGTTGCTTCAATACCTTTACTTTGATTTATTGCTTTATGAGTTAACTCTTATGCAAGACTTATTGATGCTTGTCTTGAAGTACTATTCATGAAAAGTCTTTGCTATATGATTCAGTTGTTTACTCATGTCATTACTTTTGTTTTGATCGCTGCATTCATTACATATGTTTACAAATAGTATGATCAAGATTATGATGGCATGTCACTTCAGAAATTATCTTTGTTATCGTTTTACCTGCTCGGGACGAGCAGAACTAAGCTTGGGGATGCTGATACGTCTCCAACATATCGATAATTTCTTATGTTCCATGCTACTTTATTGATGATACCTACATGTTTTATACACATTATATGTCGTATTTACGCATTTTCTGGAACTAACCTATTAACAAGATGCCGAAGAGCCATTGCTGTTTTCTGCTGTTTTTGGTTTCGAAATCCTAGTAAGGAAATATTCTCGGAATTGGACGAAATCACCGCCCAGGGTCCTATTTTTGCACGGAGCTTCCAGAAGACCGAAGAGGGAAGGAAGTGGGGCCACGAGGCGCCGTCACCATAGGGCGGCGCGGCCCAGGCCCTGGCCGCGCCGACCTGTGTGGGGCCCTCGTGTGGCCCCCCACGTTGCCCTTTCGCCTACTTAAAGCCTCCGTCGCGAAACCCCAATCGAGAGCCACGATACGGAAAACCTTCCAGAGACGCGCCGCCGCGAATCCCATCTCGGGGATTCAGGAGATCGCCTCCGGCACCCTGCCGGAGAGGGGATTCATCTTCCGGAGGACTCTTCATCGGCATGATCGCCTCCGGAGTGATGAGTGAGTAGTTCACCCCGGACTATGGGTCCATAGCAGTAGCTAGATGGTCGTCTTCTCCTAATTGTGCTTCATTGTTGGATCTTGTGAGCTGCCTAACATGATCAAGATCATCTATATGTAATTCTATATGTTGTGTTTGTCGGGATCCGATGGATAGAGAATACTATGTTATGGTGATTATCAATCTATTGTTTATGTGTTGTTTATGATCTTGCATGCTCTCCGTTATTAGTAGAGGCTCTGGCCAAGTTTTTACTCTTAACTCCAAGAGGGAGTATTTATGCTCGATAGTGGGTTCATGCCTTCATTGACACCTGGGACAGTGACAGAAAGTTCTAAGGTTGTGATGTGATGTTGCCACTAGGGATAAAACATTGATTCTTTGTCTAAGGATGTAGTTGTCGATTACATTACGCACCATACTTAATGCAATTGTCTGTTGCTTAGCAACTTAATACTGAATGGGGTTCGGACGATAACCTGAAGGTGGACTTTTTAGGCATAGATGCAGTTGGATGGCGGTCTATGTACTTTGTCGTAATGCCCAATTAAATCTCACTATATTTATCATATCATGTATATGCATTGTTATGCCCTTTTCTATTTGTCAATACTGAATTTGACCCAACATGCTTTTATCTTATGGGAGAGACTCTAGTGAACTATGGACCCCGGTCCTATTCTTTACATAGCATTCAATCTATCTAACAATTTTTATCGCTTGCAAACAATCATCTTCCACTCGATACGCTTAATCCTTTGTTTTCATCATTTTTCGCTAGCACTTTGTTTTGTTGTGCAGATCCCACGTTGGCGCCGGAATCCCGAAGCGCCAAGATCACATTTCGCCACCATCAACCTTCAACGTGCTTCTTGGCTCCTCGGTTCGATTAAACCTTGGTTTCTTCGAGGGAAAACTTGCCATCGTGCGCATCATACCTTCCTCTTGGGGTTCCCAACGGACGTGTACATTTACGCGCATCAGGGTGCCGGAGGAACCCCAAGAGGAAGGTATGATGCGCACAGTGGTTTCCCTCAGAAAGAAACCAAGGTTTAATCGAACCAGGAGGAGCCAAGAAGCACGTTGAAGGTTGATGGTGGCGAAATGTGATGCGGCGCAACACCAGGGATTCCCACCAACGTGGAACCTGCACAACACAACAAAGTACTTTGCCCCAACGAAAAGTGAGGTTGTCAATCTCACCGGCTTGCTGTAACAAAGGATTAACCGTATTGTGTGGAAAATGATTGTTTGCAAAGAAAACAGAAAGAACAATTGATTGTATGCGATGTAAAGAATAGGACCGGGGTCCACAGTTCACTAGAGGTGTCTCTCCCATAAGATAAAAGCATGTTGGGTGAACAAATTACAGTCGGGAAATTGACAAATAGAGAAGGGCATAACAATGCATATACATGATATGATAATGTTACCACCCGATTCTGGCCAAATCAAGAGTTGGGCCGTACATGAAGATGGGCTGGAAGGACGTACACGTGGAGCGTCTTCGAAGCGGCCTTGCGCTGAGAGTTTGGGCTTAGTTGCCCATGTATCTGTAACATATTAGATCGTATTGTAATTTAGATTAAAGAGATAGAGTCTGGCCCGTGCACGGTTAGGTGCACGCCTCAATTAGAAAGTCCCTTGGACTATAAATATGTATCTAGGGTTATCGGAAAAGGAGGACAATCACCGTTCAACCAAAACAAACCAATCTCGGCGCATCGCCACCCCTTTCCTACGAGGGTTCTTACCGGTAAGCATCATGCTGCCTAGATCGCATCTCGCGATCTAGGCAGCGTAAGCTTAGTATTGTTCATGCGTTGCTCGTACTGAAGCCTTTTTGATGGCGAGCAACGTAGTTATCATTAGATGTGTTAGGGTTAGCATTGTTCTTCACGCGATATGCTATCGTAGTGCAACCCTTGCATATATAGCTGCCCTTACGTCTATCTAGACGTAAGGGCAGCATCTTGCTTGATCATGCTTAGTAGATCCGATCCGTTACGGTTGCTCCCTGCATCTGCAGGGATTAGTTTAATATCTGCATAGTTAGGCCTTATGCTGGGGTCGGAGGATCCGGTGGTGCGTTAGATGCTGTTTACCGTCCCTGCGAGGGATGTTCCGGGGATCAACGTTATGTTGGTTTTTAGGCCTCTCGTAGGGGTAGTTTGCATCGTCTCTCGTAGCTGCTAGGCCCGATCGCACGTAGGACGTTCCGATTATGCGGTGAAAACCCTAAACTGTCGTGGATCGTCAGCTTTGTCCTGATCAAGCAGGATCCCCATGCCATTGCTAATCCATCAAGGACCATGGGGCGATCGGCTCTTTGAGCCGATCCACAGGGAAACCTGAGAGCCGATAAGGCTCGTATTTAATGTGCACGTGTCTACCATGCAGGAACAATCGAAGCACTAACACCTTCCTGACCAGGTCTAGGTCAGGTGGCACGCCCAGGCAACCGCCAGGACGCGCGCCAGAAGATTTGCGGGACGACGCGAGGTGCCAGGGATCCACTAAGCGGCCCTAGGAGCCTCCCGGCTCTTCGTGTTACTTAGCCAAAGCCCGTCGGGGGGTTTTGGAGGGTAACACATTCTGGCACGCCCGGTGGGACATCTTCTTCAACATCCATGTCAGCGTCGACATCCGAGGTGGCGGAGAAACCGATCACGTATGAGGATCTCCCCACGGAACATAAGAAGAAGTACGATGACCTGAAGGTCATCCTCGAGGCCGAACTCATCGGCTCCTTTGAGAAGACCCGGTCGCACGGCGTCAGGTTCAAAGGATTCGCACCACAAGGCATCCTCGATGGGTTGGATCTATCTCTCCCTTCAGAGGAACGTACCAGAGCCCTGCGTCAGGAGATCAACTACATGGTGGCCCATTCGCTGCATCGGCACTCTGAGAGCCTGGTGAACACTTTGGAGCGCGTTGCGCTCCGGGTGGTGCAAGAGATCATGGAGCGTCGTTACTCCCCTTCAGGACCTGTTCTAGGGACTCACCAGGGAGAGATGCAACTCCACTCCAGGCCGCCTCTGCCGTACGCAACGGCGGCTCCACCACAACAAAGCTCGCCGGCATACGTCGTCTACAAGGATGGGGGTGACCCGGGCGACTACCAGTTCTTACCTGACCCGCCCAAGGAAATCCCACACGGATACGTGTGTGCGTATGTGCCGGACTGCAACAACTGGACGCAGGCGATCCAGGCTCCACCAGGAGGGATTGCCGGAGCAGGAGCAATTGTTCCGGCAGGAAGGATAACTGCAACAGCGGGGAGTCTAGGAGCAGAAGCTGAGAAACAAGCGTGGCTAGCCAAATACACCACTACGCCAATCCGAGAAAGCTCAGCTGCTACTACCTCCACCGCAGATCAGATCAGCGCAGTCCTGAGAGATCAATTCGGCATCTTGCCGAAGAAGAAGATAATCGGCTATTCCAAGCCGTACCCCAATGAGTTCGACCTGATCCCACTACCGCCTAAGTACCTCCGACTTCAACAAGTTGGTGGAAGAAGTCGAGCTCCATCGAGCACGTGAGCCGATACCTGGCCCAGCTGGGCATGGCTTCGGCATCGGATCGTTACGGGTGAGGTGCTTCTCGCAATCCCTCACCGGTCCAGCTTTTGGGTGGTACACCTCTTTGCAGCCAAATTCAGTGCAATCATGGAAGCAGCTGGAGGAACTGTTCCACACCCAATACCATTCAGAGACTACTGAAGCTGGTATTGCCGAACTAGCACAGGTTCGGCAAAAGCGAGGAGAGACAGTGGCTGAGTACATTCAGCGTTTCAGAACTGTCAAGAACCGATGCTATTCGGTTCATATAACTGAGAAAGAGGCAGTCGAGCTGGCCGTGGCAGGCCTGGCAGCGTCGTTCAAGGATCTGACGTTCCAAGTTGAGTACAACTCGCTGACACACCTGGTCAACAGACTGACCTTATATGAACAGCGCCATCCAGAACTGTACCAAGACAAGTTCAAGCGCGCGATCAGCCTGGTCAATGCCGATGAAGATGAAGATTCCGCGGACGATCAGGAAGTTGCAGTAGCCGAGTGGACTCGGACGCCAGTACCTGTGTCCTGCCAATGGGTGAATCCACCAGGGCCTCCAAGAGGGTTGGACTTTGACGTGACCAAAACCGAACAGATCTTCGATCTGTTACTGAAAGAGAAACAGTTGAAGCTACCCGAAGGCCACAAGATCCCTACGGCACAAGAGATGAACAAGAGGCCATACTGCAAATGGCATCATACGTTCACGCACACCACCAGCGACTGCAAAGTACTGCGCGCACAAATTCAGATGGCAATAGAAGCAGGCCGATTAACTTTCGGACAGTTTGCCATGAAGGTAGACAGGCGTCCGTTTCCAGACGTCAACATGGTGGACCTAAGCCACTCCATAAGAGAACCAGGGTTCTCCTTTGATGTCAATATGGCAGGGTTCGTGATTCGCCATGGCGCGGACAAAGCAGAGAGCAGCCATTCTCGTGGCAAGGATAAAGAGGAGGCCGTTCCACGCGACCGGCCCCAAGACGACGATAGACGGTACCTGACCGAGGAGGAGGTGAGAAGCATACGGTATCAGCGCCCATTATCCGTGCACCTCCTCAACAAGTATGAGCAGCAGTACGACCGACGTCGGCGCTACGACGAAGACGATGAGAAACATCGTCGGTCTGATGCGGAGAACAGGAGGTATCGTCGAACAGACAGAACACGACGGGTACGAACGTCGCGCAGAGAGGTCAAGGGAGCAAGACAACATGGACAGGCACTGGACTGTCCCTTCTTCAAACATTGCTGGGACTCAGGAATGAGCCGATTGCCAACAATCGAGAACTGCCCAGAATGCAAACAGAGGAAGAAGGGGACAAGCGAAGTTTCAGTGTTCAAACGTCTAGGACCTCTCCCACCTCGGAGTAAACGAGCTGAGTCATCTCAAGAAGAAGACTTCGAGGAGTCAGATGGAGAAGAAGATAGGTATCACCGACCAAGGTGGTGCCCTGATGGACTCAGCCATTCTCAGAAGCGTAGAGTGCAGCGGCTGCGAAACCTGGAAGAAGCCGAGGCACGGTACCTGTACACGTTGAGAAGAGCGCGGCCCGATCTGGCCGCGAAAATCCAGCAAACAGTGGAGACGAAGGCGCGCCCGCCAAAGAAAGTATGGCGCCCAAAACAGGCGAAAGCCGATGCACAGGCATCGGCTGATGCCGATGCAGAGGCATCGGCTGACACAAACATGGTATCCGTGGGCTGGACAGAGTAGCACGTCCAATACATTGGACATACGTGGCAAGGCCGATCCCTGCGATCGGCCCTCAAAAAATGAAAAGCAAAGGATCTTATCTCCAACATGCCACGTAGCTACAGTGGAAAGCCAAGAAGTTGCAAATCATCGTCAAAACATTGCAACAAAGAAGGAGGCCGATTCCCGCAATCGGCCAAAATCATCCTCAACATACCTTCATCTGTGTTCAGCGTCAATCCAACAGATGCCTGAAGAGCCGATACCATCAAGTACTTGACAGAATCGGCTCGGGGGGCACATAAATGGATGATATACGAGGATACGGAGCTGGGAACGGATGTCAAATCCTCAGCAGAACAGCTCAAGTATGGGGGCCGATACATAAACAGATCGGCCACAAAAAATCGAGAAGACAAAAAACAGATCGGCACATAAATGCGTAGACATCGACTTAAGAATTCAAAGCCGATGCACGGCCATCGACTCAAGAGGTACAAGCTGTTACAGGACGAGGCTCTGCGAGGACCTCCAACTGATTGGTGACCCAGGTCTTCTCTGTGAGGGCCTCCAACTTCGTTTGCAAGCCTTCAAGTATAGCGGTGCTAGCAGAAGCGTCAGTTTGGACGCCCTAAATTGCCCATAGGCTTGACCAAGCTGACGTTCTGGCTCGGGGGGCAGCTCACCTTGGAGGTTCTTTGCTTTTGGAAGCCGATTTATTTGGAATCGGCTGACGCTGCACTACAGTTGGGAGGCCGATGATGGTCCCTTTGGCTGGTCCACTTTTATCCTCGCCTTGACGAGGCTCGGGGGCAGCTCGTCCTTAAGGTTTCTTATTCTGCGGAGCCGATTTTATTGGGATCGGCTGGCCTGCATCACAGCTTGAAAGGTGGTGAATTATTGCAGAAGGGAACTGTCGGAGCTGGTGAGAGGAATTTGAAGAGGGAGCCATGATCATCAATGGGCTCTGGACCAGTTGGTTGCTGCAGAGAAATGGAGCATCACAAGGACAGTTATGGGCGAATGGTGCCTGTTTTGCAAAGTGTTAGCTTCAGCATTCGAGTTGATCCAGCAACAGTCCTAGGGTTCTCCTGAAGGCAAAGAGGATCTGAAAGAGAAGGATGCGGCAGAAGAATGTCTGAAATTTAAAGTTAATAAGGAGACTGGACATTATTTCAGGAGTTTTGCCGCTAAGTCTAACGTTCCATTCAGTTGGATCTGCATTTCCAAGATCTGGGGTTTGCACGTTTGTAGCTTGGCCCTGTTTGATTGGGAGTTTGGAGGTTCGGATGAATCTATCTCGAAATTGTCGTGAAAGACCGATGCGTTGCCATCGGCTCATTGAGCATTGACCGAATTGACAATCGGCAAGATCAACACAAGGGAGAATCGGCTAAATCAATTTGCAAGGAATCGGCAGAGTCAAATTGGGGAAATTTCTTCATTGATAATCAGATTTCTTACACAAAAAGAGCTGATTGCTCTCAAAAGGAAGGCCTAGGGGGATGCATTGCCCCTCCTACTACTACTGATCCTATTCTAGGATCCTATCTAGGGGCCATTGTTGCCCTCGTCATCGCCGTCGTCGCCGCTGTCGGCGCTTTCGGCGGGCTCGTCGTCGCTGCTGCCGCGACCACCTGGAGGACCCTCGTTGTCCTCATCTTCCTCGCCAGCGTCGTCTTCGTCGCTGTCGAAGTCACTAAGGTTGCCCGGCCAAGGGCAGAAGCGCTTGGCCGGCGGCTCGTCGGAGAAGGTGCCGTCCTCCTCCTCGTCTTCTTCCTTCACCTCCTCGGCGGAGGAGAAACCGTCCCAGGAGAAACGATCATCGTCGCTCTCCTCCTCCGATTCCCCAATGGCGAGGAAGCGGAGGTCGCTCTCCCCGTCCGTCAAGGACTGGTCATCTTCGGACCAGACGGAGGAGTCGTGGCTCGACTCGTCCCCGTCGGCTATGGCGCGGCGGATGTTGGCCGCGTGGGCCTCTTGCGGGTCCCACTCTGGCGTCGGCTCTCGGAGGGGGGAGGATTGGACGGAGAGGCTTGATGCAGCAGAGGAGGAAGAAGAAGAAGACATGGTGGCAGAGGAGGGCTTTTGGAGTGCTAGCACGAAGGGGATGAAGAAAGAAATTACAGGAGGTGGCCAAGTAAAAGGGGATATAGCGATTTAATGCCTAAGCAGTTTCCGAGGACGTGGTGCCAGAACTGTCAAACCGTGCAGGGAAGTTGAGAAGGCAAGATGTCATCATGAAGGATGTTGCGACGGTTCTGCCCTGCCACGACATGACCCTTCGAAGAAAAACAGATGGTTTTGCAATTATCATTATCAAAACCAGGGGGGCATGTGTTACCACCCGATTCTGGCCAAATCAAGAGTTGGGCCGTAAGTGAAGATGGGCTTGGGACGTACACGTGAAGCATCTTCGAAGCGGCCTTGCGCTGAGAGTTTGGGCTTAGTTGCCCATGTATCTGTAACATATTAGATCGTATTGTAATTTAGATTAAAGAGATAGAGTCCGGCCCGTGCACGGTTAGGTGCACGCCTCAATTAGAAAGTCCCTTGGACTATAAATATGTATCTAGGGTTATCGGAAAAGGAGGACAATCACCGTTCAACCAAAACAAACCAATCTCGGCGCATCGCCACCCCTTTCCTACGAGGGTTCTTACCGGTAAGCATCATGCTGCCTAGATCGCATCTCGCGATCTAGGCAGCGTAAAGCTTAGTATTGTTCATGCGTTGCTCGTACTGAAGCCTTTTTGATGGCGAGCAACGTAGTTATCATTAGATGTGTTAGGGTTAGCATTGTTCTTCACGTAATATGCTATCGTGGCAACCCTTTGTCTAGCTGCCCTTACGTCTATCTAGACGTAAGGGCAGCATCTTGCTTGATCATGCTTAGTAGATCCGATCCGTTACGGTTGCTCCTTCTGCAGGGATTAGTTTAATATCTGCATAGTTAGGCCTTATGCTGGGGTCGGAGGATCCGGTGGTGCGTTAGATGTGTTTACCGTCCCGCGAGGGATGTTCCGGGGATCAACGTTATGTTGGTTTTTAGGCCTCTCGTAGGGGTAGTTTGCACCGTCTCTCGTAGCTGCTAGGCCCGATCGCACGTAGGACGTTCCGATTATGCGGTGAAAACCCTAAACTGTCGTGGATCGCTTCAGCTTTGTCCTGATCAAGCAGGATCCCCATGCCATTGCTAATCCATCAAGGACCATGGAGCGATCGGCTCTTTGAGCCGATCTACAGGGAAACCTGAGAGCCGATAAGGCTCGTATTTAATGTGCACGTGTCTACCATGCAGGAACAATCGAAGCACTAACACCTTCCTGACTGGTCTAGGTCTGGCACGCCCGGCAACCGCCAGGACGCGCGCGAAGATTTGCGGGACGACGCGAGGTGCCAGGGATCCACTAAGCGGCCCTAGGAGCCTCCCGGCTCTTCGTGTTACTTAGCCAAAGCCCGTCGGGGGTTTTGGAGGGAATCATCTCCGGAGGACTCTTCGCCATGATCGCCTCCCGAGTGATGAGTGAGTAGTTCACCCTGGACTATGGGTCCATAGCAGTAGCTAGATGGTCGTCTTCTCCTCATGTGCTTCATTGTTGGATCTTGTGAGCTGCCTAACATGATCAAGATCATCTATCTGTAATACTATATGTTGTGTTTGTCGGGATCCGATGGATAGAGAATACTATGTTATGGTGATTATCAATCTATTAATTATGTGTTGTTTATGATCTTGCATGCTCTCGTTATTAGTAGAGGCTCTGGCCAAGTTTTTACTCTTAACTCCAAGAGGGAGTATTTATGCTCGATAGTGGGTTCATGCCTTCATTGATACCTGGGACAGTGACAGAAAGTTCTAAGGTTGTGTTGTGCTATTGCCACTAGGGATAAAACATTGATTCTATGTCTAAGGATGTAGTTGTCGATTACATTACGCACCATACTTAATGCAATTGTCTGTTGCTTTGCAACTTAATACTGGATGGGGTTCGGATGATAACCTGAAGGTGGACTTTTTAGGCATAGATGCAGTTGGATGGCGGTCTATGTACGTTGTCGTAATGCCCTGATTAAATCTCACTATATTTATCTGTTACCCTCCAAAACCCACCGACGGGCAATGGCTAAGCAACACGAAGAGCCGGGAGGCTCCCAAGGCCGCTTAGTGGACCCTGGCACCTCGCGTCGTCCCGCAAATCTTCCAGCCACGTCCTGGCGGTTGCTAGGGCGTGCCACCTGACCTAGACCCGATCAGGAAGGTGTTAGATGCTTCGATTGTTCCTGCATGGTAGACACGTAAACATTAAATACGAGCCCTATCGGCTCTCGGTTGCCCTGTGGATCGGCTCAAGGAGCCGATCGCCCCATGTTTCACGTTGGATTTACAATGGCATGGGGATCCTGCTTGATCAAAACAAAGCTAAAGCGATCCACGAGTTTAGGGTTTTCACCGCATAACCGGAACGTCCTACGTGCGATCGGGCCTAGCAGCTACGGAAGATGATGCAAACTACCCCTACGAGAGGCCTAAAACCAACATAACGTTGATTCCCGGAACATCCCTTGCAGGGACGGTGAACAACACCTAACGCACTACCGGATCATCCGACCCCAACATAAGGCCTAACTATGCAGATATTAAACTAATCCCTGCGGAGCAAGGAGCAACTATAACGGATCGGATCTACTAAGTAACGAACAAGCAAGATGCTGCCCTTACGCCTGGATAGACGTAAGGGCAGCTAGGTGTCGAGGGATGGCATTGCCACGCAGATATGCACGCGAAAGCATCAATGCAAGCTCCTAGACACCTAAGGATAAATAGTACTGCTCGCCATCAACAAGGCTTCAGCACGAGCAGTACAAGGTAACGAATAAAGTATCGCCTAGATCGCTAGATGCGATCTAGGCAGCATGGTGCTTACCCGGGAGAAACCCTCGAAGAAAGGGGTGGCGATGCGCCTGATTTGTGTTGGTTGAACGATGATTATCCTCCTTTTCCGATAACCCTAGATACATATTTATAGTCCAAGGGACTTTCTAATTGAGGCGTGCACCTAACCGTGCATGGGCCAGACTCTATCTTTTAACCTAAATTACAACGCGATCTACTATATTACGAGAGCACATGGGCGCTTAAGCCCAACTCTTAGCGCAAGGCCGCTTCGAAGATGCTCCACGTGTACGTCCTTCAAGCCCATCTTCACTTACGGCCCATCTCCCGATTTGGCCAAAATCGGGTGGTAACATGCCCCCTGGTTTTGATAATGATAATTGCAAAACCATCCGTCCCCTTCGAAGGTCATGTCATGGCGAACCGTTTTTTCTTCATGATGACGTCCGCCTTCTCAACTTCCTGCACGATTTGACGGTTCGGGCACCACGTCCTTGGGAACTGCTTAGGCATTAAACCACTATATCCCCCTTTTATTTGGCCACTTCCTGTAGTTCCCTTCTTCATCTCCTTGCACTAGCACGCCCTCCTCGGCCAACATGTCTTCTTCTTCCTCCTCATCGGTCTTTCCACGCAGTCCTCCCCCTTCCGCGAGCCGACGCCGGAGTGGAACCCGGAAGAAGCCCATGCGGCCAACATCCGCCGCGCCATCGAGGCCGGGGACGAACCGAGCCACGACTTCTCCATCTGGTCAGAGGACGACCAATCTCTGACCGATGGGGAGAGCGTTGATGACCCACAAGTATAGGGGATCGGGCAGCGAGAGCGAGGAAGTATTACCTTCCCTGGGAGGGAGAAACCTCCTTGAGGAGTTGTCACAGCGGACACAATAGCTTTCATAAGAGTTGCCGCCAATCGATAGTAAATAGTGAAATAAATAGTGAAATAAAGACAGCAGAGTGATTATAGTAAACAACAGGATTAAAATACTGTAGGCACATGGACGGATTTAACGGCGTTGCATGGATGAGAGAAACTCATGTAACAATCAAAGCATGGGCATTTGCAGATAATAATAAAACGTATCCAAGTACTAATCAATCAATAGGCATGTGTTCCATATTTAGTCGTACGTGCTCGCAATGAGAAACTTGCACAACATCTTTCCTACCAGCCGGTGGCAGCCGGGCCTCTAGGAAACTGGATATTAAGGTACTCCTTTTAATAGAGTACCGGAGCAAAGCATTAACACTCCGTGAACACATGTGATCCTCACATCACTACCATCCCCTCCGGTTGTCCCGATTTCTGTCACTTCGGGGCCATTGGTTCCGGACAGCGACATGTGTATACAACTTGCAGGTAAGATCATAAACAACGAATATCTTCATGAATCAATAACATGTTCAGATCTGAGATCATGGCACTCGGGCCCTAGTGACAAGCATTAAGCATAACAAGTTGCAACAATATCATAAAAGTGACATCTACGGATACTAGGCACTATGCCCTAACAATCTTATGACTATTACATGACCAATCTCATCCAATCCCTACCATCCCCTTCAGCCTACAGCGGGAATTACTCACACATGGATGGGGGAAACATTGCTGGTCGATGGAGAGGCGTTGGCGGTGATGGCGGTGAAGATCTCCTCCAATTCCCGTCCCGGAGTGCCAGAACGGAGACCGACTCCGAGACGGAGTTTCGCGATGTGGCGGCTCTGGAGGGTTTCGGCGACTTCGACTTCTCCCTGTGCGTTTTCAGGTCAAAACCAATAAGTAGTCCGAAGGGCGTCGGAGGCCGGCGAGGGGCCACACCACATGGCCGCGCGGGCCCCCTGGGCCGCGCCGCCATGTGGTGTGGGGCCATCGGGCCTCCACCTCCTTTGCCCTTCTGGCTCCGTCAATATTTTGGCAAAATAGGGCCTTCTGCAAGAATTCCGAGGATTTTCCGAAAGTTGGATTTCTGCACAAAAACGAGACACCAGAGCATTCTGCTGAAAACAGCGTTAGTCCGTGTTAGTTGTATTCAAAATACACAAATTAGAGGCAAAACAATAGCAAAAGTGTTCGGGAAAGTAGATACGTTTTGGACGTATCAACTCCCCCAAGCTTAGCTTATTGCTTGTCCTCAAGCAATTCAGTTAACAACTGAGCGATAAAAGAACTTTCACGAACACATTTGCTCATATGATGTATATATTCTCATGCTATGGCTAATACTTAAGCAGTTCAAATGAGATACATGCAAATAAGATCATCCAACAGCTATGTCAATCATGGAGAAGTACCAACAATTAATAATAAGCATCATGAATCATGTATGTAAGCAAGATTGCAATGTTCATAAGAGAATATGATAAAGTGGTATCTCGCTTGCCCGTATTTGATCGGCAAAACATAAATGCCGAGGCACCTCTTGAGTTCATAGAAAGACTAGAAGTAGTGATTGTCAAAGATAAAAGCATCAAAGTTATACCACAATCAATTATATTTTGAGACAAGCATATTATACTAAGAATGACAGTTGTGCTCTCAAGATAGTGCTCAAAGAAAGAATGGAGACACAACATAAAAGTAAAAGATTGACCCTTCGCAGAGGGAAGCAGGGATTAACATGCGCTAGAGCTTTTCATTTGTAAAGCAGAGTAAAATTATTTTGAGAGGTGTTTGTTGTTGTCAACGAATGGTAATGGGTACACTAACTACCTCATCAACCGGACTCACAAGAGCGGCTCCCATTTTATTTATTTTTTCGGCACTCCTTCCAACCTTTCTTTCACAAACCATGGCTAACCGAATCCTCGGGTGCCTGCCAACAATCACATACCATGAAGGAGTGCCTTTTTATTTAAGTTTTATTATGATGATGACACTCCCCCAACCTTTGCTCACACAAGCCATGGCTAACCGAATCCTTCGGGTGCCGTCCAACAATCACAAACCATGGAGGAGTGTCTATTTTAGTTAATTAATTTGGGACTGGGAATCCCATTGCCAGCTCTTTTTGCAAAATTATTGGATAAGCGGATGTGCCACTAGTCCATATGAGAGTCCGTCAAAAGTAAATGACAAGGTTGAAAGCTAAACACCACATACTTCCTCATGAGCTATGAAACATAAACACAAATTGAGAAGCATTTTGAAGGTTTTAAAGGTAGCGCATGAGAATTTACTTGGAATGGTTTGAAATGCCATGCATAGGTATTTATGGTGGACACTTTGGAACAACTTGGTTTTCAGGTGTTTGGAAGCACGAGCGGCGATCCCGCTCAGTACAAGTGAAGGCTAGCAAAAGACTAGGGAGCGACAAATCAAGAGAGCAGTAACTGTCATAATCATGCTTGCGGCAAAATAAATTAACGGGGGCATAAAAGTGATACAAGAACTCTGAAGCAATATAAATCATCGAGGCTTAATTGACTTTTTGTTCAGTCATATGCATGCGTGAGCATGTGCCAAATCGATATAAATAAATTATTCAGAGGAGGATACCACAATGCCATACTTACTTATGAATAAAACAATGCAAGCAAACATCCATGACATGCTACTCATATTAATAAATTGGAGCTAAACATGAGAGATCATGAACTACTAGACTTTCTCAAATAACATATACCTCACATGAACCAAATAAGCATGCTCATATGGATGAGTATATGTACAAAAATGAAAGCAAATAGAGTTCATACCAGCCTCTCACCACAATCAGATTGTCGTAGATCGTCATTATTGCCTTTTCACTTGTGTAGCTTGGATAATATGAAATGAAAACCACGCTCCAGCCACCGAAGACCATTGAACTCATGATGAACTTTACAAACCAAAGAAGAACAGCAAATATTTTTGGTGTTTTCGAATTAGAAACAAGAACGAAAGAAAACAAGCAAACAAAGCAAAATCTTTTTGGGTTTTCTTGTAGCAAACCAATGATAGCAAATAAAGTAAGCTAAGAGCAAGGAACCAAATAAACAAATGGTGAAGAGAAACAACAGAAATATTTTTGGTCTTTTTGTGTTTTAGGAAAGAAACAAAGCGAAAACAAAAGAATGCAAACTAACAGAAACACAGAAAAGCAGGATGACAGAAATCTGCCAAATCCTGACAGCAGTACAGAAATCGAAAATAACAAAAATCTTCCATTGCTCAGACCAAAAAGTGTTCAACTAATGAAAGTTAGATAACAACCTGGGGAACACGCTCAAAAATTGGCAACTCAAAATAACGTTCTGGCTGTGCGTACGAATTTTTGGTAACAGCACAGAATCTGTTTTTGGACAGCACTTCCCCAAATAGCATCTCCCTCTCATTAGAAAACCACTCTAGAGACTAAACAAATATGTACAAGTATCCAGCAACCATAATATGCAAAGAATGAGTGATGCCGGTATACCTCCCCCAAGCTTAGGCTTTTGGCCTAAGTGGAGTTCATTCCCACGGTCCCCATGAAGTGGTGTCTTCGTAATATGACGAAGAACGACCCGGTTCCATGTATGTGCTGGAGGAAACGTCGGGGTACGTGACGGTGTAGTCGTAGGAGGGCTCGGCGTTCTCGGAGTCATGTTGCTGGTGGAATTCTTGTATCTTCATATGTTCCTCCACCACCTCCTTAGTGAGCGACCATGATTGCCTGTCAATATTGAACAAACCTGGCTGGGGAAGAGGGATTTCTTTCTCATTCCCATCAGCAAACAACATTCTATAGACCATATTATCTATAGTGGAGTCAGTAGTAACAAAACGATGGCTCTTCATAGCAGTAATATCTAGCTTCCTAGGGGTTAATGGTACATCATTAGAATCAAGAGGAATATCTAGATGTGTTAAAATGCGCAGTGCAATAGTTCCTCCAAAAATAGGCCCCCTGCTAGACAGGGCGAGCAATAAGAGAACCAAGATGATAAGGTGTCTCTCCAGTAAGTGCAACATTCAAGAAAGCAAGATGGTAGCTAGAGATGTTGCTAGTATTTTCTCTACCCAAAATGCTAGTACCAATGTAATATGCGAAATACTTAATAGCGGGGAGTTGAATGTTTCTTATCTTCCCTCGCTGGATGGTGCGGCAATCATCCCCGGTGATCCCTCGGTAGAGCTCCAACAAGTCCCGGGGTTGTCATCAATCCTCCTTGCTGTACCTACAGGGGCAATACCCAATGCACAACAAAATTCTTCCAATTTCATGGTAACAGGAATATCATAAATCTTGAATGCGACTGTCGGCTCATATTCCGTGTTGTGGAACTTGAAGCTCTCAACGAAAACTTTGGTGAGCCTGTAATATTGTCCCCTCTCGTCTCCCACGTAGGTGGCTAGGCCTGCCCTGTTGACAAGGGTGAAGAAGTCATCCAATATCCCTGCATTGGTCAGAAACTCATAACAGGGGAAGGATGAAGCATTAGGAGCCCCATGGTCCTCCTCGGGCGCGAAGCTAGGCGCGATGACATCCTCATTGTAGGATCGCCTAATTTGAGTAGACGCCCTTGAGGGCCTACCGGTGCTGGTTGTTGCTTTCTTGAACAACTCTCCAAACTTGAATTTCTTCATCTTCCCCTTCTGAAATTTTCAACAATCATTATAAAATTTGATTTCAAGGTGTGTAATTGAAGGGAACTACTATAGGAACTTGCTAGAGTACTAAACATGCATCAAAACTAATTTCTTCCACTTAGAACAAGCATGCAAGCTCACTAAACATGTTATCTACAGCAGCAAAATATTCAAGATATACTCAACCAAATGAAATTCTAATTGGACAATCAAAGGAGTCACATACCAAGGAGTAAATGTGCCAAATTTCAGAAATCTGGGCTGAGCAAGGAGATCGAAAAATCGCGAGTTCTTGAGCAGAAACGCGAGTGAGAGAAACTTGGTACGAGCTTTTCGGGAGAGAGAGGTGCTGGGAGAAAGAGATGATGAAGTGGGGCAAGGGGTGGCCCACACCACATGGTGGCGCGGCCCCCTTGCTGGCCGCGCCGGCCTATGGTGTGGCACCCCCTGGTGCCCCACAGGTCATCCTCTGGTGCTCCCAGGTGCCTCGTCGAAAAATAGGACCAACGGTGTAATTTTTGTAATTTTTAGAGAACTTCGAAAAATGCACATTTCTGGGTATTAAATTAATGATTACTGCGCAGGAAAATGATTTCTAAAATCTTAAATGACTAAAGCATATTGCAAAACAAAAGTGGCAAGTAAAATAGGTGAAGGGAGAAAGAAAGAAAGAAGTGTTGTTTAACTCTTTTATGCAATAAAATATACTTGTTAACAAGGTTGATCAAGTCTTGCTACCAAATAAATTTTATATGACATAAGAAGAAATAAACCTCAAATCAATCATGTTACCTTATATTGAATTGATATGGATCCAATCACAAGAGTTTGATATTCTTCTTTAGGCTCATATATAGGACAATCAATGGATCCCACTTTGATAGTTCTCACATTAAAAATTGTATTGACTCCACATACTTTATCAATCCTCTTGGGAAAATAGACAGTGTGTTCTTTATCATCAACATTGAAAGTAACCATGCCTTTATTGCAATCAATAACAGCCCCTGCAGTATTAAGAAAGGGTCTTCCAAGAATAATGGACATATTATCATCTTCAGGCATTTCCAACACAACGAAATCAGTTAATATCAAGCAATGTTGAGTAACTTGCACAGGAACATTTTCACATAAACCAACAGGAATAGCAGTAGATTTATCAGCCATTTGCAAAGATATATCAGTTGGTATCAATTTATCTAAATCAAGTCTCTTATAAAGAGAAAAAGGCATTACACTAACACCTGCTCCCAAATCACATAGAGCAGTTCTAACATAATTATTCTTGATGGAACAAGGAATAGTCGGTATACCTGGGTCGCCCAACTTCTTTGGAATCTTACCATTGAAGGAGTAATTAGCAAGCATAGTTGAAATTTCCTCATTGGGGACTTTCCTTTTGTTAGTAACAATATCTTTCATATACTTTGAATAAGGAGGCAATTTAATAGCATCGGTCAAAGGATTTGCAGAAATAAAGGTTTCATCCAATCACAAAATTTATTATAATGTTCCTCTTCCTTTGATTTAAGTTTCTTAGCAGGAAAAGGCATTTGCTTTTGAACCCAAGGTTCTCTTTCATTACCATGTTTCTCAGTAATAAAATCTTCTTTAGTGTACTTTTTATTTTTAGCATGCTTTTCAGGTTCTTTTGCAATTTCTTCTTTATCAGGAGTATCATCCTTATCATTATCTTTATCATGTTCATTACCACTTTCAGTTTCAGCATCAAATAGAAATACTATTAGGATCATTAACAGGTTCAGAGGATTCTACAACATTCTTATGTTTCTTTTTCTTTTTCTTAGATGGAGCACTAGTTTTAATTAGTTGAGAATCTTGTTCAACTCTTTTGGGATGCCCTTCAGGATATAGAGGATCCTGGGTAGAAACACCACCTCTAGTTGTTACTTCACAAGCATGTTTTTCTTTAGAATTATTTCCCAACAAGTCATTTTGCACTTTAGTAAGTTGATCAATTTGAGTTTGAACCATTTGAAAATGTTTAACAAGTATCTTAACATCATTGGAGGTTCTCTCCACAATACCATGCAATTCACTAATAGCTCGGGAATTTTCCATTAAATGATTCTCTACTCTCATATTAAAGTTTTCTTGCTTAACAATATAATTATCAAATTCATCTAAGCATTGAGCAGGAGATTTTGAATACGGAATATCTTCCCTAGTAAAGTGTTGAAGCGAGTGTACCTCAATCATGGATGAAGGGGGAATTGTCTCACATATATCTTCTATAGGAGGTAAATTCTTCACATCTTCGGGTTTAATACCCTTCTCCTTAAGAGACTTCTTGGCTTCCCTCATATCTTCATCATTCAATTTAATCATACCCCTCTTCTTCAATATTGGTGTCGGGGTTGGTTCAGGTGTAGACCAATCATCATGATCCGGCCTATTTTAGCCAATAATTCCTCAGCGTCGTCTGGAGTTCTTTTCCTGAAAACACAACCAGCACAACTATCCAGGTATGCCCTAGACTCAATGGTTAGTCCACTATAAAATATATCAAGTAAATCATGCTTTTCTAAATCATGGTCAGGGAGCTCTAATAAGAGAGCAAAATCTAGCCCAAGCCTCAGGCAATTTCTCTCCATCTTCCTGGTCAAAATTATAAATTCTCTGCAAAGCAGCATGTTGAGCACTAGCAGGAAAGTATTTTCGAAAGAAAACATCACGCAAGTCGGTTGGACTTTTAATAGAACCAGGAGGCAAATTATTATACCAAGTTTTAGCATCATCCTTTAATGAGAACGGAAAAATTTTAGCGACAAAATAAGTACGCATCTTGACATCATCAGAAAACACGCCACTAAGAGTAGATAACTCAGTCAAGTGTTCAACAGCACTTTCTTTTTCAGTACCACAAAAGGGTGTTTTCTCAACAATAGCTATATGAGATAGATCAAGAGAAAAATCATAATCTTTATCCCTAATGTTTATAGGAGATGTGGCAAATTTAGGATCGGGAGATGGTTTATATCTAACAGCATGTTCTGCAAGCAACTTTTTAATTTTTCTTGCATCAGTAGTAGCATTGCATTTTTCAATAAAATCATCATCAAGCTCTACATAATCTTCATCAGGATCATCACTAGAATAATCAAGTTCAGGTGATTTAACAGGTGTAATAGCATTAGGAGTTTCGGTATTTTCAATTTGTCTAGACTTAGCAATTGTAGCATCTAGAAAAGATCCCAATGAACCACTATCATCAAGCACAGCAGAAACATTATCAATATTATGAGAATTTTCAGATTCAGCAGAAGTACCAGCACGTGAAGCATGTGGCGGTGAAACAAGTTTATCAATCACAGAGGGTGAATCAAGAGCAGCAGAGGTACTTAGAGTTGTACCTTTTCTTGTAGTGGATGGTAATATGGCGATCTTAGTATCGCGAGGTTTACCCATAATGGAGAATTTGCAGCGAACAATATCAATCCAAGTGAACTTCCAAATAAAGCTATGCTCCCCGGCAACGCGCGCCAGAAAATAGTCTCGATGACCCACAAGTATAGGGGATCGCAACAGTCTTCGGGAAGTATTACCCAATTTATTGATTCGACACAAGGGAGACAAAGAATACTTGTAAGCCTTAACACGAGTTGTCAATTCATTTGCACCAAATAGACTTGCTCGCATGAGTTTATCGATAGTAACAGTTTTATGGCAGTGGAAATAGTGAAATAACAGCGGTGAAATAAAGACAGCGTAGTGATTATAGTAAACAACGGGATTAAAATACTGTAGGCACAGGGACGGTTTAACGGGCGTTGCATGGATGAGAGAAACTCATGTAACAATCAAAGCATGGGCATTTGCAGATAATAATAAAACGGTATCCAAGTACTAATCAATCAATAGGCATGTGTTCCATATTTAGTCGTACGTGCTCGCAATGAGAAACTTGCACAACATCTTCTGTCCTACCAGCCGGTGGCAGCCGGGCCTCTAGGGAAACTACTGGATATTAAGGTACTCCTTTTAATAGAGTACCGGAGCAAAGCATTAACACTCGTGAACACATGTGATCCTCACATCACTACCATCCCTCCGGTTGTCCGATTTCTGTCACTTGGGGCCATTGGTTCCGGACAGCGACATGTGTATACAACTTGCGGTAAGATCATAAACAACGAATATCTTCATGAATCAATAACATGTTCAGATCTGAGATCATGGCACTCGGGCCCTAGTGACAAGCATTAAGCATAACAAGTTGCAACAATATCATAAAAGTGACATCTACGGATACTAGGCACTATGCCCTAACAATCTTATGACTATTACATGACCAATCTCATCCAATCCCTACCATCCCCTTCAGCCTACAGCGGGGGAATTACTCACACATGGATGGGGGAAACATTGCTGGTCGATGGAGAGGCGTTGGCGGTGATGGCGGTGAAGATCTCCTCCAATTCCCCGTCCCGGCAGAGGAGACTTCTGGCTCCGAGACGGAGTTTCGCGATGTGGCGGCTCTCGGGAGGGTTTCTGGCGACTTCGACTTCTCTCTGTGCGTTTCAGGTCGAAACCAATAAGTAGTCGGAAGGGGGGCGGAGGCCGGCCGAGGGGCCACACCACATGGCCGCGCGGGCCCCCGGGCCGCGCCGCCATGTGGTGTGGGGCCCTCGGGCCTCCCACCTTTGCCCTTCTGGCCGTCAATATTTTGGTAAAATAGGGCCTTGCAAGAATTCGAGGATTTTCCCGAAAGTTGGATTTCTGCACAAAAACGAGACACCACGCAGTTCTGCTGAAAACAGCGTTAGTCCGTGTTAGTTGTATCCAAAATACACAAATTAGAGGCAAAACAATAGCAAAAGTGTTCGGGAAAGTAGATACGTTTTGGACGTATCAAGCGTCCTCCGCAGCCTCGTCAATGGGGCAGCGGAGAGCGACGACGACGACCTTCCCTGGGAGGGAGTAACCTCCTCCGAGGAGGTGGAGGAGGAGGAGGATGATAGCTCCTCGAGAGACGCGAAGAAAGCCGCCATTAGGAATCTCAGCGATTTCGAGCCCGATGACGACGAGCGAAGAAGACGAGCAGACGAGTCTGCCGGCGGCAGCTACAGCGGCGACGAAGCCGGCCGGGAGTAGCACCGACGGCAGCGACAACGAGGGCAGCAGGGGGCTAGATAGGGTAGAACTAGGAGTAGTAGTACGGGCAATGTATCCCCTAGCAATTTCCTTTTGAGAGTAATCGGCTCCTTCTCTGTAAAAAATCTGGTTATCAATGAAGAAATTTCTCCAATTTGATTTTGTCGATCTCTTCCATATTAGACTAGCCGATTCTCCTCTTTGTTGACACTCGATGAGCCGATGGTAATGCATCAGCTTTTATAACAAATTGCAAGACAGACCGATCCAATCGCCTTCTCAGATGTTAACTTGCAATCCATGAGATTCAGACCCAAACTTCCAATCGAACGGGTCCAACGCGCAGCCTTGAGACCCCTAGATCTTTAGACTTTAGAATCATCCGATCGTGATGTTTGCCCTGATAGCAAAACTCCTGAATTAACGCCTCCAGGAAAGCTTCTAAGACCATGGCTGAAATGCCTTGACGTCAAAGCTGATACACCTGTATAACAGGTACCATTTGCTCACAACTTCCCTTGTGATGCTCTGTTTCTTTGCAGCAACGGCGGTCTAGAGCCTGATCAACGATGATGGCTCCTTCTTGAACTCCTGTCAACCCTGGTGGTTTTCCTCTGCAAGAGCTCGCCACCTCTCAACCTGGTTACGATCCGGAGATAACCAATTTCAACACCATCGGCTCTTCGGAATGAGGAATTCTCAAGGCTGCCCAGGAGCCTCTGTCAAGGCGAGAATGAAAGCGCATCAGCCAAAGGGGTCATCATCGGCCTCCCAACTGTAGTGCGGCGTCAGCCGATTCCAAATAAATCGGCTTTCAAAAGCAGAGAACCTCCAAGGTGGGCTGCCCCCCGCCGCTCCATCTCTTCATTAAAACTGGGCAAGAAAGCTTGCGCCCAAGGAGACAGTGCACTAGGACGGTTTTGGAAGGATCAGCAGCTCCCCTGAACTAAGAAGCTTCATTCTTGGCTCCACTCTTGGACCTTGCTACTCAGATTGGTCCATCACCTCGGGCAGACTGATGCAGCTTCTAGTGAAGATGTTTGATGAAGTTGTCATCTTGGTCCAGTCCCAGGAGGAAGTATCACAGCCGATTGAATGTTCATTGGCTGTTCTCATGATCCTAACCTGATCTGCATGCTTACGCAGGCGCAGCTGATCTTGAAGATTTGCTAATGGAGCCACCAACCATTCCACGAGGGACTCCTTCATAGAGCCTTGCTGCGTACTTAGCTGCTCCATTAGGCTTACGCACCGGTTGTATCCCTTGAGTCGATGGCCGTGCATCGGCTTTGAATTCTTAAGTCGATGTCTACGCATCAGCTGTGCCCAAAAATTTCAGTATTTTCGATTTTTTACGGCCGATTTGTTTACGTATCGGCCCCATATTTGAGCTGTTCCGCTGGGCATTTGATATCTACTCCGAGCTTCGTATCCTCGTGTCTCCTCCATCTATGTGCCCCCCGAGCCGATTCTGTCAAGTAATTGATGGTATCGGCTCTTCAGGCATCTGTTGGATCAATGCTGAACACAGACAAAAGTATGTTGAGGATAATTTTGGCCGATTGCGGGAATCGGCCTCCCTTTCCATTGCAATGTTTGACGATGGCTTGCAACTTCTCGGATTTCCACTGTAGCTACGTGGCATGCTGGAGATAAGATCCTTTGCTTTTCATTTTTTGGGCCGATCTCAGGGATCGGCCTTGCCACGTATGTCCAATGCCTTGGACCTGCTACTCTGTTAGGACCACGGATATCATGTTTGTATCAGCCGATGCCTGTGCATCGGCATCGCCCGCCTGTGCATCGGCTTTCGCTGTTTTGGGCGCCATACTTTCTTTGGCGGGGCGCGCCTTCGTCTCCAATGTGCTGAATTTTCGCGGCCAGGTCGGGCCGCGCTCTTCCTCAACGTGCAGGTGCGTGCCTCGGCTTCTTCCGGGTTTCGCAGCCGCTGCACTCTACGCTTCGAGAGTGGCTGAGTCCATCAGGGCACCACCTTGGTCGGTGATACCTATCTTCTTCTCCATCGACTCCTCGAAGTCTTCTTCTTGAGATGACTCGGCTCGCTTGTTATGAGGTGTGAGAGGTCCTAGACGCTCGAACACGAAACTTCATTTGTCCTTCTCCCTTGCTGTTTGCACTGGGCAGTTCTCGATTGTTGGCAATCGGCTCATTCGAGTCCCGGCAATGTTTGAAGAAGGGACAGTCCCAGCTTATCCACGTTGTCTTGCTCCCTTGACCTCCTCTAGCGCGACGTTCGTACCGTCGTTGTTCTGTCGTGCGACGATACCTCTGTTTGCATCAGACCGACGATATCTTTCATCGTCTTCGTCGTAGCGCCGACGTCGGTCGTCTTGCTTCTCATATTTGTTGAGGAGGTGCACGGAGAGTGGCGCGATACCGTATGCTTCTCACCTCCTCCTCGATTAGGTACCGTCTGTCATCATCTTGGGGCGGTCGCGTGGAGCGGCCTCCTCTTTATCTTTGCCACGAGAGTGGCTGCTCTCTGCTTTATCTTTGCCATGGCGGATCACAAACCCTTCCATATTGACATCAAAAGAGAACCCTGGCTCCCTTATGGAGTGGCTTAGGTCCACCATGTTGACGTCCGGAAACGGACGCATATCTACCTTCATGGCAAACTGTCCGAAAGTTAATCGGCCTGATTCTATCGCCATCTGAATTTGTGCGCGTAATACTTTGCAGTCGTTGGTGGCGTGCGTGAACGTATGATGCCATTTGCAGTATGGCCTTTTGTTCATCTCTTGTGCCGTAGGGATTTTGTGGCCTTCAGGGAGCTTCAACTGTTTCTCTTTCGGTAGCAGATCGAAGATCTGTTCAGTCTTGCTCACATCAAAGTCCAATCCTCTTGGAGGCCCTGGCGAGTTCACCCATTTGCAGGACACGTGCGGCGTCCGAGTCCACTCGGCTCTGCGACTTCTTGATCTTCGCAGGATCTTCATCCTCATCAGCGTTGACCAGGGTTATCGCGCGCTTGAACTTGTCTGGTACGATTACGGATGCTTCATATAAGGTCGATCTATTGACCAGGTGCGTCAACGAGTTGTACTCCACTTGGAACGTCAGATCTTTGAATGACGCTGCAAGGCCTGCCACGGCCAGCTCGACTGCTTCTTTCTCGGTTAAATGAACCGAATAGCATCGGTTCTTGACAGTTCGAATCGCTGATGTACTCGACCTGTCTCTCCGCCTCTGCCGAACTGTGCTAGTTCGGCAATACCAGCTTGTAGCTTCTGAATGATATTGGGTGTGAAATTGTTCCTCCAGCTGCTTCCATGATCGTCTGAATTTGGGCTGCAGCGAGTGTACCATCCAAAAGCTGGACCGATGAGGGATTGCGAAGCACCTCACCGTGGCTGATCCGATCCGAAGCCATGCCCAGCTGGGCCAAGTATCGGCTCACGTGCTCGATGGAGACCCTTGACCCACTGAATTTGTTGAAGTCGGAAGCCGGTACTTAGGTGGTAGTGGGATCAGGTCGAACTCATTGGGGTACGGCTTGGAATAGCCGATTATCTTCTTCTTCGGCAAGATGCCGAACTAATCTCTCGGGACTGCGCGATCGCTGCGGTGGAGGTAGTGGCAGGCTGAGCTTTCTGGACTGGTGCGGTGGTATACTTGGCTAGCCACGCCTATTTCTCGGCTTCCGCTCCCAAACTCCCTTCTGCGATCGTTCCTTCTTAGGAACAATGGCTCTGCTCGGCAATCCCTCTGTCGGGCCTGATCGCTTGTGTCCGGTTGTTGCGATCCGGCACAAACGTGCACACGTATCCGTGTGGGATCTCCTTGGGCGGCTCATATAAGCGGTAGTCGCCCGGATCACCTCCAACCTTGTAGACAACGTATGCGGTGAACCTTGTTGATGTGGAGCTGCCATCGCGTACGGCAATGGTGGCCTGGTGTGGAGTTGCACCTCTCCTTGGTGAGTCCCTAGAGCAGGTCCTGAAGGGGAGTACCGACGCTCCATGATCTCTTGGACCACCCGGAGCGCAACGCGCTCAAAGAATTCACCAGGCTCTCGAATGCCGATGTAGAGTGAGCCACCACGTAGTTGATTTCTGTCGCAGGGCTCTGGTACGTTCATCTGAAGGGAGGGATAAATCCAACCCATCGAGGACACCTTGTGGCGTGAACCCTTTGAACCTGATGCCGTGCGAACGGGTCTTCTCAAAGGAGCCGATGAGTTCGGCTTCAACGATGGCCTTCAGCTCATCGTACTTCTTCTTATGATCGGGAGGAGATCCTCGTATGTGATCTGTTCCTCTGCCATCTCGGATGTCGGTGTTGACGTGGATGTTGCGAAGATGTCCCACCGGGCGTGCCGAATGTGTTACCCTCCAAAACCCACCGACGGGCAATGGCTAAGCAACACGAAGAGCCGGGAGGCTCCCAAGGCCGCTTAGTGGACCTGGCACCTCGCGCCGTCCCGCAAATCTTCCAGCCACGTCTGGCGGTTGCTAGGCGTGCCACCGACCTAGACCCGATCAGGAAGGTGTTAGATGCTTCGATTGTTCCTGCATGGTAGACACGTAAACATTAAATATGAGCCCTATCGGCTCTCGGGTTGCCACGTGGATCGGCTCAAGGGCCGATCGCCCCATGTTTCACGTTGGATTTACAATGGCATGGGGATCTTGATCAAAACAAAGCTAAAGCGATCCACGACAGTTTAGGGTTTTCACCGCATAACCGGAACGTCCTACGTGCGATCGGGCCTAGCAGCTACGGAAGATGATGCAAACTACCCCTACGAGAGCCTAAAAACCAACATAACGTTGATTCCCGGAACATCCCTTGCAGGGACGGTGAACAACACCTAACGCACTACCGGATCATCCGACCCCAGCATAAGGCCTAACTATGCGGATATTAAACTAATCCCTGGAGCAACTATAACGGATCGGATCTACTAAGTAACGAACAAGCAAGATGCTGCCTTACGCCTAGATAGACGTAGAGACGCTAGGTGTCGAGACGGCATTGCCACGCAGATATGCACGCGAAAGCATCAATGCAAGCTCCTAGACACCTAAGGATAAATAGTACTGCTCGCCATCAACAAGGCTTCAGCACGAGCAGTACAAGGTAACGAATAACGTATCTTGCCTAGATCGCTAGATGCGATCTAGGCAGCATGGTGCTACCGGGAGAAACCCTCGAAGAAAGGGGTGGCGATGCGCCTGATTTGTGTTGGTTGAATGATGATTGTCCTCCTTTTCCATAACCCTAGATACATATTTATAGTCCAAGGGACTTTCTAATTGAGCGTGCACCTAACCGTGCACGGGCCGGACTCTATCTTTTTAACCTAAATTACAACGCGATCTACTATACAGATACACGGCGTTAAGCCCAAACTCTTAGCGCAAGGCCGAAGATGCTCCACGTGTACGTCCTTCAAGCCCATCTTCACTTACGGCCCATCTCTGATTTGGCCAAAATCGGGTGGTAACAGAGCGATCTCCTGAATCCCAGAGATGGGATTCGCGGGCGGCGTCTGGGGTTTTTCCGTATCGTGGCTCTCGGTACTGGGGGTTTCGACGGAGGCTTTAAGTAGGCGGAAGGGCAGCGGGGCCACGAGGGCCCCACACGCCGGGCCGCGGCCCAAGGCCAGGGCGCGCCGCCCTAGTGTGGCGGCGTCTCGTGGCCCCACTTCCTTCCACGCTTCACGGAAGCTTCGTGCAAAAATAGGACCCTGGGCGTTGATTTCGTCTAATTAGAGAATATTTCCTTACTAGGATTTAAAAACCAAAAGCAGAAACGCAAGCGGCTCTTCGGCATCTTGTTAATAGGTTAGTTCCAGAAAATGCGTAAATACGACATATAATGTGCATAAAACATGTAGATATCATCAATAATGTAGCATGGAACATAAGAAATTATCGATACGTTGGAGACGCAACAACAACCGTGAATGTCAGTGCACCCTCTTTTTCTTTTTCCTCTTTTTCTTCTTTTCCTTTTCCTTTATAACTAGAGCTCCCGAATTCCGATTGACATGAAACTAATTTCGTTTGGAAGGATAACGACAAATGCTATCCTATAAAAAGTGAAAACACAAGAATCTGTAGGAGGGGATTTTATCATAAATATAAAAGGTAGAACCTTATATCATGAATAACCGATAAAACCACCCAACCTTGAAAAATAGAAGATGCATGCGAACTCCATTTTCGATGAACTTGGGCTTGTTGTAAAGCTAGCAACAAGCTCAAGAACCTTACACATAGAAACACCAAGAAGCAATAAGGATATGCAAAGTATGCAAAGGATTGAGCTCCCTAAGACGATGTGTTCAAGTTACTCAACCGCCCCTCTTAATAGTGCGGCTATCTATCCTATAATCCGGTCTCCCAACATCCACCTTGAGACCGGTAAAAGGAAAACCTAGCAAGGCCATACCTTTGCCTTGCGCATCCACTGATCTTGATGATAACTCTTCAAGCTTCACTCAAGCCGGAATGCCTCACTTGACCAATGTTGCTTCGTGAGACTCACAAATGCTCCCCATACACTATGATGGGAAAGCTCCATTGATGCACATCTTCACTAGTCCATTATCACCAAATGGACGGCAAGCTTCAAGCATGTGATTCACTTGAGATGCTCATCTTGAACTTGCCCAACTCAACCTTGTATCTTCACATACTCACTTAAGATAGAGCATGGCTAATATTGAGTTCCACATAAGAACTCCATCTTCATTTCTTCTTCTTGATCATATCATATATATATATCTTCATACCGATGATCTTGATGCCAATACACAAGGAATACCTTTATCTTCATGGCATCCATACTTGAATCCAACACATGAAGTACAAGTAGTACGTATGGAATATTCCTTCATACAAACTTAATGAAAACATTAGTCCATAAGGGTTGTCATTAATTACCAAAACCACACATAGGGGCAATATACCCATAACTACCTATGCTCCACTTTGAATGCGCAAAGCAAGGGCAGAGAGTTGGGCACTAATGCAGGCGACAAAGGGGAAGAACGACAACGAGGCAGGCCCCTCGCGCGCCCCAACCGACGGCTAGTAGATTAGGGTTCTAAGTTAAGTTTATATTCGAGTAACTTTTGTATAAATTTCATATGAATTTTGTTTTTTAAATGTCATCTACATTTGAATTTCTATTGGGGCTGCTGTATGGAGGGCGTCGGTGTGGGAACAACATCCCCAAATGAAAGATGCTGTGCTGGCGCCCTCCATACGGCAGTGCCGACGCCCCTGCCAGCGCTATTTGGGGCGCGCCGGTGGAGATGCTCTTAGAGCATGTATAATGGGGTGATGTCAGCCTTCCCTTACGCTTGCCACGTCGGATTTTTGCTTAGTTGGCGGAGAGAGAATAAAGGAAGAGAAGGTTGTGTATTCCCTTGATAATCTCTTATGAAATAAGAGAAAACTATTTTTCCGTTGTACGACTTGTCTTCCCTTAAACACATAATTTTGTACTAAAATTAATTAATTATCATTTATTGTAAAAAATGACCATAATTGATAATACATTATACACATTATATTTATCATCCTCTCTAGATGATATGGAGTACTAAAAGAAGACGTACCTTTCCTACCATTGTACATGCCCTTAGAGGCCAGTCTCCCAAACACTTTCACTGGCATATGGGTCCACTTTACAGAAGTGAAACTGGAATAAACACTTTCAGCTGTGCAGATCAAGTGTCGATCATTCCCATTCCCATTCCTAAACCCTAAACCCGCCGCCGCCATGGCCGCCGCCGCTCGCCTTTTCCTGCGCCGCCGCCTCTCCACAGCCACCGCCACGCCTCCAACCCCGGCCTCCATTCTCAACCCTTCCTCCCCGACCACCGCGCTCACCTCGCGGGAGAAGACCCGCCTCGCCATCTCCCTCCTCAAGTCCTCCCCGCCGCCGCCGCCCGACCAGATCCTGTCCATCTGCCGCGCCGCCGCACTCTCTCCGAAAACCCACCTCGACCGTGTTGCTCTCTCCCTTGCCACCTCGAGGCTATCCTCTTCCCCGGACTCCGTCCGAGATCTTACATCCTCCCTTCTCATCCCCCATCACACCTCACACGCCATCGTGCTCTTTGGTCAGGCCGGCCTCCTCCCCGACGCCATCTCCACCTTCCAGTCGTCCCCCTCAACCAAATCCCTCAACGCACTCCTCTTTGCCTGCCTCGTCTCCGGCAACCATGCCGAGGCTGCCCGCATCTTCCAGACCTTCCCCGACGCCCACAATGTCAAGCCCGACACCGACACATTCAACGCCATCATTAAGTCCTTTGCTGAGTCTGGCACCACGAGGTCTTTCTACTCGGTGTTCGACGAAATGTGCAAGAAGGGCGTGAAGCCCGTCGCCACCACATTTACTAGGGCCATTGCTGGGTTTTACAAGGAGGAGCGTTTCGATGATGTGGAGAAGGTGATTGAGCTCATGAAGAAGCATGGCTGTGGCGAGTCACTCCAAGTGTACAATGCGAGGGTCCAGGGGCTGTGCAAACTTGGCCGGAACGATGAGGCCAAGGCGTTGATGAATGAGATGGTCAAGAAAGGGACGAAGCCAAGCTGGGTTACTTATAACCATTTGGTTTATGGATACTGTAAGGTAGGGAATTTGGAGGAAGTGAAGCAGCTGTACAAGGAGATGGGACAGAAGAGGCTTGTTGGGGATAGTAGCCTCTATTTTACAGTAATATTCCACCTGTGCAAGTCTGGCGATTTTGATACTGCCCTTGGTGTATACAATGAGATAGCACCTAGGAATTGGGTGCCCTGCTTCTCGACCATGAAGATGCTTGTGAATGGGCTTGCTGGGAGCTCTAGGATCGATGAGGCAAAAGGTATCATTCAGAAGATGAAGGAGAAGTTCCCGGATAAGGATGAGCCATGGAAGGAGGTAGAGGAGGCACTGCCTCAGTAGAATAACCAAAGCACGAAATCGCAGGTACTGTCTTATTATTTCAGTGCAAAGAGAAATGCCGATTCTTAGAAAAATTGCTGGGCTTCCCTTCCGAAATTCTATATTGATAACATTGATGGCTTTAGCTTCTTAATTTCACATGTCATAAAACCCGGAATATTTACAACATGCATTATAGAAGCTATTCTATATCTGGAAGGAGTTGCAGTTTAACCTATGGTCAAGTGATGTGGTTCTGTAAGGTCCTCGCGTACATCATGAAGCTCTGCTACATAAATGTTTTTTTGTTCCATATAAGATTTTGAACTGCACTATCTGTTCCTCTTGGTTTGAGCCCTCAACGAACTGCCAATTAAATCTGTGTTCCATTGTTTAGGTCCCTCTAGAAACAATGCTTCCATCATGTTGTACCAATATAAGACTTACGAAGTAGTTGCCTCTGTTAGAATTCCATGGCCATAGAATAATTGTGTCGATTAGCATGAATCCATAGTTTAATGTGTGCTAGCATAGGATCCGAGAGGAATTACAGTACTTCGTTTATGTGGACAGCTGATCAGGATTTTAAAAGATATGATTTATAGTACTACCTCTGTTCATAAATAGATGTCTTAGATATATTAAAATTTAGATGTATCTAGACACTATTTAGTGTATAGATACATCCAAGTTTTTTTAAAAATGCAAGACATCTATTTATAGACGGAGGGAGTAGATCAAATTTGTTTTTAATGAGAAATTGGTATCGTCCAAATACTAACTGTAGAAATTTGTTAAATGATATAGTTTGAGGTTGATTTCTTCTCCTTGAAGGCACTAAATTATGCATAACTAATAGGAAGTTCCATGCGGACCATTTATAATTTTCTATTTTTCTTAATAAGCTGGTAGGATAAGAAAGTGCTCACAGAAATGTTTGAGACTTTCCACAACAAATCATAATAATATTTGAATGCACCTCTAAAGCATTAGGCACTCGACTCGAGTCATACTAGTAGCTCATTGAGAACCCACATGGTTCTACAGGTGGATATTCAAAGCAGATCCACGGGTCATTACTTTGGTCATGATCGTTGACATTGAATATTTATTTTTTGTAAAATTGTCCGTTTAGTACAGTTTGCATCATCTGTATATTATATCCTAATATTTTTCTACAGAAATAAAACATCTCAATGCTGTCATCTAAAATGTATGTGTACATTTGAGCTACGACGCAATTTTAGTCCGGAAAATTGTAGCAAACCACAATTTTCATAAACCCTAAGCCACAATTTTCACATTATAGAAGGTTAGCACGTAAAAGGTGCAAGTAATATATTCCGAACGGCCCGACATCACAGGAATCTTCCCTTCTGATTCTCTCTTTTCCCCCTTCAGAATGACTGACTAGTAGATTGGTTCATGAAATCATGAGCTCAATGCTTAAGTTTTGCAAATGTTCTAAATAGTTATGCTTAAAAGGAATACAAATATAAACATTTTAAATTCTGATTGCAAGCATCTAGACTGTATATCAGCATTATAGTGGTACAAGCATATGTACTGATGAGTGTACTTCCTTTCAGTAACATCAAGTCAAATAAAATATGCTTCATTTCATGCACCCTTCCATTTACAACTGACATGCATATCTCAAGTGTTGCTGCTTAGGTGTGCTTGCTTCACTGTGCAAACTTTCATTTTGCACATGCCTTTTTAGTACACAAACTATCAACATGTGTATGAATTACCCTTTTTGGGTAGTTTAGCTTTTGCATGTGCTGGTCTGTCTGTCTGTAGTTTGTGATACCAAATGATAAACACTATAAAGCTGAATTGTACTGAAAGTCCTGGGCAATAAAGCAGTGTACTTTAGTACTCCCTCCATAGCAGATTACTAGGCTTCTATTGAAATTAGAGAAAAACCCAAAAATTAGGCTCAATTATCGTTTAATGCAGCGTTAACTAAGGAGGCTATGGGGAGAAGATATATGCATGCACCAATTATCCACGCCTGATTGGTAGCTATGGGGACATGCAGCCGGAGGTTGTTATTAGGCTGCATGCAGGAGGAATTAGCCCAATGCATGCGTCTTGAAACGGGTATTGCCAGTTGCTTATCTCCTCACATTAATCATCAAATCAACAGAAGAGTTACATGCGAGATTAGTGGGAGAAATTGTGCCAATTGCTGAGTGTCTAGGTTGCAGAGCTTCTTGTAATAACTCCAATAAACCGGTATGGAGGGAGTATATTTTTCAGATGGAAGCAGGGTGTTTTTTGTTAATTATATGAGAGGTAAATAAAATGGGCTATAGATAATTGAATGGTTGAATGGACAGCGATACATCTGGTGTATGGATGCACCTGTTCAACTTTAACACGTGTGATTGAACTTATCTGGTTATTAATATTTTGATTTTCTGAAGACATCTTTACTCAATAATTTGGAAACGATGCACTTCTTTCTTCAGTAGCTGCCAATTATTTCAACACTTCTCTAGTGTTCTCTACAAGGCCTTGATTACAATGTATCACTACGATTGTCTTCTTATTGTTCATGACTGTGACTGAATATGAATGCAGATGCATGATTCTTTTCCTTTTTTTGCTTTCCAGGTAAAAGATTACTGGCCAGTGATTCAAGTTTGTCGCCGAATATTCCTTTTCAAAATGTTTGACAATGCGTGCCGACAATACAGTTAGCAGTTGGGAACTGCACCAGTATCTGATGGACTGCTCTAAGCATATGGAGCTTTGTTTCAGATGCAATTTTACTCTTGAAAACATGGTGGCCTGAGTCGGTAATCTGTTTAGCAGGATGCTGAGGTGTTTTTTTTCAAAATGATGATATCTGAGGCAAGGCATATGTTACTTTGTCGGTAATCTGTTTAGCAGGATGCTGCAAATTATAGTCATAAGGAGTAGGAGAAAATAACCATGCTCTTGTTTTCCTGTTATGTTAGTCTATTGCTTCATGTCTGCTGGTTACTTTGGCAGCATGGCTGAATAGTACTTATTCTTCAGTTAAAAGCAAAAGCACCCCTGCCCCCCCCTGCAAAACTGTGTTTAACAGAGTGCTGGCTCCTGAAAATCAAAAGAAGGCTAGAATGCAATTGTCCAACTCAAAGTACATTATTACAGACAAATTGCAGGTTTTTTCGATCTAGAAACCCAGTATATGTTTTCTTACTATTACGTGCACTAACACTACAAGACCATGTAGATTGGTACTTCGGTTCTAGGTTTGGAATGGAATGCCTTATCCTGAAATAGGTTCTTAATGGATGTTTTCTTTGGTTTATAGTTAAGATTAAGATTTATTGGTAGTATTTTATCACTGCTTTCGCTAGTTGAACAAATTCTGGACGCTAGCAATGTATGTTTAACTCGTACTGCAAACGGTCTCATTTATATCAATACAGTTCTAGGTTTGGGCTTGTGCAGTACTGACTGGTTAACTAGTCACTCAAACCCTGCATCACTCTGTGGCGTACTGTTTTATTTTTGCTTCGTTATGTCTATCTTTATCAGATTGCCTCTTTTTTTTTTTCTGGATGCAGTCCTAATTTCTTTTTTTCAGGAGGGTATCACATCTATGCACTGTATGTTTTTTTAGAGCTAACATCTGAAACATATTAACCAAAGAACACCATTACAAAGTAAACATCCAGACATAGGACAGTTGTTCTCACACTTAAAGATATATATAAATCTCAGGAAACTTAGAAATGCACCCAAAACTCCCAGCAAAACCTTATGCAGTTGAACCTGCCACTGGTAGGTTGCTGTTACATCGCTGGAGGAGAGAACGAAGGCCAGTAATGAGTCGTCCACACAGAACTGTAGAGGGATATCGTGCTATTTTGGAGTATCCATTTGGCCTAGCAGACTGGATGGTGGATACAATGAGATACATAGCTTCACTCCCCTATTGAGATTGCCACCAATCTATCCTGAATTTGACAGAAGTTTTGCTCAGAAAAGTGAAGAAATCAAGTAGTCTGCAAGATTTCTTCCAAAACAAATCAGTGAATTCTGTCAGTGTCCCACTGTTTTGGAAGGTAGAAAAAAGAAATAGCCAAATATTTGCAGTTCACCTAACCCAGAAATCTAAGATCAGTTGCCGGCAATCCACATGTGCTCAAGCACAAGTTAATCTCAATACCATCTCTTCAAATTCAGGTGTGTACATAAACATCATATATACAGAATTGATGTGATTGGATCAGCTTGTGCATTTTCTAGGCCTCACTATGACTTCCTGCCTGCAAAAGAGAAGAACAGTCTAGTTAAATGCAATCTGCTCTTTTCTTGCAATCCCATATCGACCAAGATAAATCCACACTGCATGTCCTACCACATACTTGTAGCAGAGCCTGTCACGACAACCACAAATTTTACCATACCTTGAAACAATCAGATCCAACTTCACGTGACGGTCTGTTCAGAATTTTAGCCCATAGTAGAAACCGCTCCTTCTAGCATAAAGTGGGAATAGTATCTCCTTTTCCCATAGGCTGAAAATATCTACTCCTATTAATGCGAGTTCAGACTTCGCTATTCTCTTTTTTTTTTCTTCTTCAAGTCTCTTTCACAGGCTCTGGTTCGTCCTGTAGATTATTAGTCCTGAGTGTCCACATGATCAGCAAAACTAGCTGGGGCACCACCTTTTGACAAATTATGAATCGACCTATATGCAAAAGGTGAACCTGAGCGATCTTGGTTTTTTTTCACTCCTAATCAATTAAATGTGTTTTGTGCACGCTTGTACACGTTACAAGTGTGCCAAGAGTTGCGAAATGGATTTCCAATATAAATTGCCGCTTCACTATGCGCCACTATGCGCATATGGCAAGAGATTAAAGAGTGGATGGGCATTGCCAACATGCACCCTAGCCAATGGTTGGGGCTCACTATTGAGCATTGGTTGGAGGACAATGACAAATGGGGGTCCCAATCAGAAGCATTGCCTCGGCCTCGCTCACCTTGCTCGTTACTTGAGAAATTTGGAACGAGCATAACACTAGAAAAGATTAAGAAAGGGGCTATCTTTGTATGATTGAGGGTACAAAAAGGTTGAGTGATTTGATGCCGAGAGAGTAATCCTTTACTATCATTTTGTATGGACTATCTTGTCCAAACATTTTTCTTAATTTATCGAATGGGACAAAGCTTTTGCCCCCATTTAAAATAGAATCGAAGTCTTTTTATTTGCGAAAAGAAGAATCTAAGTCTTTCTAGCATACTAAAATAGTGTGCTAAAAAGACTTATACTAGTATTATGAAACGAAAAGAGTACTAACCAACAAACCATTATAGTACACAAGAACACTGGAGATTACAACACGGCATGAGTTGTCGCATGCTGTCATCATATTCACTCCATCATGTACACTATTCTTAGTCCTCCGATCTTAACCTTGCCATGCCTCGGCACCAGCGTCACGGTCACAATCTCGTCTCCATCAGCTCCAAGGTCTTCCAAGAGCTCGTTCAAGGCCACCCTCATGCTCGTCTTTATCGCCATCCCTTTCCCCGTGCCGTCCATGCTTGGGTGACTCAAGCACACGAAGCTCTCGGCCATCTCCCGCCCGCCTGGCTCGACCTTCTCGTGCTGCATGGCGTTCACGTACACGTCGAACTTGACCATGTCCGTGCCGTCGGTCTCGATGCCCTCCACCACCAGCACCTCCTCCTGGGCGTCCTTCTCCCGCCGGCTTCGCAGCACTCGCGAACGCCTCACCTCCGCGGTCACCGCCGCACCGTCGAGGGACACCGGAAACCTGACGGACTTGAGTAATCCTCTCTTGTTGTTCACGTCGGGAGTAGCAGGCGGCCGCGCGTCGAGCCACGGCATGTCGACGCCATCGAACCTGTACCGGAGCTTCTCGATGTCGAGCACGTCGCGGACGGTGATGCGCACGAGGCGGGCCTCCTCGTCGTAGAAGAGGAAGGAGGAGTCGAGCCAGTCGGGGTCCGTGAAGTCGACGTGGCCACGGTAGCCGCGGGACGCGCCGATGTCGCGCCAGGCCACCCACAGGCGGTCGATGTTGTTGTGGTGCGGGTAGAAGAGCGGGTCGCGGCCGGCCGAGTAGTAGATGCCCATGTTCTCCACGTTGGGCTCGGCTACGTCGCCAGTCCAAGTGTGCATCGTGTTGTGCGGGAACAGCTCTACCGTCCCGGCGCCCGGCCGGTCAGCCTCGCCGGCGCGGAAGGGTTGGCCGTGGAAGAGGGAGGGCAGGGCGGCGTTGGTAATCATCTGTTTGTACATGACCCTGAGGTTCTGCTGGATCTGCTGCTCGTCGGTGAAGTTGTTCTCTCCCACCTGGCGAGCGAACTCCAGGTCCACGATCTTCGGCGGTACGTGCCTCGGGTTCCGTAAGGGGTCGTACAGCGGCGACGACGAGTTGGCGAACTCCGGCGGCAGCTGCATCCCCTCCGGCACGTCCCAGCTCCAGAACGGCAGCGCGAACCCGGGCTCCTCTAGCAGCTTCGCAGCGATGCGCTCGAAGAAGTAGAGGTAGGCGCGGTGGAATGGGTAGAAGAACCACGAGAAGTGGATCTGCACGTCCAGCCCCGGGTTCCCCGTTTGGTGGTAGGAGCCGGTGCAGTACGCGCAGTGGATGTTGGCCGTCTGGTAGAAGCTGCGCGGGTCGCTGTGAGGCAGCGCCTTCATCAGCGCTATCGCCCGCTCGTACTTGGCCATGTGCTCCGCCCCCACCGCGTGCACCGGCCGCCGGACCCTCAGCGGCTCGGCCGGGTCCGGGAGCGTGAAGTTGATCGGCTCGGACGCCGACATCGGCGGGCAGCAGTACAATGGCGGGATCGGATTTGGCGGGAGCTTTGGCTTGGTGCATGTCTGTATATTGGTCACGATTGGCCCGCCGATAGTCCTGTCACCGCTGCCGTTGGACAGTGGGGCGGTGGCGGCGTCGCCTGCGCATAAGACGATGTGCGGGTCGAGGCCGGAGACGGTGAGGAACGCTCTCGTTAGGGAGTAGGCGCATGGTTTAAGGATACCGGGAAGGCGGTATAGAGGAGCGTGGCGACGACGGAGATGAGAAAGACGAAGGCCACGAGTGGAGCGCGGTGTCTGCTGGCCATGGCTTCAGGTGCTTGCTGCTTCGCGCAGGCGGCTATCGTGGCTAATTAAGCTGCTCACAGCTAATTTGTTTCCGAGCTGACTATATAGGAGCTTGAAGGCTCAGGGTATTGGACCTGGTTGTTGACTGCATTTTGTGGTTGCCATGTCAGTATGTTTGTTTAGCAAACTTGCACGTGTGCACTAGTGCAAACATGGCCTTTTGCACCGGTTTTTAAAGGCCATATACACCGGATGGGCAACCGGTGCAAACCATCCGGTGCAAAAGGCCCCCCCCTTTTGCACCGGTTGGCTTACGAACCGGTGCTAAAGGGGTCTCCACGTGGCCGGCTGTGGGGCGCTCGGCGGGGCGCCGGTTCGTAATACGAACGGTCAAAGGGTTGGGCGCGGCAGCATTTAGTGCCCTTCCTGCCGCGCGGACTCGCCGCAGGGAATTTCACTAAACGCTGCCGCGAGACTTCCATTCGAAACACGGTATAATATTAATGCAGACAATTCAAATATATATATATATATAGGAAACCATTATATTACATATATCGATCAAAGTGACACACGTTCATGCATATATATATACATCAACTTTGATACTGGATGTCGGCCACATAGTGTTCTCCGTCTGGAGCTAAGACTTGCTCAACTAAGAATCCCGCCAGCTCTTCTTGAATTGCTCGTACACGCTCGGTTGCTAGAAGACCGTCCCGCAACCGTTCGATCTAATCATTTGAAGAAGGTACGGTGGTCAATATATATGTGTGTGTATGTGAATGAAACAGAAGGTGATAAAATAAAGCCATGAATGTTGTTTACTTACATCAAGTTGTTCCAAAATGTCCCTCTTATGGTGGGTATTCTGGCGGATGAACTCGCAAACGTAATACCCGCATAAATTATTCCCGTCCTCCTGCCTCAAGCACTTTACGAGAACAAAATTCAATCAAAATAATATATATATATAATCAAGGATGATAATAATGGTATTGAAACTAGAATCATCAAAGAGATGCGCGGCCTAGCCAGTATTACTTACCGGTACATGTTTTATTCGAAGTTCTTTATTCTTTAAACCCGGAGACTTGTTGGTGAACCGTTTCCAAGCCTTGAGGAGGATATCAGCCATGTCCCCCCACGCCTCAAGGGGTTTACTCTTCGAGTCCATGACTTCTACTATCCCGGTGTCGGGTTCAATGACTAGCAGGATATAGTGAAACCTGCGGACACACATATATATGCATAACTCATTAATTACACTTAACACATGGAGTAAGCGAAAAAGATTTAATGTGTGAAGACAGTAACACTCACGAGAAGTTGTAAGGAAATAGTATTGCCCTTTTGTATGAGTTTTTCCTTAAGACATATACCAAGTTATTCTCTGTGTCCTTGGGAGAGTTGTGGACAGTATACCCATTCACGGTATATGGGTCAACGAACCCAAGATCATAGATTTGCCCCTTGCGGCATTCGCGGATCTTCATTCTGCATAATACAATGAGAGTATGGTTATATGCATGCAATGGACGAGCCGCGGTAGAGACTTAATTACATAAATAATACTTACAGACAGTAGGCACTCAGCAGAGATTTGTCGAGGGCGTCTTGGTTGAATAACTGAAATAATTCACAAAATTCGATGTTCATCACGTCATTTCGCCCGTAGTGCTCATCTGTGATTGCCGGGTTGCTTTGGGCCTTGGATGAGCACTGGCATCATAATGAACTTCCGCTTCATGCACAACCAAGGCGGAAGGTTATAGATACATAGAGTTACAGGCCAGGTGCTATGACTGCAGCTCTGCTCCCCAAAAGGATTCATTCCATCTGTACTTAGACCAAACCTTAAGTTCCTCGCGTCTTCTGCAAAGTCCGGGAACTCTCTATCGATTTTCCTCCACTGCGACCCATCAGCGGGGTGTCTCAGCATCTCGTCTTTCTTACGGTCTTCTTTGTGCCATCGCAACAACCTGGCATGCTCTTTATTTCTGAACAGACGTTTCAACCGTGGTATTATAGGAGCATACCACATAACCTTGGCAGGAACCCTCTTCCTAGGGGGCTCGCCCTCAACATCACCAGGGTCATCTCGCCTGATCTTATACCGTAGTGCATTGCATACCGGACATTTTTCCAAATTTTCGTACTCAAGGCGGTAGAGGATGCAGTCATTAATGCATGCATGTATCTTCAGCACCTCTAATCCTAGAGGGCAGAGAACCTTCTTTGCTTCGTACGTACTGTCAGGCAATTCGTTATCCTTTGGAAACCTCCTCTTCATTATTTTCAGTAACTTCTCAAATGGCTTGTCACATATACCAGCCTCTGCCTTCCATTGCAGCAACTCCAGTGTGGCACCGAGCTTTGTGTTGCCATCTTCGCAATTTGGGTATAACTTCTTTTTGTGATCATCTAACATGCCCTTTAACTTTCGCTTCTCGTTTTCAGTTTCTGCATCTCTGTGTGCATCAGCGATGGCCCGACGAAGATCATCATCAACGGGCTCATCTGATGCCTCTTCATCTTGATCACCTCCACCTGCCTCCTCATCTTCATCATGCCCTGTTGCAGTATCACCGTAGTTAGGGTAAATATCATCATCCTCTTCTTCTTCGTCGTCGTCTTCCATCATAACCCCTCTTTCTCCATGCTTGGTCCAACAATTATAGCTGGGCATGAAACCTTTCCAAAGCAGGTGGGAGTGAATGACTTGCCATTCAGGGTATTGCTTTAAGTTCCGGCAATCAACACATGGACAACATATATAACCATCCGCCTGTGGGTTTTCCTCAGCCACACGGAAAAATTCTTTCAGGCCCGAAGTGAACTCGGGCAGGCGTCGGTCAACGTACATCCATTGCCGCCGGTTCATCTACATCAAATAATTAAGTTTATCAAAAAACCATTACAAAACATCATAATATATATATATATATATAGTGGATATTAGCACCGTACAAATGAAAGGATAAAGTTGTTTAACCTTGATTGAGGAGGGAAAGAAAGAGGAGAAAGCTTAAGTGTCGCTCCGGCACCTCATCTCATTTTTGTTTTGTGTAAAATCAAGCGGCATCATTCTCTCAGACATTTCATCGAGCACCTTGTGTGCATGCCAAAGAAATGCAAGGTAGCACTCAACACACACACCTTTCTCCTAGAAAAAGTGAAGTTGTGAATTGGCTGGTTGGAGGTGAGCTGATATAAGGGCTGGGGACCTTTTGCACCGGTTCGTGTTACAAACCGGTGCAAATGAGCTATCTTTGCACCGGTTTGTAACACGAACCGGTGCAAAAGGTTCCTCGGCTGACACGTGCTGGCGACAAACCTTTACCGGTTTGTGTTACGAACCGGTGCAAAGATATCTCATTTGCACCGGTTTGTAACACGAACCGGTAAAAAATCCCTCGGCCGCTGCTCCCCACGACCGGTGCTAATTACCCCCTTTAGCACCGGTTCGTGCCAAATCCGGTGCAAAAGCCATCTGGGGCAAAAAACGAAAGCCCTTGTTTCTACTAGTGGTGACATGTTCAACCTTGCGGTGTATATCTGCGTGCATGCCATTGCGCCACGTAGGCAAAATGACGCGAATATATGACGGAATAGTAAGAGTGGATATTTTGGCTTACTACGTAGTTCGAGTTTTTCACTTCAGATTTAACCAAAGTTTGAAAAAAAAAACAGAGGTCGCAGGTGGTTTAAAAATTTACCAAAACATTCAGGGTATCTTAGTTTGATTGAATAGTTTTTTTTGTTCAAAATTATTTTCTGAATTTTTGCTTCAAATTTGGCCGAAATTTGGAAAATGGTTTAAAACTCCTATAAATGGTTGGGATAAATGACTTAAAAAATTTCGAGAATACACCGGGCGTCTTGTTTGGTTCACTAGAGCGTTTTCATTTTTCATGTGAAGTATAAATTTTCATTTTTTTTTACCCAAAGTACTATTGGGCCCACCGAGTCGGCTCATGCCAAGCTTGAATCGGTTTTAAGCGGACCTTCGTGGTTAGTCAGTGACGAGTCCTCGGTATTTCAAATCAACCAACTAAACGATCATAATTACAGGTTTGGCGTTGCATCTCGTGAGCGAGCGGTGCTATGTCGGGGCGGCGGCCCCGAAAGGTAGTTTCAGTGGATCGCGCAGGGCATCACAGAGTGATGGAAGTCAGGGCGGAGGCTATAGAAGGTGGTGTCGATGGATCGCGCATGGCGTGACAGAGCGATGGAAATCGAGGCGGTGGCTCCGGAAGGTGGTGTCGATGGACCGCGTAGGGCGTGACAGAGCGATGGAAGTCGAGGCGGAGGCTCAATGAGGTGGCGTTGGTCGATCACGTTGGGCGCGACATAGCGATGGAAGTCGGGGCGGTGGCTCCAGAAGGTGGTTGATGTCTACGGGTGCTTCTATTCTTGTAGACAGTGTTGGGCCTCCAAGAGCAGAGGTTTGTAGAACAGCAGCAAGTTTTCCCTTAAGTGGATCATCCAAGGTTTATCGAACTCGGGAGGAAGAGGTCAAAGATATCCCTCTCAAGCAACCCTGCAGCCACAAAGCAAGAAGTCTCTTGTGTCCCCAACACACCTAATACACTTGTCAGATGTATAGGTGCACTAGTTGGGCGAAGAGATAGTGAAATACAAGTAGTATGGATGTGTATGAGTGGTAATAGCAATCTGAATAAAATATGGCAGCGAGTAAACATGCAGTAGAACAGTAAATAAACGGTGTTTTCAGTATTGGAAACAAGGCCTAGGGATCATACTTTCACTAGTGGACACTCTCAACATTGATCGCATAATAAATAACTCTTTCTCATATGTGCTATATATACTCTTGTTTGATAATGAACACCATTCGTTGCGTAGGATTACATGAACCCTCAATGCCGGAGTTAACAAGCTCCACAACATTCGATATTCATGTTTAAGTAACCTTAGAGCATAATAGATCATTGCAAAATAAACCAAGAACTAACATAGCGCACACACTGTCCACATTACACTATGAAGGAGGAATAGATCACATCAATACTATCATAATGATAATTAACTCCACAACCTACAAGAGATCATGATCATAGCCTACGACAAGAACCACACGGTGCACACACTAGTCACCTTTACACCATGTAGGAGGAATAGACTACTTTAATAACATCACATGAGTAGCACATAAACTAGTAGCGATACAAAGCTCATCATATGGATCTCAATCATGTAAAGCAGCTCATGAGATCATTGTATTGGAGTACGAGAGAGAGATTAACCACATAGCTACGGTAGAGCCCTCAGCCCCGGGGGAGAACTACTCCCTCATCATGGAGACAGCGATGGCGGTGAAGATGGCGGTGGAGACGGTGGAGATGATTCCGGGGCAATTCCCCGTCCGGTGGCGTGCGAACAGAGACTTCTGTCCCCCGAATCTTGATTTCGCGATGGCGGCGGCTCTGGAAGGTTTTCTCGGGTTTCGTCAATCGTGTCCGAGGTTTTAGGTCAGGGACGACTAAATAGGCGAAGAGGCGGAGTCGGTGGGTCGACGATGTGGTGTCACCCTAGGGGGCCCCCCAGGCCGCGCCGGGGTGGTGTGTGGGGGCCCAGTGGCCCCCCTCCGGTCCTTCTCGGGTGCTCTGGAAGCTTCGTGGAAAAATAGGGTACTGGGCGTTGATTTCGTCCGATTCCGAGAATATGTCCTTACTAGGATTTCTGAAACCAAAAACAGCAGAAACAGAACGGCACTTCGGCATCTCGTCAATAGGTTAGTTCGGGAAACGCATAAATATGACATAAAGTATGCATAAAACATGTAGATATCATCAATAAAGTAGCATGGAACATAAGAAATTATAGATACGTTGGAGACGTATCAACATCCCCAAGCTTAGTTCCTACTCGTCCTCGAGTAGGTAAACGATAACAATGATAATTTCTTAAGTGACATGCCATCATAAACTTGATCATACTATTGTAAGCATATGTAATGAATGCAGCGATCAAAAACAATGGTAATGACATGAGTAAACAAATGAATCATAAAGCAAAGACTTTTCATGAATAGTACTTCAAGACAAGCATCAATAAGTCTTGCATAGGAGTTAACTCATAAAGCAATAATTCAAAGTAAAAGGTATTGAAGCAACATAAAGGAAGATTAAGTTTCAGCGGTTGCTTTCAACTTGTGACATGTATATCTCATGGATATTGTCAATGTAAAGTAATATAACAAGTGCAATATGCAAGTATGTAAGAATCAATGCACAGTTAACACAAGTGTTTGCTTCTTGAGATGGGAGGAAATAGGTAGACTAACTCAACATAAAAGTAGAAGAATGGCCCTTCGACGAGGGAAGCATCGATTGCTATATTTGTGCTAGAGCTTTTATTTTGAAAACATAAAGAGAGCATAAAAATAAAGTTTTGAGAGGTGTTTGTTGTTGTCAACGAATGGTAGCTCTAACCCCCTTGCCGGACAAACCTTCAAAGAGCGGCTCCCATTTTATTTTATTTTTGGGTGGCACTCCTTCCAACCTTTCTTTCACAAACCATGGCTAACCGAATCCTCGGGTGCCTGCCAACAATCTCATACCATGAAGGAGTGCCTTTTATTTTAGTTTTATTATGATGACACTCCTCCCCACCTTTGCTTTCTCAAGCCATGGCTAACCGAATCCTTCGGGTGCCGTCCAACAATCACATACCATGGATGAGTGTCTATTTTTGTTAATTAATTTGGGACTGGGAATCCCATTGCCAGCTCTTTTTGCAAAATTATTGGATAAGCGGATGAAGCCACTAGTCCATTGGTGAAAGTTGCCCAACAAGATTGAAAGATAAACACCACATACTTCCTCATGAGCTATAAAACATTGACACAAATAAGAGGTAATAACTTTTGAATTGTTTAAAGGTAGCACTCAAGCAATTTACTTTGGAATGGCGGAGAAATACCATGTAGTAGATAGGTATGGTGGACACAAATGGCATAGTGGTTGGCTCAAGGATTTGGATGCATGAGAAGTATTCCCTCTCGACACAAGGCTTAGGCTAGCAAGGTTATTCGAAACAAACACAAGGATGAACCGGTGCAGCAAAACTCACATAAAAGACATATTGTAAACATTATAAGACTTTACACCGTCTTCCTTGTTGTTCAACCCAATACTAGAAATTATCTAGACCTTAGAGAGACCAATTATGCAAACCAAATTTTAGCAAGCTCTATGTATTTCTTCATTAATAGGTGCAAAGTATATGATGCAAGAGCTTAAACATGAGCACAACAATTGCCAAGTATCACATTATCCAAGACATTTTACAAATTACTACATGTAGCATTTTCTGTTTCCAACCATATAACAACAAGTGAAGCGATCAACTTTCGCCCTTGAACATTAAAAGCATGAATGAAGAACACTAGTGTTCATATGAAAAAGCGGAGCGTGTCTCTCTCCCACACAAGGATGAACTTATTCAGAGAATGAAAATAACAAAACGAAAATAAAAGCACACAGACGACGCTCCAAGTAAAGTACATAAGATGTGATGAATAAAAATATAGTTTCACTAGAAGAAACCTGATAAGTTGTCGATAAAGAAGGGGATGTCTTGGGCATCCCCAAGCTTAGATGCTTGAGTCTTCTTAAAATATGCAGGGATGAACCACCGGGCATCCCCAAGCTTAGACCTTTCACTCTTCTTGATCATAGTATATCATCCTCTTCTATTGACCCTTGAAAACTTCCCACACCAAACTTCAAGCAAACTCATTAGAGGGTTAGTGCATAATCAAAATTCGCATGTTCAGAGGTGACACAATCATTCTTAACACTTCTGGACATTGCACAAAACTTCTGAAAGTTAATGGAACAAAGAAACTCATTCAACTTAACAAAAGCGGCAATGCGAAATAAAAGGCAGAATCTGTCAAAACAGAACAGTCCGTAAAGACGAACCTGAAAGGGGCACTATACGTGCTCAAATGGAAAAACTCAAAACTAATGAAAGTTGCGTACATATCTGAGGATCACGCTCGTAATTTTCAGATTTTTCGAATTTTTTACAGAGACTTATGCCAGAATTCGTGACAGACAGCAATGCTGTTTCTGCGCAGTGATCCCAAATATAACATCAACTTTAACATAGAAACTTTACTTGGCACAAAAACATGATAAGGAGAGGTTGCTACAGTAGTAAACTACTTCCAAGACTCAACAAAACAAAAATTGCTGTAGTAAAATAAACACATGGGTTATCTCCCAAGAAGTTCTTTCTTTATAGCCATTAAGATGGGCTCAGCAGTTTTTTAATGATGCTCTCATGAAAATAGACAATGAAGCAAAAGAGAACATCAAGAAGCAAATTCAAAACATATTTAAGCCTAACATGCTTCCTATGAAAAGGAATCTTGTACACAAATAAATTCATGAAGAACAAAGTGGCAAGCATAGAAAAGCAACATAAGCGCAATTTCAAGATTCTCAACATAAAGAGGGGACACTTAATATTATTAAGATGCATATAACCATATTTCCCTCTCTCATAATAACTTTCAGTAGCATCATGAACAAACTCAACAATATAACTATCACATAAAGCATTCTTGCCATGAGCCACATGCATAAAATTATTACTCTCCACATAAGCATAATCAATTTTATTAGTTGTAGTGGGAGCAAATTTAACAAAGTAGCTATCATTATTATTCTCATCAAGTGTAGGAGGCATAGTATAATCATAATAAAATTTACTCTCCATAGTAGGCGGCACCAAAAGACCACTATCATTATAATCATCATAAATAGGAGGCAAAGTATCATCAAAGAAAATTTTCTCCTCAATGCTTGGGGGACTAAAAATATCATGCTCATCAAAACCAGCTTCCCCAAGCTTAGAATTTTCCATATCATTAACAACAATGGTGTTCAAAGCGTTCATACTAATATCATTGTTACCAGCATGCAAATAAGATTCCATAGGTTTTTTAATTTTCGCAGCAAACACTCCATGTCTTAAATCAGAAATAGAATAAGAAGCTCATTGTTGTCCATTATGCCTAACTAGTGTAAACAAGAAACCAAAAGATGCAATTGCAGGATCTAAAGGAAATAGCTTCGAGTACTTACAACGGCGCCGGAAAATAGCTTAGTAGCCGAGATCCGGAGTGTGAGTACCTTTTACCTTTTCCTCCCCGGCAACGGCGCCAGAAAATAGCTTGATGTCTACGGGTGCTTCTATTCTTGTAGACAGTGTTGGGCCTCCAAGAGCAAAGGTTTGTAGAACAGCAGCAAGTTTTCCCTTAAGTGGATCACCCAAGGTTTATCGAACTCGGGGAGGAAGAGGTCAAAGATATCCCTCTCAAGCAACCCTGCCACAAAGCAAGAAGTCTCTTGTGTCCCCAACACACCTAATACACTTGTCGATGTATAGGTGCACTAGTTCGGCGAAGAGATAGTGAAATACAAGTAGTATGGATGTGTATGAGTGGTAATAGCAATCTGAATAAAATATGGCAGCGAGTAAACATGCAGTAGAACAGTAAATAAACAGTGTTTTCAGTATTGGAAACAAGACCTAGGGATCATACTTTCACTAGTGGACACTCTCAACATTGATCGCATAATAAATAACTCTTTCTCATATGTGCTACATATACTCTTGTTTGATAATGAACATCATTCGTTGCGTAGGATTACACGAACCCTCAATGCCGGAGTTAACAAGCTCCACAACATTCGATATTCATGTTTAAGTAACCTTAGAGCATAATAGATCATTGCAAAATAAACCAAGAACTAACATAGCGCACACACTGTCCACATTACACTATGAAGGAGGAATATATCACATCAATACTATCATAATGATAATTAACTCCACAACCTACAAGAGATCATGATCATAGCCTACGACAAGAACCACACGGTGCACACACTAGTCACCTTTACACCATGCAGGAGGAATAGACTACTTTAATAACATCACATGAGTAGCACATAAACTAGTAGCGATACAAAGCTCATCATATGGATCTCAATCATGTAAAGCAGCTCATGAGATCATTGTATTGGAGTACAGAGAGAGATTAACCACATAGCTACGGTAGAGCCCTCAGCCCAGGGGAGAACTACTCCCTCCTCATCATGGAGACATGGCGGTGAAGATGGCGGTGGAGACGGCGGTGGAGATGATTCCGGGGCAATTCCCGTCCGGCGGCGTGCCGAACAGAGACTTCTGTCCCCGAATCTTGATTTCGCGATGGCGGCTCTGGAAGGTTTTCTCGGGTTTCGTCAATCGTGTCCGAGGTTTTAGGTCAGGGACGACTAAATAGGCGAAGAGGCGGAGTCGGTGGGTCGACGGGTGGTGTCACCCTAGGGCGCCCCCCGGCCGCCCGGTGGTGTGTGGGGGCCATGGCCCCCTCCGGTCCTTCTCGGGTGCTCGGGAAGCTTCGTGGAAAAATAGGGTTGGCGTTGATTTCGTCCGATTCCGAGAATATTTCCTTACTAGGATTTCTGAAACCAAAAACAGCAGAAAAAGAGGCACTTCGGCATCTCGTCAATAGGTTAGTTCCGGAAAACGCATAAATATGACATAAAGTATGCATAAAACATGTAGATATCATCAATAAAGTAGCATGGAACATAAGAAATTATAGATACGTTGGAGACGTATCAGTGGTGTTGGTAGATCGCGCAGGGTCTGACAAAGCAATGGAAGTCGGGGCAATAGATCTGGAAGGTGGTGTTCGTGGACCACATAGGGCGTGAAAGAGCAGTGGAAGTTGGGGTGGTAGCTCCGAGAGTTATGCAACATCGATAGTGCTTGACCTTCTGCCATGTGGGCGACGAGGTTGCTTACATTGTTGGTCGTCGGCATGTCAGCTGTCCCTTTTGACGTGGAGTCTTGTGGATCACGGGCTTCTTCACCTCTGCGGGGGCATCCCGAGTTTGTTCCTCCCATAGCAGTCATGGTGTCTTCTCTCTGGTGGTGTTGGAGACCGACTTGTTTGGAGGAGTGGTCACCGTTTGTCTTGTGTTTGTGTGGTTGGCGCCTTTCATGACCTTTGCATCGCCGTTGATGGAGTGATTGTGGTCATGTGGTTATTGGGTCTCGAGTGAGTTTGGTTGTGTGTCGTGAGAGTGGGCATGGTCCTATGGTGTTAGTGTTCTTTGGGTGTGACCTTTGTTGTATGGTTTTAACCCGTTTTTTTTTGCTATTAACCGGACACTTTCTTCTTAACTTATAAATAAGGAAAAAATTGCCTTCGTTTTTTTCTTCTAAATACAGATTTTTTGGTACTTGCCCTAGCGTATCTGGATTATAGTTGTAGTTTCTGTTGCTACTCCATCTTGCGAAGATTTTATTTGCGAAATTAAACCGATCTATTTGTAATCATTAACAATAGTAAAAAAATCTCCAAAAAGTAATAAAAATACATATAGGTATTTGGACCACCTAGCAATGACTACACACTAGCGAGAGCAGAAGGCACACCACCATCCTTGTCCCTCCATCAATGGAGCCAGGGGAAGCTTGTCGTAGTAGAGATTGTTGTAGTAGACAGACGAAAAGTGTCATGGTATTGTTGAGACAAATGCTACCATAGGTAGCTTTGGAGAGGTGGCTGACGATGATGACATTGGAAAACCTGGACAAGTTGGTACACAACACGATGTACCCAGGTTCGCCCTCCCTCGGTGAAGGTAAAGACCTACTCCTGCTTAATTAATTGATGTCTATATGTCTACGGTGTTGCCGAAGGCGTAGATGACGACTACTGATGCTACGTAGGCTATGAAGGCACGAGGGTGAATGGATCTCTTCCTATGCTATCATGGTCAAGCTTTACATATGCAACTTGCTCTATGTTTTTTTAATATCGTGCAAGCGAGTCATCTAAAACCCTAGTTGACTACCACCGTTGATTCCTTTACTTGTTCTCCACCATGGTAATCGACTGGGCCTTAACGTTATGCCGGGCCTCGTTCAACAGGTACATCGAGGTGGCGGATGGATCGGGCCACCCCGGTCTTGTACCATGAGCAGCTTCCTTGGGCCTAATCGGTTGGGTATTCCCTCGTCACGAAGTCGTTCTGCTAAGGCCTCAAAGGACTAGCGCACCAGAGCAGCAACCATCGCCAATGATTAAAACCATAGATCGGGATAGACGGACCTGAAACAACATCAATGAACACGAAAATATGCTAGATCCCAAAAGATCCGCCGGGCACACGACTCCACGTGCCATCCACTAGTGGTGGACGCACCATCAAAGCGAGGATAGGGTAGGGAGGACCTTATTCTGATTTGAGGATGTAGCCGCCGCCTCACGGCCCCAAGAAAAACACTAAAAATACCTAAACAAAGAACGAGAACCCTCCCGCCAGCAAGGGGCCATGGTACGTTACGCCTCCAAGGCCCCAAGGTCAGATGAGGGGGAGCGGAGTGGCGACCTCACTGGCGCGGTGGACGAAACCCTACATGGGTTTTACAAAGCCCCCCCCCCCCCCCACGCCTCTCTTTCTCGGGACCTCACGTGACAAGATGTTTCTTGATGCAATTTATTCATGGAAGATGTTTAATTACGGATTTGCTACGTCTCAAAAATTGTCAAGTGTCATTCACCAATTGCACTTTTCTAGCTGCATTTTTTGTAGGTGACCGAGACTTAATTTTTTCAGTCAATTAAGACATAGGGAAACAGCTTTGATTAAGCAGCCCATTAGCTCAAGGCAGCTGACCGGCTAGCGGTCTTTACAAGTGAAGAGCAAAGCAACGTAGCAGTGTAACATTTAGACTAGTTAGAGTGAAAAAGAATATAGAGTACTCCCTCCGTCCCGGTTCACAGGGCTCACATGATTTTACATCACGACCAAGGCAGAATTTGATTGGACGTTAAAACTCTGGCCAGCGACTTACCTCTCTCCAATTAGGTATAATCTCTATTTAATAGGAATGAGCTGTGCGGGCATGCATAGGCCAGTGTTGTTTTTGCGTTGGTTTTCACCCCACCCGCATGCACTAGCTTGTTTTAGTCAGCTAAAAAAAAGGAGAAAGAAAAGATGGAAAATAATTAGATGGGTTTACTACTTCTAATTAAATGCATGCAGGCCTTAGTAGGAAGGTATTATGGGACAAATGTTTTTCAGATTAGGCCCTGTGAACCGAGACGGAGGGAGTAGTACCATGTATATTTTATTATTCAATACTAATATCTTCATAGTATTGGTTAATAATATTAAAATAATATTAATTAGCTTGCAAACTCGGGAGTGGTGTTTTGGAACATGGGAGCATATGCTCCCTCTATTTTGAAATGTATCTTACACATATTTTGAATTTCAAAAAAATTGAAACGAAAAATTAGCATCTACATCTTCTCGTGCTACACGCTCACCAAGTTGTTTCATAAAAAATCGACTTATCATGTGACGTGTGTAAAAAAGACAAAAGTCACAGCTGAAAATAATATTTTTCACACGATAAGTTTTCTCTTTTTTACGTAGACCACAAAAAATATTAGTTTTTCGTGAAACTTGACGAACGAACATATATTATGAAGATGTACATGTAAAATTTTTTGTTAAAATTTTTCAACATTTTAAAATATGATTTTTTGGTAGAGGGAGCATACGCACCCGGGAGCCGAATTGAATTTCCGTTGCAAACTCACTGTATTTTGGCAATTGCGATCTTAGAGGAACTAATTATGTTGCTCTATCCGTCTCTCTCCTTAGAGCATCTTCAACGGCGCGACTCGACTGTTTGTGTCTGCCGGGCCGAAAAATGCATCAGATCTCTGCTCAAACGGGGCGACGCAAGGTGACCGGGCCGTCCGCGGCGACGCAAACCTGGCCCAAATATACGCCTTGGATGCGTCTCTGCGGACGTTGCACGGACGCGCAAAGTGTCCGCTCACGTCTGGCGGACGTTTCGTCGGGCCCGCCTGGCAGTGACCCTGGGTTGATGCGTCTTCTCAGGCGCGCCAGCGACTGGTGCCGCTCCGTCGCTTCGGCAGTCTGCGCTACGTTAATTGCGACGCCTCGCGTGCCGAGCCGTCACCCACCTCCGGCAACGCAGTAATGGCGATGCCACGCGTCCCGCGGCCGTCGCCTGCCTCCGTCCTATATAAAGAGGGTGCACGCTCTTCTTTCTCATCCACTCCTTCACACAAACCCTAGCCGCCACAAGCTCCACCGTAGCATCGCCTCTCTTCCTGCGACGCAGCCAGGCCCACGAAGAAGTCCATGGCGGGTCCTGGTGGCCGGCGAGGCGGTCGAGGCCGCAGGCCTGGGCGCCCCCGGGCTGGGGCAGGGGCCGCCGTGGTGGAGCAGCTACGACACCACGGTCGCTGTCGCCTGCGCCTTCCTCGTCTTCGCAGGAGGAGCGCTGCTTTGAGTTTCTCCTCCGCGTCGACGATGACCCACTCGGCATAGAGCGGCTCCCGGACAAATTCGCTGAGTTCGTCGATGGCGTCGAGCCGGCCCAGTTGCAGCTACGGGAGGCCAGCTGCAACTTCTGCTAGTGGCCTGTCGAGGTCTTGTTCGACGGGCGGGCAAGATGTACCCACACGGGGTGGGACAAGTTCGCCCGCGACCTCGCGCTCGATCCCGGCTGCCAGCTCACCTTCCTCTGCGAGGGGGACGGCGAGATGATCGTCAAGGTGTTCGACGACACAGCCTGCCGCAGGCACTACCACACCAGCGAGTCCGGCTTGGACACCGACAGTTAAAACTGTTAGAATATTCTTTCTTTGCAGCGAATATGGCCACGAGCCAATTGAAGCCACTAGTGGCGGTTTCTGGATGTTCTTCCTCGAAAGGACCAACATGGCTATAATTACCAGCTGGATTTTCCAGTTTGGGTGATTGAGTGTGCCCGAGAGTATTTTTTTCTTGGCAGCGAACATACGGAACCAACACTAGTTAGGTTTCGTCATTTTGCAATGTTTTATTTTGTATCAACCATAGTTTAAACTATGTATTAGTTTGTGTAAACCATATTTCCAATTATGTATTAGTTTGTGTAAAACCATGTTCCAATATGTAATGTTTGAAACTATGTTTTAATGGAGAAGAGGAATAAAAACAAGTAGAGAAAAATGCGTTGCCTCGCTGGAGCCACCCCAGATGCAAACGGACGCGTGGACAAAAACGATCATTTTTGCATCCGTAAGGTGACGCAAACGGATGCGCGCGGATAATTTAAATGTCTAAAATGCGTCGCTCCGTTGAAGATCCTTATTAGCTCACTGTCACGGAAACAAATTTGCTGAGTACTTGCACTATAAATAGTCTTAACGATGGGGATTATTTCATGGGCGCGTCTAGCGAGCACGCGCGTGCTCGTTGGTTAATCCTGGCACACCCCTAAATAAGGAAAGTTAGTATCTCCGTCCTCGGAAAGTAGCATGTGCACATGAGCACAAGTGCTCCTTAGACTTTTGGATTTTTTAAAAATTTCAAAACCTCGCTCTTTTATATTTTCAAAAATTATGGCATTAAATATGTAGATAGATTTAGACACGAGGAGTGTAGTAAAAAAAGTCCCATTAAAAAATACTTTGTATTTTGGAAAATACAAAAACGACAAATTTCTGACTATAAATAGTAGTACAATAGTACGTATATTTTGTCAGTGTACTGTCAGAAATTTGTCTTTTTTCCATCTCCAAAAATATAACGTATTTTTTGATGAGACTTTTTTGATTCCAATCCTCGTATACACATCTATCTACATATTTAATGTCATAATTCTTGAAAGCAGAGAAATTTAAAAATCCAAAAATGAAGGGAGCACTGACTCCCATGTGCACAAAATCCTTGTCCGTCCTCCGTCCTCTAAAATATTGGTACACATTGGTACCTGGACTCGGTCCCAGAAGAAAACGCCGTGAAGTAATTCAGAATAATTTTCCTTTTCAAATGTTCAAAATCATATAACTTTTGCACCAGATGTCGAAATTAGGATCCGCTTTCACTTTTGAATTTATTACGGTGAGCTCTTCAAAACTAGATCTCATTTTTATGTATTTTTATGAAGTTTTTTCTAAAGCAACTTCTACGTGCGACAAAGCAATTATAATGTGAGACGATGCAACTTTAGTGCGGGGCGAAGCAATTTTGCTGCACAGCGTAAATCTACATTCACAACGAAAGTTACATCGCTGGACGCCAAAGTTGCTCAGGCATCCATCAAAATTTATTCAATGGTCACCAAAGTTGCTTCGCTAGACGTCAAAATTGGGCCGTCACAAACCAAATTTGCTATGTCGAGTACCAAAGTTACTCTGCAGGACACTAAATTTCCTCGGTCGTGCGCCAAAGTTGCTCTGCAGGTTCGAGAACTGCGTCGCCAGCACCAAAGTTGCTCTGCAAGGCACTTAAGTTGCTTCGTCACACATTGAAATTGCTCCGATGGATACCAAAATTGTTGTCGGGCACCAAAGTTGTGGCTTCGTGTACCAAAAAGTGTACATATTTGTTGCACACCAAAGTTGCTTTTTTGAGAGAATCACACCAAAGTTGCTTTGTCGCACACCAAAGTTTTTTTCTGCATAACAAAGTTGCTCTATCGCGCATCAAAGTTGCTTGCTAAAGAATTTCATCGAAACATATAAAAATATGGTCTAGTTTCGAAGCTCTCGTCGTGAGGATTTTAGAAATGAAAACGAATTGTAATTTTGTCGCACAGTTTAAAAGTTATAGATTTTTGAAAAAAAATACCTGATATCAGCTAGCCTAACATTTCTTTGACAGCTGAACGCAACAGATTTGCCTAGTGTTTCCCGTGTGCCCGGATCGTCCATGTGGCACGCACCCGCCAGAAAGATTTCAGGTTGGGCCGCTGCCCGCTGCTATCACGAAACCCCGAATTGGTATTTTCATTACTTCCTCATCCGGCAGCTTCCACAGCCATTCAAACTACTATCGTTTGCTGAGCATCGGTGATTTTTTTTTGTTTTTCTTTTGAAGGGCTGAGCATCGGCGAATTAATCGTGCCACGTTCATTTAGCCGCCTCCCGTTGCACAGGTTGCTGTCAGTTGCGAATCGCAATGGCCTCAGAAATATGAACTCAGAAACGTCAGTTTGGTCTTTCAACCCTGGATCAGTAAAAGGGAAAACGATCGAAGTAGCTAGCGTACGGGCCACAACGACACGAGGTAAGCGCGGCCTGCAATCCGCCACGGGCGCGACAGGTACTGTCAAGAAGCGTATGGCTTGCTTGCCATAGACTTTAGTTCGAGTGTTCGACTAGCGCGATGCGTATCTCATTGATAGTGAACCGCAGCGACGGCCAAGGACTCTAGTTAGGCACGTTCTAGGTAGGTACTAACAGCATCTCTAGCAGACCCGTATTTGTCCGAACCGAAAAGCGAAGTTCGGTCTCCTGAACTGCTCAGTTTCGATGGTTGTAGTGACGGAGCAATGAGAAACCGAACTCAGGAACTGAAAACCAAAAATCATACGTCCCGGGAAAAATACGCTGCGATGATCTTGCGAAATTGAACTCATTCTTCCTCCGATCGAGCTACATTCGTCAATAATTTACATAAAACTAGCCAAAAAAAAAGAGGCAGATCGAGCTACATTCGTTAATTTGAGTACCTAAACTACTAGATTAGGCCCCGGATTGTCACCGGGGCAGTTCTTGCGGCGACGGACGGTTTTTCCGCGCCGGCGACTCCTACGCGACGACGAGCGCGGCCACCTCGAACGACGCCTCCGCTCCGCAGAGCTGGCGGCCGTCTGCGTCGTCGTCGTTGTCGTCGCCGCGCCGCCGAGCGCCGCCGGCGGCGGGCTGCACGAGCCGGCGGGGGCGCCTCCTCGGCTTCTCCTTCGCGCGCCTCCTCGCGCGCTGCCCGACGCGCGAAAGCACGCGGCCACTTCCGTGCCGCCCGCTTCCAAGCGTCATCGGAGCGCACCCGCCTCGGCGGTCTGCCTCCGACCATACACCTAGCCGACGCGGAGCTGGCTTCCCGCCGCCGATTTGGCCCCCTCCCCTACCTACGCGTCTTAAGCGGTCCATTGTGGACGGAGGCGTGGTGGCGGCAGTGGTGTCAGCGGCGGCGGAACTGCTCACCGGAGAGGAGGCAGACGACAGTGGAGGAAGTGGTAGGGGCGGAGGGGAGTATGGTTTGGAAATCGAAATCCCATCCGTGGCCCCTTTTAATATGGGGCGGCCGACAAGTTTCTTGGGCCCCCGGACTCGTTTTACGGGACAGGCCGCGAGTTCGAACTTCGTTCTGGCCTACTTTCGGCCTGAACCCGTATTGTTGCCGGACTTTTTCGGTTTCAGCCCGTTTTAGGATCTGTTAGAGTTGCTCTAACTAACCAACATATATAGGATTACACCATTGCCATCTCTAAGTTTTCTAGAGTTTTCGCTAAGTTTAGATACCTTACATCATCTCTAATCGGATGCCTCAAAGCATCCCAAATGAATTTCAGTCGTGCCGGACAGTTTACCGCGTCAGCCACGCGCCCGGCCCAAAGCTCATTTAGTTTCAGCACGGTTCAATATAGTGTCCGGTGATGCCAAGCCTTCCCTGCTACATACAGATCGTTGCGCGTTGCAGCGAGTGGCAGACCTGTCGCGTCAGCGACGCAAGGGTTTAGCTACATTGGTTTAACTCATCGCCTACTAGCAGTGTAAATGAGGGCGTAGCTTTGCCTGCCCGCCGTGCAGGTTCCCAAGCACGGGCAGCAAACTTGTCGTGCATTGCGGTGTTAATGTGCGCCACCGTCCCCGCCCATATTTTCACCTGCCTTAGCCATAATAAAAGACATGCCCATCCCGTCGTCGCTCTCGTCGTTCTCCCTCTCTCGCCGTCCCGTCAAAACCCTACAACGTGCGTGCCTCCTAGAGTAACAAATGTCGAGCAGCCACCGGAACATCCTCACCGCGGACAGCTTTGGGCGTAACCCCACCGTCGCTGAGGCGTGGGCGTTGTACGAGGCGCGCTATCCGGTGTCGTCGGTTATGCGCCTAGCCAGCAGCGGCGGCTGGAAGATAGGCGTCAACAACATCGGCATCCCTTCGGCACCCACGCCTAGAATGGATCGGTGGTTCCACGAGATCCAGGCGCAACGCCGTCGTCTTCAGCCGGAGGAGCGCGCGGATCCTACTTGGGCGGCCACCGAGAACGACGTGTGGTTGGCCGATTTCTTCACCACGCGCTAGAACGAAGAACTTCACAGTCTCAATGGCATCATCGGGCCGAAGACGCGGTGGAATAAGGCCGGCCACTGTTGGGGCACACCCTGGCTGCCTTCATTACGAGATCCGTCGCGTAGCACACTAGTACAGAATAGCCTACCGCTTGGATGCAAATTTTGGCTTGCAAATTTTGGCAAACAGCCACATGCGCATACCCATTTGTGGTACCTCAGCCAGTAGTAAGGGTTATTTATCGTATGGGATTGGCCCACGCGGCTACTAGGCTACTTAGGCAGTCATAGTGGAGAGTAACATGGAGTAGTAACATGTTACTACTCTATGTTACTACCTTCATAGTGGGTAGTAACATATATATGGTGTCATGCAAAGTCATATTTATTTAGTTGTAGACTCATATTGTCTTGAAATGTGTGATGTGATGGTAACATAGCTAGTTACCACAACCCTCTCTTTCTTCAATTAATGACTTGCCATGTCACCAAAATGCTTAGTTGGCATTGCATGTAGTACTATGTTACTACCTATGTTACTCCCACTATGAGTAGTCTTACCGCCGCCAGTACTGGCACTTGCCCCCACGCAGCCAGTATACTGGCACTTGGCCGCACGCTGGCCAGTACTTCTTGAACTGCCCAACTATACAGCTACATGCTCGCCAGTAAAACTTTTGGCACTTGGCCGCACGCTGGCCAGTACTTCTTGAACTGCCCAACTATACAGCTACATGCTCGCCAGTAAAACTTTTCAAGCTCGCTACAATAGCTGCAGAAGAGAACATCTTACTCAGTATATGTCGTATGACTCAAATCCAGCTTGGCTCAATACCATCACGCTGTTCATCAAATGTTGTAGCTTGGCTCAATACCATCACGTTCTTCATCAAATGTTGTTTACTCCATCAGTTATGACGAAAAATGGCAACCAACAATTTAACATGCATGCTGCTGCTCATAACATAGGAGCCGTACAACACAACTAAAATCAGATAGCACTAGTACTTCGCAGTACTTTATATAGGGTTTTAACCATTTATGATCAGCATGCACATACATTTTTTGTGAAAGTATATCTAGTTCCAAAAGGAACTATGAATGTTTTCAGAACCCTAAAGCTATAGCGCACCAGATGCAGAGTAGTATTGTCTGAACTGTACATATGTGCCACCATGGTCTCCCTCATTCAAGGAAGTTGTTGTACCTTGTGGCATGCTGTGTGTCTCAAAGAGAAACATTGCAAGATCTACCGTGATATGTACAGCTTAAGTACTGACTAAAAGGAAGTAGAAACCAAATTGCTGGGCGTAAGGTTAAATAGTACGGCTCAGCAGTCCTTTGTCCTCAGGTAATCCGGAGGCAGTGAGGCGCATCGTTCATTCATGTGAGCGTATGGTTCCATGGTGTTGTATCCTGGCAGCTCCATTCGATACCTTCCCTTGATCTGGCAAAAGGGGAGCTTAACAGTGTCGTCTTTGTTGCACCATGCTGGAAGCCGTGTTGTGTTGGCCTCAAAAAAGTTCAGGACGTAAGCATCTTTTATCTGCAAGGAGATATGGATTTCACTGGGCATATATTCATACCAAAAGATAGATGTAACCAATGTTGAAGTAAATGATTACTAAACAATCTAAATCTTTTGGTACTGCCAGAAAGGACAATGCATTCTACTGGTAGGCTGACCTTCCAGCGAGCAAGTTTTTACTGAGAACAATACCAGCACTTTTACCGGACTAGTTGCACTAATGTCATCACCACCTATAAATTCATAAAAGATCGAACTTAGGCATACAAGTTCAGCATTACTCACTGTGAACTCTGTGACTTCTATAGAACTGGAAAGTGGATCAAAGAGTCCAGCCTCCTTGTACATCATGAGGACGTAGGCCACACAAGATGCTGACTGGCCATCATTGTAAACCCAATCATCTTTCTCAGGAACTGTTAGCAACTTGTCAAATGTCATCCCACGTTTCTCTGATTCGACTATGATTTCAGGTAGATCAAGACCCTGAAAGAAGTGGTTTCATTACAAGACTGTGTGGAAGAAATAAGGATATTTAGCACAAGAAAACCGTAAGGAACAATGGTTAGTTGTGTAAACAATGCACAAACCAAAAGGTGAAACTATTACAGTTATGTAAAACAAATTAAGCACCATCAAGCATATCTCTCAAGTCTAATAGTAGTCCTTGGTATAGTATCACAGAAAACACCCCCCTCCCTAGAGAGAACCATTTAGCAGACTCTTTCACTTATACCCCTTTTGTTCAGACAGTAGGTTACAACACAAGGTACAGTTGACTGAATGGGAGACTAATACACGTGAAGTTTTCCTAAAAAGAGCTGGGAATGTAAATCAATCAGCATTCATTTTTTTAAGAAGGGCTCCATTTCAGAGAAGGGCGGGCCTGGTGCAGCGGTAGAGCCTCACCGCCTGTGACCGAGAGGTCCCAGGTTCGAGTCGCGGTCTCCTCACATTGCACTTCGTGAGGGTAAGGCTTGCCACTAACACCTTCCCCAGACCCCGCACAGTGCGGGAGCTCTCAGCACTGGGTACGTCCTCCATTTCAGAACCTAAGCTGCTGGACTGATATCCCCTGCCTTTGAATGGGACAACATTGCTCAATCTTGAAGGTCAAAAGTAAACGCCGAATATCCAAGGTTTACTACTGTGTCCATCATTCAGCAGGATTATGGTTTGACCAGTGCGTATCACCGCACAATGGTAAATCAACTAGACGAATAGGGGGCAAGTGAAGAACACCATGAAGTAACCTAACTAAAATGGAATTACTACAAAAACAAAGTAAATGTGTTGGAAGTCAATGGTAAAGTAAAACATACCTCAGTTCCTAGTCGTTTGTTAAGGGCTTCTGTCCACATATTGGCAGCATAGTCTGGTTGAAGCTTGTTCCACACAGTCATAACAGATGCAACCTAGGGTTATCATTAGATTTAAGTTACTGTAGTAGCAAATAAATCGTGCAAACATGCATAGTCCAACCTCGTACATATTATGTTTAAACCGCGATAAATATGACACTACACTTTATTGACATGAAAATATTTTTCTAAGATTTAGAGCTGTATTTGCTCTGAACTCAGAAATTAATGTCTGAGTCTGTGCCATATGATTATATTCATTACCAAATGTACGAGCTTACCAAACATAAGCCAATAATACATATATCTAATGATAAAATAGACATTTGTAAAATGCTCTTGAAAATATTATAGACAGAATCTTACCACATGAGCATCCAATGGCGGGGGGTAGTTATCACTTATAGTATCAATCCAACTGAAAATCAAATTGTGATACCCATAAGGCTTCCCATTCATTTGTTTTGCATAATTCCAAGCTGCTGTCTCATTAAACTTTGCACGCAAATCTGGACGTAACGGAAGCAATGCAATCTGAGGATTTGAATCATCCGTTGACACTTCAAAGTCCCACCACTCCTCCCATGGTAAGATAGCAATAATATCTTCTCCCTGCACAGGACCATTTGTTACACTAGAACCATGCATGACTGGAACTGATACATCAAATGTCAAGGAACACCGAAATATAAATTGACTCTAGCAGTACATGGTTTGTAACCCAAGCAGAACATCTACATATGATTAGAACCTGGCAGTAATATTTCCTTTATGAGTCATCCGTACAATCAACGGAAACATTATATCAGACATCGCTTGCACATAACTATCCTTATAGCCATCGATAACAACAAAAAAACAATTTTCTAGTGGTATACAAATTTTCCAATTAGAATAGGGCTACACCAAGGGTCAGCTTTGAGCCCTTATCTTTTTGATTTGGTGATGGATGAGGTCACAAGGGATATACAAGGAGATATCCCATGGTGTATGCTCTTTGCGGATGATGTGGTGCTAGTCGATGATAGCCGAACGGGGGTTAATAGAAAGTTAGAGTTGTGGAGGTGAACTCTAGAATCGAAAGGTTTTAGGCTTAGTAGAACTAAAACTGAATACATGAGGTGCAGTTTCAGTTCTACTAGGCACGAGGAGGGAGAGGTTAGCCTTGATGGGCAGGTGGTACCGGAGAGAGACACTTTTCGATATTTGGGGTCCATGTTGCAGAAGGATGGCGATATCGATGAAGATGTGGGCCACCGAATCAAGGCTGGTTGGATGAAGTGGCGCCAAGCTTCGTACTCTGTGACAAGAGAGTGCCACAAAAGCTAAAAGGCAGGTTTTATAGGACAGCTATCCGACCTGCGATGTTGTATGGCGCGGAGTGTTGGCCAACGAAGAGACGACATATCCAACAGTTAAGTGTAGCAGAGATGCGCATGTTGAGATGGATATGTGGCCACACAAGAAAGGATCGGGTACGGAATAACGATATATGGGAGAGAGTTGGGGTAGCACCGATTGAAGAGAAGCTGATCCAACATTGTCTCAGATGGTTTAGACATATCCAACGGAGGCCTCCGAAAGCGCCAGTGCATAGCGGACGGATAAAGCGTGCTGAGAATGTTAAGAGGGGTCGTGGTAGACCAAACTTGACATGGGAGGAGTCCGTTAAGAGAGACCTGAAGGTTTGGAATATCGACAAAGATTTAGCCATGGACAGGGGTGCGTGAAAGTTAGCTATCCACGTTCCGGAACCATGACTTGGCTTCGAGATCTTATGGGTTTCAAATCTAGCCTACCCCAACTTGTTTGGGACTGAAAGGTTGTTGTTGTTGTTGTTGTTGTTGTTGTTGTTGTTGTCAAACTATTCAATAAAATAGCTAACAAATTGCAGGCATATAGCTGTTTTCACTCCTCATCTTTCTACCCAGAAAGGAAAAAAAAATGGATATCATTTTGACCAAACTATACTCAGTAAGTAGTTAATCAAACAAATAAAAATCTATTATTTACAAGTGTCTTTTTACCATGCTGCTGTGAGTAGTTAGAATGCTGGAGCTTCTCTGCTTGTTTCAGTCCTTATACATTTATCGTCTTCTATTGGCATAGTAAATAAGTACAAAATAAATAAATGGATTGTTAAGGACAGGTACCTCCTCATTTTCATGACCAGATTCCCCAACCCACAGCTTTCCCTCAGAGTCCCTCAGGCAAACTGCAGTGTGGCCTGCATAAGCTCCAGTAACCCACTTCTCCAGGGTTTCAAAACCACCCCAGCGTCCTCGAATCTTTGACAAAACCAGAAAATCTCCAGAGTGGATGTCATCCACATTTAATTCTGAAACCCATGGTTTTGGCCGTTCCTCGAAGTTCGCGCCCATATGCTTCTTGAGAAAGGCAAGATTTGAATTCTCGCCCCATCCAGTATTTGTGAAAAGAGGGAAAACATCCCAAAGTGCTCTGAGTGTCCCGATTGTTCCCGACGGCATGAGGAAGATGGACACTCCATTATGTTTCACCTATTTTGAGATAACAGAAAAGCAAACATGTATCAACAATGGCACATATCAGTTGCCAACAGAACAAGCAGCAGCTACGAGATAGTACTTACATATTCATACTCGGCCTTGCTTTCCCATTCTGCGATTTCAAGGGTATGCTCACGGCCCAGAAAGTAGTAATCCCATGTAACACGGTACGGTGTTGCAAACACATACAAATCCATGCAGGTCCAGCTATGTGCTTGACTTGTCTAAGGAAAGGAAAGGTAAGTCAGGATTAGTGATAAGACATGGAAGACATTTGCATGAAGGACGGAGAAGAGAAACTTTACAGGAGCATGAACTAGAAAGGCAGTGTGAATTGTACTCAGGGAAGTATTCAGCATTTTAATCTAAAATCATACAAAATTAAGCAAATGGCTTATACTGTGCAGCCACAGCCTCGGAATAACAACTGAATGCTGCCTTCAGTCCAATAGCAAAACAACAAGATGAACACATGACGACCTTGCCAGAAGAACACATGACACGAGTAAGGCCTGATAAGAATAGGCTGCAGAAGCGGAAAGCTTTCCGTATTTGAAATCGTGTCTTCAAGTTGCTCTAGTATGGAATTTACCCAGGAAAGTAGTTAAACATGCTAATTGCATACTCTAGCATCTCCTGACTTGATAGGATAAATACATGTAATCCTCAAGTTAATCAGGATAATAGTTTGAACCAACTCTTTTAGTGGACCCCAGCTACAGGTTACAGCTGCATGTAAATTTAGAACCTTATCTGGAAAAGATAAAATCAACCTTAAGCATCCATGTGGGACTTATGATGGCAAATTTGATCAATGGGTAACAGATTAAACCAATTCGCCAAAGCTCCCGATTACCTCATAATACTAGGAGAAAGCAGTTGTACTATCGAGTCGAATAATCGATCGAACCCAAACGTATAATAAGATAACGAGAAGCAACACGAGGTGGGGCTCGCACCGGCGTTCACCTCGAGATGGACGGTGCCGCCTCCGAGGCCCCCGTCGGTCCCGTTGCTCTCGTGGAACTCCATCCAGGCCTTGTTCTCGTAGAAGCAGGCGCCCTTCCACTCGGCGGCGGCGGCCTCGTCGCCGCCGGTCCCCGGCACGCGCGCGGCGCCGACGAAGGCCGGCAGGAGGTCTGCGGGGCCCCGCAGCGCGAGGCGGCGGAGCAGCGGCTGCGCCACCGACCAGGGCAGGAGCGGGAGGAGGTCGCCGGGGAGGACCGGCACGCGGAGGAGGAGGCCGCCGCGGGAGGCGGCGAAGAGGAGCGCGCCGAGGAGGAGGACGGCGAGGGGGAGGAGGAGGAGCTTGAGCCTGGAGCCTCCCATGGCCATGGCGGGGAGCCTAGGGTTGGGCCGCGCAATGGATGGAAATTTCTGATGGTGTTGTTGACAGGGGAAACTCCGAGGAGGAAATTTTAGCAAGGTTGCTTGTTCGTAGCGGTTCCTTGTTTGTTGCCCCAATCGCGAGTTTGACTTGCGTGTTGCTTGTGGCTTGTTGTGCCTCCTTCGATTGATCGATCGAGGTAGTAACAGCGATCGTTGGAGAATTAAAATGCGGTTAGTAAGCCCATTGGATTAGGAATTTCGTGAATCACGATACTGAACTTTCATCAAAGCGAATCTAGAATATGCAGTTTTAGAATATAGCACTAGCTAGTAGATGTTTGGATGTTTATGCGTAAGACAAAAATTTAGGTGACTAAAGAAAGAGGATAAGTGCAGAATGGACAATTTCTGTTGTGGTCACGTGGGAAGATAAATAAAAAGTTGTGAGCTGTGCGCGAGTGAATGCGGTGTGCCCACGAGAGGGACACACGCGAACGAGTAGATTTGAACATATTTGAATATTTGACGTGTTACGAGCAAGTGGTTTTGCATTGTTGGTATACCACTTGTATTTTCGCCATATTCTAGGGTATACTAGTATCTTGTTTGCCATAAACAAATACAAAATGGCGCCACGTGTCAACTCATACAAGTTACTGAACCTGACACGTAAGGTGCGCGTGTCCCTCTCGTGGCTACGCCGCATTCACTCGCAATCACGCCGGAAGATAAAGAAAAGGTCGTACTAGCTCGTCTCGCGCGATCTTGGTTTTTGTCCGGAAAAAAACAAAAGCAAAACATTTTCCTCCCGATGCTCAAGATATTCGCATCCTCTAGCTCATGATCTACAGTAGTATTGACCAAATGCAACTTGGGAAAAAACAAGGCAGCAATCGATCGTATCGCAGTTCGTGGCTAATCTCTCTCGCCGCGAGCGCGAGTGAGTTCCCTACGGCGTACCTTGACGTGGACGGTGCCGCCGCCGTAGGCGGTGCCGGAGTCGTTGTTGAACTCGAGCCACGCCTCGTTCTCGTAGAAGCAGGCGCCCTTCCACCCCACCACGCCGCTGCCCGCCGCCGCGTCCGCCGCCGGCACGGCCGTCGCCGCGCCCACGAACACCGGGAAGATGTCCGACGCGCCGCGGAGCGCGCGGAGCGCCGCCATGGAGACGCGACGCGGCAGGAGGGGCAGCACGTCCATGGGGCTGAACGGCAGGGTGGTCAGGATGCTGCTCGCGCCGCCGCCATCGTCTCTGGAAGAGAGCAGCACGGCGCCGAGCGAGGCGGTCGCGAGCAGCGCCGCGACGGCGAGGACCTTGGTGGAGTTCGCCATGGTGGTTTGGTTTGCGGTTTGGGGGCGAGTTGGTCAGAAGATGGATTTATGTACGGTACGGGGAGCTTGGCGTCGGTGCTGCCCCGTGCACTTCCGTGTCAAGAATGGCCATGTGCGGTGAAAGAAGACAGCAGGTGGTGTTTGGTACGCAAATGCTTTGGTGAATTGTGTGGTCGTCGTGGGCCTTGGAGAAGGGTTTCACTGTGTAGTAAAAAAGCTTGCAAGTTTTGGTTACTCTAGGTTCGTGGATAACTGTGAAGATGCCAATTTAATCATAAAATATACTCTTGCAGGTCAAACTGAAGATGCTCGAAGGGCTTTGTCTTGAACTAGATGGAAAGCGCGCTTCGCTGCGCCGGCTGCCAGTCGTGCTTCTATACCTCTTTTTTGTGTTTTGCATATGTCTGCTTAGAGTAGTACTCGTGTATATGTGTGTGTCTGGTCTCTGTGATGCGTGTATAGTTGGAGGAAGTGCGTTGAACGCGAGGAGGGAAGAACAAGAAGTCGTGGCCGTGTATGTGCATGACGGTGTTAGGACTGACACGGGTGGTGGGTGGATGAGCGGTTCTGCTAGCACCTCCGCTGGGTGATGGAATTGGTAGTATTGTTGTTGTTTCCTTTCGACGGTGATGGTGAGATAGTAGGTGTAGAGCATAGCGTCTTGATCCAGGGGACACCATTTCATGGGCTTGCGGGGGAAGGCGCATTGCGCTTGCCTCCAGTAAGTGATTAGCTCCTGAGGATGGTAAGAGTCCAATTTTCTGATTTCGTGGTGACTATCTGGCTTATTTTTATATATCTTTTGTTTACCGATCTATTGTTTCTGGCTAGACATGAACATATCGTGGCGTGAATTTCGAGCAGGATGATGTTGGGCGAAGCCTTGCTGCGGGCCGGTGGCACAAGCATGAGGTACCGCACCTATTGGGAGAATGAAGGCTTTATCACGGTGGTGGAGATCCGTGTTCATAGGAGGTGTCACCCTGGTTGCTCTGGGGCACTGAGTTCCAGGAGCCGGGTGGTGGGGAGCGCATCGCAGGCAGAGGAGGATGCGGTGACAGGGCTTATCCGTGCTCTACGGTGGCACCGCAGTGTCATTTTTGCAGATGCAATTTGGAGGTGTGTCAGTAGGATGCGTCACCAGACGCTTCGGCTTCATGTTGCTCAGATTGCCACGTTCGTGAGATGCAGTGGGCGACTGAGAACGTGTGGCTACTGAAGCAGGGATGGGTGATGACCTGCTTTCGATCTAGGGCACTTGTGAGGAGCTCTGCTCCGAGGCATTTGCTAGTCTAGGCCACACGGGCAGCATGGCAGCTGATTTTTCCTAGCTGATCGATGGCATGCATGCGCTGTCGGTGTGGATGCTGGACATGATCAACGTGGCGACCAAAAATTTTGTGGCGGCAAGAAGCCAGGATGGGCGTGCGGGCTAGACGTGTTTTTTTTTATTTGTGGCTTGTAGTGTTCCTTGTCTAGTGTGGTGGCTGATGTCTACGCACGCTTCTATTCCTGTAGACAGTGTTAGGCCTCCAAGAGCAGAGGTTTGTAGAACTGCGGCAAGTTTTCCCTTAAGTGGATCACCCAAGGTTTATCGAACTCAGGGAGGAAGAGGTCAAAGATATCCCTCTCAAGCAACCCCAATCACGATACAAGAAGTCTCTAGTGTCCCCAACACACCTAATACACTTGTCAGATGTATAGGTGCACTAGTTTGGCGAAGAGATAGTGAAATACAAGTAATATGGATGTATATGAGTGGAAATAGCAATCTGAATAAAATATGGCAGCGAGTAAACATGCAACAGAACAGTAAATAAACGAAGATTCGATGTTTGGAAACAAGGCCTAGGAATCATACTTTCACTAGTGGACACTCTCAACATTGATCACATAATAAATAAGTTCTCTTCCTTTGTGCTACATATACTCTTGTTTGATAATGAACACCATTCGTTGTGTAGGGCTACAAGAGCACCTCAATGCCGGAGTTAACAAGCTCCACAACATTCGGCATTCATATTTAAGTAACCTTTAGAGCATAATAGATCTTTGCAATTTAAACCGAGTACTAACATAGCATACACACTGTCACCTTTACACTATGAAGGGGAATAGATCACATCAATACTATCATAGTAATAATTAACTCCATAACCTACAAGAGATTATGATCATAGCCTACGCCAAGAACTACACGATGCACACACTGTCACCATTGCATCGTGAAGGAGGAATAGACTACTTTAATCGTGAAGGAGGAATAGACTACTTTAATAACATCACAAGAGTAGCACATAGACTAATAGTGATACAAAGCTCATATGAATCTCAATCATGTAAAGCAGCTCATGAGATCATTGTATTGAAGTACATAGGAGAGAGATTAACCATATAGCTACCGGTACAGCCCTTAGCCTTGATGGAGAACTACTCCCTCCTCATGGGAGACAGCAGCGTTGATGAAGGTGGCGGTGGTGTCGATGGAGATGCCTTCCGGGGGCACTTCCCCGTCCGGCGGCAGAGACTTCTGTCCCCGGATCTTGGCTTCGCGATGGCGGCGGCTGGAAGGTTTCTCGTACCGTGGCTTTTCCGTCTCGAAGATTTAGGTCGGGACCTTTAAATAGGCGAAGAGGCGGAGTCGGAAGGGTTACGGGGGCGCCACACAATAGGGGGGCGCCCCCCCCCCCCTTGGGCCGCGCCGGCCTACTGTCTGGTGGCCATGTGGCTCTCCTCTAGCCCCCCTCCGGTGTTCTGGAAGCTTCGTGGAATTATAAGATGCTGGACGTTGATTTCGTTCAATTCCGAGAATATTTCCTTACTAGGATTTCTGAAACCAAAAACAGCAGAAACAGAACTGGCACTTCGGCATCTCGTCAATAGGTTAGTTCCGGAAAACGCATCAAAACGATATGAAGTGTGAACAAAATATGTAGGTAATGTCATAAAACTAGCATGGAACATAAGAAATTATATATACGTTTGAGACGTATCAGTGGCCGCCCATATGTAGTTTAGGTAGTTGGTGCAGCGATCTTTAGCTGCGGTTTTTGCAGTTGTTTGGAGAGATGGCATATATGGGGCATAGTGGTTGTAGCTTTATGTACGACCTGTGTGTGTATGATGTCTTGTATGTCTTGTTGTATTGTATGGAATAAGTGTTAGTAGAACCTGTGGTGGATGTTTTAGCTTTGTTATGTTTCTCTAAACCGAACGCTCATCCCAAATTAAATATAGCAACTTAATTAGCGTTATCGGCACCCTTATTTTACTTGATGTATAGTTAGGTGCATTGATTGCTATGATTACTCGTTTTTGCGCATTATACAGGCTGGCGTTTAAGAGGCAGTGATAACTGGATATATGTTGTGTTTTGTTTTTGACATATATAATGTGTTTTGTTTTCGTCTTGATCGAATGTTCATCTTAACTTGAGAATTACAGCTTAGTTACCTATGACGGTACACTTATTTCCTTAATGTCTAGTGGTGTGCATTGATAGGTATGATTTATTGTTTCTACATGATATACAAAGGAGGCTTCAATGGTAGTGATGAAGGGATACATGTGCATTGTAAGGACGGCGTGGTAGAGTTTAGCTAGAGTGGATTTGCTTGTATTCTTAAGGCTTTAATTAAATCCGTAAAGAATAATTAAACCAACATTTTTATCATCTACACATAGCTACATTTTACTATAAATGTTAAACTCTTGACATTGGCCAATTTGGTTGAGCAAATGTAAAGTCTCTGTTTTAGGTATATTACTCTGAATTCTTTTCATGGCTTTGCGTCTATGCCATCTTCATCCTTCAGATGGTTATGAAAGTGTACATTTTTTCTCGGTCTTTTCTATGACGTGAAGTTTTTTTTTAAACGGAGACAAAAGTTTTGTCTCATTAAGTGGAAAGTGTAGATTTTAGACCACCATAGTCTCATGAGTTTGGGGCGGCTCATCTTGGTGATAGAAATAATCTTCTTAGTCCTTTGGAGATTCATAAGGCAAGCATTTTCTATTTTCAACTAATAAAAAAAGAACTTTTTCGTTACGAATTTTAGATGGCCTAAAATACTATATAAAAGACAGTCCGCTGTTTTGCATGAGTTTTAGAAGACCTAGAAATTGGTCTTAAATGTGCTATTATCTCTCCATTAATTGTAGAGGACTGAAAAAGTTTGCGTTTATTTCCATGTATTTTGTTTATTAAATGTTGACTGGTTTTTTAGAAGACCCTAATAATGTTGCAGTAGTGTTCTAGTTTTTTTGAATGAATTTTGGAGGATTTTTAAAAAATGTAGAAAATTAGGAATCTATTTTGTTCAGATTGATTGGATCGACCACCATGTCCCGCTGCACAAGACCGAGCCACATTGGTCGATAGCCTCTGCCATCACATGTATAACTCTTATAGCCTTTTATATATTTCAAATATAGGTGCTGATGAAAAGGGTGAAATAAAAACTGATTCTCTAGAGGCATGCCTCCTACAAAATGCTTGAACATGGGAGAAGTTTCCTTCGATTAATAACTCGAGGAGAAATGTTGAGTTGGGAACCTCCAAAACAAATCAAACATAAGAAATAATAACATAAAAGGGAAAACATATGAGCCAAATTATAAGAAAACGAATGTGGAGATGGGGAGTATTTGGGAAGAATATGGCACCAAGAGTAACATGATGGAGAAGGCAAACAATAACATTGCTGACATCTTTATTTCAAGTCTATGAAATATTACACATAAAAAATGAACTATGAAAAATAAATATCTGTCAGAGAAATCACGCGGTGGAAAATTACTAAAATTGCTCAATATTGGGCTTGAGATGTAACTTATTACATGTTGGAGCGAGTTTTGCATCCAGAAGAAATAGTGGTCGGAAGTGTTGTATCTACTTCATCCCCTAGCCCCACTGGCTTTTTGATTGCTACATTGAAGGCTCGGAGAAATTGTTTAGAGATGTTGAGGTTGATAGCAATTTGGGCCTTCCAAGAGAACCTATAAATGACCATATCTGAAAATTAAACTCGCACAAAATAAAATCAATCTGAAACTTTCATTTGCAACATCTACATTGCATGATTTAATTTGGAATTGTGGCCACCTGATTCTATCCCTAGCACATCAAAGTAAACTCATTTTGGAGCTCCTATCAACTTACTGAACAAAAAGTGAAGCATACATCATAATCATGTAATTTATAGGTTTTTTCACTTTATCCAGTATTTATTTCTCAATGGGTTTCTGAATGATAGCTTTCTAGAAACAACTCAATATCATAAAGTATGCCATCCAGAGAAACTTAAGACATCTGGGGTGATAAAAAAATTAGAGTATTGAGTACTTGTATATCTGACACAATGTATTAGAATCATGTAATCAAAAGTTTCAAGGTGTGATTTTTTTTCATATTACACATAAAACACTAACCAGCTATACTATCAAAGAAAATGCCTATAACAAAGTTTCCCTGGATAGGTAGCTAGGCAATTGTTCTAATGTTTATGAGTCACAAATATATCAGCTCTGTTAGCTAGTTCATAATTACTGTATATGGCCCAAGGTTGAGCAATAGTATTATACGATAGGAATGTATTCAACGTAAGAGCTAATGAAAGCCATATAAAGGTATAGTAATAGATGTTGCTCTAACAAATGTCTATGACGGTTATATGCTCTAATGTCACGTTGAACCTCCGCGACAACATCAGAACTTGTATACCTCTCCTGTGTGCCCAATTGATGCATCATCACAACAGCATATCCTTTCCTTTCAACATGCTACCTATAACCAAATCGCTTCAAAACGCTCACATATCGCGGACAGAGAAAGAATTAAAATAAACTCAGAGAAAGAAATATAAAAGAGAATTTGCATCAGGAGAATTTCGATTGCATATAAATTAATAACATTTTAATCCAACATAAACAATGGATAATATATCAAATGATGTTCCTATGTAAAATAACTACTTCACCTAGAGTATAACCACTAACTTTTTGGGAGATGCATGCTCTTGTCATCAGTCACTTGGATGCATGATTGGTACAAAAAAAATATTAGTTGCAAACAATTGCAGTATTATTACATAAATAAACTATCACATGCCATCATAAACTCTGAACACCTAATGAATTTTTAGAACATATTTGAAACATGTAGACAGCCTTTATCCGGGAACGTGGAACTATTGAGATAATTCACTCCTTACCTTCACTGACCTGATTCCTTTTAATTTTATTTCCTTCAGTTCACCTATTGTACGCTTTCCATACATGTTTATTTGTATGGATGCAAGTTGAAATACCTTTTTACCAAAATAATGATATAACAATTTACTATTATTAACAATGATTACTCATATATATCAGCAATGTAGTTAAATAATGAAACAACAGAAACCGCATAACCTACAGTAGCATGGTACCACATAGTTTCACTTATGAATAGTGGTTATAGCCAATATAATAGCAAGGACCTGATACTTGGTATGCTGGTGACAACAAAGAAGAAACTTAATCAGATTCATTCAAAGAAAAAATGGAATGGGACCGGCAGCGAGATAGGAGGCTGTGCTGGACTGGCCAGCTAGGAAGAAAGGCGGGACACCCAGAGGACGTTGGACGTTCAGCAAGCGATGTGGAAAGAGGGGGCACGACAGTCGGCCAGATGGAATTGACGCCGCAGCGGAGACAAGGTTCAAGACTGGTTCGTAGTAGATGTCGCTAATCAATAGTTCTGTAGAAGATCATGTGTCTTTGTGAGAGATATCCATCTTTTTTGCATGTACATAACACATGATGTTTTAGTTTCTGAAATCTAATAACAAGGCTGATTAGTAGCTTACATGAATTTAAAATGACAATTACTAATGCTCGATTCTAAGTAATGCAAAGAGACGTAATGAATACGATTTTGCTAGCTAAAGAAGTGGAAGTTGTAACAATGGGAAAACTTTACCGATTTCAATCCGCATTTCAGAAGACCTCTCCTATCCTATATGTACAATATACAATAAATCCCATCCTTATTTACAATATTCAGTGTCCTAACAATACTGTCACCATCGATCAACTTCAAACAATTCACAAAAAAGGTGCAAGCTATCACCCACGGGATGAAGCAACCACGTGCAACATAGCTTTGGGAATTAATCAAGATCAGTTAATCAGATATGCACTGTTCCTAACGACCTTCAGATAACGAAATTCACAGGAAGGAAGGAAAGTAAGAGAACTCAGATTTCTACCTTTATTCTGCTCATGTTCTGGCTGCCACCCCCTGTTCCTCAAACACTGCATAAAATTAGATAGATGCGTACAGGAGAGCAGAGCATATGGAAGTAGAGGGAGTGGGGCGGTGGTTCAGCCACTGCCGGCGGATGAACTCGGGAAGCGGCTGCTCCACCCGTTCAGGAAAGGGGCTCCTCATGGCTGTACCTGGCCGCCGCATCTCGGAAATCGGTCTCCACTTCGCCATCAGGAACTCGTCTGCCCCACAGCTGCCGCTGGAAGCTAGCCATCGCGGCCAACCAAAACGTCGTGGGCAGCGCCTCGCCTCGCCCCGCCAGAAATCGTCCCCCCTCCTCCTCCCCCAAGCTCCAGCGAGACCGCCGCCGCCGCCGTTCGGTCAATCTTGTCACCGCTCGGAACTGGACTGGTAATCCGGCGAGGAGATCTACGCTGGCGTATCCGTGAAAACTAATGACATGGGAGAGGAATGTTTAGAAGAGGAGAGCTTCTTGGCTCTCAACCGCCAGCAGGAAAAGAAGAGCCACCGGCGGCGAGGGAGAAACGACCTCCGGAAATCACCAGCAGCAAGGGAAGAGCATCGGAGATCCGATCCAGAGAAACCCAGCTCGGTCAAATCCACGAAGGATCGAGCAAAGCCACCAGTCACCAACTGGGAGAAGAAAAGAAGGGTAGAATGGATGGCACCGTCCAAGGCGAGAGAGGAGATCGAGTCATCGAGACAGCTGTTCCCAACAGGCCCACAAGCTACTGGCCCAGTTGCAGAGACCGTGCATCGCTAGCGGAGCGGGAAAGCCCTGAGAAGGCAGGGATTGCAACAGCATTATATCTTATCAAATGATGTTCCTATGTAAAATAACTACTTCACCTAGAGTATAACCACTAACTTTTTGGGAGATGCATGCTCTTGTCATCATTCACTTGGATGCATGATTGGTACAAAAAAAATATTAGTTGCAAACAATTGCAGTATTATTACCTAAATAAACTATCACATGCCATCATAAACTCTGAACACCTAATGAATTTTTAGAACATATTTGAAACATGTAGACAGCCTTTATCCGGGAACGTGGAACTATTGAGATAATTCACTCCTTACCTTCACTGACCTGATTCCTTTTAATTTTATTTCCTTCAGTTCACCTATTGTACGCTTTCCATACATGTTTATTTGTATGGATGCAAGTTGAAATACCTTTTTACCAAAATAATGATATAACAATTTACTATTATTAACAATGATTACTCATATATATCAGCAATGTAGTTAAATAATGAAACAACAGAAACCGCATAACCTACAGTAGCATGGTACCACATAGTTTCACTTATGAATAGTGGTTATAGCCAATATAATAGCAAGGACCTGATACTTGGTATGCTGGTGACAACAAAGAAGAAACTTAATCAGATTCATTCAAAGAAAAAATGGAATGGGACCGGCAGCGAGATAGGAGGCTGTGCTGGACTGGCCAGCTAGGAAGAAAGGCGGGACACCCAGAGGACGTTGGACGTTCAGCAAGCGATGTGGAAAGAGGGGGCACGACAGTCGGCCAGATGGAATTGACGCCGCAGCGGAGACAAGGTTCAAGACTGGTTCGTAGTAGATGTCGCTAATCAATAGTTCTGTAGAAGATCATGTGTCTTTGTGAGAGATATCCATCTTTTTTGCATGTACATAACACATGATGTTTTAGTTTCTGAAATCTAATAACAAGGCTGATTAGTAGCTTACATGAATTTAAAATGACAATTACTAATGCTCGATTCTAAGTAATGCAAAGAGACGTAATGAATACGATTTTGCTAGCTAAAGAAGTGGAAGTTGTAACAATGGGAAAACTTTACCGATTTCAATCCGCATTTCAGAAGACCTCTCCTATCCTATATGTACAATATACAATAAATCCCATCCTTATTTACAATATTCAGTGTCCTAACAACACTGTCACCATCGATCAACTTCAAACAATTCACAAAAAAGGTGCAAGCTATCACCCACGGGATGAAGCAACCACGTGCAACATAGCTTTGGGAATTAATCAAGATCAGTTAATCAGATATGCACTGTTCCTAACGACCTTCAGATAACGAAATTCACAGGAAGGAAGGAAAGTAAGAGAACTCAGATTTCTACCTTTATTCTGCTCATGTTCTGGCTGCCACCCCCTGTTCCTCAAACACTGCATAAAATTAGATAGATGCGTACAGGAGAGCAGAGCATATGGAAGTAGAGGGAGTGGGGCGGTGGTTCAGCCACTGCCGGCGGATGAACTCGGGAAGCGGCTGCTCCACCCGTTCAGGAAAGGGGCTCCTCATGGCTGTACCTGGCCGCCGCATCTCGGAAATCGATCTCCACTTCGCCATCAGGAACTCGTCTGCCCCACAGCTGCCGCTGGAAGCTAGCCATCGCGGCCAACCAAAACGTCGTGGGCAGCGCCTCGCCTCGCCCCGCCAGAAATCGTCCCCCCTCCTCCTCCCCCAAGCTCCAGCGAGACCGCCGCCGCCGCCGTTCGGTCAATCTTGTCACCGCTCGGAACTGGACTGGTAATCCGGCGAGGAGATCTACGCTGGCGTATCCGTGAAAACTAATGACATGGGAGAGGAATGTTTAGAAGAGGAGAGCTTCTTGGCTCTCAACCGCCAGCAGGAAAAGAAGAGCCACCGGCGGCGAGGGAGAAACGACCTCCGGAAATCACCGGCAGCAAGGGAAGAGCATCGGAGATCCGATCCAGAGAAACCCAGCTCGGTCAAATCCACGAAGGATCCAGCAAAGCCACCAGTCACCAACTGGGAGAAGAAAAGAAGGGTAGAATTCAGGATGCAGGCGGACACCTCCGTGGAGTCCGTTGCGCGTGCCGTCTGAGCCGCCTAAGCGAATTTGTTTGTCCGTGGATTCCGTGTAAACGCATTCACCTGTCCGCTGTGTCCGCTGGACAATAAGGACATGCCGCGACCCGGAGGAATGGAACCTGGGTGCGTGCGCACCCATTTACGAAAAGTTTAAAAAAATGCTATTTAAAAGTTTCAAAAAAAATGTGAAGTAAATTTTTGCATGTAGATATTATGTTGATACTTACTCGTGTGTGTTTTCACGGAAAAATACCATTGTGTGTGACCTACACAAAAATGACAAAATGCAAATTCCTATTCCTGTGAATAGTACAAATTCCTGTTCACTATTCTCATTTGGACATTTTGTCATTCCTATTCCTGTGAATAGTACAAATTCCTGTTCACTATTCTCATTTGGACATTTTGTCATTTTTATGCAGGCCACACACAATGGTATTTTTCGTAAAAACTCACACGAGTAAGTATCAACATAATATGTACATGCGAAATTTTAATTCACATTTTTTTGAAACTTTTAAATAGCATTTTTTTTGAACTTTTCGTAAATGGGTGCGCACGCACCCAGGTTCCATTCACCATTTTCGCATGCCGCCTAAGCTAATTTATTTGCCTGCACACACTAAAGCTTAGCGTCGTAGCTTCTTTGATCAACAGCATGTGTACACTAGCTTAGCCGCTGCCCTGCACACTAGGTACATTGATCAGCAGCTTGTAGACCTATCTTATATATACACGAAATGATTCACTTAAGTGACTATTAAAGTCTTCCAAATATATTCATTTTGTTGCACTTCACTCAGTATCCAGTGGAAGTAGCTGAATTATTATTTGGTTCAGTCTTTCAGAATCTAAACTTTAGATACATAACTCATACTACCCCCCCCCAGTAGGCAGGCACGCAAAGTCCGCGCCGCCGCCGAGGAAGGCATGTCTCTTGTGCAGCGCGTCCCATCGCCTCCGGCATGCTGTGTGGTTGCGGCCACCGTGGTGGTCAGCCAGCGCATGGGTGGCCTCCTCCCCCGAGCCAGTGCTACCCGCCAGTGCTGTGTGGTTGCGGCCACCGTGGTACTTCACAATTACCAAATGTTTACTAAGATCTCTGAAGTCTGAACGATATCTTGTGCAACATGGCAGAAAATGTACGAGCTGAAAGGGCAGACTTCAGTCTTAAAAATTATATTGTACAATGACTACATTACATTCAGAATGTACAGTTTCAGAATTTGATACAATCCTATTTACTTGTGAAAGATGCTGAGATAAGACAAAGCACACATACAGATACACGTCCCATGAAAAAATGGATCAAACAAACTGACGATGGATTGAACTTAGTTAATCCACGACACAGAAAAGGAGTAGAACATCATAGAGTATTGCACTATGATGCCACACTACTGTTATCGCATTTTCAGATTTGCCATCAGAAAGTATTGATTTAAAATTAGAAGATCATGACACAGTCAAATCAGTCATGTAACACTGGTGAAACTAATTATTATTTGCATCAGGGAGAATTGATTCTAAATTAGAAGATCATGGCACAATCAAAACAGTCATGTGGGATGTGGCACTGGTGAAACTAATTATAAAGATGAAACCCCTGCAGCTAACATCAGATTCAAGGAGATAACTGCAAACAAAACCTTAAGCAGGCTACTGCAAAGTGCAAACAAAAGATGAAACCCCTGTGTCTGTAAAATGGGGAAGAACTCACGGACCAATTCAGACTCACCTAACCATGTTCCACTATAGATGCTAAATCACGGATATTTTTTTACATCGATGGGGGCAAGAGAAGCATCAAAGAGTGCCAGACCTTATCCCCTTCCTCTGTTGATTCTTGTCCACCTCCTCCGACAGATTCTTCCCCTCCTCTACCGGATTCCTGTCCTCCTCACCGCCGTATCTATCTTGTCCGAAGATGGCGGCGGCAAGGGAGTTTGGGGCCGGGGTGGCGCAGGCCTAGAGGGGAAGGCGATGGGTGGCGACGAGCGGCGCGCCGGCAAAGCGATGGTGGCACAGGCGTAGAGGGGAAGGCGCTGGGCGGCGGCGAGCCGGGCGCCGGCCGAGCGGTGGAGCCGCAGGCGTAGAGGGGAAGGCGGTGGGCGGCAACCAGCGGGGCGCCGGCCCAGCGGCGGCGAACGGCGGCTTGCCCTATCCTACTCTGTTTCTTTCTGCGAGCTGACCAAATTTCTTAGCAGGACACACGGTCGTAGTGGACTAGACAGGCCGTGTCCGTCAGTCCGCTTGGCTTGTGCGGCCCATCCGCGAGGCCGTTTAGGCATTTTACGCGGCGTGGACAAACAGAGTCCACGGACGTCCGCGTCCATTTGCATCCTGAGGTAGAATGGATGGCACCGTCCAAGGCGAGAGAGGAGATCGAGTCATCGAGACAGCTGTTCCCAACAGGCCCACAAGCTACTGGCCCAGTTGCAGAGACCGTGCATCGCTAGCGGAGCGGCAAAGCCCTGAGAAGGCAGGGATTGCAACAACATTATATCTTGTATCTAATACCCCTCCTCCCTCCATTCCGATAAATAACGAATAAGTATGGCTTATGTAATGATATTAATTTTATATTTTGTGTGTTAATATTTTCTTTGTAAAAACTTGGTGAAACTTTATATGGTTTGACTTCTAAAAATAGTATAAGTCTTATTCATTAAAATGGAGAATTGGAGGTAGCTTTGTGATGGCTCTAATTTTGAAACTTTTAAGAAGAAGGCCAACCTTCGTTACTCTATGAAATGGCGCATGGTCTCAACATGCAAAAAAAATTAAGGGCAAGTGGTTCCTGCGTGCGACAAAACAACGTGGAGGATGAGAGATGTTATAAAAGCGACAAGCAAATAACGAAGAACGAAACAAGAACACACGCAGGGGACACAAGATTTAACGTGGAAAACCCCTTCCAACACAGAAGGGGAAAAAACCACGGACGCCAGCCAGCAAAACTTCACTATATCGGGATGTGTCTACAAACGCCGTGGGTTATCTTATAATCTGATAAACCCTAGCCGGCGGCTTACAAGATGTATTTATAGGCGGTGCCAACGGTCCGTACCGTACCGCGGGCCTCGCTCCGCTCGTCAGAAGTTAGCCTCCCTTTAGTATATGAATTTGGATCACAATACAACAAGAGAGATGGAGACATAAGGTTTTTTTTTTCCCAAGATTCCAGTTTTCAAAACAAATTATCTTCAGAATCATTTGTCTAGGTTACATGTAGTTTTTGTACTTTGTATTCTTACACTCAGTCTTTACATCATATTTTGACTAGTGTACTTTGTATTTCGGTTTCACTATAGTTTTTACTTTTACACTCAATTTTTTTTTGTATACTATGTACTTCCGTTTTGTACTTTATACTTTCGTACTTCGTTATAGTTGTACTTTGGAGTACTTGTGAGTTTATGCAGGGCCGGTGTGGTGACCCTGCATACCACTGCATGTTGTAGTATGCTAGTCATCGATATAACAGCTGCGAACTACCAATCCACAAATATTACTCCCTCAGAGTGGTACAACAAAAACATAGATAGTCCTTTATTACTCACTTAATATTACAAGGCATAAATATACATCACAACGGAGCTCCTCCCGGGTCCATAGAGGATAACTCGGTAGTTCTAGTTGAACTCTACTAAACCTATAAGCTAGTGGTAGAAGTAGGCTAAGTACCATGACCACTCGGGCAGCTTTATTCTATAATGTTCAGTGCTGCTCGACTACTACTAATAAGATAACGACTCCGCTCTTTATGCCTCATCGTCAGCTTCCTCCGTTCCGTACTCAATCACGTAGTCCACCCCTTCGACGCCTCCCGACAGATCTGGCTCTTCGTAGTAGACGTCCTCCGCGTTCTCAGCTCCTTCGTTGGTCTCCTCTGTGTTGTTCTGGTAATCTAAGCATGGGATTCAAAGAGGGATGAGTACGAGCGTACTCAACAAGTTCATTATAGGAAAGAGGTGTTTAATGCACTAACTACAGCCATGAACCAAAACGTTCAAGGCAATGCATGTTTTTGTAAATATTTCTTCAAAAGGTTGCTTTTATTCTAAAGAACAATGTCTGTCTGTCTTCACCGGGTGTATAGAACTTCATGGAATTTCCTTTCCAGCGGCGTTCGCGGTTCCAAACCCGGAACACGGAGTGACATACCCATAAAAGATCATATCCTTATTACCAGTCCGGCTATAGACTCCATCCACACTTCCTTGGTGTGATGCCAGGTATAAGGTCCTAGCCAATCACTGGGACTTCCCGCGACCTCGCATACCCACCCAAATGTTGTAGCCGTGCCGAGTTTAGGTTCCGACTTCACCTTGGTCGATTACCCTTCGGCGCATGACCCTCAGACACACCCTGCAACCCCTCGTAGATACACCAAACCGTAGGAGCAATACGGGGCTCCCTTCCCCGCCAGCGTCAGCCAGCCCACCGGTAGGTGTACCCGTTGATATGCGAGAGGGAAATAAACAACTGACTACTCCGTCCCACTCCAGATCTTATGGTAAACACGACTATTATGGTGCAAGAATCACTAGACGACATTTATTGTTAAGTCCTTGATGGCATGTGCTTGTTGTACGCAGACACGCTGTTGGGGAACCCCAAGAGGAAGGTGTGATGAGCACAACATCAAATTTTCCCTCAGTACGAAACCAAGGTTTAATCAACCAGTAGGAGAAAGGCGTGACTTCTGAAGGTTGTGCTGGTGACTAGTGACGGGCGCACCGGCAACGTGGAACCTGCACACAACACAACCAAAGTAGTTTGCCCCAACTTACGGTGAGGTTGTCAATCTCACGGTTTTTGAACACAAAGGATTATACGTATCGAATAAAAGGAGATGTTTGCAGAAAGTAAACAACATGATTGTAGTTGAATTTATCCTTAAAGGAAGACAGGGTCCACAGTTCACTAGAGGTGTCTCTCCATAAAGAAATAGCATGGTGGGTGAACAAATTACAACTGGGCAATTGACAGAATATCGACCATACATGACAAGATGATTACTATGAGATTTGATATGGGCATTACAACATAATACATAGACCGTAATCCAACTGCGTTTATAAATAATAATCCACCGTCAGGTTAGCGTCCGCACCCCTTCCAGTATAAAGTTGCAAGCAACAGACTATCGCATTAAGCAATGTGTGTAAAGTAAACAAGAAAACTAGAGGCATGAACCTACTATTGTAATATCCCAGGATTTGGGGTTACAAATATAGAGGAAACAGATGTGTGCATTGCATTCATGCATAGATAATCCGGGGAATTTTCGCGCTTTAAAGTAAAACAGTCACAGTAACTGAAGTTTCACTTGACCTTGGTGGAATTGAAGTAGCTCATCAAGTCCACTGCTATAAACCTCAATGTGACTTTGCTAAAACCTTGTTTTGGGTAGAGATGATTTGATCTAAGGGGTTAGATCAAATAGAGTTAAAACCAACACAAGAACATATTAATCAAGGATCAAAATACTTGATCTTATAAAAGATCATAACATGGTATTCCTGGCCATAAAAATATGAACATACATTTAATTGGAAATCAAGTAGCAATAAATGGAGAAACCATTCTTCACTTATCTTTTCCATGTCTTAAACTAATCTATGTTCCTACCATGAACCTCATGGTACTCATTCCACTTAATTCTTGGAAACATGACAAGGAGATCAACTCTAGAGGTATATATTCTTCTCTATTCCAATTTATTATAACTCAAACCTAGAGAAGTGAGAGTCTATATTATTAGAGAAGCAATGATAAACCTTGAGCTAAAACTTGGATATACATCCATGTAATCAAATCATCATCTTTAAAAGGAACCCTAGGATATTATTCAAGACATTCCTAGAAAGATAAACCATCCATGATCATTAGAGATATTGATGATCAAATCATTCTTTATGGAGCCTAACCTTAGGTTAGTACTAAAATCCTTCCCAAATGAGAGAGACCATTCATACCAATTCTATCTTTACCTATTAACGAACCAAGTACAATTCTTGAACTAAAGTATTAGGGTATAAGCCATCTCACCTTGGAGTGGTGAGATGAACTATTATCAAACGGAACAAGACTATATCCATGAATTGATGAAGTAAGAATAAGACTAATCCAACTAGGCTAGATAAGTGGATTCTTAGCCTAGATATTTAAAGAGATCATGTGAGTACACCACAAACCCTAGAATAACAATTACTATGAGAGAGATCAAGCAATGGAGTTACACTCAAGTAGTTGAGGCAACACTTGAACTTTAGGGAGATAACTACCCAATCATCAAGATGATTATATCATCATACCTTGAGAAGAACACTAAGTAATTATCTCAGGTCCATCCAAGAAAGTATAATAGAAGTACTATACCCTAGATGATCAAGTCAATACTTGATCTTAGAAGTGAGAAACCTAGTTTATGAGAGATACTTTAGGAAGCCAAACCTTTGATTATTACAAATTGGGTAATGATCATATACTATAAGAATTGAGAGTAGAAGTCATTGAGAATAAGTTGATCATGTCCAATGCATGATCATGCTTTGGAGAAATAGAAGCATAAGCCATAAGTTAAACCCTATTTCATAAGCAGAATCTTACCACATCTATATTTCATTCATTCCTCAATTAAGGACATAAAAAAACCTTAGAGTTAAACTCTATACTTCATATGGTGAGCAACCATTCATCATTATAACCAAAGTTAACTATAAAAAGAACCATAGCCACCTTAATTACTTTACTGATGGATAAGGATAATAATAGAAGTCTATTGGTAGAAGATATAACCAATTCTCAAATCCGTAGTAACTAAAGGAGCACATGAAATATTAAGAAAATAACCATTGAATAAACTCTATCTAATTCTCCAAACCTTTAGAAAAGCAATCCCACATGAAATCATGCCATGGTATCACCTTTTTAAATAAGGAACAAAATAATAGTTTTACTTTGTAAATTATTACTTGCAAAGTAATACCACATAAAACACTAACTATCATAAGATAATCAAAAATGCCTTTTGGAGAATAATTTGAAATCTCTATAGTTGAACTATAATATCACATATATGTGGAATATTCTATGCTCAAACAAATAATGTTCATTATGTGTATGTGTTAATACACATATACAAAACCTTAATCCAACAATATACCTCATAACCATTTTAATGAGTTTCAATCAGATTAAAAATAAGCAAAACTGCAAAACATAGGTGAATCTAAACAAGAATTCAAAACAACAACTGAATTGGAAACACATAATAAGATATAGAAAAAGAAAACAGAAAATAGAAAATTGAAAACAAAATAGAAAAGAGGAGAGAAGCCTCACCTGGCCGCAGCAGCCCACCATCACTAGCCCGTGGAGCAACCCAGCACCGGCCCAGTCCACCATCAACTCCAGCCCAAATACCGTTTCATGTTAAAAAGACTGAGGAGACGAAGTCGTCTTTTTCCTCTCGCCATCGATGGACAGCACGACGTCTCCACGTCGCCGCCCGCCGATGTTGACCTCCCGAACGCTGCCGACTGCCACCGAGGCTTTGCCCTTATCCTCCAAACACCAATCCTCATCCGAAAGCATCCAGATTCGTGCACAAAAACAACACCGTCATCACCGCTCATCCCGATCATCGCCGGCGTCATGCCGTAGTTTCCAAGCTCTCCTCGAGCTATAAAAATAGGGAGAGAAGCGCTGCAGCACTCTGAACCCTAAATACCACATCTCGGTCTCTAAATCTCTCTGTATCTTGCCTTTTCTTGATCAACACCACCGATACCGACGCCGACGAAATTCTCAATCCCCATCGATTCGGACCAACCCCTGGTCTGTAGGGTAGCGGAGGAGGAGCGTGAGGCCGTGGGGAAGCTCCTGTCAACAGGAATCGTGAAGGGGAGCTCGGAGCCAGGGGAATCGACCGATTTCCCATTCATCGGAGTTCGTCGGAGTTCATGGTCGTGCCGTCGTTTCTGCCAGCCCCAGGCTTCACCGAGCTCACCAATAGCCTCAGGTCGGTCTTACGCATCTCTGGAGCTCATCAATTCGATTTATAGATGCACATAGCTAGCAGTAGCTAGATGACCGGAGTGCGCCGCCGCAGGTCCTGCTCGCTGACGTGGTTCCGACGCCCCCAAGCCTATTCTGCCACCACCTTTAGGTTCGCCATCTCATGCTGTTTCGGTTGAGCATATCTGCGCGCCCGCGGGGGGCCCAGAACCTTGCCGACGTCGCTCGCCGGCGTGCCCTCCGGCGTGTTGGCGTGGTAGTGAGACCGGTGGCTGGTTTGACCCGGTCAGCTGCCAACGAGGCAGCTGACCTGGACCAGACCCCACCTGTCTGTGTCTGGGGTAAATTTAGGACGGTAGATTTAGAATTTCCACTTATTTATAAATTCCAGAAAATATCTGAATCTTTGCATGAATGTATAAAATTCATTATAACTCAGAAAATTATAAATATGATATCAAAATTCTGTCTGTGTCTGGAGTACTTATTATTTAAGCCTTTTCTTTTAATTCTAAATTCAATTAGAATTCAATAATTAGTAAACCTTTTCAAATTAAATAAAAACCATTAAGTAAGTCAAGAAAACATTAAAACTAATTTTCTTTATTTGTTATTTTGTTAAATCCTTATTAGAAGGATTTAAATCCTAATTAATAATTATCTTAATTATTAATTCTTTAAAAAACAAATGCTAAATCCAATATTGTTTTACTTCGAAGTTAATATAACTTCAACTTAATAATTAAGTTATTAACCTAAGAACTATTGGGTAATTAGGAGACCCTAGTTCCATTATGAATAAAATTATAACCTCATAATTTTATGTGGTATCCTAAAACCCTAAATTCATTAGGAACCCTAGCTCCACTATTACATATGAACCCTAATTTGCTTCTAACCTAAACCTTAGGTTAGAACATGTGATCATGATATTTTCTTTGCATTCATAGATCCATAGGAGCAACCAAATACATGTCAACTCTTCATAAAATAATAGAGACCTATCACTAATAAAATAGCACTACATGTGTTCATCCTAATAGGATTTAGATGATCAAGTAGGATCAAACCTAGTCCCTATCACCAAGGATCTCATCCTTCAACTTAATTAGCATCACACCATTGTGATGAACTCCAATAGCAACTATGCCCTATGTTTAAACTTACATACCATACTCCACTAAACCCTACTAATGTTAGAAGTTTATGAACCATACTATTTAGGAACTAACTATTCCATACTTAGTGGATCCAGTAGCAAACCCTAGACAATCTCAACCTTAATTGAGATACTTCTTATTACTTAAGAAGTATATTCTTCAAAAGTTATTCTTCTGAAGTAAATAGAGAATCATCATCAACCCTGCCTAATAGGACCCATAAACAATAGCCATCTATCACCAGTAAGATATAACGAACCTTGATAGCACCCATGTGTAATTAATTGCTTAAGATGCTTAGGCTTAGCTCAACCCTTACAGGTTCTAGCTATTGATGAATCCAACTATGCTATGATCCATCTAATACTCACTCCAGAAACTAATGGAAACCATAGGAAAACATAGAACCCCACAAACCCTATTGTCATACTTGTTCTTTATTAAAGAACATGTTCTTCAAAAGTTATTCTTTTGAAGAATATAACAAGTAACCATTAACCATGTCATATAGTACTAAAACAACCACTATTCATTACATGTTAGGATTATACCAAATCTTATTGTTGTATGATATTAATGTTAGTGTTATATTGCAGCACCTGTTTATGATACCAAGTAACCAATTCTTAATAAGAACTGTTGTGGGTATACTTCATGGGTGTACCATCCACAGTGCCTAGATCCGGCAAGCCCGGGTGGCCCACAGATGGTGATGAGGCATGTGGCCCATCGGGCGGCCCAGTTGCTGTTGATCATGAAGGAAGAAGTCCGGCCCAGGATCGAAGCCGGATCCGTACCGACATTAGGAGGAACCCGGATCCGGGGAGGCCCGTGAGGAACCCGGATCCAGTACGACGTATATGGAAGGCGGATCCATGGCGTGCACGGCAAGATATTGTACCGTAGTTAGGCTATCTGTAATCCGGCTAGGACTCTCCATGTAAACCTTAGATCCGTGCGCCTTTATAAGCCGGATCCTGGGAGCCCTAGAGGCAGAACAACAACTCATTGTAACATCGCGAAAGCGCCTATAATTCCAGACAAGCAAGAAGTCCTGTCATCGTGCGGGAAGCGAAAAATCACCACCGTCCGTGTGCACTCCGCCCTATGGCCCCTTCTTCTCTCCCTCGTGAGGATCCCTCCTCCAGAATAGATTAAACAATATCGTTGGCGCCCACCGTGAGGCTGTGGCGTCTGGAGGCCGAACCGGGAGGGTTCCGCCATGGGAAGCTACGACGACACCATCGCGTGGGCGCGTCCTCTACGCCGGAAATCTGCCGATCGTCCCTCCGGATGAGTGTTGGATTCCGGCTAGGACAAACCCGTCAAGCTCTCCATCGTCCCAATTGGCGGCATACACATCTTCATCGGGGAAACCGTCGATTCCGATGGAAACCCACGGTATGTAACGCGACCGCCGCAGAGCCGGACGCTGTCGCGAAGATCCGATCGAGATGCAGGAGCCTCCCAAGGAAGATTCCGCCTCGGATTTGGAATTCCAAATCCGACCTGAGCAGGAAACAACGGTGGAAGACCAATGCAGATCCGCCTGGGTCGAGGTGTTAGAAAAGCAGAAGTGCCACTTCGTACACTTCTTGGCCCATACCGCGGAACCGCCCCTCAAGAAGACGGAGCTAGTCCGAGCAGGTAGAGGCACCGAAACGACGGATCGGATCGGGCCGAGCCTGTCGGAGAAAGCGGAACTCCGGTTGAAGAGTCAATTTTGGGCAATCTGAGCCCAATTTCCGAATACCCCCTCCATGGATACCGACGAGTTTAACCGCAAGCTAGGAGAGTACGGTTTCGGTGATCAGCCTGAAGTCGTCTCCGCCCGGCTTAAGCAGGTTCTCGCAATAGCGGCGCTGGGACAAACTGGATCAGAAGAGGCAACCAACCAATCTGACCCTCAGCCATCCCACCAAGGATCTCCAATGTCTCGGGAGCGACCCCGCAGAGATCCTTCCTCGGAGGAGCTCCTGACAGCTGAAGAGATGGTTGCACGAGCAGTTCTTAACAAACCTATAACCCCGGGCGACGCCGCAGATCCGGAGGCTCTAGAGGCCACAAGAAAGGAAATGCTGGCCACAGCCAAGAAGCTCGCCGATGCCGAAGCCGCGTTAAGGGAAGAAAGGGCAGAAGCGGCAGGTTTGGTGGACCACTTCGACAGACAGGATCGCGAAATTACTGCCACACTCGAGCAGGTCAAGAGCATGGCAAAAGAGTGGGAAGTAAAGATGACCTATGCGGCGGAGGCTGATCGAATTGTTAGAGAAGCAATTCCGCCTCGCAGAATCAACCGCCACCCGCAGAGCAGAGCAAGCTCGAAAACCCCAAAGGACAACATGCTAAAAGCTACGGAGCTGTTGAAGAAGAAGGACGAAGAGGTTGATATCAACTACCTTCGCACACTTGTCGCTTCAGCAATGCAGCAGCAAAGCAAGGCGGATACTTCGCAGGTTGGAATCCAATCCGGATAACGTATCTACCGCGCAGAAGGACACCGCGCTGATCGGCATCCCGATGATGAATCACACACCGGATCCTCGGAGCGCAGAAGAAGAACCAGGGAACACCCAAATCCGATCCTCGTTCCGTCAGACGCCTCCGTCGTATCCAAGAAAGGGAAAGGATCCAATGTACTCCGGGCGAGATAAATATCGCAATCCCTCCGCTAATGGTTACCCGCGACCCCCTCGCCGCCGTAGTCCAGCCGGAAACACCAGGCCCCGGGGGCATGGTGGGATTGTTATCCGCGACAACGTCTTGCCAGAAACAGAAACGAGGGGCGTCGCCGGAACCACGCGGAACAGAACAATGTTCGTGAGCCGAGCCCAGAGGAGTCGGAATGAGGAGCGGCCCGAGCCTCGCCGGAGCCGCGACCCGAGCCTCACCGGAACGACCGGGGCAGCCAGCGCCATGGCGAAGGCAGCCACAGAGCCGGCGCCGCCCGGGAAGGCCGAGGAGAATCGGATGGCGGAAGCAAGAAATCGGACTGACCACCTCGCAGGTCTCCCTCACCACCACCTAGCGGTGGCGGGGGAGGTGGAGGCGGACGGGGGAGATCTCGCTCTCGCTCACAATCTCCTCGCCACGGCCCGCGCGCGGGATCGCCTTAACGAATACAGAACCGACTACATTGGTCCGAAGTGCTTTGGCAGGATGATTCGAGAGGAACCAAAGCCAAGGATGAACCTCAAGCTACCCGGAAATCTGAAGCATTATGATGGCACCGAAGGCGGATACTGGATTGAGGATTACTATAATACAAAGAACCTTTGGAGGAACCCCTAACATCGCTGCGCATGCTCCAGTTGTACCTTGTAGGTCCAGCCCGGATCTGGCTCTGACCTCGAGAAGAATTCCATCTTTTGTTGGTTCGACCCGCTTTCGAGAAACACTTCAGAAGCACCTACAAAAGACCCGCACGGCAAGCGACACATGCATCCAGAAGAAGGGAGAAACCTCAAGAAACTACCTCACACGATGGTTGGCATGTAGGAACGAGTGCGAAAACGTCGACCACACCACCGCCATGTACGCTTTCATTGGTGGACTGCAGAGAGGAGGATTGCTGAGGCATACGCTCACTCGTTTGGCTAACTCAAGCAAGCTGACTTTGGATGAGATGATCTCCATTGCCAGTGATCATACGCCGATGATGACGCAGGCGGTGATCTCGCAGCTACAACAATCCCCCTACATCAGAAGAAGAACCGTGATAACGGCAACAGCAGAGCCGCAAGCGCAAGAACCCTGATGACCAGAAGAGTGGCGGATCCGAGATGGTCGCCATGGCGTTTCAACGCGGAGGTTCAGGGAGGCGGAAGAGGACGCGGTCGTGGAGCGGAGCCGGCAGGGTGAGCATGCCACCGAGGTCACACTGGCGGATCCCGCGCCCGCAAACCTACGAGGAGTACAGAGACATGCCCTGCCCGGATCCGGTTACGGGGAAGTCAACTCACACCAACCGCAACCGCAAGTGGGTCAATGATCTAAAGAACGACCCGGAGGCAGGATACAAGCGAGCAAGGCACCGCCCACGCGGCAAGGGAGGCAAGGGCAAGAACAAGGACAAAGAGGAGGATAGTTCTGAGGCGATGGATGAGGATGATAACTCGCCGGATCCCAAGGCAGGACCGCGGTTAAATCCCAAGTCTTGGCAGATTTCGTCGCAGATTGGACAGAAGCTCCGGATGCAAGTCTGGAGCCGGAACCAGAAACATGGGTCATGCACTTCGATGGATCCAAGCAACATCAAGGCTTAGGAGCCGGAGTCACCCTGAAGTCCCCTCCGGAGAAGAACGCAGATGCGTTGCAGATCCACTTCGAAGCTACAAACAACATGGCGGAATACGAGGCTCTACTACACGGTCTGCGCATCGCTAAGGAAATTGGGATCAAGCACATCATATGTGGAGATTCCGACCTGGTGGCACAACAAGTAGCCGGAACCTGGAACGCCAGAAACTCCGTCATGGCGGCCTACAGAGACGAAGTTGATGAGATCGCCAAGTGCTTCCTCGGATACGAAGTCAAGTACGTCAGGAGAGACGACAACACAGCGGCAGACATGCTATCCAAGCTCGGATCCGGCAGGAAGCAAATTCCGCCTGGCATTTTCTGGAGCATCTCCGGATACCCTCGGTGCGCTAACCGGAAAACCAGAAGTGGCAGTGTCTCCGGCTAGGGAAGTGATGGCTATCATTCCGGCTTGGACACGGCTTTCCTGGACTACCTCATCGATCGAAGTTGCCGGAGGACGAGGTCCTTGCGCGACAGATCAGACGAGCAAGATCCTACACAATTGTTGATGGACAGCTCTAGAAACGAAGTGCAGCATGGGTATTTCTCAAATGCGTCTCCAATCAAGATGGCATTGAAATCCTCGAGAGATCAGGGGATTGCGGGCATCACGCCGCTCCCAGGTCCCTCGTGCCAAAGCTTTCCGGCTAGGATTTTACGGCTCACAAACTAAAGAAGATGCTTCGAAGTTGGTAAAAACTGCCGAGGTTGTCGATACTATGCTACTCAACCAAATGCTCCAGCCCAAGAGCTGAAGACCATACCTATCACCTGGCCGTTTGCGGTGGGGGCTCGATATGGTTGGTAAGTTAAAAAGATCATCTCCTGGCGGTTTTGAATACCTCCTGGTCGCTGTTGACAAGTTCAGCAAATGGATCGAGGCTAAGCCGGTGAGAAAAGCCGATGGTGCTACGGCACTAAAATTCGTCTGCAGCCTCGTGATGAGATTCGGCATCCCACACAGCATAATCACGGATAATGGCACAAACTTCGCTCAAGGAGAGTTGAGGGATTATTGTGAGACAGTAGGGATACGGCTGGACCTTGCATCTGTGGCTCACCCACAATCCAACGGTCAAGTCAAAAGGGCTAACGGCCTAATATTATCAGGAATTAAGCCGCGCCTTGAAGAACCGCTGCGACGAGCAGCTGGAGCTTGGGCTGACGAGTTGGAAGTTGTTTTGTGGAGTTTACGAACTACCCCTAACGATCAACAGGTTTACCCATTTTTGGTATACGGATCCGAAGCCGTGCTTCCCTCCGACATCATCCACGATTCACCGCGAGTTTCCGCCTACAATGAAGAAACAGTGATGAGGCCGACAGCTATCTGTGGACCGATCGAGGAAGCTCGGAACCTAGCTGACTAGCGCTCCGCCATCTACCAGCAAAAGCTCCGACGCTGATCGTCGAGTTCGGAATCGCTCCTTCATGGCAGGAGACCTGGTCCTCCCCTTCGTCAGGTGAAAGACCATAAGCTGCAGTCTCCATGGGAAGGACCCTTCGTCGTTAGCAAAGTACTTCATAACGGGTCATACTACCTTGTTGATTTCCGTGAGCTAAAGGATAGACCTGCTAATTGGCACCGGAAACGCAAGCGTGAGGATCCGGATGACATCTACGACGAGACAGATTGCCCTTGGAACATCGCACAGCTACGTCCTTTCTACACCTAGCATATTTTTTCTGAGTTACAAAACTCTGTAATAGTTATACATGATCAATGAAATAAAGCTTATGGTTCACTCTCCGAGTCTTTTACCTCCTTTACTTGTTCATTTTAGATTGTGTATGTTTTTCCGACTAAAACCGCAGAGCTGGATGTTTCCGCCTAGGCGTGTATGAAAGTTGTGATTTTCAAAATCGTCCTTTAGGACGTAAGCTTAAGTTTTCTGGTGGAAATTTTTTCGTTGCGAACTCGTGGATTCCTGGTAGCGACTTCCGGCACCTAGGCTGGGGGCTTGTTTCGCGGTTATGGACGGACGCCATTGGGCTTCGTCGCCGCAGGCGAGCGTTTCCGGCCAAAGGTTTTCCGGCTCGTGGAAGGTCAAATGAGTAAGCCGGAAAATTAACAAACCAGCACTTGCTTTTAACAAACGAAACATGCAAATAATATTAACGGATAGCAGGATAAGTGTTTCCGCCCCATGCATAGTCGTTTCGTTTCCTAGCTACTTAAGAATTTAAAGTCTTATTACAAACCCACTCTGGGGCCAAAATGATGCAACTTGTTTCATTGTCTAAACAGAACTCTACTCGAGTCCTCTTCTTCAGATTCCTGGTAGGCGGAGCCGTCGTCGTCCTGTCACCGGATCCAGCTTCGGAGTCGCCACGAGCTTCCTCCGGAATGCTCGACGCTTGACCCGGAACCTTCCCCATAATACTCGGCTCACCTTCCTCCTCCTCCTCGCGCGGAAAATCCCTTGGGCAGATCGTGTTTGTTATACCGTAACGAGTGATTCACTCGCCTGACAAACAACTGCTCATAGCCTTGGGTTTCCGCAAGGATGGCACCCATGTCGGAACCCTTGGGGGCTCCGCGTGCAACATTCGCAAAGTTGAGCGAGGGGAAGTGAGCCTTGCAGGTGGCCAAGACCAGGGAGGCGACTCCGCGTGCGAAAGATTTTTGCCAGTCCTTGATGAAATCCGGCACTTGTTCCATAAGATTGGTCATCGTATCGATGATTGTGGTTTTGGCCTTCTTCAGAGACAGAGTCTTGGCGATTCCGCGACAGGCTTCAAATAACGCGTCAATAGAAATCCGCGCTTCATCGTATGCCTCCGTCCTCTTCAGGTTCGACTCTTTTGACCACTCGAAGCCAAGGCTCGCTGTGGAAGAAGGAGGTCCAGTTCCGTTAGAAAGAAAGCATACAAGGCAGTCGGAACAACGACACGGAAAAAGCTTACGGAAGATAAGTTGGTCGATGGCCTCCGCCTCCGCTTCTAGAACTTTGTTCTTGGCTACCAAGGAGATCACGCGACCCTGGCTCTTCTCTAGTTTTTCGTTCAGATCCGCCAGGACGCGGGCATGCTTCCCGGAGAGCTCCTTCCTCGCCTCAGTCTCCTTGTTGGAGGATTCTTGGATGAAGGTTTTGAGGGATTCGTTCTCCGCCTCAAGCACCTTGACCTTGGCGGATAGCTCATCAAACGAGGAGTGCTTGGCAGTTTCTTCAGGTAGAAAGTTGCACATATTATGCATCCTGAACAACTATGTCAACACAAAAAGTAAAGACCCGGATCTCGTACCTTGAAGGCGGGTCTCAAGCAGTTGGATAGCTTTTTGGCTATTTTCCGCGTTCGCGCAGCCCCTCGATCTCCGTGATTTGCTCCAGCACGTGCACGCGCAGATCTTCGTGCAATTTCCGCGTGGTCTGCGAAGGCAAGGGTTAGTCGGATATTAAAATCTTGGGGGCTAGCGAAGAATTCAAAGTCTTGGTATAAAAATTTTAAATTTCCGCCTAAAAGTACATTTTGGAAAAGCATCGGCTAATACATGTTACACGAAAGTATATCACCCAATGCTTGGGGGCTAGTATCACCTGCCGCACTTCCTTGTGCTTGGCGAAAAACACCTTCAGGCCGTCCTCCAGGTCGGCGAGCTCTCGCATCTCCTCGTCCGGCTTTCCCACACTTTGTTCAGCATGGTGGAAACTTCCGCGTGACGCTGTGCAAGGGTAAGCTTTTGAAGGGATGGAGTCGGTCGAGGGTCGACCCGAGTCGCGTTGGTGACTTGAAGGAGCTTTACCTTTTGCTCCTATTCTTCTTCTGTGGGCTCCGCGAAAGCGGCGCTTGGTTGATCTTGCGGAGGAACAGATGAGGAGGTCCCCTTGGCGGAGTCGCCATGGTGAGCGGGATCTTCAGGAAGGTCATCAAGGTTGATGACATCTTTCGGATCCGGCTTGGAGGTGGATGAAGCCTTGGGCGGAACTTCAACCTCCGGAGTAACAGGAATAGAAGCCGGAGATGGCTTGGCTCTCTTCTTCGGGACCCTTGGGGCCTTGGGGGGCTGGCTTCCGGAGCTTCAGAAAACATAAAAGTATAAGTAAGAGTTTGAGCGTGAAACCAGAACTTGGATCTCGGAAGTAGGCGCTTACCCGGAAGGCTTGAAGAAATGCTGGATGGCAGGCTGCCCCTTGTTGCTGGTATTAATCAGTGAAAGGCGCTTCTTTTCCGCCTCCGCTTTCCGGGTAGCCGCAGTGCTAAGCACTTCACGGGCGCGTTTCGCATAGGGGCTGGAAGGAGCTGGCTTCTTCCTCTTAGCAGGGCGTGGGGCCTCGGGAACTTCCGCCTCCGATGCAGCTTCCGGATCCGTGTTGCCGGTTGAAGGAACCCGGAGGATAGTTCCGAGTTCGTTTTCTTCAAGCGCCTCGAGCTAATGCAAAGTTAAACACTTAGACAAAAAAGTTTGAATGCGAAGAGAAACAATAGACTAAAGTCAAGACGATGTACCGCGGTTCCGGAACCATTCGTGTGAATGTCTTTGTTGCACACGTGAACGTGAAGTTCACGTGGGATTTTGATGAGGAGCCGGATCCTCTTGTCGATGGCGTCGGCGGAAAGATTGTCTTTTGTGGCGCGCATTGGGTCGTCGCGCCCTGTGTATTGGAACATCAGGCGGTCCTGTGTTGGAGCGGCTGGATCCGCTTGGTGAACCAGGAAAGGGTTAAGTCCTTCCCCGTCAGCCCTCCTCCGTCGCTTACTGAGATCCGCGACGGCGCGTGTGGCTGGAGCGATTCGGAAAGGTGGGGCAGTGCGACCATGCGGAAGCTCGATGGCGGGGCAGTTCTTGAATGGCGGCAGCTTTCTTTCGCTCGCGGGGTCGGAGATGTCCTTCAAGTAGAAGAAACCCCCAGACCAGTACCTCGCGGTTCGTGGCGGTCGGTGGGGGGTAGACGCGGCCCGGGCGGATCATGAAGGTGATGGATCCGCATGTAGCTAGTTCGGTGGATTGCCGGATCCTCTCCTTCTTGACGAGTAAAGTATCTGGAACAGAGAGAGCTCGGGGGTTACCCGGAGATGGCCTTCGCGAGGGTGACGTGGTTGCAGATTGCAAGCACGCTGTTCGGAGAAATGTTGTGGGGTTGGAGCCCATAGGTCTTCAGAATCTCTAGGAAGAAGTCTGAAGGCGGAAATGAAAAACCGCGCTCCACCAGTGCTTTCGTCAGCACCATCTCTTCGTCCTTAGGAGCTGGAGCTAGTTCATTCGGAATTGACCTCCAGCTTCCGTGTTGCAGGAAGCCCTCCGTCTCGAGGTTCCTCAGCTCCATGTCGGTGGTGGTGCAGGGCCACCATTTTCCCTTGGCTTCGGAGTCTCGTTGGCGAGCTTTCGACTTTTTGACGACCTCTTCCACCTGGTGCTCCGTTTGATCCGCCCCGGAGGCTTTCTCCGGGTGAGCAGAGGTCCCTTCAGCCTCCTTGCCGGAATCCTTTGAAGGATCCAGCCTGACTGGAACGAAGGGTGGAGGGGCGGAGGAGATTGGGGTCGCCATGATAGGTTCTGAGGTCGGAGGCGGAGTCGTTGAAGACATCTAAAGAAAAGGTTTTGGCGGAAACATTTTTTAGTCGGATCCGGCATCGTCAACCTAGTGATCATCCCTACCAACTACGACCCTAACCTTAGGTTAGTACTAAAATCCTTCCCAAATGAGAGAGACCATTCATACCAATTCTATCTTTACCTATTAAAGAACCAAGTACAATTCTTGAACTAAAGTATTAGGGTATAAGCCATCTCACCTTGGAGTGGTGAGATGAACTATTATCAAATGGAACAAGACTATATCCATGAATTGATGAAGTAAGAATAAGACTAATCCAACTAGGCTGGATAAGTGGATTCTTAGCCTAGATATTTAAAGAGATCATGTGAGTACACCACAAACCCTAGAATAACAATTCCTATATGAGAGAGATCAAGCTATGGAGTTACACTCAAGTAGTTGAGGCAACACTTGAACTTTAGGGAGATAACTACCCAATCATCAAGATGATTATATAATCATACCTTGAGAAGAAAACTAAGTAATTATCTTAGGCATTCTCCTGGGATATAATCTATTGAGACAACCATAGTAGGTCCATCCAAGAAAGTATAATAGAAGTACTATACCCTAGATGATCAAGTCAATACTTGATCTTAGAAGTGAGAAACCTAGTTTATGAGAGATACTTTAGGAAGACAACCCTTTGATTATTACAAATTGGGTAATGATCATATACTCTAAGAATTGAGAGTAGAAGTCATTGAGAATAAGTTGATCATGTCCAATGCATGATCATGCTTTGGAGAAATAGAAGCATAAGCCATAAGTTAAACCCTATTTCATAAGCAGAATCTTACCACATCTATATTTCATTCATTCCTCAATTAAGGACATAAAAAAAACCTTAGAGTTAAACTCTATACTTCATATGGTGAGAAACCATTCATCATTATAACCAAAGTTAACTATAAAAAGAACCATAGCCACCTTAATTACTTTAATGATGGATAAGGATAATAATAGAAGTCTATTGGTAGAAGATATAACCAATTGTCAGATCCTTAGTAACTAAAGGAGCACATGAAATATTAAAAAAAAATATAACCATTGAATAAACTCTATCTAATTCTCCAAACCTTTAGAAAAGCAATCCCACATGAAATCATGCCATGGTATCACCTTTTTAAATAAGGTACAAAATAATAGTTTTACTTTGTAAATTATTACTTGCAAAGTAATACCACATAAAACACTAACTATCATAATATAATCAAAAATGCCTTTTGGAGAATAATTTGAAATCTCTATAGTTGAACTATAATACATATATGTGGAATATTCTATGCTCAAACAAATAATGTTCATTATGTGTATGTGTTAATACACATATACAAAACCTTAATTCAACAATATACCTCATAATCATTTTAATGAGTTTCAATCAGATTAAAAATAAGCAAAACTACAAAACATAGGTGAATCTAAACAAGAATTCAAAACAACAATTGAATTGGAAACACATAATAAGATATAGAAAAAGAAAACAGAAAATTGAAAATTGAAAACAAAATAGAAAAGAGGAGAGAAGCCTCACCTGGCCGCAGCAGCCCACCATCACTAGCCCGTGGAGCAACCCAGCACCGGCCCAGTCCACCATCAACTCCAGCCCAAATACCGTTTCATGTTAAAAAGACTGAGGAGACGAAGTCGTCTTCTTCCTCTCGCCATCGATGGACAGCACGACGTCTCCACGTCGCCGGCCGCCGATGTTGACCTCCCGAACGCTGCCGACTGCCACCGAGGCTTTGCCCTTATCCTCCAAACACCCATCCTCATCCGAAAGCATCCAGATTCGTGCATAAAAACAGCACCGTCATCACCGCTCATCCCGACCATCACCGGCGTCATGCCGTAGTTTCCAAGCTCTCCTCGAGCTATAAAAATAGGGAGAGAAGCGCTGCAGCACTCTGAACCCTAAATACCACATATCGGTCTCTAAATCTCTCTGTATCTTGCCTTTTCTTGATCAACACCACCGATACCGACGCTGAAGAAATTCCCAATCCCCATCGATTAGGACCAACCCCTGGTCTGTGGGGTAGCGGAGGAGGAGCGTGAGGCCGTGGGGAAGCTCCTGTCAACATGAATCGTGAAGGGGAGCTCGGAGCCAGGGGAATCGACCGATTTCCCCTTCGTCGGAGTTCGTCGGAGTTCATGGCCGTGCCGTTGTTTCTGCCAGCCCCAGGCTTCACCGAGCTCACCAACAGCCTCAGGTCGATCTTACGCATCTCTGGAGCTCATCAATTCGATTTATAGATGCACATAGCTAGCAGTAGCTAGATGACCGGAGTGCGCCGCCGCAGGTCCTACTCGCCGACGTGGTTCCGACGCCCCCAAGCCTATTCTGCCACCACCTTTACGTTCGCCATCTCACGCTGTTTCGGTTGAGCATATCTGCGCGCCCGCGGGGGGCCCAGAACCTCGCCGACGTCGCTCGCCGGCGTGCCCTCCGGCGTGTTGGCGTGGTAGTGAGACCTGATGCTCGTGAGACACACGTCCGTTGGTAACCCCAAGAGGAAGGTGTGATGTGCACAGCAGTAAGTTTTCCCTCAGAAAGAAACCAAGGTTTATCGAACCAGTAGGAGCCAAGAAGCACGTTGAAGGTTGATGGCGGCGAAGTGTAGTGCGGCGCAACACCAGGGATTCGGCGCCAACGTGGAACTGCAACACAACCAAAGTACTTTGCCCCAACGTAACGGTGAGGTTGTCAATCTCACCTTCTTGCCGGGATTAACCGTATTGTGTGGAAGATGATTGTTTACGAAGAATTAAAACAAGTATTGCGAGATTGTATTTCAGATGTAAAGAATAGGACCGGGGTCCACAGTTCACTAGTGGTGTCTCTCCCATAAGATAAATAGCATGTTGGGTGAACAAATTACAGTTGGGCAATTGACAAATAAAGAAGGCATAACAATGCACATACATATATCATGATGAGTACTATGAGATTTAATCAGGGCATTACGACAAAGTACATAGACCGCCATCCAATGCATCTATGCCTAAAGTCCACTTTCAGGTTATCATCCAAACCCCTTCCGGTATTAAGTTGCAAGCAACAGACAATTGCATTAAGTATGGTGCGTAATGTAATCAACACAAATATCCTTAGACAAAGCATCGATGTTTTATCCGTAGTGGCAACAACACATCCACAACCTTAGAACTTTCTGTCCCAGTTTAATGGAGGCATGAACCCACTATCGAGCATAAATAATCCCTCTTGGAGTCACAAGTATCAACTTGGCCAGAGCCTCTACTAGCAACGGAGAGCATGCAAGAACATAAACAACTCATATATGATAGATTGATAATCAACTTGACATAGTATTCAATATCCATCGGATCCCAACAAACACAACATGTAGGATTACAAATAAACGATCTTGATCATGATAGGCAGCTCACAAGATCGAACATGATAGCACAATGAGGAGAAGACGACCATCTAGCTACGCTATGGACCCATGGTCCAGGGGTGAACTACTCACACATCGATCCGGAGGCGATCATGGCGATGAAGAGACCTCGGGGAGATGATTCCCTCTCCGGCAGGGTGCGGATCTCCTGAATCCCGAGATGGGATTGGCGGCTGCGTCTCAAGGTTTCCGTATCGTGGCTCTCGGTCTGGGGGTTTCGCGATGAAGACTTTAAGTAGGCGGAAGGGTAGGTCAGGGGGCCACACGAGGGCCCCACACAACAGGCCGGCGCGGCCAGGGCTTGGGCCGCGCCGCCCTAGTGTGGCGTCGCCTCGTGGCCCCACTTCTCTTCGGACTTCGGAAGCTTAGTGGAAAATAGGCCCTGGGCGTTGATTTCGTCCAATTCGAGAATATTTCCTTACTAGGATTTCTGAAACCAAAAACAGCGAACAGCATGCTCTTCGGCATCTCGTCAATAGGTTAGTGCAGAAAATGCATAATAATGACATATAATGTGTATAAAACATGTGAGTATCATCATAAAAGTAGCATGGAACATAAGAAATTATAGATACGTTTGGGACGTATCAAGCATCCCCAAGCTTAGTTCCTACTCGCCCTCGAGTAAAAACGATAACAAAGATAATTTCTGAAGTGACATGCTATCATAATCTTGATCAATACTATTGTAAAGCACATGAGATGAATGCAGCGATTCGAAGCAATGATGAAGATAATGAGTAAACAAATGAATCATATAGCAAAGACTTTTCATGAATAATACTTTCAAGACAAGCATCAATAAGTCTTGAATAAGAGTTAACTCATAAGCAATAAATTGAAAGTAAAGGCATTGAAGCAACACAAGGGAAGATATAAGTTTCAGCGGTTGCTTTCAACTTCAACATATTTATCTCATGGATAATTGTCAACACAAAGTAATATAACAAGTGCAATAGGTAAACATGTAAGAATCAATGCACACAGTTTACACAAGTGTTTGCTTCTAAGATAGAAAGAATAGGTAAACTGACTCAACAATAAAGTAGAAGATAGGCCCTTCGCAGAGGAAGCATGGATTACTATTTTTGTGCTAGAGCTTTTCATTTTGAAAACAAGAAACAATTTTGTCAACGGTAGTAATAAATCATATGAGTTATGTATAAGACATCCTATAAGTTGCAAGCCTCATGCATAGTATACCAATAGTGCACCTTGTCCTAATTAGCTTGGATTAACACGGATTATCATTGCATAACATATGTTTCAACCAAGTGTCACAAAGGGGTACCTCTATGCCGCCTGTACAAGAGTCTAAGGAGAAGGTTCGCATTGGATTTCTCGCTTTTGATCATTCTCAACTTAGACACCCATACCGGGACAACATAGACAAGATAATGGACTCCTCTTTTAATGCTTAAGCATTCAACAACGTGTAATATTCTCATAAGAGATTGAGGTTTTATGTCCAAACTGAAACTTCCACCATGATTCATGGCTTTAGTTAGCGGCCCAATGTTCTTCTCTAACAATATGCATACTCAAACCATTTGATCATGAAAATCTCCCTTACTTCAGACAAGACGAACATGCATAGCAACTCACATGATATTCAACAAAGGTAAAAGTTGATGGCGTCCCCGAAACATGGTTACCGCTCAACAAGCAACTTATTAAGAAATAAGACACATAAGTACATATTCTTCACCACAATAGTTTTTAAGGCTATTTGTACCATGAGGTATATATTGTAAAGGCAAAGAATGGAAATTTAAAGGTAGCACTCAAGTAATGTACTTTGGAATGGCGGGGAAATACCATGTGGTAGGTAGGTATGGTGGACACAAATGGCATAGTATTTGGCTCAAGAATTTGGATGCACGAGAAGAATCCCTCTCAATACAAGGCTAGGCTAGCAAGGTTGTTTGAAGCAAACTCAAGTATGAAATGGTGCAGCAAGACTCACATATAAACATATTGTAGGTATTATAAGACTTTACATCGTCTCCTTGTTGTTCAAACACCTCAACCAGAAAATATCTAGACTTAGAGAGACCAATCATGCAAACCAAATTTTAACAAGCTCTATGTAGTTATTCATTAATAGGTGCAAAGTACATGATGCAAGAGCTTAAACATGATCTATATGAGCACAACAATTGCCAAGTATCACATTATTCAAGACATTATACCATTTACCACATGCGGCATTTTCCGTTTCCAACCATATATCAATGAACAAGGTAGTTCAACCTTCGCAATGAACATTAAAGATAAAGCTAAGAACACATGTGTTCATACGAAACAGCGAAGCGTAATATCTCCAATATAAAGAATGCTAGGATCCGATTTTATTTAAACAAAAACAAAAACTAAAGCAAACAGACGCTCCAAGCAAAGCACATAAGATGTGACTGAATAAAAATATAGTTTCACTAGAGGAACCTGATAATGTTGTCGATGAAGAAGGGGATGCCTTGGGCATCCCCAAGCTTAGATGCTTGAGTCTTCTTGAAATATGCAGGGATGAACCATGGGGCATCCCCAAGCTTAGACTTGTCACTCTTCTTGATCATAGTATATCATCCTCCTCTCTTGACCCTTGAAAACTTCCTCCACGCCAAACTCGAAACAAACTCATTAGAGGGTTAGTGCATAATTGAAAATTCATATATTCAGAGGTGAAATAATCATTCTTAACACTTCTGGACATTGCACAAAGCTACTGAAAGTTAATGGAACAAAGAAATCCATCGAACATAGCAAAACAAGCGAAATAAAAGGCAGAATCTGTCAAAACAAAACAGTCCGTAAAGACGAATTTTTTAGGGGCACTTAACTTGCTCAGATGAAAATGCTCAAATTGAATGAAAGTTGCGTACATATCTGAGGATCACGCACGTAAATTTGCAGATTTTTCTGAGTTACCTACAGAAAACCCAGTTCGTGACAGCAAGAAATCTGTTTCTGCGCAGTAATCCAAATCTAGTATTGACTTTACTATCAAAGACTTTACTTGGCACAACAATGCAATAAAATAAAGATAAGGAGAGGTTGCTACAGTAGTAACAACTTCCAAGACTCAAATATAAAACAAAATACTGTAGTAAAAACATGGGTTGTCTCCCATAAGCGCTTTTCTTTAACGCCTTTCAGCTAGGCGCAGAAAGTGTGAATCAAGTGTTATCAAGAGATGAAGCATCGACATCATTACCAAGGGTGTTGGGAGTTTCCTCAACAATGCATGTTATCTTATCTATGTAAGTTTCAGAGGCTCCTTTTTCATTACTCTTAGGCTTGCTATTCTCATCAAACAAATTTACAGGAACAATCCAATCATAATTTTTTGTAGTGCCTCGAACATTCCTACGAGCTTGCAAGGTATTGATGTCTTAATATCCCCTCCATCATTAACATTATTAGTGTACTTTATTCTATCAATGTCCATCTTTTCAAGGGTACTAGCAAAGTTGGTGTAAGATCCAAGCATCTTATATTTAATAAAGACTTTTCTAGCCTCTCTTGCTACACCACCAAATTCTTTAAGAAGGGTTTCTAAGACAAAATCTTTCTTTTCCCCTTCTTCCATATCACCGAGTGTAAGAAACATATGTTGAATTATAGGATTGAGATTAACAAATTTAGTTTCCAACATGCGTACTAAAGAGACAGCAGCAATTTCGTAAGTGGGAGCAAGTTCTACCAAGTGTCTATCTTCAAAATCTTCAACCTTACTAACATGAGTGAAAAATGCTTCTATATTATCTCTTCCAATGATAGACCCACGTCCTACCGGTATGTCTTTTAGAGTGTAATTAGGAGGAAACATGATGAAATAAACAAAAGGTAAAATAAAGTAAATGCAAGTAACTAATTTTTTTGTGTTTTTAATATATAGAACGCAAACAAGATAGTAAATAAAGTAAAGCTAGCAACTAATTTTTTGTGTGTTTTGTTTTAGTGCAGCAAACAAAGTAGTAAATAAAATAAAGCAAGACAAAAACAAAGTAAAGAGATTGGAAGTGGAGACTCCCCTTGCAGCGTGTCTTGATCTCCCACAACGGCGCCGAGATTCTTTGCGTGTAGTTGACGTGGGAGTTAGAAATCTTTGTGGTGTAACTTTTCTTCGTTCCCCGGCAACGGCCCCAGAAAACAGTCTTGATGCGCGTGAGACACTGATACGTCTCCGACGTATCGATAATTTCTTGTGTTCCATGCCACATTATTGATGATATCTACATGTTTTATGCACACTTTATGTCATATTCGTGCATTTTCTGGAACTAACCTATTAACAAGATGCCGAAGTGCAGTTCTGTTTTGCTGTTTTTGGTTTCAGAAATCCTAGTAAAGAAATATTCTCGGAATTGGACGAAATCAACGCCGGGGTCCTATTTTGCCACGAAGCTTCAGAAGACCGAAGAGGAGACGAAGTGGGGCCACGAGGTGGCCAGACTACAGGCGGCGCGGCCCAAGCCCTGGCGCGCCGGCCTGTAGTGTGGGCCCCTCGTGCCGCCTCTTGACCTGCCCTTCCGCCTACAAATAGCCTCCGTCGCGAAACCCCCGACGAGAGCCACGATACGGAAAACCTTCGAGACGCCGCCGCCGCCAATCCCATCTCGGGGCATTCTGGAGATCTCCTCCGGCACCCTGCCGGAGAGGGGAATCATCTCCCGGAGGACTCTACGCCGCCATGGTCGCCTCCGGAGTGATGAGTGAGTAGTTCACCCCTGGACTATGGGTCCATAGCAGTAGCTAGATGGTTGTCTTCTCCTCATTGTGCTTCATTGTTGGATCTTGTGAGCTGCTTAACATGATCAAGATCATCTATCTGTAATACTATATGTTGTGTTTGTCGGGATCCGATGGATAGAGAATACTATGTTATGTTAATTATCAAGTTATTACCTATGTGTTGTTTATGATCTTGCATGCTCTCCGTTACTAGTAGATGCTCTGGCCAAGTAGATGCTTGTAACTCCAGAGGGAGTATTTATGCTCGATAGTGGGTTCATGTCTCCGTGAATCTGGGGAGTGAGAGAAACCTCTAAGATTATGGATGTCTTGTTGCCACTAGGGATAAAACATTGGTGCTATGTTCGGATGTAGTCACGATTACATTACGCGCAATACTTAATGCAATTTGTCTGTTGTTTTCAACTTAATGGGAGGGTTTGGATGATAACCTGAAGGTGGACTTTTTAGGCATAGATGCATCTTTGGATAGCGGTCTATGTACTTTGTCGTAATGCCCAATTAAATCTCACTATATTTATCATGACATGTATGTGCATTGTTATGCCCTCTCTATTTGTCAATTGCCCGATGTAATTTGTTCACCCAACATACTTTTATCTTATGGGAGAGTCACCTCTAGTGAACTGTGGACCCGGTCCTATTCTTTATATACAATCTCTGCAATACTTGTTACTGTTTTCTGCAAACAATCATCTTCCACACAATACGGTTAATCCTTTGTTACACAAGCCGGTGAGATTGACAACCTCACTGTTTCGTTGGGGCAAAGTACTTTGGTTGTGTTGTGCAGGTTCCACGTTGGCGCCGGAATCTCTGGTGTTGCGCCGCACTACATCCCGCCGCCATCAACCTTCAACGTGCTTCTTGGCTCCTCCTGTTCGATAAACCTTGGTTTCTTTCTGAGGGAAAACTTGCTGCTGTGCGCATCATACCTTCCTCTTGGGGTTCCCAACGAACGTGTGAGTTACACGCCATCAAGCTCTTTTCTGGCGCCGTTAAATCAAGACACGCTGCAAGGGGAGTCTCCACTTCCCAATCTCTTTACTTTGTTTTAGTCTTGCTTTATTTTATTTACTACTTTGTTTGCTGCATTATATCAAAACACAAAAAAATTAGTTACTAGCTTTACTTTATTTACTGCCTTGTTCTCTATATCAAAAACACAAAAAAATTAGTTACTTGCATTTATTTTATCTAGTTTGCTTTATTTACTACTGCTAAAATGAGTAATCCTGAAGTTGAAGTTCGTTCATTTAAGCAACAAGGGGAGAATGTTTAAAAGATGCTTGGTATAGAATTAGTGATGCTCATAGTAGGTGCACTAAGAAACACTCCACCACTATCCTACTCAGGAACTTTTATGTTGGTATCTCTAGTTGGAATAGATATGTTCTTGATTGTCTCGGGAGGTAACTTCCTAGGCGCTCCCGCTTTAGAAGCTAGTTGCATTATTGAGAGTTTATTTGGAACACCACCTGTTAATGAAACTAAAATTGAAACCTCTCTTGAGGATGTTATGAAAAAATTGGAAACCATAGAGCAAAACCTTCCAATTATTGATACTACTTTGAAAGCATTACTTGATAGCACTGATAAACTTGATAAATCTCTAGGTGGAATTAATGAGAGAATCGCCATCTTAGAATCTTGTGCCATTCATGATAATCAAACCCAAAGGATTAGTGAACTAGAAGAGGCTATGGGAACATTGGGTTCAACCTTTTCATCTATAAAGTTTAGAGAGAAAGCTTATGTGGAAAAGGAGCAAAGGTTCATGTATATCTCTAAAGGGGCTAAACCAAAAAGCTATTATAGGCCCAAAGTCGATAAAGCTCTTAAAACCACTATAGATAAGGGAGCATCTAAGGTACCCAATGGGATAAATTGTGAAAATGATGTTGATGCTTCGTCTCTCGATAATACTTGATATACACTTTCTGCGCCTAGCTGAAGGCGTTAAAAGCGCTTATGGGAGACAACCCATATTTTACTACAGTATTTTTGTTTTATATTTGAGTCTTGGAAGTTGTTTACTACTGTAGCAACCTCTCCTTATCTTAGTTTTGTGTTTTGTTGTGCCAAGTAAAGTCTTTGATAGTAAAGTTCATACTAGATTTGGATTACTGCGCAGTTTCAGATTTCTTTGCTGTAACGAATTTCGACCTGCCTCCCTGTAGGTATCTCAGAAAATTAAGCCAATTTACGTGCGTGATCCTCAGATATGTACGCAACTTTCATTCAATTTTGGAATTTTCATTTGAGCAAGTCTGGTGCCATTTTAAAATTCGACTTTACGAACTGTTCTGTTTTGACAGATTCTGCCTTTTATTTCGCATTGCCTCTTTTGCTATGTTGGATGAATTTCTTTGATCCATTAATGTCCAGTAGCTTTATGCAATGTCCAGAAGTGTTAAGAATGATTGTGTCACCTCTGAACATGTTAATTTTTATTGTGCACTAACCCTCTAATGAGTTGTTCTAAGTTTGGTGTGGAGGAAGTTTTCAAGGATCAAGAGAGGAGTATGATGCAATATGATCAAGGAGAGTGAAAGCTCTAAGCTTGGGGATGCCCGGTGGTTCACCCTGCATATTCTAAGAAGACTCAAGCGTCTAAGCTTGGGGATGCCCAAGGCATCCTTCTTCATCGACAACATTATCAGGTTCCTCCCCTGAAACTATATTTTTATTCGTCACATCTTATGTGCTTTGCTTGGAGCGTCGGTTTGTTTTTGTTTTTGTTTTTGTTTGAATAAAATGGATCCTAGCATTCACTGTATGGGAGAGAGACACGCTCCGCTGTTGCATATGGACAAATATGTCCTTAGGCTTTACTCATAGTATTCATGGCGAAGTTTTTTCTTCGTTAAATTGTTATATGGTTGGAATTGGAAAATGCTACATGTAGTAATTCTAAAATGTCTTGAATAATTTGATACTTGGCAATTGTTGTGCTCATGTTTAAGCTCTTGCATCATATACTTTGCACCCATCAATGAAGAAACACCTAGAGCTTGCTAATTTGGTTTGCATATTTGGTCTCTCTAAAGTCTAGATAATATCTAGTATTGAGTTTTGAACAACAAGGAAGACGGTGTAGATTCTTATAATGTTTACAATATGTCTTTTATGTGAGTTTTGCTGCACCGGTTCATCCTTGTGTTTGTTTCAAATAACCTTGCTAGCCTAAACCTTGTATCGAGAGGGAATACTTCTCATGCATCCAAAATCCTTGAGCCAACCACTATGCCATTTGTGTCCACCATACCTACCTACTACATGGTATTTCTCCGCCATTCCAAAGTAAATTGCTTGAGTGCTACCTTTAAAATTCCATCATTCACCTTTGCAATATATAGCTCATGGGACAAATAGCTTAAAAACCATTGTGGTATTGAATATGTACTTATGCACTTTATCTCTTATTAAGTTGCTTGTTGTGCGATAACCATGTTTCTGGGGACGCCATCAACTATTCTCTGTTGAATATCATGTGAGTTGCTATGCATGTTCGTCTTGTCTGAAGTAAGAGAGATCTACCACCTTATGGTTAAGCATACATATTGTTAGAGAAGAACATTGGGCCGCTAACTAAAGCCATGATTCATGGTGGAAGTTTCAGTTTTGGACATATATCCTCAATCTCATATGAGAATAATAATTGTTGCCACATGCTTATGCATTAAAGAGGAGTCCATTATCTGTTGTCCATGTTGTCCCGGTATGGATGTCTAAGTTGAGAATAATCAAAAGCGAAATCCAAAATGCGAGCTTTCTCCTTAGACCTTTGTACAGGCGGCATGGAGGTACCCCATTGTGACACTTGGTTAAAACATGTGTATTGCGATGATCCGGTAGTCCAAGCTAATTAGGACAAGGTGCGGGCACTATTAGTATACTATGCATGAGGCTTGCAACTTGTAAGATATAATTTACATAACTCATATGCTTTATTACTACCGTTGACAAAATTGTTTCATGTTTTCAAAATAAAAGCTCTAGCACAAATATAGCAATCGATGCTTTCCTCTTTGAAGGACCATTCTTTTTACTTTTATATTGAGTCAGTTCACCTATTTCTCTCCACCTCAAGAAGCAAACACTTGTGTGAACTGTGCATTGATTCCTACATACTTGCATATTGCACTTATTATATTACTCTATGTTGACAATTATCCATGAGATATACATGTTATAAGTTGAAAGCAACCGCTGAAACTTAATCTTCCTTTGTGTTGCTTCAATACCTTTACTTTGATTTATTGCTTTATGAGTTAACTCTTATGCAAGACTTATTGATGCTTGTCTTGAAGTGCTATTCATGAAAAGTCTTTGCTTTATGATTCACTTGTTTACTCATGTCATTACCATTGTTTTGATCGCTGCATTCATTACATATGTTTACAAATAGTATGATCAAGGTTATGATGGCATGTCACTCGAAATTATCTTTGTTATCGTTTTACCTGCTCGGACGAGCAGAACTAAGCTTGGGGATGCTGATACGTCTCCGACGTATCGATAATTTCTTGTGTTCCATGCCACATTATTGATGATATCTACATGTTTTATGCACACTTTATGTCATATTCGTGCATTTTGGAACTAACCTATTAACAAGATGCGAAGTGCAGCTGTTTTCTGCTGTTTTGGTTTCAGAAATCCTAGTAAAGAAATATTCTCGGAATTGGACGAAATCAACGCCCGGGGTCCTATTTTGCCACGAAGCTTCGAGAAGACCGAAGAGGAGACGAAGTGGGGCCACGAGGTGGCCGGACTACAGGGCGGCGCGGCCCAAGCCCGGCCGCGCCGGCCGTGGTGTGGGCCCTCGTGCCGCCTCTTGACCTGCCCTTCCGCCTACAAATAGCCTCCGTCGCGAAACCCCCGTGCCGAGAGCCACGATACGGAAAACCTTGCGAGACGCCGCCGCCGCCAATCCCATCTCGGGATTCGGAGATCTCCTCCGACACCTGCCGGAGAGAATCATCTCCCGGAGGACTCTACGCCGCCATGGTCGCCTCCGGAGTGATGAGTGAGTAGTTCACCCCTGGACTATGGGTCCATAGCAGTAGCTAGATGGTTGTCTTCTCCTCATTGTGCTTCATTGTTGGATCTTGTGAGCTGCTTAACATGATCAAGATCATCTATCGTAATACTATATGTTGTGTTTGTCGGGATCCGATGGATAGAGAATACTATGTTATGTTAATTATCAAGTTATTACCTATGTGTTGTTTATGATCTTGCATGCTCTCCGTTACTAGTAGATGCTCTGGCCAAGTAGATGCTTGTAACTCCAAGAGGGAGTATTTATGCTCGATAGTGGGTTCATGTCTCGTGAATCGGGGAGTGACAGAAACCTCTAAGATTATGGATGTGCTGTTGCCACTAGGGATAAAACATTGGTGCTATGTTCGAGGATGTAGTCACTGATTACATTACGCGCAATACTTAATGCAATTGTCTGTTGTTTTCAACTTAATACTGGAGGGGGTTCGGATGATAACCTGAAGGTGGACTTTTTAGGCATAGATGCATGCTGGATAGCGGTCTATGTACTTTGTCGTAATGCCCAATTAAATCTCACTATATTTATCATAACATGTATGTGCATTGTTATGCCCTCTCTATTTGTCAATTGCCCGACTGTAATTTGTTCACCCAACATGCTTTTATCTTATGGGAGAGACACTTCTAGTGAACTGTGGACCCGGTCCTATTCTTTACATCGCATACAATCTGCAATACTTGTTTTATGTTTTGCAAACAATCATCTTCCACACAATACGGTTAATCCTTTGTTACAGCAAGCCGGTGAGATTGACAACCTCATGTTTCGTTGGGGCAAAGTACTTTGGTTGTGTTGTGCGGGTTCCGTTGGCGCCGGAATCTCGGTGTTGCGCCGCACTACATCCCGCCACCATCAACCTTCAACGTGCTTCTTGGCTCCTCCTGGTTCGATAAACCTTGGTTTCTTTCGAGGGAAAACCACGTGCGCATCATACCTTCCTCTTGGGGTTCCCAACGAACGTGTGAGTTACACGCCATCGGACACACGTCCGTTGGGAACCCCAAGAGGAAGGTGTGATGTACCAAGGCCGATTTTCCTTAGAAGAAGCACGTTGAAGATGGCGGCGTGTGAGTGCGGCGCAACAAAATAACATGGGTGCACGCCTTTTGCCCCTGCGTGAGGTTGTCAATCTCACCCGGCTAACAAAGGATTAAATTGTGGAAGAAAGAACGTAAAGAACAAGTATTGCAGTAGATATATTTCAGATGACGGGGTCCACAGTTCACTAGTGGTGTCTCTCCCATAAGATAAATAGTTGGGTGAATAATACAGTTGGGCGATGACAAATAAAGAAGGCATAACAATGCACATACATATATCATGATGAGTACTATGAGATTTAATCAGGGCATTACGACAAAGTACATAGACATCCATCATGCATCTATGCCTAAAAAGTCCACTGGGTTATCATCGAACCTCATATTAAGTTGCAAGCAACAGAATTGCATTAAGTATGGTGCGTAATGTAATCAACACAAATATCCTTAGACAAAGCATCGATGTTTTATCCCTAGTGGCAACAACACATCCACAACCTTAGAACTTTCTTCACTGTCCTAGATTTAATGGAGGCATGAACCCACTATCGAGCATAAATACTCCTCTTGGAGTCACAAGTATCAACTTGGCGAGCCTCTACTAGCAACGAGAGCATGCAAGAACATAAACAACTCATATATGATAGATTGATAATCAACTTGACATAGTATTCAATATCCATCGGATCCCAACAAACACAACATGTAGGATTACAAATAAACGATCCTGATCATGATAGGCAGCTCACAAGATCGATCATGATAGCACAATGAGGAGAAGACGGCCATCTAGCTGGAGCCAGTCCAGGGTGAACTACTCACACATCGATCCGGAGGCGATCATGGCGATGAGAGACCGGAGATGATTCCCTCTCCGGCAGTGCAGGCCTCCTGAATCCCATGGGATTGGCGGCTCTCTGAAGGTTCGTATCGTGGCTCTCGATGGGGGTTTCACGAAGACTTTAAGTAGGCGGAAGGGTAGGTCGGGGCCACGAGGGCCCCACACAGGCCGGCGCGGCCAGGGCTTGGCCGCGCCGCCCTAGTATGGCGTCGCCTCGTGGCCCCACCGTCTCCTCTTCGGACTTCGGAAGCCGTGGAAAAATAGGCCCTGGGCGTTGATTTCGTCCAATTCCGAGAATATTTCCTTACTAGGATTTCTGAAACCAAAAACAACAGCAACTTCGGCATCTCGTCAATAGGTTAGTGCCGGAAAATGCATAATAATGACATATAATGTGTATAAAACATGTGAGTATCATCATAAAAGTAGCATGGAACATAAGAAATTATAGATACGTTTGGGACGTATCAAGATCGGTGGCTGGTTTAACCCGGTCACTACCAATGAGGCAGCTGACCTGGACCAGACCCCGCCTGTCTGTGTCTGGGGGTAAATTTAGGACGGTAGATTTAGAATTTCCACTTATTTATAAATTCCAGAAAATATCTGAATCTTTGCATGAATGTCTAAAATTCATTATAACTCAGAAAATTATAAATAAGATATCAAAATTCTTAGAAAAGTAAACTCTATCCAATAAAAATATAATATGAAATTTTTATTTTTAATAAAAATTTAATTGTTTAATACTTATTATTTAAGCCTTTTCTTTAAATTCTAAATTCAATTAGAATTCAATAATTAGTAAAACTTTTCAAATTAAATAAAAACCATTAAGTAAATCAAGAAAACATTAAAACTAATTTTCTTTATTTGTTATTTTGTTAAATCTTTATTAGAAGGATTTAAACCCTAAGAAACAAATGTTATTTTCTTAATTATTAATTCTTTAAAAAACAAATGCCAAATCCAATATTGTTTTACTTCGAAGTTAAGATAACTTCAACTTCATAATTAAGTTATTAACCTAAGAACTATTGGGTAATTAGGAGACCCTAGTTCCATTATGAATAAAATTATAACCTCATAATTTTATGTGGTATCCTAAAACCCTAAATTCATTAGGAACCCTAGCTCCACTATTACATATGAACCCTAATTTGCTTCTAACCTAAACCTTAGGTTAGAACATGTGATCATGATATTTTCTTTGCATTCATAGATCCATAGGAGCAGCCAAATACCTGTCAACTCTTCATAAAATAATAGAGACCTATCACTAATAAAATAGCACTACATGTGTTCATCCTAATAGGATTTAGATGATAAAGTAGGATCAAACCTAGTCCCTATCACCAAGGATCTCATCCTTAACCTTAATTAGCATCCCAACATTGTGATGAACTCCAATAGCAACTATGCCGTATGTTTAAACTTACATACCATACTCCACTAAACCCTACTAATGTTAGAAGTTTATGAACCATACTATTTAGGAACTAACTATTCCATACTTAGTGGATCCAATAGCAAACCCTAGACAATCTCAACCTTAATTGAGATACTTCTTATTACTTAAGAAGTATATTCTTCAAAAGTTATTCTTTCGAAGTAAACAGAGAATCATCATCAACCCTGCCTAATAGGACCCATAAACAATAGCCATCTATCACCAGTAAGATATAACGAACCTTGATAGCACCCATGTGTAATTAATTGCTTAAGATGCTTAGGCTTAGCTCAACCCTTACAAGTTCTAGCTATTGATGAATCCAACTATGCTGTGATCCATCTAATACTCACTCCAGAAACTAATTGAAACCATAGGAAAACATAGAACCCCACAAACCCAATTGTCATACTTGTTCTTTATTAAAGAACATGTTCTTCAAAAGTTATTCTTTTGAAGAATATAACAAGTAACCATTAACCATGCCATATAGTACTAAAACAACCACTATTCATTACATGTTAGGATTATACCAAATCTTATTGTTGTATGATATTAATGTTATTGTTATATTGCAGCTGTTGGAGATATGCCCAAGAGGCAATAATAAATTAGTTATTGTTATATCTTAGTGTTCATGATAAATGTTTACATCCCATGCTATAATTGTATTAACCGAAACATTGATACATGTGTGTTATGTAAACAACAAGGAGTCCCTAGTAAGCCTCTTGTATAACTAGCTTGTTGATTAATGGATGATCATGGTTTCATGATCATGAACATTGGATGTTATTAATAACAAGGTTATGTCATTAGGTGAATGATATAATGGACATACACCCAAATGAGCGTAGCATAAGATCAAGTCATTAAGTTCAATTTGCTATAAGCTTTCGATACATAGTTGCCTAAGTCCTTCGACCATGAGATCATGTAAATCACTTACACCGTAAGGGTACTTTGATTACATCAAACACCATTGCATAAATGAGTGGTTATAAAGATGGGATTAAGTATTCGGAAAGTGTGAGTTGAGGCATATGGATCAATAGTGGGATTTGTCCATCCCATATAGTACTAAAATAACCACTATTATTAAAGAACATGTTCTTCAAAAGTTATTCTTTTGAAGAATATAACAAGTAACCATTAACCATGCCATATAGTACTAAAACAACCACTATTAATTACATGTTAGGATTATACCAAATCTTATTGTTGTATGATATTAATGTTATTGTTATATTGCAGCACCTGTTTATGATACCAAGTAACCAATTATTAATAAGAACCTTGTTTGTGAATCACTCTAAAAGTGTAACACACCCTGAACTAATCATTACAACTCAATAATCCTAAATCATCGAGGTTAGGTCACGCTTAGAGCGATTGCATCTCATACTTATGCATTATTGCATCATTGCCAATCTTTTAAACATCGTCCTTACCAGACGATGATGCTATTTCAGAATTTGGAGTTATTGCGCACCGAAGACCTTGCCTGCATAATCTTGCAGACAAGAAAGGCAAGTTCATCGCTTGCTCATGTCATTTGAGTATTTGTACCAAATTACTTGCAAAGTACTATACTTATCACTCTTGCATGAAAATCAAAAGTATTATTTTCATAACTATGAATATGACTATGTGGTGGGCAATGGAACCATGGTATGTGTTGATATGGTGGAGGTTCCATTGCAAGGATTTATATCCATCTAGGATTAAACAACAAATGTCGTCCAGTGATTCTTGTGCCGTAAAACTCGTGTTAACCATAAGATCTGGAATGGGATGGAGTAGTCAGTTGTACTTCCACCTCTCGTTCATCAAGGGATGCGCTTACCGTAGCAGTTGTATCTTGCGAGAACAACCGGAGGGTGGGGATCCCACTCTAATTCCCCACGGTCTATGATGGGTTGCATCTACCGGCGAAGGAGTTTATGGTAGAGCCCATAACTGTTGTCGCGGTCGGGGGCCATCCTTAATTGGTATAAGTACACCGGCGAGGACCCAGGGTCGGGGATTGCAACAAAGGGTGGGTGTTCGAGGTAGCGGAGGAGTATAACTTGGCTATGACCTTATACCGGGCCTCACACCAACGGAAGTGTGGACGGGAAAGTACGCCCGGTTGGCAACAAGGTTAAGATCTCTTATGGGTAAAGCAACACACCTCTGCAGAGTGTAATGAATCGTGACCTGTCACTCCCTGTTCCGGGTTTTGGAACTGCGAACGCTGCCGGAAAGGAACTCCATGAAGTTCTAGTAAACCGGTGAAGGCTGACGGACATAGTTCTTCTGAATAAAAGCAACCTTTTGAAGAAATGATTATCAAAACCTGCATTGGTATTAGACTTTCTGGTCTAATGCCGTAGCTAGTGCATTAAACACACATCTTTCCTATAATGAACTTGTTGAGTACGCTCGTACTCATCCAACTCTTAAATCCCCTGCTTAGATATGGAGGCATCGAAGGAGGATCTACAGTGCAACTCGAAGACCGAGGAGTCAACAACTACTTCAAGGGACAGGAACCTGTCAGAAGAGTCAAACACCACATCCAACAAGGATAAAACCTAGATTAGCCAATAGAAGGGAACTAGCTTCCCAAACCTAGCTCCTATTTAGCTAGAATCTATTCATAGCCTCTATAACTAGGTAAATACTCTACAAATAGAGTTCGTGATAGGTTTAGACTACGAGTCGTTCTTCTGGAGTTTATTTGCAGATTTACCTCATTGTAAAGTAGGAGGCTGTGCTGATCTTGTAACAGAGTCTGTATGTAATTCTATAGACATGCCTTGGACCTGCATATGTTTCTGTTGTACCACTCTGAGCGATGTAATACTAGTGGAATGGTGTTTCATTGGTATTATGTCAGACTTGCATACTACACCATGCAGTGGTATGCCGGGTCACCACAACTATCGAGCATAAATACCCCCTCTTGGAGTCACAAGTGTCCACTTGGCCAGAGTTTGTACTAGCAACGGAGAGCATTCAAGATAAAAAATAACGTATGACATGAATATATAATCAATCTCAACATAGTATTCAATATTCATCGGATCCAACAAACCAAACATATAGGATTACATAAAGATGGTCGTGATAATGTAGGGCAGCTCACAAGATCGATACATGAAGCACAAAGTGGAGAAGACAACCATCTAGCTACTCTATGGACCCATAGTCCAGGGATGAACTACGCACAAATCACTTCGGAGGCGGGCATGGCGATGTAGATGCCTCCGCGATTTCCCCCTCAGCGAGGTGCGGAAGAGCTTCAGAGCCCCCCGAGAGATTGGGTTTTACAATGGCGGCCGCGACGAAACTTTTTGTGGATGGAGGCTCGGGTATCCAGGGTTTTCCCGAGAAGATGTATAAATAGGCGGAGGAATTAGGTCGGTTGGGACCATGGTGGGCCCAGACCACCCCTAGGCGCGGGCCAGGTCCAGGCCGCGCCTAGGGTAGGTCTGGCCAACCTACTGCGTCTATTCGTCCCCCCTCTGGACTTCGTCTTCGTTTCGTTAAAATATTAACTTCGGCTTTTGTTTCGTCCAATTCCGAGAATATTTCATGTACAACTTTTCTGAAATACAAAAACTGCGGAAAATAGGGAACTGACACTGTGACATCTTGTTAATAGGTTAGTGCCGAAAATCATGTAAAAATGCAACGAAGTGTAAACAAAACATATATCAATTGGTGTAAAACAAGCATGGAGCATCAAAAATTATAGATACGTTTGAGACGTATCAGTCCTAGATGAATAACCCAATGCAATGGAACCTCCACCATACTCATACCATGGTTCCATTTCCCACCACATAGTCATATTTATAATTATGAAATTAATACTTTGCTTTTAAATACATGAGTGATAAGTATAATGCTTGGCAAGTAATTTGATAAAATAATCAAGGTGACATGAGCAAGCGATGAACTTTCCTGAAGACTGCAAGGTATTGCAGTTGGATGGTGTGGACTGACCCTTGTACTCGGTTTCAAAAAGTTAGTCTAGCTCGCATGCCATGATTTTATGTCACCGAAATTTTGGCTGTTTGACTACATGTCAAAGGCGACGGAGCTGGAGTCGACGGAGCTGGCTGTGGGGTGCTGGCATGTGTGGGATGCCAGGAATGATGCAAGGAATAACAATTCTGAACCCCACCCTCAGAACACAAGTGCGAAGATCATAGCTTACATTCAGATGATTGTGCAGCACTGCTACAAACCTAAATCGGGTACTAGGCGTGAATCCAGTAAGGCTCAGAAATGGACTCCGCCGCCGCCTGGGGAGGTGTTTGTGAATGTTGATGCGGCCCTCTTTCCTGAGCGTCGAGGTATGGCTATGAGGGCAGTTCTGCGAGATAGCTCTGGAACTTGCCTTGCTGCAGCTAGTGAACCATTGGTGGGTTTTACACATCCAGAGTTGGCCGAGGCTTTGACACTTCGGCGTGCAATGGAGATCACCATGGAAAGGGGTCACGACAGGGTTATCTTTGCTTCCGATTGTCTCTCATTGATTCAGCGGATCTCGTCAGCCTATCCTGATCGATCGTCTGTTGGTTCCCAGTGGTGTTAGACATTAAAGAGTTAGTAGCGAGTTTCACCTCTGCTACGTTTCGACATGTTAATCGCTCCCTCAATGAAGCGGCACACATTCTTGCTAGAACCTGTGATGTATCTAGTAAGGGTTTTATTTCTAATTTAGCACCGGAGTGTATCCGGAAGACTCTTTGTATTGATGATGTCATGTGATCAATAAAGTGTCGTGCTTCTCTAAAAAAAAGCGGTAAAATTAACAAAGCGCCAAAACGAAAAATGTTTTACTAATTATTTTATTTCTAAGTGAAAATAAATTTTATGGCTTTTTCTTTTTTCTTTCCAGTCCGTATTTCACACGCTTATTGTATATCTACTAGTATTCATCTTTTTTGGAATCACGGTAATGATCTTTGATCAGCACAAGATTAGTTTCTCCACTCTCGCAAGGTTAGTTATACAGACGCATTCTAAAACGTCCTAAGATTCGTCTCTACATACGCAAGAATTATCCATTTTATTTATTTTGCTAGTTAATAAATAAAAAAATTGAGACATTATGTGGATCGTCTAAAGAAACGTCCCTACATTGAGCTGTCCTCCTATTCTAAGGACGAAAACAAATGCATCTCATATTTAACGTCTCTACGTGATGAGTTTCTTGTAGTGATCCGACGTTGATGAGCTCCCAGCAGGCTCTGGTAGCCCATCTCGCAACACAATTTCTTGGTATGCCCACCTGACAGGAAAAACTCCCGACTTCTTGATGATTGACCTAGCTAGTACACTGATTATACTAAACTTTTTTATTTTCTTATAGTTCATTGTTTCAAATGTACAATCTTAACTGGAATAGTTTTATATTATACTTATCAAACCATATAATAGTCTATTAAGTTCCAATTTTCATGTATCAAACATAGCTATATTAAACAGTATTTCCATTGAACGCTATGTTAGTAGCTTCCTTTTCGAGGCATTGTACTCGGATACACATCTCATTGAACTAAAATACAGAATCCCACAATACCTAAGAAAGATATAATGCAATAATCCCATGTCCCCAATATTTATTATGTGACCTACGTGAAATGTAATGTTTATACGTGTGTTCATGTTTATTTCAGTATCCTTAAATATATTAGCAGAGATCTTACACCGTATGGAACATCTAGCAAATATCTTACTTGAGTTGTTCTAGGGTGCACTATTGTACATCTTTGGTGTATAAACATAATAATAAAAAGTATATAAGGTTAATACTCAAGTCACTGTTAATTCTTTCTTTTTTGATCAAGTTTGTCTTTCATGTTGCTGTAAATGCATGTCTCCTATGTAGAGTACTTGCTTAGCTCTGACCAAATTCTCTTGTGACTTCCTCCATTTCTCTCTCAGAAATAAATATGCCCAAAACTACCGTGAAAGTAAATAAGAAATGTTTTAATATTTCCCACTATTGTAAAATGCGTGCAAGTCTCATGATAGCACAGACTTATCTTTTGAAACAATACCATAAGTGTAACAGTGTATCACTATAGTATGAGTAGAAATCAAAATTTTATACAAGAAGAATTGAATCAGGGCATTGGGACTACATGCACACTTCTCAACAATGTGAACTTTACTCTCAACATTTTTCGACCTAACGTCTTGGTCTAGTTTCGAGAACTGAGTGTTAGCTCAGTGGCAAAGCTTGCGAGTGTGTAGCCAGCCCACCCGGATTCGAGTTTCAAGAGGAACCAAATTAAACTTGGGTGTTATCTAGCGCGTATAAATCCGCTGCTGGAGAGGTCTCATCACCTATCTAACAACGTATAGCCAAGGGAGAGAATCTTCCCCGCTACTGCCGACGGGACTCCACCATCTGTGCCATCCAGTTCAGGACCGTCTGAAAGGCTCCACCGGAGCACTGGCCGTGCGTGTCCGGTTCTCCAACCCACCCGTCACCACTCACCCGTAGTCCGTTGCGCACGGGCAAGAACACACATGGGAACACATGTACTATAACTTGATCGGTTCTTTCCTGTTTGATCAAGCTATAGCTCAGTGGTTGTATGCTTCTAGCGCAAGACTCGTGTTGGCTTGTGAGGAACTCTTATCGTCTTCCATGCCGTCACCGCATGCCTGCAACGGCGTCCTGGTCCAAGTTGTCTGACCGATCTATGCGCGATGTCGCTAGCACTGCGATGCACGGGATGTGGTTTCCATCCTAACCACAACGTCGCAGGCAATCTGAGCTTTCTGCTGCAGTAGACTTGGGCCAGAGACTGCACCGTCGGGGACCGCGCCGTGGACAAGCATGTGGAGTAGAGACAGACACTGCAGAGGTTGTTACGCACTAGGCGGAAGCAAGCCAATGTCTTCCCTGTACGCCGACTACTCCGCGTGTCTTGGTCTCCGAGTGATAAGTTTACATGGCAAATAATCTTAATTATTCTAGCTTTACCGATTATAAAGGATGCTGATACAGTATGCCTATGTGCTTATTTGCGTATGCTTAACAAAGTTTATGGATGGATTCTCCAATCTTTGTTCAGTTAACAAACAAGCAGTTGCTGGTATGTGCCCTGTGGCAGATGTGCACACTACCAAAGGAGGCGATACATCGTGCATGTGAACCTGCTGTTGGAGTGAGATTTCTAATCTACGGCACTGCCAGAATGAATCAAAGGTACATCATCAGATTACACTATATATATATTGTTTATTTTTATTGGGTATTTAATTTTTTATTTGAAATTTATATTTGTTTCTGGATGGAATTCCCAATATAGAAAATTACAGGTAAATTATCAGTATCATATGTTATTTAGCTGCTTGTTTTATATTGAAGTCTGAATTTTTGGCATGGCCACGCATTAGCTCACCATGGAAAACACAAGTGCAACTTCTCCTGCAGCAACGCCAACACCATGGCAGCTTGACCGACATATGTGTCGAAGCCCATCACCAGGATCTGCTTAGCATTCCGTATGATACATGTACACATACATGTATGTCTTTATTTTTGTCTACTCATCAATCCGCATAACAAACCAGATTATCATTAATGAAGTTCTTTATGGTTAATTTTTTTGTGTGTGTAATAACTCTAATTTTTTTGGATCCATATCTTAATATAATTTTAGGGTGCCACCCACCATCATTAGAATTTGCGTTATTTCAAGTGGGTGCAGCTAGGATATTTTTAGGATTGATTATGTTCAAGAAGTGTCAAACACAGAACGTTTATAGCATTTTAGGATTTATTTCTCCTGGTGCAACGCACGGGCATTTTTGCTAGTAAGTGCAATGTTGAAAGCGTGCCCCATGAAATCATGGTTATGCTAACTCCCAACACGCAATTTGCAAGCATATAGATTTCATAAGATAGTCACAATGGCTCAAGTTTATTAAGTGCAAGAAAGTAAATGTGCCATCAAATTCGTGAGAGCTTTACTAACTAATTTTCTCACGACAAAGTTTAATTTGGAAGATAAATAAAAACATGATGAATATATCTGGAATAACAATAATGCTAATAGGTAGATATGGTGGACACAATTGGTAAACTTTGGTTTTTGGTGGTTGGATCCACGAGTAGAGCTCATACTCAGTACATGCGAAGGCTAGCAAAAGACTGAGAGCGACCAACTAAGAGAGCAATAATGACCATAATCATGCATATCGATAAATCATTATTAATCAAAGCATAAAGTGATATTACAAGTCAAACACTAAATGATCATAGATGCTTTAGTTGATTGGTTGCAATCATAACATGGTACCATGTGCCAAGTCAACCCAATAAAGCATCAAAGGAGAATATTACAATATTATCATTTGTATGATGGAAATAACACATGATTCTTACAATAGCACATTATACAATGTCAGCTATTTGAGACAAGTCATGCTACAATAATAAATACTAAGCATATAACAAGAATAACATCCAATGTGACATGCCAAAATATATGTCACAGTATAGACAAGCTTCATTTTACATCACTATAAGTATGAAACATTTTACTCGTCTCCAACACCAATCAATTTATTTGAAACAACTCTCAGAGATGAAAATCAATAAGGACCAGAGAGATAATCATACATAAATAAAGAATACTAACAAGTTCTGGACAAAATAAAAATAGAAAACCAAGAGCTAAACGCAGTACTAGCAAACTAGAACACCCGCAGAATAATAAGAGTGAAAACTAGAGTGTTCTATGCCATGAAAATGGATCGTGTCTTCTCCCACACAAGAATGCTAGGATCCAACCATATGCTACATCAATCAAAAGAAAAGAAAACTAATAACAAAAATAAAGACGCTCCAAGAACAACACATAGCGTATGAAGCAATAAAAATATAGCGCATAGAAAGATGACCTGATGCTTTGTTGATGAAGAGGGGATGCCTTGGGCATCCCCAAGATTTGACGCTTGTACCTCTTGGCTATTTCTTGGGGTGACATGGGCATTCCCAAGGTTGAGCTTTTGTTCATACTTCATCTCATTACATCATTACATCATTCTTCTTTCCCTACACTTGAAAACTTCCTTCATACGAAACTTCACACAATTCTTAATAGCAGCATTAGCTACTGTAACAACTTCTTTAAAAAGCCCATTTGCTCAAAAAAATTCAAAAAGAAAAAGATTAAGAGGCAAATGCAAATAGTGGTAGAAATCTGTCAAAACAGAACAGCAGGTAAAGATCGATTTTTTCAAAAATTGTCTGTTGCTCAAATCGAAACGTGTTCAACTAAAGAAAGTTAGATAATAACCTGGGGCATAGGTGCAAAAATTGGCAGCTCAAAATTACGTTCTGGCTGGGAATATGAATTTTTATGGTGATAGCACAGAATCAGTTTCTAGCAACTTCCCCAAATCTTACTTTCTTTCTATTAGGGGCTATTGTTGGCACAAAAACGAAATAAAAATAATAATGAGAGGTTATTACAGAGGTAATAACTTTCAAGACTCAACAAAAGAAAAGTTACAGAAATAAGCATGGATTATCTCCCAAGAGTGCTTTTCTTTAACGCCTTTCAGCTAGGCGCAGTAGTTTGAGAAGATGCTCTCATAAGAAATATGAATTAAAGTAAAAGAGAGCATCAAAAAGCAAATATAAAATAAATTTAAGTCTAACCACTTCATATGCATAGGAATCTTGTACACAAATAAATCCACAAAGAACAAAGTGACAATCATAGAAATATAAAACAAGAGTAACTTCAAAACTTTCAACATATAGAGAGATGTTTTAGTACCATGAAAACTTCTACAACCATATTTCCTCTCTCATAATAAATTTCAGTAGCATCATGAATAAACTCAACAATATAACTATCACATAAAACAATCTCATCATGATCCATATGCATAAAATAATTATTACTCCCCACATAAACATAGTCATTCTTATTAATTGCAGTGAGAGCAAATTCAAAAAAATAACTATCATTATTATTCTTATCACCATAATCATCAAATATAGGAGGCATATTGTAATCATAATTAATTTTCTCCTCAATAGTAGGTGGACTGAAAATAAGATAATTATCATTGTAATCATCATATATTGGAGGCATAGTATCATCATAGCAAATTTCCTCCTCAAAAGCTGGGAAACTAAAAAGATTATTTTTTCAAAAAAAAACTAGCCTCCCCAAGCTTATACTTTTCCATAGCATTAGAAATAATGGTGTTCAAAGAATTAATATTAATAACATCGCTACCAACATGCAAGTAAAGTTACATAGGTTTTTTAATTTTCTCTTCAAACACCTCATGTCCTAATTCAAGATAAAATACTATAAAGCTCTCTAATTTGTTGTTGTTTTCCATTAAGCCTAACTAGTGAAAATAAAAAACAAGAAACAAAAATATGTAATTGCAGACTCTAAAGAAAATAACTTCGAGCACTCACCAGCAACTTAGTAGCCAGAAGATGTGAGTACATTTTACCTTACCTCTCCGGCAACGGTGCCAGAAAAGAGCTTGATGTCTACGCACGCTTCTATTCTTGTAGACAGTGTTGGGGCTCCAAGTGCAAATAATTGTAGAACAGAAGCACGTTTCCCTTAAGTGGATCACCCAAGGTTTATCGAACTCAGGGAGGTAGAGGTCAAAGATATCCCTCTCAAGCAACCCTGCAGTTATGATACAAGAAGTCTCTTGTGTCCCCAATACACCCAATACACTTGTCAGGTGTATAGTTGCACTAGTTCGGCGAAGAGATAGTAAAATAGAAGTAATATAGATGATTATGAGTGGTAATTGCAATTTGAAATAAAAATGGCAGCAAGCAAACATGTACCAGAATTGGTTGTAAACGGTGTTTCAATGCTTGGAAACAATGCCTAGGGATCATACTTTCACTAGTGGACACTCTCAACAATGATACCATAATTGAATACATAGATGTTATCTCTTCACTACGCTACTCTAAACCACTCTCCGGTTTGATAATAAACACAAATTCACTGCGTAGGGATGTATAAACACTCCTTAAAATTCGCATTCCCAATCTATGTATGGTCCAGTTATGGATGATAGTTTCTCCAGCGCAGAGCCAGCCAGCCAGCCACAAGGCTGAACTCTCGCTATGGCTGTTATTAAAAGATCAGCCTAGCCATTTGTGCTTAATGTATGTTTACTACTCTCCTCCTGTACCATACAAATTTAGCTGTCTCTTAATCTAATACATGTAACAAACATGGAAAAGTTGATGTGATTATAGACAAGCTCTTTAAATTTTGTAGATCTACTAGAATTCAGTTATATCAGCTCAAATTACAGCACATCACCGATACATGTAATATCCTCCTCTATACAACATGTCACTTAGAGTGCTCGGGTCTTGTTTGATGTTATGTTTAGTCACACCTTTTTCAGTATAAAAGAAGATTGAAAAAGGAATATACATTTTATTGGTTCTTAGCAAAAAAAAATTTTTTGTAAGGAACTTTATGGATATATCATGTTTTCAGGAGATGGTCCATTGTTGTTTTTTTTTTCCTTTGTGTTTTTTTGTTTTGTTTTTTAGTACATATTTTAGCAGTTCACTGATATACAAACATTCACCATTTTGTTTGCTTTATGCTTTTCTGGAGGGTGCAATACTTCGCTGACTGGTTGCATGAAAGATGGGAGTGGTATTATTTGCATATGTGTAGAGCGATTAGTCAGGTTATGTGTACATATTGCAAAAGTTAAACGATAAAAGCAAAGAACGGCGTGGCAAGACGCGCAAGGTCCTTCTAGTACCAGGAGGAAGGGCGAGCGAGCGCAGCAGGACTCGTTCAGCCCATGTATGGCCGTTTCATCCATCCCATGTATGGCTGTCTAGTCCAGCCCAATTATGTACGCCCAGGTGACGAAGGACGGAAAGAGCTACCAGCGACGGAACGCGGAAAAATGGCGGAACGCGGAACGGGCATAGGTCGCAGCTGAAGAAAATTAGCGATTACGTGGACGCAGGAGATGGCTCGAAAATCATATAATGGGGGACTTCTATTTAGAGATAAAAACTGCTTGTTTTTCTTTGTTTGTTTCTTCAAGGGTTTAAGAAGACCAAGGTGATCAAGATGGTCAAGATGATCTAGACAGTAGCTAGGTTTAGGATAGTTTCATCTTGTATTATTGTAATTTTCCTTTTTATTTTCTTTATTTATTTCCAAATCAATTTGTTGTAACATAATTAGATATTGTAAAGACAATGTATCTTGTGTGATTATCAATAAAGCTCAAGTTTCTCTATTGAGCCATTTGTAATTTATTTATATTGTTTTTATTATTTGAATTGCACTACTATTTCAATATTGTTTTAAATATTCATTGTCTTATTCAATTTGAATTGTTTTAGTTTGAATATCAATTCAAATTCATTTCATTTTCAAAGATTCAAATGTGAGTATCAATTCAATTGATTCCTTTTTTTCAAAACCCTAACTCAAAAGAGGTCATGCCCAAATTTGTCGCACTCTCGAAACCCTAAACCCTAAATGGTGTTGAGAGATAAACTTGATCCCCCTTAGGTTTTTTATGCAATTAAGCGATTTCCCAGTGTTTGCGATGAAATGCACATCCCTTTCATAAATCTACCCCGCAACTGTCTGGAAACCTAGGGTGTTACGGCCGGCCCTGGGGGGAGGGGGGAGGGGGGGAGGCCGCCCCGGGCCCCCGAAACCAAGGGGTCCCATTTGATTGTTGTATACGCAGTCGTGAGAGCCGAGAGGGTCATGTGGAGATGCCGATAGAGCTACTCCAGAGTCTCGTAAGTTAGAGGAAAATGAATGACAAAACGTTACATTCACTTGTTTCTTATTGGGCTGAGATTTGGGCCCTTTTTTCCTTCAGTTTGCCTGGGCCGTTTAACCTTTTTTAGTTATAATGAGAAAATAAATTTAAGTTGATGGGGCGGCCAGAGATGCACAAGTTTAACTAAGCGCTTATTTCTTCTGAGGGTTTTTCTATGTTAATTGCTCTTGTGATTGCCTAAGGCGGACGTATACCATGCAATAAACGGGAACAACCTAACCTAGTGCAATGAGCGCAGCTGGGTCACACTCATATGGTACCAGTCTACCAGATTGCAAAATTTTCGTTTGACAAAAACTCAAAGAAATAGACTTGTAAGACCATGGCTAGGGAAGAATCCAATTCTCCATTATTGTGTGCCCCTTTGGTCCTTCCCTTCACAAGGGCTAGACAGTGTGGCCCATTGTCGTCCGTCACGCGGCCACTAGAGGCGAGAAGCCATGATAGAAGAGCTCACGTCACGGTTCCAATGGGACTTTATACGATAATTGATTAAAGAATGATATATTTGAATAATTTTTTAACACAATGTGTATAAATTGTCTGATATTAAATTATTTTTGATGTATTTCAAGTGTTGACCATTTACACACATAATACATATATTAATTACTGATATATTTCTATTAAGGGCCTAAACTTTTAGCTTCACCCCGCGCCCCTGAAACATCAGGACCGGGCCTGAGTTTATGTTGCATTTGGAAGTATACCTGCGTGCTGCACTGCGAAACTATGTTTGCGCACGGAAGTACGCCTAGCGTGGAAGTACGCTCGAGGGGAACACTCTCCGTGCAACATGTGTCAGCACAAGAGAGCTCTGTCCTGTACCAGCGGGCTTTCACAAAGGTTTTTTTTACTAGTGGTACTTCTCCTATTTTGTTCGCGTAAAGATTCATAGGTTTCTGAGTTTGTTTTGAGAACTTCATGTGCTAATAGGACTTTGATGGGCAAAGAATCTAGTTATTTAGAGCCTTAATACTGTGGGCCACATTACCTTGTGTTGTTCCGCTAGGATCTGGTCATTCACATTTGGTTTGGTGTTCCTTACTCAGATATTATCCCTGTAAACTCATTTTAAATGATCGATAAAGTTCTAGCAGGTTGTCTCAAAAAAATAATCTAGAATGAGAAAGTCTCCCTGATTTTTTTAAAGGATGACCATACACATTGAACTTTGCTTCTCTCCCAATAAAAATGTTATTCCATTCATTTTTGACACATGGGGCATCTTAGGTTCTGTTTGGTTGCTTGCATGGATTTTTCTTTTTTTCGTTTTTGGCCCGTGAGATGCATCATGAGTGGAAAGTGACTTTGGTATGTTCTTACATTTCGATTGGATGCTCACAATGTGGTTTGGTGCAAATTCAACATGTTATTTGTTTGTTTGTTTTTTCGCATATGTGGTTTAACTTAGCTCAAGAGGAAAATTAAGGTGATTGGTTATGTGCAAATCTCTGATATATGGTTACCTACTTTAAATATGGTGAATTTACCACCGAAATACAGTCATATACCACCCTCATAGCCTAACAACTGCAATTCATATTAGTAGATAGGTTTATACTTACGTCCATGACAACTGCACTTAGAAAGTTAACGTACACTTTCAACAATCAACTAACACTCCTCACCAAAAGGCATCGTCATCGGGAGCATCCCATGCCTCTGGAACACCAAGGGTTTAACCCCTGATCAAAGTGGCGCACATTCAGACATAAGTTTAGTAGACTACACTACCACATACATACAAGCATAAACAAGCAAGCATCATCGACAGATGCCGCCTAGCCGTGGTCACGGCAGGTGTGCTGGCGGTGGAAGTATTGACCTTGTAGATTGTCATATTGAGGACGAAGGACTAAATCTTGAACTCCACGAAATCGTTGTACTGGAGATCATACTAGTGGACAGTCTCTGGCCAGTTTCTCCCCATAACCATCTGGCCACCGTGTTAGGTGACTTGCACCCACTTGTTTAACCATCGGCAGGTGGACACAGCCACGTTGCGGGGCAGTGTGATTTTTGATGCACTCCCTCGGCCCTGGAGGAACGACGAGCATGTGCAAGTCATTGACACCCTTGGACATAGCAATGCTGAGGAATCATGGACTAGGGATGTGCCCTAGTTTGGACTGATGGCCATGGTGTGCGATGGCACTAACGCTTCATGAACCCTTCCCGACACTACCGGCTTCAGCGCCTTCGTCCAGCGGTTCAAGGAGAGCAAGTCCTGGTACCCAGTGAAGGATGCTAGTCCCTCCCAACATTTTGTAGTCCAACTTAACGACCTTGCCGGTAGATAGACAAAGACAAAAAAAAATTACAACCAGATGGCCAATGCACAACTAGATCATGCTAATGCAATGCGCGTAAATGCAGTACACATACTATAACAAATGCAACACAACCATAATGCATTGTTCAATTCGGGAAAAGCACAAGTACATCTACTATAGACCATCCAGAGATCATGCACAATTAGTGCATTTTCCAATTTAGGCGGAGCACAAATCAGACATGCAGATATTGACAGTGCCCGAATTGAGCAATACCATATCCACAATGTCCAGATGAACTTGAATCTACATCCAATATGCGCGCACTTACAATAAAGAACTAATGTGAACTCCGACCGCTCACCGGAGATTCAAAATCAACCGCCACTAACTGCCTAAAAAACCAAACCGCTTATCAAATCCACTGGTGTAACTACTTCCAGTAGAGAAATCAGGGGTCAAAGTTGCATGCGGAAGCCCCCGCGACACGCGAGGGTTGGAAAAATCCATGCCAAGTCAGCAAGGGTTGGCCATGCGAACGCAGTCACCTTCCACGCGGCCGCACCAGAGGTCCCGACTACCGATGTGGATGCCAATGCGGCCGCCGTTGCGGCTGCCATTGTCATCGCCCTCATTGCAAGTGGTCTCGAGGACATCCGGGAAGACGATTTGTCCGCCCTCGTTAAACCGTGCTTGTTTTCGGTCACCAACTTTTCGAGTTGGTTGCCGGTCCAAAGTTATTGCACTGATTTGTGGCGGAGAGCAAAGGGCCGACGTGGAAGAGGTGGAGAAGCGCCGACCATGGAGGTCAACGACAAATGAGCGCGAGTTGGAGCCAAGCCGAGCGAAAACGCATGTGACTGGCTGAATCGAGCGTGCCTCACTGGTTAAATTTCGAACCCTTTTAAAATTCGTGCGATGGAGAGATTTCATGCGACCCATGTAACAAGCGTTTTTGTTTTCTAGCTGAGTCCAACAAACGGGCTTGCGACTTGCGAGCATCCAAAACAGTCACTGCTTAATGCAATCCACACAGGTTGGCCGGTGGGACGTACAATATGTTTAGTTCGTCTTCCTCCTCGTCCTTCCTTCAGATACAGATCCCAAGTTCAACGACTCAAAGGGAAGACGCCATGCTTGCTTTGATTCATGGACGCAGCGACCTGTTGCACCCAGTAGAGACGGCATGTACCGCCGCGCGCAAAGGAACCGGTCCACCGGTGCAACGCTCCACGCGCTCGGGTACAGACGGACCAGCGCTGTATGTAGCTAGCTGATTCTGTTGTCGAGCACGCGTTCCACGCAGTCTCTCGGCTCCAGCGAATCAGACATGCGCCGCATACACTGGACGGCACGCTGGCGGCTGGGAGCTCCGGCCCTAGCGTGTAAGGCAGCTAAACCAGAATATACAAACAAAAAAGCTGTTGTCACTGCCTGGGACTAGCAGCTAGCAGCTAGTACGTACATTCACACACGAGCGCCGACCGGGCATTTTTTTTTCTTTTTTTTGAAATGAGATGGCCTTCTGCGATGTGATTACACGGCCTTTTATTAATAAAGTAAGAGTACAAAATTAAAATATCTTAGGCATCGCCTAATTGATACAAGAATCAACCAGCGAAAGACAACTAGAAGAAACGGACTACACATCATTGTATCCGTCTATTGTGCCGCCAGCCAGCCTGGCACAAGATATCCTGAGCGACCATCTGGAGCCATGTGCATCCAGTAGCCATAGCATCCCGCTATCCCTCTGGTAACAGAAGAGCCTACAACTGGACCCAGTGTGACACCATATGGATAACCTGGCTCTACCTCAGCTCCAAGACCGCACGGCACGTCGATGGGAGAAGCTGGCCAGGTGCATGCTCGGATAGGCAACGGAGCATGGGAGAATGTCACAAGGCAGGGCCAATAAAACTGAAAGTAATTGCTTCGTGCTCGCTGTGACGCTGTGTTGTGCAGTTTTTATTCGTAGATCGAGTTAGCTCAATTTGGATTGCTCATGTGCGGACGTCCCTCGGCGCCTGACTTGACTTGGCGTCGTTTATCAGTTGCAAAGAACCAAGAATCATTCTGTTTCCGCGTGCGTGTATGAATCGGTGGAGACGTCGCATTTGATTTCATTGGCGGACAATCCTAGATAGGAGTGGTTCGTTCTAATACTTTGAACTTTTTTTTTCCACTAACACACCGGACGAAGTTTTATCATGTGCCACGTGGTCCTAGCGCCTTTGCAAGCATCGGCCGAGCCAGGTTTCGAATAATAGGTATACAAAGCTTGAAAAATAGCCAAAGTTAATTTTAGGATTCTATAGGGTATGTTCTTTTCCTCCCTCAAAATATTGGGTGCACATCTGTACACCCAAGTACCCATCTGGCTCTACCATGCTTGCAAGGTTTTGGACGGAGAATGGAGCTGTGATTTCTGCTTACCACAGTTACTGTAAAATGTTGATGGGTGTTGCATATAATTTTTTTAAACCAATTTTGATTAAAAAAATTGGGAATAATTTGGGATATATGGCGCTGCCATCTAACAAGATTACCAAAGAGAAGGGTGGGTTACTTCCACCAACTACAGCCGCAAGGCCTTTGCCATTGCCGCCAGTAACGATCCCCTTGTCCTGCTGCCTTCGTTGGCAACAATGGTTGTGCGGTGTATAGCTTCGATAGCGGCAATGAATGAAACAACTCTCCCGTTGACGCCATCCGAGATACTAGGTATGTTGTTGCTACACTAGTTTGCGCTCTAGCCATTTTTCCAAAAGGAGGATAATCGCCGGCCACCGCAACGATTTATGCACTTAACCAATTGTGTGCCCTAGCTACAACTAGCTAGAGAGGAACGGACGAGGGGGATAAATAGCCATCCCACTCAAGTCACTATATTCTTAGAGGGGAATAAATATACCATTTTATTTAGTTTGGTGGTTAGTTTACACATCAGATTGCCCGATAAGCCCATATACCGAGAGGCGTGGGAGGTGCGGTTATCGGGTAGTAACCAATTCACCCTTCGGTAACCAAAACATATAGCCCTATACGGTATCAAGTTTCATTGTTGGGTCCCATTCTTCCACACGCTAGTGGCTCTCCCTCACTTTGTCATCGTCGATTGCGTACGGGGCACTCCTCTTTAGGAGGCAATTGGTTAGGTTGCTCCCTCGGTCATGCGTCATCTTCATAGTGGTTAAGCGGGGGTGAGGCGCCGGCCACGAGCGTGTCACGGCATGCCTATGGGTGGATCACGATCAGTGGATTCCAAGGTGACTCGTGGCTTCTCCGCTCCCCTTTGTTAATGAGTGTGGAGTATCGAGTGGTGGAGTGATGCGTGTAGTTGACACGTCCGTTGGGAACCCCAAGAGGAAGGTGTGATGCGCACAGTAGCAAGTTTCCTCAGTAAGAAACCAATGTTTAATCGAACCAGTAGGAGTCAAGAAGCACGTTGAAGGTTGATGGCGGAGGAGTGTAGTGCGGCGCAACACCAGAGATTCGGCGCCAACGTGGAACCTGCACAACACAATCACGAAACTTTGCCCCAACGTAACGGCGAGGTTGTCAATCTCACCGGCTTGCTGTAAACAAAGGATTAGATGTATAGTGTGGATGATGATGTTTGTTTGCGAAGAACAGTAAAGAACAATTGCAGTAGATTGTATTTCAGATGTAAAGAATAGGACCGGGATCCACAGTTCACTAGTGGTGTCTCTCCCATAAGATAGCAGATTTTGGGTGAACAAATTACAGTTGGGCAATTGACAAATAAAGAAGGCATAACAATGCACATACATATATCATGATGAGTACTATGAGATTTAATCAGGGCATTACGACAAAGTACATAGACCGCCATCCGGCATGCATCTATGCCTAAAAAGTCCACCTTCAGGTTATCATCCGAACCCCTCCGTATTAAGTTGTAAACAACAGACAATTGCATTAAGTATGGTGCGTAATGTAATCAACACAAATATCCTTAGACAAAGCATCGATGTTTTATCCCTAGTGGAAACACACATCCACAACCTTAGAACTTTCTGTCCTGTCCCAGATTAAATGGAGGCATGAACCCACTATCGAGCATAAATACTCCCTCTTGGAGTCACAAGTATCAACTTGGCCGAGCCTCTACTAGCAACGGAGAGCATGCAAGAACATAAATAACATATATGATAGATTGATAATCAACTTGACATAGTATTCAATATCCATCGGATCCCAACAAACACAACATGAAGGATTAGAAATAGACGATCTTGATCATGATAGGCAGCTCACAAGATCGAACATGATAGCACAATGAGGAGAAGACGACCATCTAGCTACTGCTATGGACCCATAGTCCAGGGGTGAACTACTCACACATCGATCCGAAGGCGATCATGGCGATGAAGAGACCTCCGGGAGATGATTCCCCTCTCCGGCGGGTGCGGGCGATCTCCTGAATCCCCGAGATGGGATTGGCGGCGGCGGCGTCTGCGGAAGGTTTTCCGTATCGTGGCTCTCGGTACTGGGGTTTCACGACGAAGACTTTAAGTAGGCGGAAGGGCAGGTCGGGGGCCACACGAGGCCCCACACGCCGGGCGCGCGGCCAGCACAGGCCGCGCCGCCTGTGTGGCGGCGCCTCGTGGCCCCACTTCGTCTCTCCCTCGGACTTGGAAGCTTCGTGCAAAAATAGGCCCTGGGCGTTGATTTCGTCCAATTCGAGAATATTTCCTTACTAGGATTTCTGAAACCAAAAACAAACAGCGGCTCTTCGGCATCTCGTCAATAGGTTAGTGCCGGAAAATGCATAATAATGACATATAATGTGTATAAAACATGTGAGTATCATCATAAAAGTAGCATGGAACATAAGAAATTATAGATACGTTTGGGACGTATCAAGCATCCCCAAGCTTAGTTCCTACTCGCCCTCGAGTAGGTAAACGATAACAAAGATAATTTCTGAAGTGACATGCTATCATAATCTTGATCAATACTATTGTAAAGCACATGAGATGAATGCAGCGATTCGAAGCAATGATGAAGATAATAAGTAAACAAGTGAATCATATTGCAAAGACTTTTAATGAATAATACTTTGAAGACAAGCATCAATAAGACTTGCATAAGAGTTACTCATAAAGCAATAGATTCAAAGTAAAGGCGTTGAAGCAACACAAAGGAAGATATAAGTTTCAGCGGTTGCTTTCAACTTCAACATATATATCTCATGGATAATTGTCAACATAAAGCAATATAACAAGTGCAATAAGTAAACATGTAAGAATCAATGCACACAGTTGATACAAGTGTTTGCTTCTGGGATAGAAAGAATAGGCAAACTGACTCAACAATAAAGTAAAAGATAGGCCCTTCGCAGAGGGAAGCATGGATGTCGAGGGTGCTCCTCGGCAATGCCCTCCGATAGGGGCTTAGGGTTGATGGAATCCTGCAAGCCGACACGAGACATCGGTACACGGACAAGCGGGGAGAGCGATTTACCCAGGTTCGGGGCCCTCGATGAGGTAAAACCCTTACGTCCTGCCTGTCTGTTCTTTGATTATGATGAAAACAGGTTACAATGGGGTGCCGAATACTTCGGCTGAGATCTAGTCGAGATTGGTGTTGCTAGGGTTACCTAGCTCTAAGCTTTTCCTGGCTAAGGTTGCTAAGATTGTTCGTGTCCTTCGACAGCCCCTCTCCTGGCCTTTATATAGGAGGCCAGGTCTCAAGGGTCCTAACCGAGGACGACTAGGTTTACAGTAGTTTAGATCCAATCTTTCCTTGTTTGCTCGCTTCCTTGTCTTGCCCGTCAAGGAATCTTCTGATGCGCCGACCTAGTGGCCCATCTCGCCTTCAGGTATCTTCATGGGCCTCCAATTTGTCAATATCAGATAGGCAATCTGGTTACCCGAAGGGTAATGCCCACGTCATTAGCCGAGTGTCTAGCCGAAGATAATTCGGGTAGAGACTAATGCTTGTTTTCTCCTGACATTCCTCTCCTTCATTGCTCTTGTTCATCTTGATTATGCTTCATCTTCTTTTTATCGGGTGCGCGTCAGCGCTCCCGATGGGAGTAGCCCCCGAGTCTAGGTACGAATGCTTGCAATCCGTGCATAGACTCAAGTTGTACTACTCAAATACCTTCCTCTGCCGAGATCTTCATAAGTCATCCGATATATTTTCTTTATGCAAAGGATAATGAGTAACGTGCCCATTGTTGTTTGGTTAACTGCCGATGGCAAAACACCGTTACCCTACACAGAATCAAGTCCCCGGGCATGATCCTGGAGTGCAAAAAACTTCTATCGGGTATGCATCACGAGCTCCCGATGGGAGTAGGCCCCGAGTGCACGGGTGCAAGCGCTTTGCAACCGAGTGCTGACTCAAACCTTCTTCCTTGACTGCCCATTCGCCGAGTCTTCATTTTATCGGGTGCGCGTCAGCGCTCCCGATGGGAGTAGCCCCGAGTCTAGGTACGGATGCTCGAAATCCGTGCGTGGACTCAAATCCTTCATCCGATAACTTTTTATGTTTCCTTCGAATGCTTCCAAATTATGACGTCATTGCTGACGTGTAGCTGCAGGCTGATTTGACGGGCCCATCATGACGAGCTAGCCCTAGCCCTACTCAATCAGTGTTTTAGGGCTTGACCACTATACGCGTAACGACCGAGGTGGCTCCTCGATCTTCGTGCAATCGTGGGCGTAGTGGACCGTCAGTTCCTTCCCTTCCTCAAGCGCCACGTGCTTACTTCCTTAAAATCTCCAAGGGACAAAAAGTTCTCAATTTTCTCCACGGTTCCCGCAGCATCTCCTCATTCTCCCTCTTCTTCCTTCTTTCGCCATTGTTGCGCCGCCGCCACAGTTTCAATCTTCCTCAGATCTCGCAATGGTGAAGAAGAAGAATACCGCCGCCGCTGCTAGCTCCACCAGCGAAGGTGCTGCTGCCAAGTCCTCCTCTTCCCTTCTGAAGGGAAGCGCTCCAAACGCCCCTCCCCCAGCTCCGGCGCCGCCAGCGCCGTCGGGCTCAATGGCCAAACCTGGAGACTGAGTAGCTTCAACCGTCACCAAGCGCGACGAAAAGAGGTCTCGAAGCTTAGGATTGATATCCTCCGACGCGGGAGATGTGATCCTTCCAGGTGCGATCTCTCGGCCTGATCCTCCTGCTGGATTTTCTGTGATGTTCTTATCTTTTCTTCATCGAGGCCTTTCACTCCCCACTCATGGATTCCTCCTCCATCTCTTGCGGATGTATGAAATCCAATTATGGCAACTTACCCCCAACTCAATCCTCCATGTTGCTGTGTTCATCACCCTTTGCGAGGCGTTTTTGGGTATTGAACCTCATTTCGGGCTGTGGAAGAAGATCTTCTATGTGAAAAGATACAGCAGTAGTAATGGGTACTTTGTCACCGGAGGAGTAGGTTTTGTTGCTCGCTCAGAAGTTAATTACTTTAATTTCCCAATGAGAGAGTCCGTGCAAGGATGGAGGTTGAAATGGTTTTACGTTAAAGATTCCTCGTCACCCGAATGTCGACTCCCCTGCTATGCCGACGTTCTGAAGCCAAGCCCAAGGACTCTTGGAAGAACATCCTCTCAGCCGACGAAAGGGCCTCAGCCGAAGAATTGTTTGCCAAATTCCTTCGAATCAAAGAGGCTGACGGCCAAACTATGATTGGTACGGAGGTGGCAGCAGTTTTCCTGAAGCGCCGAATCCAGCCAGTCATGGCCAGAGTTCACCCGATGTGGTTGTACTCAGGTCCAAAGGATGAGACTAGGATCAATGCTGCCGATCTATCAGAAAAAGAGTTGCTTGATGAAGTTCGTCGTCTTACTTCCTTCAACCAGGAAGATTCGATTCCGCTGATCTCTTCTTATGCTCCCCTTGACGTTGATCATCCACCATCAGGGGTATTTTCCTTTTTTCACATCTCTATTATAGCTCCTTGCTTAGCCGACATGATTACCTTTGTTCTTACTTATCATTCTTCTTTGCCAGATCCCTATGGCTTCTGAAAATACACGTGATTCACCGGATGATACTTCTGAGGGGAAAGGCTCCTCAATCCCAGTAGATTTCCACACCATCGATCAAACAGGTTTAGAGGATGAATATAATGGTCCAATGAATCTTGAAGTTGCCCACGCTGATCTTCCCTCCTCAGCCGATAATACTTGTATCGCAGATGGATCAGTGCGTAACGTCGACACTGATCGTGATACTTTTGTTGATACAAGCTGCGGATGGGGTCGAGCTTCTCCTGCGAAGAGATCAACCGGCGGTTTTGCCGATGAAGATGATCTCTTCGACATGTAAGTAGTTCCTTTCTGAAAGTTATACTGTGCCTTTTTTACCTTCCATACTCTGTTATAATCACAGTCGACTGTTTACTTTTGCAGTGACGGGGCTTTATCGAGCCTCCTCCTAAAAAGGCCAAGTCTGATGCTGTTTCGCCGGTCGTGGTGGCTTCCGAAGCTTCGGCTCCTAAGGCTGCCCCCATGGCTCAAGCATCGACTGCGTCTTCCCTTTCCAAAGGGAAGGATATTTCTCCAACTGCTGCTACTGCGGCTCCTTTTCTGTAAGTCCTCTTCTGATCTTAGTACAGATTTCTTGGAGCGTGCCTTTTAATTGTTTTTCTTTCTCTCTTAAGGACCTGCGTGGCGTTATCTCTTCTCTGGAGGTTTTCGCCTCTCGATTCACTTCTCTAGAGGCTGACAAAGTTTGGCTGCAAAAAGAAGTCGAATCTTCCTCCTCAAAACTGGATGGCGCAGTCAAGATAGCTGCCGCGGCTTACCAAGAGATTGATTCTCTGAAGGAGGAGCTGGCCAGACTGAAAGGGAAGCTGAAGGAAGAAGAAGCATCCAGGCTGGTAGCTGAGGCTCGAGCAGCCGAAAAGGATGAAGTCCTTCGTCAATCTTCTTTGGCCTTGCTTGGTAGTCTCTAACATAGTTTTGTCGGGAGACGTTCTTATGGATTTAAACTTTTTGTCAATGACTGAATTTTTCCTTCCTTTCTATTGCAGAGGCAGCAAACATTCCTGTCGATGCCCTGGAAAGAGTTCCAAATAATTCCCCAGCGAACGCGGTGTCAACGATTCTCGCTTCTCACCAGCTTACACAAGAGCTTCTTGTGAAGGGGAAGGGTGCTCTGGCGCGGATGCACTCGATGATCTTCCCCAAGATTAAGCAAGAGAAGACCCTGGGACAGCTGATCGATACCTTCGCGGTTGACACCAAGGAGGTCATCGAGGTATTCAAGCGTACATCGCGCACTTTTGGTGCTGTCCTAGCCTTCCAGCTTATGATGGGTTACGGCTTTAAGGGTGACATCGAGGAAATGACTAAGGGGCTTCCAAAAGGGCAAGACGGGCAGCCTGTTGATTTGAGCACCTTTAAGGCATCTGCTCTTACTTGTGCCCGTCAGCTTCTTGAACTGGTTTCATCAAGGAAATCGTCGACTGGCCCTAGTTCATCGACTCAAACTCAGCTTCCTTGATTCTTGTAACAAACTTGTGCCTTGAGTTGATGCAAAACATTGCTCTGCCGCCAAACTCATGTTTTGTAATAAACTTCGTGCTAGCATTTGTTGTAGGCACACTTTTGCTATGATATCACTTTCTTGCACTTCTCCCGATGGGAGTTATTTTGGACGTTGGGCTGTACCATATCCATCACTTTTTTATAACCAGTACTTCTTGCAGGTCTTCCCAGTACCCTCGTTTGCAGACGACTCGTCGGGTGCGCTTCCTGAAAGCGATCGGATCCAGCGCATGAAAGACCGAATGACACAGATGGAGAAGGATTTACGCAGCACTTATGCCTTAGCTGCCATCATCAATAAGAGCGAGATTGCAGCCGACGTGGAGCGGTACATTCTTGGCGAGCTGCATAAGGCTACCGAAAGTTTAACTGTAAGTTTCTTGATCCCTTTGCCTGCTTGCTAGCAACTTCTTGTCTGAGTCTTTTACTAATTCTTTTGGCAGTCATAGCGTTGAACCATGCGGAAGAGAACAAGCGGATACACGGGTGCATGCTTTGACTGAGCTTTCCTCATCCGAAGAGATTTTCTGGCGGGAACACTCGAAGGCTTCGGCCGTTGTCAAATTTCAGGATCGAGTGCAACAGGTCCACCAGTTCTTCGATAAGTGCTACAAGGCCATGAGGGTAGTTTGGAAAACAATGTTTCCTCTGAATGCAGTTCCTCCTACCCTTTTGACTTTGATGTCTGAATTTGGAAGTGCCAAGAAGGTTCGGGAGCTAGTAAGATCTCAAGTCTTTGCAGGGGCCAAATGTACGCTTGCCCTTGTGCTTGCTTGTTATCCTTCAGCTTGCTTGCTGTCTATTGCCAACGCAACTGGTGATTTCGAGGAGCTGTACCCGAAGGTTTTAGCTCCTGTTCATGTAATTGTCGACAGGCTTGAGGAGATGTCAAAGATACCTGAAGAAAAGGAAACTCCGTAAGGGTGATATAAGGTTGTAAAGTTACTTTTGTAAGTTGTATTGGCTAATTCATCCGAGTGTTCGGGTTTTTTGGGCCAAAACTTCTTATCTGGTTGGTACATGAATGTGTACTTTTACCATGCCGTTGGCAAATATTTAAAGGGGCGAAGCTTAATTGCCCGTTGGATGTATGAATACTAGTTGGTTAGCAAATCATTATGAGTGATCAGCTCGTGTTGCAGGTTTTGCTAAACCTGTTGTATGCGCAACTTTGCTTTCAACCGTTTGTAAATTTCGACAGTCATTCCCGAATTTTTCGGGTGTAATGATTCTGCCGATGAGCCCGTTGCTCTTTGATATTTCCATAAGTGAAATATCGAGCGTGGGTTGTGTGTAAGTTTTTCCAAACTCTTGCTTTGTACGGCACTCGTAGAGGCATCTGAAGCAGAGGGAAAGGTGACGTCATTTTAGCACTCGTAGAGGCTTTTTGGAGCACGATCTTTCGCCCTATACTATGTTTGCATAGTGATGGGGTTTAGAAGCTTGTAGTTACTGCAATGCTTAACAATAATCGAAGCTTTAAGTTCTTATTAATAAGGTAAGCACGATGCTAGAGGGCGAAAAGAGGAAGGCCCTGTTTATAATGAAGGGAAAAAAAAGAAAATAAAGGCTGGTAAACTGCTTAGTCAAGGAAGGGGTTCTTCTCTTCTTCTGGCTTCTTCTCCGCGTTAGATGCTGCAGCGTTGCTGGTTTCATCAGGGTTTGAGCGGTGGTTGCCGGCGTCTTGCTTTCTCCTAAACCTTACGTGCCATCAAGCTGCCGAACCCTTTCTTCCGAAGCTTCGCTCTGCTTCTGCTGCCGAAGCTTTAAGGGCAAGAGCGGTGGCTTCTTCTTTATTTCCCGGCCATCTTTTTCTTCCTTGATCTCTCGTAAAGACAGCTTGGGCGGAAGGTCGATGATTTCTTGCTGTTTCCCGAACTTCGCAGCAATCCTCTGAAAGTCGCGATCACAATTGTCCGAGCGCGAAAAACTTCCATAGACTGTGATGTTTGTCCCATTGTTCCCAGGCATTTTCAGCTTGAGGTATGCATAATGTGGTACGACCATGAACTTGGCATACGTTGGTCTCCCGAGTATAAGCGTGATACGTGACTCCAGTTCACCACTTCAAACTCAATTTTCCTTCCTGAAATTATCGGCTCTACCGAAGATTACATTCAGGTAAACTTTGCCAAGAGAGTAGCCCGGTGCGGTTGGAAGGATCCCATGGAAGCAGTGTCTGTTTCTTCCAGCATGCTCATGGTGATCCCCATGCTTCTGATTGTGTCGATGAAGGTTTAGTCCGCTTCCGCCATCCATGAAGACTTTGCTCATCTTGAACCCCCCAATTTGTGCTTCGACTACCAATGCGGCGTGTCCGGGTTTTGGTATGGTCATCGGGTGATCTGCTCGACTAAATGTAATGTTCTGAGTAGACCAATCAACGTATTCAGGGATATTTGCCATGATGCTTTCTGCCAAGTTGATCTCTCGGGTGAGCTTCTTCATCTCCTTTTCGAAACACCTATCCTGTGGATCATGCTCATCGCCCACGTGGTGGTGGAAACGCCTCGTTGGGTTGATGGGGTTGAGCCTGCTGGACTTGATGTTGCGGTGGAGGTGGGGGTGGTGGTGGTAGCTGTTGCTGCCTGACTGCTGGATGAGTTTGTGCATGTCAAGGAACTGCCGACAGTCCCTGAGTGACTTGACTTCATTTTGCCGTCTTTGGAATCGACATACGAATGTAGGTAACAGGGGCGTTGACCTGTTCGGCGTAAGGTAGTTCGGGAGTTCTCTGCTGTCGTGGTTTATAGTTACCACGGTTCCCAGAGTTGTTCCGGTTACCATCGTGCCTGTCGTCTCGATCGTCTATCCTGCGGCTACCAGATTGTTGTCATCGTAGTTGCGGTTTTTCCTTCTCTTGTGACGATCCCTTCGGCCACCCGAGTCGTGCTTCGGCTGGTCATCGTCTTCGTCATCACTACGCTGCCGTGGCCTTCGTACGTTATCCTCACCATCAGCCCAGCTGTTGGCGATTTCCATTAGCTTGGTTATGGTTTTTGGCTTTTTGCGCCCGAGTTCTTCTATGTAACTTTCCCGCTGAACGCCGTCGCTGAAAGCGTCGATTGCTCTGTCGACAGATACGTCTTCGGCGGCGTTGAGGAGCTTTGTGAATCTCCCGATGTATGAACGCATTGACTCCTTCAGCTTCTGCCGACAGTTCCGTAGCTCTTCGATCCCGACGGGCCTCTTGTATGTTGCTTGGAAATTGGCAACGAAGGCGTCTACTAGGTCGTCCCATGATTTGACAGAACCTTTCGGCAGCCCCCTTAGCCAGGCCCGTGCTGAATCTTTCAAGTAGAGCTGTAAACACTGCATTGCCGCTATCTGGTTTCCTTTGTGCAGGATCACAGTCTGCAAGTAGTCGTCTATCCAGGATCTTGGTTCTTGCTGCCCATCGTATTTGGCAGCGTCGGTAGGAGTAGGCTTAAACTTTTTGGGCGGCATTGCTTCGCGGATCTTGTAACTTAGACAATCGGCTCCCCTGAGTTCGCCGTCGTACTCCTGGTCTTCATCCGAAGAATCACTGTCGTCGTCCTTTCTAGCGGCGCGTCGCCGCCTTGCTTTGTCGATCTTGCTCTGAGTGATTTCGTCCCGAGCGTCCCTCGCATGATGTTTCGACCCACTGCCTTGGTAGGTGGTCTTTTCCTTTGACGGGACTAGGTTGTTCCCCAATATTGCGAGGCTTTCCAGGGCGCCTCGATGAGCTTGAGCCATGGATCCTTCGGGCGCTGGTTGATGAGGTAAGCGGCGAGGTTGGCCGTTGCTGCAACGGTTTGGCCGTGGCATGCCCGCGGTATCCGTAGTCATAAAGGATTTAGTCAGATTCGATGTTATCTCTCTGGCGTCATCTTCCGAAAGCCTCGATATCCTTGACCGGTGCTTGCCTGCTCCCTGAGTGTTTCGGGAGGCACTCCCTTGTGAGCCCCTTCGTCGTTCGCTAGATCGATCCGCTGCAGATAAGCGTCTCTCGAGGGAGGCTTGCTCTTTCGACAGGTGCTCCCGGTTCTTCTCTAGTATGGAGCGATAAGCATTGAGGGTTCCAACCGAAGTCCCCGCGGGGAGCGGCGTATTGTTGAGTACTGCTGCCCTTGCTGCTGCCCACTCCTCATCCGCGATGGTGTAATCGCTGTCGCGATTGCTGGCGCTGTTCTCAAAACTCGCCCTTCTACTGGAACGAGGGGTATGATCCTCGTCACCTCTACGCCTTGTGTTTCCCGTGTTATTGGCGACATAAACCTGATGGTGTGCCGATCTTCGGGTGATTCCCTGGACGGTGCTGTCGATACTGTCCTCTCCCGACGAATATTGGGCGTTGCAGATGAACGGCGTGTCGCTCGATCCCAGCCCGTGCCTGGTGTCGCAGTTCAGGCAGTAGTATGAGGTTAATTCCGAAGACGTGAGATCGTCAGACCCTACCGACATGGAGGATACCAAGCGGGGAGTCGAGGGCGCTGGTGAGCACGTCGATTCTGTCAGACCAGCCGACAGATCGGGTGATGACGGTGTGCTTGAACTCGTCGATCCGGAGGTGGGAGATTCCAGCAATCGAAGGATTCCTTCTGCGTTGACGTTGTAGTGGACGCTGCCGAAAGTCATCTCCATGTTCCCTTGTAGATCTGAAAAGTTCAAGCGGGAGGAATCGCTGTGTGGAGTAAACTCGTAGGAGCCGAATCGAATCGGGCTTCCCAGGATTGGCGACGATGGAGTCGACGAAGTCACCGATGGAGTTGCCGGCGAATTTGCCGGCGAAACTGCCGATGTCATGATCGGATCTGCCGATGTCTTGCCTTGTGCCGACAGGGTTCCCACAGACGGCGCCAATTGTCGAGGGTGCTCCTCGGCAATGCCCTCCGATAGGGGCTTAGGGTTGATGGAATCCTGCAAGGCTGACACGAGACATCGGTACACACAACAAGCGGGGAGAGCGATTTACCCAGGTTCGGGGCCCTCGATGAGGTAAAACCCTTACGTCCTGTCTGTTCTTTGATTATGATGAAAACAGGTTACAATGGGGTGCCGAATACTTCGGCTGAGATCTAGTCGAGATTGGTGTTGCTAGGGTTACCTAGCTCTAAGCTTTTCCTGGCTAAGGTTGCTAAGATTGTTCGTGTCCTTCGGCAGCTCTCTCCTTTATATAGGAGGCCAGGTCTCAAGGGTCCTAACCGAGGACGACTAGGTTTACAGTAGTTTAGATCCAATCTTTTCTTGTTTGCTCGCTTCCTTGTCTTGCCCGTCAAAGAATCTTCTGCGCCGACCTAGTGGCCCATCTCGCCTTCAGGTATCTTCATGGGCCTCCAATTTGTCAATATCAGATAGGGCAATACTGGTTACCCGAAGGGTAATGCCCACGTCAATGGATTACTATATTTGTGCTAGAGCTTTCATTTTGAAAACAAGAAACAATTTTGTCAACGGTAGTAATAAAGCATATGAGTTATGTATAAGACATCTTATAAGTTGCAAGCCTCATGCATAGTATACTAATAGTGCTCGCACCTTGTCCTAATTAGCTTGGGTTAACACGGATTATCATTGCATAACATATGTTTCAACCAAGTGTCACAAAGGGGTACCTCTATGCCGCCTGTACAAGGGTCTAAGGAGAAGGTTCGCATTGGATTTCTCGCTTTTGATCATTCTCAACTTAGACACCCATACAGGGACAACATAGACAACAGATAATGGATTCCTCTTTTAATGCTTAAGCATTCAACAACGATTAATATTCTCATAAGAGATTGTGGTTTTATGTCCAAACTGAAACTTCCACCATGAATCATGGCTTTAGTTAGCGGCCCAATGTTCTTCTCTAACAGTATGCATACTCAACCATTTGATTGTGAAAACCGCCCTTACTTCAGACAAGACGAACATGCATAGCAACTCACATGATATTCAACAAAGGTAAAAGAGTTGATGGCGTCCCCAGAAAACATGGTTACCGCTCAACAAGCAACTTACTAAGAAATAAGACACATAAGTACATATTCTTCACCACGATAGTTTTTAAGCTATTTTGTCCCATGAGCTATATATTGTAAAGGTAAAGAATAGAAATTTTAAAGGTAGCACTCAAGTAATGTACTTTGGAATGGCGGAGAAATACCATGTGGTAGGTAGGTATGGTGGACACAAATGGCATGGTTATTGGCTCAAGGATTTGGATGCACGAGAAGAATTGATACGTCTCCGACGTATCGATAATTTCTTATGTTCCATGCCACATTATTGATGTTATCTACATGTTTTATGCACACTTTATGTCATATTCGTGCATTTTCTGGAACTAACCTATTAACAAGATGCCGAAGTGCCAGTTCTGTTTTCTCTTGTTTTTGGTTTAGAAATCCTAGTAATATTCTCGGAATTGGACGAAATCAACGCCCAGGGTCCTATTTTGCCACGAAGCTTCCAGAAGTCCGAAGGAGAGACGAAGAGGGGCCACGAGGGGGCCACACCCTAGGGCGGCGCGGCCCCCCCCCCTGGCCGCGCGGCCCTGTGGTGTGGGGCCCCCGTGCCGCCTCTTGACCTGCCCTTCCGCCTACAAATAGCCTCCGTGACGAAACCCCCAGTACCGAGAGCCACGATACGGAAAACCTTCCAGAGACGCCGCCGCCGCCGATCCCATCTCGGGGGATCCAGGAGATCGCCTCCGGCACCCTCTAATGAGTTGTTTCGAGTTTGGTGTGGAGGAAGTTTTCAAGGATCAAGAGAGGAGTATGATGCAACATGATCAAGGAGAGTGAAAGCTCTAAGCTTGGGGATTCCCCGGTGGTTCACCCCTGCATATTCTAAGAAGACTCAAGCGTCTAAGCTTGGGGATGCCCAAGGCATCCCCTTCTTCATCGACAATATTATCAGGTTCCTCCCCTGAAACTATATTTTTATTCCATCACATCTTATGTGCTTTGCTTGGAGCGTCGGTTTGTTTTTGTTTTTTTGTTTTGTTTGAATAAAATGGATCCTAGCATTCACTTTATGGGAGAGAGACACGCTCCGCTGTAGCATATGGACAAGTATGTCCTTAGTTTCTACTCATAGTATTCATGGCGAAGTTTCTTCTTCGTTAAATTGTTATATGGTTGGAATTGGAAAATGATACATGTAGTAATTGCTATAAATGTCTTGGGTAATGTGATACTTGGCAATTGTTGTGCTCATGATTAAGCTCTTGCATCATATGCTTTGCACCCATTAATGAAGAAATACATAGAGCATGCTATAATTTGGTTTGCATATTTGGTTTCTCTAAGGTCTAGATAATTTCTAGTATTGAGTTTGAACAACAAGGAAGACGGTGTAGAGTCTTATAATGTTTTCAATATGTCTTTTATGTGAGTTTTGCTGCACCGGTTCATCCTTGTGTTTGTTTCAAATAAGCCTTGCTAGCCTAAACCTTGTATCGAGAGGGAATACTTCTCATGCATCCAAAATACTTGAGCCAACCACTATGCCATTTGTGTCCACCATACCTACCTACTACATGGTATTTTCCGCCATTCCAAAGTAAATTGCTTGAGTGCTACCTTTAAAATTCCATCATCACCTTTACAATATATAGCTCATGGGACAAATAGCTTAAAAACTATTGTGGTATTGAATATGTAATTATGCACTTTATCTCTTATTAAGTTGCTTGTTGTGCGATAACCATGTTCACTGGGGACGCCATCAACTATTCATTGTTGAATTTCATGTGAGTTGCTATGCATGTTCGTCTTGTCTGAAGTAAGAGAGATCTACCACCTTATGGTTAAGCATGCATATTTGTTAGAGAAGAGCATTGGGCCGCTAACTAAAGCCATGATCCATGGTGGAAGTTTCAGTTTTGGACATATATCCTCAATCTCAAATGAGAAAATTATTAATTGTTGTTACATGCTTATGCATAAAAGAGGAGTCCATTATCTGTTGTCTATGTTGTCCCGGTATGGATGTCTAAGTTGAAGAATAATCAATAGCGAGAAATCCAATGCGAGCTTTCTCCTTAGACCTTTGTACAGGCGGCATAGAGGTACCCCATTGTGACACTTGGTCAAAACATGTGCATTGTGATGATCCGGTAGTCCAAGCTAATTAGGACAAGGTGCGGACACTATTAGTATACTATGCATGAGGCTTGCAACTTGTAAGATATAATTTACATGATACATATGCTTTATTACTACCGTTGACAAAATTGTTTCATGTTTTCAAAATCAAAGCTCTAGCACAAATATAGCAATCGATGCTTTTCCTCTATGGAGGACCATTCTTTTACTTTCAATGTTGAGTCAGTTCACCTATTTCTCTCCACCTCAAGAAGCAAACACTTGTGTGAACTGTGCATTGATTCTTACATACTTGCTTATTGCACTTGTTATATTACTCTATGTTGACAATATCCATGAGATATACATGTTATAAGTTGAAAGCAACCGCTGAAACTTAATCTTCTTTTGTGTTGCTTCAATACCTTTACTTTGAATTATTGCTTTATGAGTTAACTCTTATGCAAGACTTATTGATGCTTATCTTGAAGTGCTATTCATGAAAAGTCTTTGCTATATGATTCACTTGTTTACTCATGTCATATACATTGTTTTGATCGCTGCATTCACTACATATGCTTTACAAATAGTATGATCAAGATTATGATGGCATGTCACTCCAGAAATTATCTGTGTTATCGTTTACCTGCTCGGGACGAGCAGAACTAAGCTTGGGGATGCTGATACGTCTCCGACGTATCGATAATTTCTTATGTTCCATGCCACATTATTGATGTTATCTACATGTTTTATGCACACTTTATGTCATATTCGTGCATTTTCTGGAACTAACCTATTAACAAGATGCCGAAGTGCCAGTTCTTGTTTTCTGCTGTTTTTGGTTTCAGAAATCCTAGTAACGAAATATTCTCGGAATTGGACGAAATCAACGCCCGGGGTCCTATTTTGCCACGAAGCTTCCAGAAGTCCGAAGGAGAGACGAAGAGGGGCCACGAGGGCCACACCCTAGGGCGGCGCGGCCCCTTGGCGCGGCCCTGTGGTGTGGGGCCCCCGTGCCGCCTCTGACCTGCCCTTCCGCCTACAAATAGCCTCCGTGACGAAACCCCCAGTACCGAGAGCCACGATACGGAAAACCTTCCAGAGACGCCGCCGCCGCCGATCCCATCTCGGGGGATCCAGGAGATCGCCTCCGGCACCCTGCCGGAGAGGGATTCATCTCCCGGAGGACTCTACGCCGCCATGGTCGCCTCCGGTGTGATGTGTGAGTAGTCTACCCTGGACTATGGGTCCATAGCAGTAGCTAGATGGTTGTCTTCTCCCCATTGTGCTTCATTGTCGGATCTTGTGAGCTGCCTAACATGATCAAGATCATCTATATGTAATCCTATATGTTGCGTTTGTTGGGATCCGATGAATAGAGAATACTTGTTATGTTGATTATCAAAGTTATATCTATGTGTTGTTTATGATCTTGCATGCTCTCCGTTACTAGTAGATGCTCTGGCCAAGTAGATGCTTGTAACTCCAAGAGGGAGTATTTATGCTCGATAGTGGGTTCATGCCTCATTGACACCTGGGACAGTGACAGAAAGTTCTAAGGTTGTGTTGTGCTGTTGCCACTAGGGATAAAACATTGATGCTATGTCTAAGGATGTAGTTGTTGATTACATTACGCACCATACTTAATGCAATTGTGTTGCTTTGCAACTTAAGAGGGGGTTCGGATGATAACCTGAAGGTGGACTTTTTAGGCATAGATGCAGTTGGATGGCGGTCTATGTACTTTGTCGTAATGCCCAACTAAATCTCACTATACTCATCATGATATGTATGTGCATGGTCATGCTCTCTTTATTTGTCAATTGCCCAACTGTAATTTGTTCACCCAACATGCTGTTTATCTTATGGGAGAGACACCTCTAGTGAACTGTGGACCCCGGTCCAATTCTCTTACTGAAATACAATCTACTGCAATACTTGTTCTACTGTTTTTAAACAATCATCTTCCACACAATACGGTTAATCCTTTGTTACAGCAAGCCGGTGAGATTGACAACCTCACTGTTTCGTTGGGGCAAAGTACTTTGGTTGTGTTGTGCAGGTTCCACGTTGGCGCCGGAATCTCTGGTGTTGCGCCGCACTACATCCCGCCGCCATCAACCTTCAACGTGCTTCTTGGCTCCTCCTGTTCGATAAACCTTGGTTTCTTTCTGAGGGGAAAACTTGCTGCTGTGCGCATCATACCTTCCTCTTGGGGTTCCCAACGAACGTGTGAGTTACACGCCATCAAGCTAGTTTTATTTACTACTTTGTTTGCTGCACTAAATCAAAATACAAAAAAATTAGTTGCTAGTATTACTTTATTTGTTATCTTGTTTGCTATATCAAAAACACAAAAAAATTAGTTACTTGCATTTACTTTATCTAGTTTGCTTTATTTACTGTTGCTAAAATGGCCAACCCTGAAAATACTAAGTTGTGTGACTTCACAACCACAAATAATAATGATTTCTTATGCACACCTATTGCTCCACCTGCTACTACAGCAGAATTCTTTGAAATTAAACCTGCTTTACTGAATCTTGTTATGCGAGAGCAATTTTCTGGTGTTAGTTCTGATGATGCTGCTGCCCATCTCAATAATTTTGTTGAACTATGTGAAATGCAAAAGTATAAAGATGTAGATGGTGACATTATAAAATTAAAATTGTTCCCTTTCTCATTAAGAGGAAGAGCTAAAGATTGGTTGCTATCTCTGCCTAAGAATAGTATTGATTCATGGACTAAATGCAAGGATGCTTTTATTGGTAGATATTATCCCCCTGCTAAAATTATATCTTTGAGGAGTAGCATAATGAATTTTAAACAATTAGATACTGAACATGTTGCTCAAGCTTGGGAAAGAATGAAATCTTTGGTTAAAAATTGCCCAACCCATGGACTGACTACTTGGATGATCATCCAAACCTTCTATGCAGGACTAAATTTTTCTTCGCGGAATTTATTGGATTCAGCTGCTGGAGGTACCTTTATGTCCATCACTCTTGGTGAAGCAACAAAGCTTCTTGATAATATGATGATCAATTACTCTGAATGGCACACGGAAAGAGCTCCACAAGGTAAGAAGGTAAATTCTGTCGAAGAAACCTCTTCCTTGAGTGATAAGATTGATGCTATTATGTCTATGCTTGTGAATGATAGGACTAATATTGATCCTAATAATGTTCCATTAGCTTCATTGGTTGCACAAGAAGAACATGTTGATGTAAACTTCATTAAAAATAATAATTTTAACAACAATGCTTACCGGAACAATTCTAGTAACAACTATAGGCCATATCCTTATAATAATGGCAACGGCTATGGTAATTCTTATGGGAATTCTTACAATAATAATAGGAACACACCCCTGGACTTGAAGCCATGCTTAAAGAATTTATTAGTACACAAACTGCTTTTAACAAATCTGTTGAAGAAAAGCTTGGGAAAATTGATATACTTGCTTCTAAAGTCGATAGTCTTGCTGCTGATGTTGATCTTTTGAAATCAAAAGTTATGCCTAATGAGAATCATCATAATAAGATTGTTACTACAGCAAATGCCATCCAAGTTAGAATTAATGAGAATATAAGATTAATGGCTGAACTGCGTGCTAGGTGGGATAGAGAAGAAAATGAAAAACTAGCTAAAGAGAAGAATGTAGCTAAAGTTTGGACTATTACCACCACTAGTAATGCTAATGCTACACATGTTGCTGCACCTTCTACTAATACTAATAAAAGAATTGGTGTTAGCAATATTTCCACTTCTAATGCAAAGCGCGAGAAACTGCCTGAAACTGCTAAAACTGCTGAAACTGCCTGTGATAAAGCTGCTGAAATTTTTTCCAACATTGGGGATGATGATCCCATTGCTTTAGATTATAATGGTTTAAATTTTGATGATTGCAACATCTCTGAAGTTATAAAGTTCTTGCAAAAACTTGCTAAAAGTCCTAATGCTAGTGCTATAAATTTGGCTTTCACGCATCATATTACAAATGCTCTCATAAAAGCTAGAGAAGAGAAACTAGAGCGCGAAGCCTCTATTCCTAAAAAGTTAGAGGATGGTTGGGAGCCCATCATTAAGATGAAGGTTAAAGATTTTGATTGTAATGCTTTATGTGATCTTGGTGCAAGTATTTCTGTTATGCCTAAGAAAATTTATAATATGCTTGACTTGCCACCGCTGAAAAATTGTTATTTGGATGTTAATCTTGCTGATCATTCTACAAAGAAACCTTTGGGGAAAGTTGATAATGTTCGCATTACCGTTAACAATAACCTTGTCCCTGTTGATTTTGTTGTCTTGGATATTGAATGCAATGCATCTTGTCCCATTATATTGGGAAGACCTTTTCTTCGAACTGTTGGTGCTACTATTGATATGAAGGAAGGTAATATAAAATATCAATTTCCTCTCAAGAAAGGTATGGAACACTTCCCTAGAAAGAGAATGAAGTTACCTTTTGATTCTATTATTAGAACAAATTATGATGTTGATGCTTCGTCTCTTGATAATACTTGATACACACTTTCTGCGCCTAGCTGAAAGGCGTTAAAGAAAAGCGCTTATGGGAGACAACCCATGTTTTTACCTACAGTACTTTGTTTTTATTTTGTGTCTTGGAAGTTGTTTACTACTGTAGCAACCTCTCCTTATCTTAGTTTAGTGTTTTGTTGTGCCAAGTTAAGCCGTTGATAGAAAAGTTCATACTAGATTTGGATTACTGCGCAGAAACAGATTTCTTTGCTGTCACGAATCTGGGCAAAATTCCCTGTAGGTAACTCAGAAAATTATGCCAATTTACGTGAGTGATCCTCAGATATGTACGCAACTTTCATTCAATTTGGGCATTTTCATTTGAGCAAGTCTGGTGCCATTTTAAAATTCGTCAATACGAACTGTTCTGTTTTGATAGATTCTGCCTTTTATTTCGCATTGCCTCTTTTGCTATGTTGGATGAATTTCTTTGATCCATTAATGTCCAGTAGCATTATGCAATGTCCAGAAGTGTTAAGAATGATTGTGTCACCTCTGAATATGTTAATTTTTATTGTGCACTAACCCTCTAATGAGTTGTTTCGAGTTTGGTGTGGAGGAAGTTTTCAAGGATCAAGAGAGGAGTATGATGCAACATGATCAAGGAGAGTGAAAGCTCTAAGCTTGGGGATGCCCCGGTGGTTCACCCCTGCATATTCTAAGAAGACTCAAGCGTCTAAGCTTGGGGATGCCCAAGGCATCCCCTTCTTCATCGACAATATTATCAGGTTCCTCCCCTGAAACTATATTTTTATTCCATCACATCTTATGTGCTTTGCTTGGAGCGTCGGTTTGTTTTTTTTTTGTTTTGTTTGAATAAAATGGATCCTAGCATTCACTTTATGGGAGAGAGACACGCTCCGCTGTAGCATATGGACAAGTATGTCCTTAGTTTCTACTCATAGTATTCATGGCGAAGTTTCTTCTTCGTTAAATTGTTATATGGTTGGAATTGGAAAATGATACATGTAGTAATTGCTATAAATGTCTTGGGTAATGTGATACTTGGCAATTGTTGTGCTCATGATTAAGCTCTTGCATCATATGCTTTGCACCCATTAATGAAGAAATACATAGAGCATGCTATAATTTGGTTTGCATATTTGGTTTCTCTAAGGTCTAGATAATTTCTAGTATTGAGTTTGAACAACAAGGAAGACGGTGTAGAGTCTTATAATGTTTTCAATATGTCTTTTATGTGAGTTTTGCTGCACCGGTTCATCCTTGTGTTTGTTTCAAATAAGCCTTGCTAGCCTAAACCTTGTATCGAGAGGGAATACTTCTCATGCATCCAAAATACTTGAGCCAACCACTATGCCATTTGTGTCCACCATACCTACCTACTACATGGTATTTTCCGCCATTCCAAAGTAAATTGCTTGAGTGCTACCTTTAAAATTCCATCATCACCTTTACAATATATAGCTCATGGGACAAATAGCTTAAAAACTATTGTGGTATTGAATATGTAATTATGCACTTTATCTCTTATTAAGTTGCTTGTTGTGCGATAACCATGTTCACTGGGGACGCCATCAACTATTCATTGTTGAATTTCATGTGAGTTGCTATGCATGTTCGTCTTGTCTGAAGTAAGAGAGATCTACCACCTTATGGTTAAGCATGCATATTGTTAGAGAAGAGCATTGGGCCGCTAACTAAAGCCATGATCCATGGTGGAAGTTTCAGTTTTGGACATATATCCTCAATCTCAAATGAGAAAATTATTAATTGTTGTTACATGCTTATGCATAAAAGAGGAGTCCATTATCTGTTGTCTATGTTGTCCCGGTATGGATGTCTAAGTTGAAGAATAATCAATAGCGAGAAATCCAATGCGAGCTTTCTCCTTAGACCTTTGTACAGGCGGCATAGAGGTACCCCATTGTGACACTTGGTCAAAACATGTGCATTGTGATGATCCGGTAGTCCAAGCTAATTAGGACAAGGTGCGGACACTATTAGTATACTATGCATGAGGCTTGCAACTTGTAAGATATAATTTACATGATACATATGCTTTATTACTACCGTTGACAAAATTGTTTCATGTTTTCAAAATCAAAGCTCTAGCACAAATATAGCAATCGATGCTTTTCCTCTATGGAGGACCATTCTTTTACTTTCAATGTTGAGTCAGTTCACCTATTTCTCTCCACCTCAAGAAGCAAACACTTGTGTGAACTGTGCATTGATTCTTACATACTTGCTTATTGCACTTGTTATATTAATCTATGTTGACAATATCCATGAGATATACATGTTATAAGTTGAAAGCAACCGCTGAAACTTAATCTTCTTTTGTGTTGCTTCAATACCTTTACTTTGAATTATTGCTTTATGAGTTAACTCTTATGCAAGACTTATTGATGCTTATCTTGAAGTGCTATTCATGAAAAGTCTTTGCTATATGATTCACTTGTTTACTCATGTCATATACATTGTTTTGATCGCTGCATTCACTACATATGCTTTACAAATAGTATGATCAAGATTATGATGGCATGTCACTCCAGAAATTATCTGTGTTATCGTTTTACCTGCTCGGGACGAGCAGAACTAAGCTTGGGGATGCTGATACGTCTCCGACGTATCGATAATTTCTTATGTTCCATGCCACATTATTGATGTTATCTACATGTTTTATGCACACTTTATGTCATATTCGTGCATTTTTGGAACTAACCTATTAACAAGATGCCGAAGTGCCATTCCTGTTTTCTGCTGTTTTTGGTTTCAGAAATCCTAGTAACGAAATATTCTCGGAATTGGACGAAATCAACGCCCAGGGTCCTATTTTGCCACGAAGCTTCCAGAAGTCCGAAGGAGAGACGAAGAGGGGCCACGAGGGCCACACCCTAGGGCGGCGCGGCCCCCCCGGCCGGCCTGTGGTGTGGGGCCCCCGTGCCGCCTCTTGACCTGCCCTTCCGCCTACAAATAGCCTCCGTGACGAAACCCCCGGTACCGAGAGCCACGATACGGAAAACCTTCCAGAGCGCCGCCGCCGATCCCATCTCGGGGGATCCGGAGATCGCCTCCGGCACCTGCCGGAGAGGGGATTCATCTCCCGGAGGACTCTACGCCGCCATGGTCGCCTCCGGTGTGATGTGTGAGTAGTCTACCCCTGGACTATGGGTCCATAGCAGTAGCTAGATGGTTGTCTTCTCCCCATTGTGCTTCATTGTCGGATCTTGTGAGCTGCCTAACATGATCAAGATCATCTATATGTAATCCTATATGTTGCGTTTGTTGGGATCCGATGAATAGAGAATACTTGTTATGTTGATTATCAAAGTTATATCTATGTGTTGTTTATGATCTTGCATGCTCTCCGTTACTAGTAGATGCTCTGGCCAAGTAGATGCTTGTAACTCCAAGAGGGAGTATTTATGCTCGATAGTGGGTTCATGCCTGCATTGACACCTGGGACAGTGACAGAAAGTTCTAAGGTTGTGTTGTGCTGTTGCCACTAGGGATAAAACATTGATGCTATGTCTAAGGATGTAGTTGTTGATTACATTACGCACCATACTTAATGCAATTGTCTGTTGCTTTGCAACTTAATACTGGAGGGGTTCGGATGATAACCTGAAGGTGGACTTTTTAGGCATAGATGCAGTTGGATGGCGGTCTATGTACTTTGTCGTAATGCCCAATTAAATCTCACTATACTCATCATGATATGTATGTGCATGGTCATGCTCTCTTTATTTGTCAATTGCCCAACTGTAATTTGTTCACCCAACATGCTGTTTATCTTATGGGAGAGACACCTCTAGTGAACCCCGGTCCAATTCTCTTACTGAAATACAATCTACTGCAATACTTGTTCTACTGTTTTCTGCAAACAATCATCTTCCACACAATACGGTTAATCCTTTGTTACAGCAAGCCGGTGAGATTGACAACCTCACTGTTTCGTTGGGGCAAAGTACTTTGGTTGTGTTGTGCAGGTTCCACGTTGGCGCCGGAATCCTGGTGTTGCGCCGCACTACATCCCGCCGCCATCAACCTTCAACGTGCTTCTTGGCTCCTCCTGGTTCGATAAACCTTGGTTTCTTTCTGAGGGAAAACTTGCTGCTGTGCGCATCATACCTTCCTCTTGGGGTTCCCAACGAACGTGTGAGTTACACGCCATCAAGCTAGTTTTATTTACTACTTTGTTTGCTGCACTAAATCAAAATACAAAAAAATTAGTTGCTAGTATTACTTTATTTGTTATCTTGTTTGCTATATCAAAAACACAAAAAAATTAGTTACTTGCATTTACTTTATCTAGTTTGCTTTATTTACTGTTGCTAAAATGGCCAACCCTGAAAATACTAAGTTGTGTGACTTCACAACCACAAATAATAATGATTTCTTATGCACACCTATTGCTCCACCTGCTACTACAGCAGAATTCTTTGAAATTAAACCTGCTTTACTGAATCTTGTTATGCGAGAGCAATTTTCTGGTGTTAGTTCTGATGATGCTGCTGCCCATCTCAATAATTTTGTTGAACTATGTGAAATGCAAAAGTATAAAGATGTAGATGGTGACATTATAAAATTAAAATTGTTCCCTTTCTCATTAAGAGGAAGAGCTAAAGATTGGTTGCTATCTCTGCCTAAGAATAGTATTGATTCATGGACTAAATGCAAGGATGCTTTTATTGGTAGATATTATCCCCCTGCTAAAATTATATCTTTGAGGAGTAGCATAATGAATTTTAAACAATTAGATACTGAACATGTTGCTCAAGCTTGGGAAAGAATGAAATCTTTGGTTAAAAATTGCCCAACCCATGGACTGACTACTTGGATGATCATCCAAACCTTCTATGCAGGACTAAATTTTTCTTCGCGGAATTTATTGGATTCAGCTGCTGGAGGTACCTTTATGTCCATCACTCTTGGTGAAGCAACAAAGCTTCTTGATAATATGATGATCAATTACTCTGAATGGCACACGGAAAGAGCTCCACAAGGTAAGAAGGTAAATTCTGTCGAAGAAACCTCTTCCTTGAGTGATAAGATTGATGCTATTATGTCTATGCTTGTGAATGATAGGACTAATATTGATCCTAATAATGTTCCATTAGCTTCATTGGTTGCACAAGAAGAACATGTTGATGTAAACTTCATTAAAAATAATAATTTCAACAACAATGCTTACCGGAACAATTCTAGTAACAACTATAGGCCATATCCTTATAATAATGGCAACGGCTATGGTAATTCTTATGGGAATTCTTACAATAATAATAGGAACACACCCCCTGGACTTGAAGCCATGCTTAAAGAATTTATTAGTACACAAACTGCTTTTAACAAATCTGTTGAAGAAAAGCTTGGGAAAATTGATATACTTGCTTCTAAAGTCGATAGTCTTGCTGCTGATGTTGATCTTTTGAAATCAAAAGTTATGACTAATGAGAATCATCATAATAAGATTGTTACTACAGCAAATGCCATCCAAGTTAGAATTAATGAGAATATAAGATTAATGGCTGAACTGCGTGCTAGGTGGGATAGAGAAGAAAATGAAAAACTAGCTAAAGAGAAGAATGTAGCTAAAGTTTGGACTATTACCACCACTAGTAATGCTAATGCTACACATGTTGCTGCACCTCCTACTAATACTAATAAAAGAATTGGTGTTAGCAATGTTTCCACTTCTAATGCAAAGCGCGAGAAACTGCCTGAAACTGCTAAAACTGCTGAAACTGCCTGTGATAAAGCTGCTGAAATTTTTTCCAACATTGGGGATGATGATCCCATTGCTTTAGATTATAATGGTTTAAATTTTGATGATTGCAACATCTCTGAAGTTATAAAGTTCTTGCAAAAACTTGCTAAAAGTCCTAATGCTAGTGCTATAAATTTGGCTTTCACGCATCATATTACAAATGCTCTCATAAAAGCTAGAGAAGAGAAACTAGAGCGCGAAGCCTCTATTCCTAAAAAGTTAGAGGATGGTTGGGAGCCCATCATTAAGATGAAGGTTAAAGATTTTGATTGTAATGCTTTATGTGATCTTGGTGCAAGTATTTCTGTTATGCCTAAGAAAATTTATAATATGCTTGACTTGCCACCGCTGAAAAATTGTTATTTGGATGTTAATCTTGCTGATCATTCTACAAAGAAACCTTTGGGGAAAGTTGATAATGTTCGCATTACCGTTAACAATAACCTTGTCCCTGTTGATTTTGTTGTCTTGGATATTGAATGCAATGCATCTTGTCCCATTATATTGGGAAGACCTTTTCTTCGAACTGTTGGTGCTACTATTGATATGAAGGAAGGTAATATAAAATATCAATTTCCTCTCAAGAAAGGTATGGAACACTTCCCTAGAAAGAGAATGAAGTTACCTTTTGATTCTATTATTAGAACAAATTATGATGTTGATGCTTCGTCTCTTGATAATACTTGATACACACTTTCTGCGCCTAGCTGAAAGGCGTTAAAGAAAAGCGCTTATGGGAGACAACCCATGTTTTTACCTACAGTACTTTGTTTTTATTTTGTGTCTTGGAAGTTGTTTACTACTGTAGCAACCTCTCCTTATCTTAGTTTAGTGTTTTGTTGTGCCAAGTTAAGCCGTTGATAGAAAAGTTCATACTAGATTTGGATTACTGCGCAGAAACAGATTTCTTTGCTGTCACGAATCTGGGCAAAATCCCTGTAGGTAACTCAGAAAATTATGCCAATTTACGTGAGTGATCCTCAGATATGTACGCAACTTTCATTCAATTTGGGCATTTTCATTTGAGCAAGTCTGGTGCCATTTTAAAATTCGTCAATACGAACTGTTCTATTTTGATAGATTCTGCCTTTTATTTCGCATTGCCTCTTTTGCTATGTTGGATGAATTTCTTTGATCCATTAATGTCCAGTAGCATTATGCAATGTCCAGAAGTGTTAAGAATGATTTTGTCACCTCTGAATATGTTAATTTTTATTGTGCACTAACCCTCTAATGAGTTGTTTCGAGTTTGGTGTGGAGGAAGTTTTCAAGGATCAAGAGAGGAGTATGATGCAACATGATCAAGGAGAGTGAAAGCTCTAAGCTTGGGGATGCCCCGGTGGTTCACCCCTGCATATTCTAAGAAGACTCAAGCGTCTAAGCTTGGGGATGCCCAAGGCATCCCCTTCTTCATCGACAATATTATCAGGTTCCTCCCCTGAAACTATATTTTTATTCCATCACATCTTATGTGCTTTGCTTGGAGCGTCGGTTTGTTTTTGTTTTTTGTTTTGTTTGAATAAAATGGATCCTAGCATTCACTTTATGGGAGAGAGACACGCTCCGCTGTAGCATATGGACAAGTATGTCCTTAGTTTCTACTCATAGTATTCATGGCGAAGTTTCTTCTTCGTTAAATTGTTATATGGTTGGAATTGGAAAATGATACATGTAGTAATTGCTATAAATGTCTTGGGTAATGTGATACTTGGCAATTGTTGTGCTCATGATTAAGCTCTTGCATCATATGCTTTGCACCCATTAATGAAGAAATACATAGAGCATGCTATAATTTGGTTTGCATATTTGGTTTCTCTAAGGTCTAGATAATTTCTAGTATTGAGTTTGAACAACAAGGAAGATGGTGTAGAGTCTTATAATGTTTTCAATATGTCTTTTATGTGAGTTTTGCTGCACCGGTTCATCCTTGTGTTTGTTTCAAATAAGCCTTGCTAGCCTAAACCTTGTATCGAGAGGGAATACTTCTCATGCATCCAAAATACTTGAGCCAACCACTATGCCATTTGTGTCCACCATACCTACCTACTACATGGTATTTTCCGCCATTCCAAAGTAAATTGCTTGAGTGCTACCTTTAAAATTCCATCATCACCTTTACAATATATAGCTCATGGGACAAATAGCTTAAAAACTATTGTGGTATTGAATATGTAATTATGCACTTTATCTCTTATTAAGTTGCTTGTTGTGCGATAACCATGTTCACTGGGGACGCCATCAACTATTCATTGTTGAATTTCATGTGAGTTGCTATGCATGTTCGTCTTGTCTGAAGTAAGAGAGATCTACCACCTTATGGTTAAGCATGCATATTTGTTAGAGAAGAGCATTGGGCCGCTAACTAAAGCCATGATCCATGGTGGAAGTTTCAGTTTTGGACATATATCCTCAATCTCAAATGAGAAAATTATTAATTGTTGTTACATGCTTATGCATAAAAGAGGAGTCCATTATCTGTTGTCTATGTTGTCCCGGTATGGATGTCTAAGTTGAAGAATAATCAATAGCGAGAAATCCAATGCGAGCTTTCTCCTTAGACCTTTGTACATGCGGCATAGAGGTACCCCATTGTGACACTTGGTCAAAACATGTGCATTGTGATGATCCGGTAGTCCAAGCTAATTAGGACAAGGTGCGGACACTATTAGTATACTATGCATGAGGCTTGCAACTTGTAAGATATAATTTACATGATACATATGCTTTATTACTACCGTTGACAAAATTGTTTCATGTTTTCAAAATCAAAGCTCTAGCACAAATATAGCAATCGATGCTTTTCCTCTATGGAAGACCATTCTTTTACTTTCAATGTTGAGTCAGTTCACCTATTTCTCTCCACCTCAAGAAGCAAACACTTGTGTGAACTGTGCATTGATTCTTACATACTTGCTTATTGCACTTGTTATATTACTCTATGTTGACAATATCCATGAGATATACATGTTATAAGTTGAAAGCAACCGCTGAAACTTAATCTTCTTTTGTGTTGCTTCAATACCTTTACTTTGAATTATTGCTTTATGAGTTAACTCTTATGCAAGACTTATTGATGCTTGTCTTGAAGTGCTATTCATGAAAAATCTTTGCTATATGATTCACTTGTTTACTCATGTCATATACATTGTTTTGATCGCTGCATTCACTACATATGCTTTACAAATAGTATGATCAAGATTATGATGGCATGTCACTCCAGAAATTATCTGTGTTATCGTTTTACCTGCTCGGGACGAGCAGAACTAAGCTTGGGGATGCTGATACGTCTCCGACGTATCGATAATTTCTTATGTTCCATGCCACATTATTGATGTTATCTACATGTTTTATGCACACTTTATGTCATATTCGTGCATTTTCTGGAATTAACCTATTAACAAGATGCCGTGCCATTCTTTTTTCTGTTTTTGGTTTCAGAAATCCTAGTAACGAAATATTCTCGGAATTGGACGAAATCAACGCCCAGGGTCCTATTTTGCCACGAAGCTTCCAGAAGTCCGAAGGAGAGACGAAGAGGGCCACGAGGGGGCCACACCCTAGGCGGCGCGGCCCCCTTGGCCGCGCGGCCCTGTGGTGTGGGGCCCCGTGCCGCCTCTGACCTGCCCTTCCGCCTACAAATAGCCTCCGTGACGGAACCCCCACAGAGCCACGATACGGAAAACCTTCCAGACGCCGCCGCCGCCGATCCCATCTCGGGGGATCCGGAGATCGCCTCCGGCACCCTGCCGGAGGGGATTCATCTCCCGGAGGACTCTACGCCGCCATGGTCGCCTCCGGTGTGATGTGTGAGTAGTCTACCCTGGACTATGGGTCCATAGCAGTAGCTAGATGGTTGTCTTCTCCCCATTGTGCTTCATTGTCGGATCTTGTGAGCTGCCTAACATGATCAAGATCATCTATATGTAATCCTATATGTTGCGTTTGTTGGGATCCGATGAATAGAGAATACTTGTTATGTTGATTATCAAAGTTATATCTATGTGTTGTTTATGATCTTGCATGCTCTCCGTTACTAGTAGATGCTCTGGCCAAGTAGATGCTTGTAACTCCAAGAGGGAGTATTTATGCTCGATAGTGGGTTCATGCCTGCATTGACACCTGGGACAGTGACAGAAAGTTCTAAGGTTGTGTTGTGCTGTTGCCACTAGGGATAAAACATTGATGCTATGTCTAAGGATGTAGTTGTTGATTACATTACGCACCATACTTAATGCAATTGTCTGTTGCTTTGCAACTTAATACTGGAGGGGGTTCGGATGATAACCTGAAGGTGGACTTTTTAGGCATAGATGCAGTTGGATGGCGGTCTATGTACTTTGTCGTAATGCCCAATTAAATCTCACTATACTCATCATGATATGTATGTGCATGGTCATGCTCTCTTTATTTGTCAATTGCCCAACTGTAATTTGTTCACCCAACATGCTGTTTATCTTATGGGAGAGACACCTCTAGTGAACTGTGGACCCCGGTCCAATTCTCTTACTGAAATACAATCTACTGCAATACTTGTTCTACTGTTTTCTGCAAACAATCATCTTCCACACAATACGGTTAATCCTTTGTTACAGCAAGCCGGTGAGATTGACAACCTCACTGTTTCGTTGGGGCAAAGTACTTTGGTTGTGTTGTGCAGGTTCCACGTTAGCGCCGGAATCTCTGGTGTTGCGCCGCACTACATCCCGCCGCCATCAACCTTCAACGTGCTTCTTGGCTCCTCCTGGTTCGATAAACCTTGGTTTCTTTCTGAGGGAAAACTTGCTGCTGTGCGCATCATACCTTCCTCTTGGGGTTCCCAACGAACGTGTGAGTTACACGCCATCAAGAATCCCTCTCAATACAAGGCTAGGCTAGCAAGGTTGTTTGAAGCAAACTCAAGTATGAAATGATGCAGCAAGACTCACATATAAACATATTGTAAGCATTATAAGACTTTACATCGTCTCCTTGTTGTTCAAACACCTCAACCAGAAAATATCTAGACTTAGAGAGAACAATCATGCAAACCAAATTTTAACATGCTCTATGTAATTATTCATTAATGGGTACAAGGTACATGATGCAAGAGCTTAAACAAGATCTATATGAGCACAACAATTGCCAAGTATCACATTATTCAAGACATTAACCCATTTACCACATGCGGCATTTTCCGTTTCCAACCATATATCAATGAATGAGGTAGTTCAACTTTCGCAATGAACATTTAAGAATAAAGCTAAGAACACATGTGTTCAAACGAAACAGCGGAGCGTAATATCTCCAATATAAAGGATTGTGGGATCCAATTTTATTCAAACAAAACAAAAACAAACAGACGCTCCAAGTAAAGCACATAAGATGTGACGGAATAAAAATATAGTTTCACTAGAGGAACCTGATAATGTTGTCGATGAAGAAGGGGATGCCTTGGGCATCCCCAAGCTTAGACGCTTGGGTCTTCTTAAAATATGCAGGGATGAACCACGGGGGCATCCCCAAGCTTTGACTTTTCACTCTTCTTGATCATATTGTATCATCCTCCTCTCTTGACCCTTGAAAACTTCCTCCACACCAAACTCGAAACAAACTCATTAGAGGGTCAGTGCATAATTCATATATTCAGAGGTGACATAATCATTCTTAATACTTCTGGACATTGCACAAAGCTACTGAAAGTTAATGGAACAAAGAAATCCATCTAACATAGCAAAACAGGCAATGCGAAATAAAAGGCAGAATCTGTCAAAACAGAACAGTTCGTAAAGACGAATTTTAAAGTGGCACCAGACTTGCTCAGATGAAAATGCCCAAATTGAATGAAAGTTGCGTACATATCTGAGGATCACGCACGTAAATTTGCAGATTTTTCTGAGTTACCTGCAGAGAATTCTGCCCAGATTCATGACAGCAAGAAATATGTTCCTACGCAGTAATCCAAATCTAGTATTGGCTTTACTATCAAAGACTTTACTTGGCACAACAATGGAATAAAATAAAGATAAGGAGAGGTTGCTACAGTAGTAAACAACTTCCAAGACTCAAATATAAAACAAAGTACTGTAGTAAAATCATGGGTTGTCTCCCATAAGCGCTTTTCTTTAACGCCTTTCAGCTAGGCGCAGAAAGTGTGAATCAAGTGTTATCAAGAGATGAAGCATCGACAGAGGAGTTTGGAGTTTTCTCAACTATGCATGTTATCTTATCTATGTAAGTTTCAGAGGCTCCTTTTTCATTATTCTTAGGCTTGCTATTCTCATCAAACAAATTTTCAGGAACAAGCCAACCATAGTTATTTTCTAGAGCTTCATGCATTCCTAGGAGCTTGCTAGGTATCGGTGCTTTAATTTCCTTACCATCATTAACATTACTAGTGTACCTTATTCTATCCATATCCATCTTTTCAAGTGTTCTTTTAAAATAAGGGAACAAACCAAGCCTCTTATGCTTGATAAAAACTTTTCTAGCTTCTTTAACTATATCTTCAAATTCTCTAACAAGGACTTTTAAAACAAAATTTCTCTTTTCTCCCCTCTCCATATCAGAAAGTGTAAGAAACATATGTTGTATTATGGGATTGAGATTAACAAATCTAGTTTCCAACATGTGTACTAAACAGGCAGAAGCACTTTCATAAGTAGGAGCAAATTTTAATAATGGTATATCTTCAAAATCTTCATCCATACTAACATGGGTGAAAAATTCTTCTATATTATCTCTTCCAATGATAGACCCTTGTCCTACCGGTATTTTTCAGAGTGAACTTAGGAGGAAGCATGATGAAATAAACAAAAAGTAAATAAAGTAAATGCAAGTAACTAATTTTTTTGTGTTTTTGATATAGAGAACGCAAACAAGATAGTAAATAAAGTAAAACTAGCAACTAATTTTTGTGTGTTTTGTTTTAGTGCAACAAACAAAGTAGTAAATGAAATAAAGCAAGACAAAAACAAAGTAAAGAGATTGGAAGTGGAGACTCCCCTTGCAGCGTGTCTTGATCTCCCCGGCAACGGCGCCAGAAATTTGCTTGATGCGTGTAGTTGACACGTCCGTTGGGAACCCCAAGAGGAAGGTGTGATGCGCACAGTAGCAAGTTTCCCTCAGTAAGAAACCAAGGTTTAATCGAACCAGTAGGAGTCAAGAAGCACGTTGAAGGTTGATGGCAGAGGAGTGTAGTGCGGCGCAACACCAGGGATTCCGGCGCCAACGTGGAACCTGCACAACACAATCACAGAACTTTGCCCCAACGTAACAGCGAGGTTGTCAATCTCACCGGCTTGCTGTAAACAAAGGATTAGATGTATAGTGTGGATGATGATGTTTGTTTGCGAAGAACAGTAAAGAACAATTGCAGTAGATTGTATTTCAGATGTAAAGAATAGGACCGGGGTTCACAGTTCACTAGTGGTGTCTCTCCCATAAGATAGCACATGTTGGGTGAACAAATTACAGTTGGGCAATTGACAAATAAAGAAGGCATAACAATGCACATACATATATCATGATGAGTACTATGAGATTTAATCAGGGCATTACGACAAAGTACATAGACCGCCATCCAGCATGCATCTATGCCTAAAAAGTCCACCTTCAGTTATCATCCGAACCCCTCCAGTATTAAGTTGTAAACAACAGACAATTGCATTAAGTATGATGCGTAATGTAATCAACACAAATATCCTTAGACAAAGCATCGATGTTTTATCCCTAGTGGCAACAACACATCCACAACCTTAGAACTTTCTGTCACTGTCCCAGATTTAATGGAGGCATGAACCCACTATCGAGCATAAATACTCCCTCTTGGAGTCACAATTATCAACTTGGCCAGAGCCTCTACTAGCAACGGAGAGCATGCAAGAACATAAATAACATATATGATAGATTGATAATCAACTTGACATAGTATTCAATATCCATCGGATCCCAACAAACACAACATGAAGGATTACAAATAAACGATCTTGATCATGATAGGCAGCTCACAAGATCGAACATGATAGCACAATGAGGAGAAGACGACCATCTAGCTACTGCTATGGACCCATAGTCCAGGGGTGAACTACTCACACATCGATCCGGAGGCGATCATGGCGATGAAGAGACCTCCGGGAGATGATTCCCCTCTCGGCAGGGTGTCGGAGGCGATCTCCTGAATCCCCGAGATGGGATTAGCGGCGGCGGCTCTGGAAGGTTTTCCATATCGTGGCTCTCGGTACGGGGGTTTCGCGACGAAGACCTTAAGTAGGCGGAAGGGCAGGTCAGGGGGCCACACGAGGGCCCACACGCCAGGGCGCGCGGCCAGCACTGGGCCGCGCCGCCTGTTGTGGCGCGCCTCGTGGCCCCACTTCGTCTCTCCCTCGGACTTCTGGAAGCTTCGTGCAAAAATAGGCCCCTGGGCGTTGATTTCGTCCAATTCCGAGAATATTTCCTTACTAGGATTTCTGAAACCAAAAATAGCAGAAAACAGCAACTGGCTCTTCGGCATCTCGTCAATAGGTTAGTGCCGGAAAATGCATAATAATGACATATAATGTGTATAAAACATGTGAGTATCATCATAAAAGTAGCATGGAACATAAGAAATTATAGATACGTTTGGGACGTATCATGGAGCACTAATGATCAAGCTTGTTTATGCAGATTTGAGCTAAATTGGTGCAAATCCTAATGAGGAGTTTTCGTGGAGGCTTTGTGTGACCATCTTTGGAGGACACCACAATGGTCTCAATTAGATTAGTGAATGATATTGCGATCAGAAGATGCAGTGTTAAGACGACAATTGATACAATGTTATATGTTCGAGGTGAAAACCCGTGACATGGCCTTCACTGGTTGGGCACTCCGTTGGTACACGTGCACTTGTGTTCTATCCTTATTAAAGGTGTTGTTCTTGTGCACCTGTTCAGTCTTAATTGGTTGGACCGGACACCCAAAACACAATCCTTGACCTGGCTTTTACATGCTGGACCAAGCCTACATCGGCGAACTACATATTTTTCTTTACGGGGCTTTGCACGGAAGAGGGGCCTCTTAGGGCATGAGCAATGGTAGCAGCTACTTGCCACTGCCCCACGTCATCACGAAGCTAAAAAGAAGATGAAGCAGCGGTATGAAGGAAAATCTCTCTAACGCATGCTCGCTTCACTGGATCCTACGAGATTCCTTTTCTGCACTTGCAGGTCCCTATTTTTATTGATTTTCCTCTCTTTCTCTTGTCTTTCTTTCTTTCTTTCTTTCTTTCTTTCTTTCTTTCTTTCTTGTGCCTTTCTCCGCCGAGCAACCGGCCTCTCCTGCAAGAGACTACCACACTCTGGGAAGCAACCAACCCAGGTTCGGTCTGACATCCGAGCCTAAAAGGCCTGCGAGGAAGCAAGTTGAGGCGAGCTGTTGGCCATGCCCTTAGTCTTACGTGTTAGGGCATCTCCAACGGGGGACGCATATCGGATGTCAAAACAGACGGGAAACGTCTGTTTGCGTCGGGCCAAATGGTCGAAATCGATCGCGCGCACGTTTGCGTCTAGAGGTGTCTCAAATGGCCCGACGCATAATCTTTTTCCCCCATTAAAAACCAAAATTTACATATTTGTAAAAATACATTAAAATGCTCTAGAAAATAAAAAGGGCCAGCAAGGCCTGCTAAAACCTAGGTACAGACCTCATCGTCGCTGACGAGGTCGATGATCTCCGGCATCCGCCATGGGAGCTGGTACGCCAGCGGTGGAGGAGGGATGGCAGTCTGCGTTGACGGTGGCCACGGATCCCAGGCTGTCAAAAGAGCATCAGACGGCGCGCGCGCGTTCATACGCGTCGGCGTGGCCGGAGGATTCGCTGGCCTCCCATACGCCAGCGAGGACTCGCGAAGTTGGACGGTGAGGCTATCCCACATAGTGAGCTGGTCGAGCTCGCTATTGGCCATTGCGATGGCGATGGCCTCCTCCTCGCTAATGTCCGGCATAGGGTCTCCGGATCCCAGGTCGGGCTGCCGTCATCATGGTCGTTGTCTCCGCCTTGACATGGCCATCCGACGAGGCCTCGTACCCGGCCTCGGCGGCGTCGTCGTCCTTGACGCCCTCGTCCTCGTCCACATCGTCATCGTTGTACTAGCCATCGTCGTCGTCCGCGGCGAGCTCGCGGTCGAAGTAGTCCATGTTGCCGGGGTATCCCTCTCGGTGGCGCACGTCGAACTCCCACGTCCCGAAGGAGATCCAGTTGTAGGAGTTGAGCGCGTACGATGGATCTTCTCGGAGATCGGCCGACGGGATGGCTCGGCGGCGGCGCACCTCGTCACGCTGCTCTCAGCCCTCGCGTGGTACGGGAGGGACCGACACGCGCATGGAGTTTGGGTATCAGCCTCCTCCAGGCGGGCTCGCATCCGGCCATGGCACTGGCCGGTTTTCCTCCCAGAGGCGGCGCACGAACTCGATGCAGACATACCGCCCTACCCACGGCTTCTTGCCGGACCACAAGCCGCTTGCCTTGTGGTCGTTCTTCATCTTGCGGAACGGCCAAGACTTCCCCATGGAATCGGTCAGGTGGATACGGCGGGCTCTAGCAATGGTGTGGTCGAGAAAATGGGCACCGCCGAGCGGAACTTAAAACGGCTCGAGGGCCACCTCGCCTTCAATGCCCTGCCACTGTGGCGCCACCCACCAGCGCACGCATGCGGAATGCTAGGCATGCCATTAACGTGGCGCAGAAAGCTCCAACGTGCCACCTGCAAGTTAGGTCGTGGTGAAGACGAAGCATCTGTGGCGCTGTCAGGCGGGCCCATGAGAGAAGCGTGCAGACGATCACGTTGTCCGCACAGTGTCCATGCAGACGCAAACATGCCGTATATTTAGGATACGTTTGTGTCTGGACGGACGTGTCGGACACTATGCATCACGCCGGTGGGCTGGGTACAGACGCATTTTCTGACCGCGAGGTCGAAGTGTCCGTTGGAGTCGCGCCACTGGAAATGCCCTTATGTGCGTCTCTTACTATGGTTGTGCCATTTCTCATGTACTCTTGCCTTTTGTTTTGATGGTTTGGCATCGTTGCCATGCAAAATAAAATCATTTACTATTGCTACTTGGCATCCATGGATGGAGAGTCCGAGAGGTTCAACTTGTTTTTTTTAAAAGATGAGCTCAGGACACATCGTCGTAGTACTCATCAACTGAAAACCATTGACCTCAGCCTCAACTCTCGTAATATGAAACAAGATAATCGAATGACAATTCAATGGAAAAAAAGTTATGAAATTGGTAGTCACACTTAATTCCCTAAACGTACGTATTCATGTACGTCAGCCTGGCAATCTATACGTATTGTCCAACCGCATTCTATGTACACGGGTCTTCATGGATGACATTCAACGGCATGGAAGTACACGGAGGAAATACACGCAGATAGCTTGGCAGCGCAGCCATCCACACTGGCAGTTTTTAGTCACGAGATGCATGGACCAGCTGACGACGACTCGCCGGCCTCCGGGATGCTCTGCAGGGCGGGCCTCCAGTGCTCGTCCCTGTGCAGGTCATGGTGGTGCACCTTCCCCGAGTTCATGATGTCCTCCAGCAGCTGCCGGGTCTTCCCGCCGCCGCTGCCGGACGCCTTCCTCTCCATCAGCTCGTGCAGCTGCCTCTTGGTGATCCTGATCGTCACCTCTGTGTGCTCCTCCTCCGACGCTCGGCGGTGTTGGTCGGACGACGATGACGACGCCTCCTCCCACTCCCACTCGCCGTCGTCCGCCCACGACTCCCCGGCGTGCCGCGACGGCGCCGCGCAGTTCCCCATCAGAAGGCCTTGCGGACTAGCTCTCTACTTCCTTTCTCCTTTCTTTCGCTAGCGAGCTCGATCTAGCTACTTTTCCTGTGATCTTTCGCGACACGGTGGGTTGAGAAAGTATAGTAATTAAGGTCGACGGGTATGGAATGTAGGCCAGGAATCTCCCGGGTTGTATATATAGTTGGAGGTTGTGTGGGAGCGCTGGCTGATTCTGCACACGCGCGAATTAACCATTCGTCCAGCCCGCGTAATGTCACCGGTATAGCCGAAATTAGGTCCGACGTGGCGTGCCGGTCATGAACCTGGTCAGAGGATTGTTAAACACGTGTTGTATATATACGGATGTATAGGACATAGAGTACATGTCGAACATGAAATATAACGAACTCGGTTATCGGAGTAGATCGCAATCTACCTGATCTTACATGGTATCAGGCCGGCCTCTTCTGCCGACACGCTAATCACCAAAACCCTAGCTTCCCTCGACGCGATCTTACATGGTATCAGGCCGGCCTCTTCTGCCGACACGCTAATCGCCAAAACCCTAGCTTCCCTCGACGCCATCTCTGCCGCCTCTTCGGTCGCGACAATGGCGTCCTCATCAAGCACCGCGCCGACCACCCTCGGGAACCCGCCGTCTGACAAGCTCACCCGTGCCAATTTCCCGGGCTGGCGCGACCAGGTCCTTCCGACTATCCGTGGGGCACACCTCCTTGGCTATCTCACCGGCACTGCTGCCGCCCCGCCGGAGGAACTCGAGGTCACGGCGGACAAGGATGCTGCTGACAAGGCTCCCAAGATGTGCCAAATCCTGAGTACGACACCTGGATCGCCCAGCATCAGATCGTCCTCAGCTACCTCCTCCCGTCACTCTCCCACGAGGTTCTTCCTAACGTGCATCGGATCGAGCATGCCGCTGGCGTTTGGAAGGCTTTGGAAGAGATGTTCACCTCGCAGAGTGAAGCCAAGATCACGAATCTGCGGACTTCCCTAGCGAACACGAAGAAAGTGAATATGTCCACCGTGACGTACCTGACCAAGATGCAGGGATTCATCGCTGAACTGGCCATGGCTGGTTGCCCCGTCTCGACCAGGGAACACGTGTCCTTCATCCTTGCGGGCCTTGGTGGCTCTTACAACTCCCTGGTGGCCACGCTCGGTGTCCAAACCACGCCGATCTCGCTAAGCCATCTCTACGCTCAGATCGAGGCTTACGACCAGCGCCAAGAGATGCTGCACGGGTCCTCTGAAGCGGACTTTGAGACCTCTGCCAATGCCGCGCAACGCCAACGCCGTCGCCGCCCAAATCAAGGCAGAGACCGTGGTGACCGCGGTGACCGCGGTGATCGCGGTGACCGCGGTGACCGTCGTGACGATCGGCACTCAGATCTCCGTGATGATCGTCCTCCCTCCTATGGCCATGGTGGTGGTCGCGCACCGCCTGGTGCTGGCCGGGGCCATGGTCGCGGGCGTCGCCACATGACTCCATGGGTGGATGCCACTTGCCAAATTTGCAACCGCGAGGGACACAATGCCAATGATTGCTGGTACCGTTGGCAAGATGAAGATGATGACTCGGATGATGACAATGAAGCGCACATTGCCTCCTATGGCGTCAATACAAATTGGTATTCTGACACTGGCGCCACCAACCATATCACAAGTGAGCTGAACAACCTGACTGTTCGTGGTCACTACAAAGGACCCTACAGGGTCAACACGACTAGTGGGTAAGGTATGCAAATTTTACATGTTGGTCATTCAATAGTTCGCACTCCAAATCAGAATTTTCGTCTTCGAGATATCCTGCATGTTCCCAATGCCACAAAAAATCTCCTATCTGTTCATCGTTTTACATATGATAATAAGATCTTCATAGAGTTTCACCCTTTCTTTTTCTTGATTAAGGATCTAGGTGGATCTTCGTTATTTCTTAGGTATGAAAGTACACAAAGTTGATGATGGCATAGTCTTGAATCAAGCAAAGTATGCTCAGGATATTCTAGTCGGGTTGGTATGAAAGACTGCACTAGTTGTCCTATGCCCTTATCTTCATCAGAAAAAATAACTGCACATGAAGGTAGCTTGCTTGGTCCCGAAGATGTTACAAATTACACGAGTATGATAGGTGCTCTGCAGTACTTGACCCTCGCAAGGCCAGATATTTCCTATGCAGTAAATAAAGTATGTCAGTATCTTCATGCACCTACTACTGTTTATTGGACAACTGCAAAGAGAATTCTGAGATATGTCAAAAGTACCCTGCACCTTGGACTTACTTTTATGAGGTCTTCATCCACACTTGTCAGTGCTTTCTCTGATGCTGATTGGGCTGGTTGTGTTGATGATCGCCGGTCCACCGGAGGTTTTGCAGTTTTCTGTGGCCCTAACTTGATTTCTTGGAGTGCAAAGAAACAAGATACTATCTCCAGATCAAGTACAGAAGCTAAGTATAATTCAGTGGCCAATGTAACCGCAGAAATGATATGGGTGCAGTCTCTTCTCAAGGAGCTAGGAGTAAAGCTACGAAAAATACCAGTGTTGTGGTGTGACAATCTAGGTGCAACATATCTGACAGCAAATCCAGTGTTTCATGCTAGAGCCAAGCACATTGAGATAGATTTTCATTTTGTTCGAGAACGAGTTTTGAAGAAGGAACTAGAAGTCAAATTTATTCCTTCCAAAGATCAAGTTGCAGATGGCTTCACAAAGCCACTCCTAGTTAGAAACTTTTTAGAGTTTAGACATAATCTCAACTTAGTGAGTTGTGATTAAGGGAAGGTGTTAAACACGTGTTGTATACGGATGTATAGGACATAGAGTACATGTCGAACACGTGATGTAAGCCTCCTATATATACACGTGAAATATAACGAACTCGGTTATCCGAGTAGATCGCAATCTACCTGATCTTACAAGGATCTCATCCTCCACCGACTATTTTTTAAATAATATGTTTTTTTATTTAAGTTCAAAAAGATTACGCAAATCAGGGGTTGTCAAAAATAATATGGCCTTTGCCATCTATACGCCGATAGGGCCCCATCGGTCACATGTACGCTAACCACACCCTTCGGCCATCAGTTAGCCAACTAGGCTGTGTCTGTTGTCCCGCCTTTCGGCCATGACAGGGCACCTTTTGGCCATTCGTTATCGAAAGGCCTTTCGGCCATCTGCTAGCCGACAATGTCCCTGGAGGGAATAAATCGCACACCGCTCGACCTCGTCTTCCTCACCTGGCTCCTGGCTTCTTCCTCTCTCTTTCGAAAAACAACAAAAACATCCACCATTTTGACTCGTATTCGAAGCTATTTTCCAGCAAAACTTCATCCTAGAGCTAGTATTAGATGGAGGAGACACCGATCTATTGATGGGTTAGTTGGAGGAGGTGATTTGGTGGTGCTGTTTTGGAGCTATGGTGGTGGTGGAGGCTTTTTCTGGGTAAGGTGAGCTGCTTGGTGGTGGCGGTGATGCTTCTGCAGGTGGTGGTGCTCATCAGGTGATTGGAGGCTGGTGGGTGGAGTTGTTTGGCACGCTTCAAGGGTAAACCCTAATCCCTCGTTAATTACTTTATTGTTATATTGGTAATGTGTGTATACGGTTATGACTAGTTAGATTTTGTAGGTAGTACATTGTGTTTAATTCAGCGGTGTATTTTAAACGATATTACGTCCTTGTGCATAGTAATTGATGTGCGTAAATATTTTTATTTTAGGCCATCGTAGCAATGTCTGATTTAGTGAAATTGGTCGTGTACTATGGTGCTAGTACTAAAATCAGATGGGAGCTAATCTTAATGAGTTTCAGTATATTGATTTGAAGTTGATGGCCCCTAAAACATGGACTATTAGAGCATCTTTAACGGAGCCCGCAAACAGCCAAAAACCGAATAATAACCGCTAGTTTAGGGGTTTGGTTCGAAAAACGGCGCAAGATCAGTGACCGTAAACGAGTCAAAACCGAAAAAAGTTTTCAGACCGAGAGCAAAAACCGAACTTGGCTTGTATTTGTAGGGGCCGAATGAGCGACCCGATCGCGACCCTAACGAAACCCCTAATTTGCGCGCGACGGAAATTTCACCTCCTCCCAACCGCCACCACCGCTGATCTGCGGGCCCTCACCATCCTCTGCGCCACCGTTGCCCGATCTCGGTGGCATGAGTCTCAAATCGACCCCTCCGGCCGCCGGAGCTAGCTCGCACCCTCTCCCGTGGTCGCCAGAGCTCCCGCCACCCCCACCGACATCATGAACCTGGCCGTGTCCACGAGCTTTCAAGCGGCGGCGCGTGAAACACACGTGGTCCCGCAAGCAGGTGTTGCAGCCACTGGTGATGTCCCGGCTGTCCCCGGCCGGGCCAAAGGGGCCGCCGCAGCCAAGCTGACGACGGTGCCAAAGACACCCCACGCCAAATCGAAGACTTCAAGGCCAAAGAAGACGAAGTCTAAGACCACGACGAGCCATGGCGGCCCATCCCCGCTCCCAGCCCCATCACCGCGGAAGGGTGCCAACGTGAACGACGCCCACCACGTGCTCGACGACGGGTCAACAAGGTAAAAACAAAATTTCAACTCTGAATCGGTTTAAATTGTGAGCATAAATTGAGCCCGATTATTGGTAGGAACAGCAACGCCTCGTACATGGAGATGTTAGAGGAGGTTGACATTGCTCCACTCACTCCGTTCGACGTTGGGATGGACGGAGATGGGGAGGAAGATGAGGATGAATGGGAAAAAGGGGAAGAAGCGGAAGAAGATGAAGGCGAGGAAGGTGTGGTTGAGGTCGAGGCCAATGGAAAGAAGAAGAAAAGAGCATGTAGCCTCCGCATATCGATCGCACGTACCGATCCCACCAAGGTCGTTGGGACACGATTGAACTAGCATGTAGTCGTTGGGCGGCGGTAATGGATCAAGTACATTCGAATCCTCCTAGCGGCGCAACTCTGGATGAATATGTGAGTGAATTTGCTTACTTTGTGTTCACACAATTTGTATTTTGATTTCATGATCACACCTACACGATTTCATCTTTGTTTTGCAAATGTGACCGCATTGCTGATGCTAGGTATAGAGACATGACCGACAGAAAGGGCAAGAGCTTCACAATGAGACATTGCTTCAATGTGCTCCAACACCTTGTGGTGACCCGGCATACCACTGCATGGTGTAGTATGCAAGTCTGATATAACACCAATGAAACACCGTTCCACTAGTATTATATCGCTCAGAGTGGTACAACAGAAACATATGCGGGTCCAAGGCATGTCTATAGAATTACAACATCGACTCTGTTACATAAGATCTTCACAGCCTCCTACTTTACAATGAGGTAAAACTGCAAATAAACTCCAGAAGAACAACTCATAGTCTAATCCTATCACGAACTCTATTTGTAGAGTATTTGACTAGCTATAAAGGCTATGAATAGATTCTAGCTAAATAGGAGCTAGGTTTAGGAAGCTAGTTCCCTTCTATGGCTAAACTAGGTTTTCTCCTTGTTGGATGAGGTATCTGACTCTTCTGACACGGTCCTGTCTCGTGAAGTAGTTGTTGACTCCTCGGCCTTCGAGTTGTATTGTAGATCCTCCTTTGATTCCTCCATATCTAAGAAGGGGATTTAAGGGTGGGATGAGTACGAGCGTACTCAACAAGTTCATTATAGGAAAGAGGTGTTTAATGCACTAGCTACAGCATTAGACCAGAAAGTCTAATACCAATGCAGGTTTTCATAATCATTTCTTCAAGAGGTTGCTTTTATTCAGAAGAACTATGTCCGTCAGCCTTCACCGGTTTACTAGAACTTCATGGAGCTCCTTTCCGGCCGCGTTCGCAGTTCCATATCCCGGAACAGGGAGTGACAGGTCACGGTTCTTTACACTCTGCAGAGGTGTGTTGCTTTACCCATAAGAGATCTTAACCTTGGTGCCAACCGGGCATATGTTCCCGTCCACACTTCCTTTGGTGTGAGGCCCGGTATAAGGTCTAGCCAATCATGTTCCTCCGCTACCTCGAACACCCACCCTTTGTTGCATGCCCCGACCCTGGGTCCTCGCCGGTCCCATTATTCCCGTAATTTCAGGGTGGACCCCGACCACGACAACAGTTTGGGACTCGTTAACCAAACTCCTTCGCCGTAGCTGCAACCCATCATAGACCACATTACCGTGGGGAATTAGAAGGGGATCCCCACCCTCAAGTTGTTCCGCAAGCAGCAACCGCTACGGTAAGCAACAGCTATACCGTGGGGAATTAGAAGGGGCTCCCCACCCTCAAGTTGCTCCGCAAGACACAACTGCTATGGTAAGCGCATCCGTTGATGAACGAGAGGTGGAAACACTTTTGACTACTCCGTCCCACTCCGGATCTTATGGTTAACACGGGTATTACGGCACAAGAATCACTGGCGACATTTGTTGTTTAATCCTAGATGGATATTAACCCTTGCAATGGAACCTCCACCATATCAACACCATCCATGGTTCCATTGCCCACCACATAGTCATATTCATAGTTATGAAAGTAGTGGTTTTGGTTTTTATGCAATCGTGATAACCATAGTACTTTACAAGTAATTTGATAAAAGTACTCAAATGACATGAGCAAGCGATGAACTTGCCTTTCTTGTGCAAGATTATGCAGACAAGGTCTTCGATCGCAATAACTCCAAATTCTGAAATAGCATCATCGTCCGGTAAGGACGATGTTTAAAAGATTGGCAAGGATGCAATAATGCATAAATATGAGATGCAATCGTTCTAAGCGTGATCTAACCCCGATGATTTAGAATCAGTGAGTTGTAATAATTGGTTTAGGATGTGTTGCACTTTTAGAGTAATTCTCATACAAGGTTCTTATTCAGGTGTGGTTACATGGTATCATAAACAAGTGTTGCAACATATCATAACAATAGCATTAATAGCACACAATAATAACATTTGGTATAATCCTAACATGTAATGAATAGTGGTTGGTTTTAGCACTATATGTCATGGTTAACGATTGATTATTAGATACTTCAAAAGAATAACTTTTGAAGAACATGTTCTTTATTAAAGAACAAGTATAATAATTAGGGTTGTGGAGTTCTATGGTTTATTATGGGTTCCAATTGGTTTCTAGAGTAATTAGTAGATGGATCACAACATAGTTGGATTCATCAAAAGCTAGAACTTGTAAGGTTGAGTTAAGCCTAGGCATCCTAAACAATTCATTATACATGGTTGTTGTCAAGGTTGGTTTATCTTGCTAGTGATAGCTGGCTAGGGTTTATAGGTCCTTATAAGCAGGGTTGATGGTGATTCTTATTTTCTTCAAAAGAATAATTTTTGAAGAACATACTTCTTAAATATTAAGAAGTATTGCAATTAGGGTTGAGGTGGTCTAGGTTTTACTGTTGGTTCTATTAAGTAAGGTATAATTGGCTCCTTAAATAGGATGGTTGATTAGTATCCATCATTAGTAGGGTTTAGTGGAATATGATTCGGCAATGCTCAAGAATTGGCATAGTTGCTCCTGAGGTTCATCACATTGGTGTGATGCTAAATAGGAATGAATAAGGATGATGGCTTTGGTAATAGGATCTAGGGTTTACACTTGTTTAACCCTACTTGATTATTTAGGTCTGATGAATGTGAACAAATGGGATACCCATATATTAGTGATAGGTCCTCTACATTTTATGTGGACATAGGTATGTCTTTTAGTTGCTAATGGTGGCTCTATGATTTGAATTAAATTACCATGATCACCTGTTCTAACCTAGGGTTTTAGGTTCAGGACAATTTAGGGTTCACATGTACTAATGGATCTAGGGTCTAAATGGCATTAGGGTTTTAGGATTACACATGGAATGATGAGCTGTAATATTATTTACTATAGAATTAGGGTTTGCTATTTACCACGTAGTCCTATGATTAATAACTTCATTTTAAAGTTGAAGTTATTAATAACTTGGGAATAAAAATAATATTGAATTTGGCATTTTATTATTTTTAAACAATTGATAATTAAGGTAATTATTAATTAGGGTTTAAATTTCCCTAATAAAGATTTACTAGGATTGCAAATAAAGAAAATTAGTTTTCATGTTTTCTTTATTTACTTATTGGTTTTATTGAATTTATAAATGTTTTCTTAATTTCTGAATTTTTAATTGTATTTAGAATTGAAAATTAAAGGCTTAAATAACAAGTATTAAATACTCCCTCCGATTCATATTAATTGACTTCAATATGGATGTATCTAGAACTAAAATATGTCTAGATACATCCATATTAGAGTCAATTAATATGAACCGGAGGGAGTAATTGAATTTTTATTAGAAATAAAAATTCCATATTATATTTTTATTGAATAGAGATTAAATTTCTAAGAATTTTGATATCTTATTTGTATTTTTCTGAATTATAATGAATTTTATAAATTAATGCAAAGTTTCAGTAATTAATGGAATTTGAATTAAATCTGGAACTACTAAACCTACCCGGCTATCCTACCCACAGCCACTGACTGGTGGGCCAGTGGCCATGTTGGCTGCCACGCGGGCAGTGACTAGTCAAAATAGATGAGGTGGCCAGGGAGCTCCACGCCGGCGGTCAAACGGCGACGGCGCCGGAGCTGGGCTGCTCCCCAGGACGGGCGAATACACTTAATCGAACCGCAGCATGCTAGGGAACCTTTTGAGGGTGGCGCCGCCATTTTTGGGTCGCCGGAGCTCCCCTCGCCGGCGAGACCGAGCGGCGGGGCTCACAGATACGCGGCGCGATGGCGATACAGGACATAATCGAGCAGGCCAGGGGCACGGTGAGATGCGGAAGCTCACCAGGAGGCTGTAGGGCTTGACGGCATGGCCGGAGGTGGTCCTAATCGACGGCAATCGCCGGTTTGCTGGAGGTGACCGGCGAAAGGGAACGAGCTCCCTCCGGCGACTGAGGGCCTCCGGGATCGATTCCTCTTGCACGGAGAGCTTGTCGACCATGGCGGTGCTAATGGTGGTCACGGAGAGGTCTGGGGAAGTCCCTACCGGCGGCGATGATCGGAGTCCGACTCGGTGAGGTTTTCGGTTAGGGAAAATTAGAGACGAGGAGGAAAGAACTCGAGCTAGGGTTCATCCAGATGCTTTTATACGGCGCCTGGACGCGCCTCGTCACACGTCGACGAGGAGGAGCTGCCAGCGGCGAGTCGAAGCCGAGCACGGCTTCGTGCTGTCACCCCCGCGCGAGAAGAGGATGAGGACGACCTCCTCTGGATTTTTTTTAACGAAGGGGTATACGGCTCCTGCTGGGCTGGCGCTTGGGCTGCGTCGATGGGCTGCTGTTGGGCTCCTGCGGCCAGGTAAGGTCCAGGTGAGGCCTTTCTTCTTTTTCTCTTTTTCTGTTTTCATTTTCTATTTTATAATTTACCAAATTGAACTCATATTTGAATTCTATTATTTTTTGGCAGGTGTCTCAATTGTGTTAATTCCTTTTGGATGTTGTGAAATGACTATTACACCCATAATCCATTTGAAACAAGTATCTTATAAAGCATTATATTACATACTTGGGTTTTATTCAAAATAGCAAATGAGCATGATTTTATATCCTCATTTTATTTTTATGTTTTTCTTGTGGATCAATCTATTTGAAGTACTAGAGTTGGTAAGTCCAGCTCAAGGTATTTTAGAGTTTATCATTAGGACTTGTTATCTTATTTAAGAAGTTGGTTGTTCACATATGATTTTATGTGAGTATCAATCTGTTGGGGTTTTTATGATGTCTATTACAACCCCCTTATTAAAGATAATATTAACATTATATTTGAAAGGATCTAAGTAGATATTGGTTCCATCATAATTGATCTTGGTTACAAAGATTAATGGTTGATCACTACTTATGTGGTTTTGATTATGGGACTTAGCATTAGGTGCCTCTTATGTCTTATAATTGAAGCATAGGATTTAATTAATGAACCATTAGGGTTCTAGTCATATTATCCTAATGACACATGGTTTGAGTCTCAAATAAGGTTTAGGTTTTTAGTTATGATCATCCAAGTGATGCATAAACTAGGGTTGAGGTTTAACTCTAGGTTGTGAGATGAGGTGACACCATATTGCATGTGCTAGGGTTTAATCTCCCCTAACCATGATAAAGTGGTTACTTGCTTAATATTTCATGTGCTTCTCTAATTATTAAGGATTTGGGAATTGGTTTTATCTTCTACCAATTAACTTCTATTATTATTCTCAATTAATCATTAAAGTAACTACAGTGGTTGTAGTTCTTTTTATAGTTAACTTTGGTCATATGGATGGATGGTTTCTCACCATATAAAGTATAGTGTTTAACTCTAAGGTTTTCTTAGGTTCATTAATTTATGAATTATAGATATGGTAGGATTCTATTCGTGATTACTAAGTGGTGCACAAATAAAGATTGGGATATAAGTCTAGGATTGCTTACTAGTGATCTCCCCATGATTTCATGTGGAAATGGGATATACTTATCCTAGTAGGGTTTAACTTATCCTCACATACCTCAAGAGCATGATCATGGTTAGACATGATCCACTTGTTCTTGATATCTTTACCTCAAGTTCTTAGGGTTTATGGTCATCACTGAATTAATAATGATCAAGGTTTGGCTTCCTAAGGATTTCTCATTAAATGGGGTTCTCACTTCCATGATCAAGTATTGTCTTGTTCAGCTAAGGTATAGTACTTATACTTTACTTTCTTGGATGGGACTACTATGGTTGCCTCTAGAGTTTATATCCCAGGAGAATGCCTGAGATATTATGTTAGGGTTCTACTCAACAATGATGATATGATCATCTGGTCATAAGAATAGTTCTCTCTCTCAAATCCAGGTGTTGCCTCATCTATTTTTAGTGTAACTCCATAGCTTGAGTTCTCTCATATAGGAATGGTTTATTCTAGGGTTTATGGTGTACTCCTAATATTTATTTAGGTTGCTGAGCTAAAGATTCAATTGTCTAACTTAGTTGGATTAGTCCAACCCTTATTTCACTAATTCATGGATATAGTCTTATTCCACTTGATATTTGGTTATCTCATCACTCTAAGATGAAATGGTTTACAACCCAATTCTTTAGTTCAAAGATTGTCCTCTATTCATTAATAGGTAAAGCTAGAATTGATATGAATGGGCTCTCTCACTTGGGAAGGACTTGAATAATATCCTAGGGTTTCTCTTTAAGATGATGATTTGAATACTTGGATGCATATCCAAGGTTTAGCTCAAGGTTTGTTGCTTCTCTAATAATTATTGTAGAACTCTCATCTCTCTTGGTTTGATGTATACTAATAAGGAATAGAGAAGGTTATATATATTTCTAGAGTTGATCTCCTTGTCTTGTTTCCAAGATTGAAATGTAATGGATACCATGAGGTTCATGGTAGGTTCATAGTTTAGTCTTAGGACATGGAAAAGATAAGTGAAGAATGGTTTCTTCATTTTATTGTTATTTGATTTACCATAGAATATATGTTCATATGTTATGGCAAATAATACCATATTATGATCTTTAATAAGATCAAGTAATTGATCCTTGATTCATATGTTCTTGTGTTGGTTTTAATTCCATTTGATCTAACCCCTTAGATCAAATCATCTCTACCCAAAACAAGGTTTTAGTAAAGTCACATTGAGGTTTATAGCGCTTGACTTGATGAACTACTTCAATTCCACCAAGGTCAAGTGAACTTCAATTACTGTGACTGTTTTACTTTAAAGCGCGAAAATTCCCCAGATTTTCTATGCATGAATGCAATGCACACATCTGTTTCCTCTATTTTTTGTAACCCCATTACCTGGATATTACAGTCTCTACCCCTTAAACTAAACTTCGTCCTCGAAGTTTGATCTCTCTCACGTTTCGGAGTGTGGATCTGACTTGTGCAGACTAAATCTTTTCTCGAACTCCATGGTGATCTCACTAGATATAATTGAATATATCTCTTGTCCAGATTCTTCCTGGATTCCATTAGTGTTTGACATCCAACAACTATTACTTCCTTTACTTCCATGATTTCCTCCAATATTATAAGCTTGTTTCCTTTCTCATTGAATATTCAATGATTGGGACTTCTTCTTGTCCTGACAGTCTTAATTGAGGACTAATTGGATAACAATCTCCTATTTGATAAAATAGGTCTTTGTTTTTCCCTTACTACCAAAATTGCAGTAATGGTGCTTAATAAGGTACTAACTATGGAATTGGTCGTGATGGTTTATTTTTCTAATAATGGATTAGACTTATATAGTCCATCCAATCATGGTTTATAATTGATACCTATAACTCTTTAGATTCATTTAGGTTCCATGAAAGGAATCTTTCATGTAGTCTCTGATTCTGGTATGGTCAAATCCCTTCAGTCTTTGACCTCCTTGAGCTATATTTGGTCTCTGATATTTCCTTCGTCCAACTTCTTTATCTTTGACTTACTTGAGCTTAAGTACTTCTGAGTAGATATTACTTACTTGCTCAAGTTATAATCCACTTCTTACGTCCTCGAGGTATGAACCTCGGCTTCTTGTCTGACCTCCTTCTGAAGGTATTGTTCAACAATCTTATGAAAATAAGATCGAACTTCCTCTCAGTTCAGACCTTCTTCTTCTATCTTGCTTAAAGTATTGAGTCATTGTACAGTCAACTCAATCTTTACTCTACCCCTTAGAGTTTTCTTATGGTCTTCAATTCCTTTTCCTTCCAACTATTGAACTTATGGTTGGATTATTGGTCTTGTTCTAACTTATGGGTTTTACTTCTTCTAAGGTCTCGCGAAGAATGTTTGTGGTGTATCCACTCAATTGTGGACATCCAATGTGAATCCTTCGACTAAATGATTATAGATCTAGTTATTTGGCTGACAAGATTTTTATTTGTTCACAAACTTTTGTTACAAATAATTAAATCGTGGACTATTAGTAATACCAACTGATACCAGCTGTGGTTATTATACCAACTGTGGCTATTTGATATCTAAAAATGGATTCTATTATAGGTTCTGATCAACTGGACGAGACATCTTCTGCTTTATCTCGCAGTATTTATCCTATACCAATTGTGGTCTTCTGATATCAATTATGGTCTTCTTATATCTGCTATGATTTCATATATCACCTTCCTTCATTCAGGGTTTATTTTGCAAGAAAACCACTAGCTGACACTATGATTATAGTATCCTAAGTGATTTCCCATGCATTCCCTCTTCTATGTTGACTATGGATCTGCTTCAGCTTCACCATAATCATCAGATTTCTCATCTTCATGCTTCTTATGTACTAAAGTACTCCTCTATTGAGGTAAGCATGAGTTTCTGATTGTACTTCCTTCAGAGTATTGTGGTTACTTCCCACAACTTTGCTTCCTTTTTCTGATGAACCTTCATCTTGTCTTCAGAATCTTCAGAATTCGTCACTTCCTCACACGAATACCATTACCCTCTAGATCTTTAACATCAAGTAGGAACTTGATATAGCAACATGCATTTGCATATCAAAGTCAAACTTCATGTATAGATCTAGTCAAACAATGAAAATCCAATAAAATCCAAGAAGATTCAGCTTTGTGTTTATAGTACACACCATCATAAGCCTGAATATGATTGTTGAGTAAGACATCACTAAACATCAGGCTCTGATGTGTAGTATATAACACCACATAATACAGGTTTATATCGTGATACTTAGCACGAATATAGGGAACTCTACTATTTGTCTCAACATTTACCGTAATTGCACATTTGCAATGAGATAATCTTGAAACAAAGTGGTCTAGGATAGCTAAGGTTAACCTAATTTTCTTTGGAAGGACTACTTAACTTCCATTTTTGTTGAGGACTATCTCACATGATATGTCTAGGTTCTAGCCTGGCTACTCTAAACACATATCTCTTGGAATATAGCTCCTATACTTCCAAGTATTTCTATCATAAGACTATGGTCAAGATGTGCTTGGCACACTTCCCATTGTTTTGGGAACACAATTCTTGCACTGTTGTTGAACAACTGGCTTCTTATTTACTTCTCCTAAATATTTATGAGGCTCTAGTACATCACATAATGATTCTCAGGTGAATCATATATGATTTCAGTCTCTACCATGTAAGTAGGCATATTTTATTCCTATCTCTCTTCCTTACCTCCCATAATTGACTTATCAAGGTCTATACTACCTCAGATGACTCCTAGTTATCACTTACTATCAATTGTTTCACATGACTAGATAATTTTACTTACTCATTACTTATATGGGTCTACATTTTCTATTAGGATTTCTTAATTATCTTCATCACTTGATATTACTTCTAGTACAGGTCTGAGTAATTCTTACTTAACTATAACCTATGTTGGTACACATCTTCCAATAGGATAACTTCCTTATGGTTGTATCCTCTCTTTGGACTCCCATGTATTGTATACCAACTGTGATCTACTCATCTATTGTTTTAAGAATGTAATGGTGTGCTACATGTCTGGGATTAGCTAACTTTACTTAGGAAAGATAGGTAAGAAATGTTGACTCAAGTGTGTCAGGATTATTCTCAAGTGAATATCCATCTCAAGTCATAAGAATATTTGGTTTAACTAAGACAACTTCCTATAGACACTACCAATCCTATAGGTCTCCTTTAAAGGGTTTTAATCCTAGGTCAAAGCATTTGCTCTGATACCAACTGTGGTGACCCGGCATACCACTGCATGGTGTAGTATGCAAGTCTGATATAACACCAATGAAACACCGTTCCACTAGTATTATATCGCTCAGAGTGGTACAACAGAAACATATGCGGGTCCAAGGCATGTCTATAGAATTACAACATCGACTCTGTTACATAAGATCTTCACAGCCTCCTACTTTACAATGAGGTAAAACTGCAAATAAACTCCAGAAGAACAACTCATAGTCTAATCCTATCACGAACTCTATTTGTAGAGTATTTGACTAGCTATAAAGGCTATGAATAGATTCTAGCTAAATAGGAGCTAGGTTTAGGAAGCTAGTTCCCTTCTATGGCTAAACTAGGTTTTCTCCTTGTTGGATGAGGTATCTGACTCTTCTGACAAGGTCCTGTCTCGTGAAGTAGTTGTTGACTCCTCGGCCTTCGAGTTGTATTGTAGATCCTCCTTTGATTCCTCCATATCTAAGAAGGGGATTTAAGGGTGGGATGAGTACGAGCGTACTCAACAAGTTCATTATAGGAAAGAGGTGTTTAATGCACTAGCTACAGCATTAGACCAGAAAGTCTAATACCAATGCAGGTTTTCATAATCATTTCTTCAAGAGGTTGCTTTTATTCAGAAGAACTATGTCCGTCATTCACCGGTTTACTAGAACTTCAGGAGCTCCTTTCCGCGTTCGCAGTTCCATATCCCGGAACAGGGAGTGACAGGTCACGGTTCTTTACACTCTGCAGAGGTGTGTTGCTTTACCCATAAGAGATCTTAACCTTGGTGCCAACCGGGCATATGTTCCCGTCCACACTTCCTTTGGTGTGAGGCCCGGTATAAGGTCTAGCCAATCATGTTCCTCCGCTACCTCGAACACCCACCCTTTGTTGCATGCCCGACCCTGGGTCCTCGGCGGTCCCATTATTCCCGTAATTTCAGGGTGGACCCCGACCACGACAACAGTTTGGGACTCGTTAACCAAACTCCTTCGCCGTAGCTGCAACCCATCATAGACCACATTACCGTGGGGAATTAGAAGGGGATCCCCACCCTCAAGTTGTTCCGCAAGCAACCGCTACGGTAAGCAACACTATACCGTGGGGAATTAGAAGGGGCTCCCCTCAAGTTGCTCCGCAAGACACAACTGCTACGGTAAGCGCATCCGTTGATGAACGAGAGGTGGAAACACTTTTGACTACTCCGTCCCACTCCGGATCTTATGGTTAACACGGGTATTACGGCACAAGAATCATCACATTTGTTGTTTAATCCTAGATGGATATTAACCCTTGCAATGGAACCTCCACCATATCAACACCATCCATGGTTCCATTGCCCACCACATAGTCATATTCATAGTTATGAAAGTAGTGGTTTTGGTTTTTATGCAATCGTGATAACCATAGTACTTTACAAGTAATTTGATAAAAGTACTCAAATGACATGAGCAAGCGATGAACTTGCCTTTCTTGACTGCAAGATTATGCAGACAAGGTCTTCGATACGCAATAACTCCAAATTCTGAAATAGCATCATCGTCCGGTAAGGACGATGTTTAAAAGATTGGCAAGGATGCAATAATGCATAAATATGAGATGCAATCGTTCTAAGCGTGATCTAACCCCGATGATTTAGAATCAGTGAGTTGTAATAATTGGTTTAGGATGTGTTGCACTTTTAGAGTAATTCTCATACAAGGTTCTTATTCAGGTGTGGTTACATGGTATCATAAACAAGTGTTGCAACATATCATAACAATAGCATTAATAGCACACAATAATAACATTTGGTATAATCCTAACATGTAATGAATAGTGGTTGGTTTTAGCACTATATGTCATGGTTAACGATTGATTATTAGATACTTCAAAAGAATAACTTTTGAAGAACATGTTCTTTATTAAAGAACAAGTATAATAATTAGGGTTGTGGAGTTCTATGGTTTATTATGGGTTCCAATTGGTTTCTAGAGTAATTAGTAGATGGATCACAACATAGTTGGATTCATCAAAAGCTAGAACTTGTAAGGTTGAGTTAAGCCTAGGCATCCTAAACAATTCATTATACATGGTTGTTGTCAAGGTTGGTTTATCTTGCTAGTGATAGCTGGCTAGGGTTTATAGGTCCTTATAAGCAGGGTTGATGGTGATTCTTATTTTCTTCAAAAGAATAATTTTTGAAGAACATACTTCTTAAATATTAAGAAGTATTGCAATTAGGGTTGAGGTGGTCTAGGTTTTACTGTTGGTTCTATTAAGTAAGGTATAATTGGCTCCTTAAATAGGATGGTTGATTAGTATCCATCATTAGTAGGGTTTAGTGGAATATGATTCGGCAATGCTCAAGAATTGGCATAGTTGCTCCTGTGGTTCATCACATTGGTGTGATGCTAAATAGGAATGAATAAGGATGATGGCTTTGGTAATAGGATCTAGGGTTTACACTTGTTTAACCCTACTTGATTATTTAGGTCTGATGAATGTGAACAAATGGGATACCCATATATTAGTGATAGGTCCTCTACATTTTATGTGGACATAGGTATGTCTTTTAGTTGCTAATGGTGGCTCTATGATTTGAATTAAATTACCATGATCACCTGTTCTAACCTAGGGTTTTAGGTTCAGGACAATTTAGGGTTCACATGTACTAATGGATCTAGGGTCTAAATGGCATTAGGGTTTTAGGATTACACATGGAATGATGAGCTGTAATATTATTTACTATAGAATTAGGGTTTGCTATTTACCACGTAGTCCTATGATTAATAACTTCATTTTAAAGTTGAAGTTATTAATAACTTGGGAATAAAAATAATATTGAATTTGGCATTTTATTATTTTTAAACAATTGATAATTAAGGTAATTATTAATTAGGGTTTAAATTTCCCTAATAAAGATTTACTAGGAGTGCAAATAAAGAAAATTAGTTTTCATGTTTTCTTTATTTACTTATTGGTTTTATTGAATTTATAAATGTTTTCTTAATTTCTGAATTTTTAATTGTATTTAGAATTGAAAATTAAAGGCTTAAATAACAAGTATTAAATACTCCCTCCGATTCATATTAATTGACTTCAATATGGATGTATCTAGAACTAAAATATGTCTAGATACATCCATATTAGAGTCAATTAATATGAACCGGAGGGAGTAATTGAATTTTTATTAGAAATAAAAATTCCATATTATATTTTTATTGAATAGAGATTAAATTTCTAAGAATTTTGATATCTTATTTGTATTTTTCTGAATTATAATGAATTTTATAAATTAATGCAAAGTTTCAGTAATTAATGGAATTTGAATTAAATCTGGAACTACTAAACCTACCCGGCTATTCCTACCCACAGCCACTGGCTGGTGGGCCAGTGGCCATGTTGGCTGCCACGCGGGCAGTGACTAGTCAAAATAGATGAGGTGGCCAGGGAGCTCCACGCCGGCGGTCAAACGGCGACGGCGCCGGAGCTGGGCTGCTCCCCAGGACGGGCGAATACACTTAATCGAACCGCAGCATGCTAGGGAACCTTTTGAGGGTGGTGCCGCCATTTTTGGGTCGCCGGAGCTCCCCTCGCCGGCGAGACCGAGCGGCGGGGCTCACAGATACGCGGCGCGATGGCGATACAGGACGTAATCGAGCAGGCCAGGGGCACGGTGAGATGCGGAAGCTCACCAGGAGGCTGTAGGGCTTGACGGCATGGCCGGAGGTGGTCCTAATCGACGGCAATCGCCGGTTTGCTGGAGGTGACCGGCGAAAGGGAACGAGCTCCCTCCGGCGACTGAGGGCCTCCGGGATCGATTCCTCTTGCACGGAGAGCTTGTCGACCATGGCGGTGCTAATGGTGGTCACGGAGAGGTCTGGGGAAGTCCCTACCGGCGGCGATGATCGGAGTCCGACTCGGTGAGGTTTTCGGTTAGGGAAAATTAGAGACGAGGATGAAAGAACTCGATGCGGGTGTTCATCCAGATGCTTTTATAGGGCGCCTGGACGCGCCTCGTCACACCGTCGGACGAGGAGGAGCTGCCACCGGCGAGTCGAAGCCGAGCACGGCTTCGTGCTGTCACCCCCGCGCGAGAAGAGGATGAGGACGACCTCCTCTGGATTTTTTTTAACGAAGGGGTATACGGCTCCTGCTGGGCTGGCGCTTGGGCTGCGTCGATGGGCTGCTGTTGGGCTCCTGCGGCCAGGTAAGGTCCAGGTGAGGCCTTTCTTCTTTTTCTCTTTTTCTGTTTTCATTTTCTATTTTATAATTTACCAAATTGAACTCATATTTGAATTCTATTATTTTTTTGGCAGGTGTCTCAATTGTGTTAATTCCTTTTGGATGTTGTGAAATGACTATTACACCCATAATCCATTTGAAACAAGTATCTTATAAAGCATTATATTACATACTTGGGTTTTATTCAAAATAGCAAATGAGCATGATTTTATATCCTCATTTTATTTTTATGTTTTTCTTGTGGATCAATCTATTTGAAGTACTAGAGTTGGTAAGTCCAGCTCAAGGTATTTTAGAGTTTATCATTAGGACTTGTTATCTTATTTAAGAAGTTGGTTGTTCACATATGATTTTATGTGAGTATCAATCTGTTGGGGTTTTTATGATGTCTATTACAACCCCCTTATTAAAGATAATATTAACATTATATTTGAAAGGATCTAAGTAGATATTGGTTCCATCATAATTGATCTTGGTTACAAAGATTAATGGTTGATCACTACTTATGTGGTTTTGATTATGGGACTTAGCATTAGGTGCCTCTTATGTCTTATAATTGAAGCATAGGATTTAATTAATGAACCATTAGGGTTCTAGTCATATTATCCTAATGACACATGGTTTGAGTCTCAAATAAGGTTTAGGTTTTTAGTTATGATTATCCAAGTGATGCATAAACTAGGGTTGAGGTTTAACTCTAGGTTGTGAGATGAGGTGACACCATATTGCATGTGCTAGGGTTTAATCTCCCCTAACCATGATAAAGTGGTTACTTGCTTAATATTTCATGTGCTTCTCTAATTATTAAGGATTTGGGAATTGGTTTTATCTTCTACCAATTAACTTCTATTATTATTCTCAATTAATCATTAAAGTAACTACAGTGGTTGTAGTTCTTTTTATAGTTAACTTTGGTCATATGGATGGATGGTTTCTCACCATATAAAGTATAGTGTTTAACTCTAAGGTTTTCTTAGGTTCATTAATTTATGAATTATAGATATGGTAGGATTCTATTCGTGATTACTAAGTGGTGCACAAATAAAGATTGGGATATAAGTCTAGGATTGCTTACTAGTGATCTCCCCATGATTTCATGTGGAAATGGGATATACTTATCCTAGTAGGGTTTAACTTATCCTCACATACCTCAAGAGCATGATCATGGTTAGACATGATCCACTTGTTCTTGATATCTTTACCTCAAGTTCTTAGGGTTTATGGTCATCACTGAATTAATAATGATCAAGGTTTGGCTTCCTAAGGATTTCTCATTAAATGGGGTTCTCACTTCCATGATCAAGTATTGTCTTGTTCAGCTAAGGTATAGTACTTATACTTTACTTTCTTGGATGGGACTACTATGGTTGCCTCTAGAGTTTATATCCCAGGAGAATGCCTGAGATATTATGTTAGGGTTCTACTCAACAATGATGATATGATCATCTGGTCATAAGAATAGTTCTCTCTCTCAAATCCAGGTGTTGCCTCATCTATTTTTAGTGTAACTCCATAGCTTGAGTTCTCTCATATAGGAATGGTTTATTCTAGGGTTTATGGTGTACTCCTAATATTTATTTAGGTTGCTGAGCTAAAGATTCAATTGTCTAACTTAGTTGGATTAGTCCAACCCTTATTTCACTAATTCATGGATATAGTCTTATTCCACTTGATATTTGGTTATCTCATCACTCTAAGATGAAATGGTTTACAACCCAATTCTTTAGTTCAAAGATTGTCCTCTATTCATTAATAGGGAAAACTAGAATTGATATGAATGGGCTCTCTCACTTGGGAAGGACTTGAATAATATCCTAGGGTTTCTCTTTAAGATGATGATTTGAATACTTGGATGCATATCCAAGGTTTAGCTCAAGGTTTGTTGCTTCTCTAATAATTATTGTAGAACTCTCATCTCTCTTGGTTTGATGTATACTAATAAGGAATAGAGAAGGTTATATATATTTCTAGAGTTGATCTCCTTGTCTTGTTTCCAAGATTGAAATGTAATGGATACCATGAGGTTCATGGTAGGTTCATAGTTTAGTCTTAGGACATGGAAAAGATAAGTGAAGAATGGTTTCTTCATTTTATTGTTATTTGATTTACCATAGAATATATGTTCATATGTTATGGCAAATAATACCATATTATGATCTTTAATAAGATCAAGTAATTGATCCTTGATTCATATGTTCTTGTGTTGGTTTTAATTCCATTTGATCTAACCCCTTAGATCAAATCATCTCTACCCAAAACAAGGTTTTAGTAAAGTCACATTGAGGTTTATAGCGCTTGACTTGATGAACTACTTCAATTCCACCAAGGTCAAGTGAACTTCAATTACTGTGACTGTTTTACTTTAAAGCGCGAAAATTCCCCAGATTTTCTATGCATGAATGCAATGCACACATCTGTTTCCTCTATTTTTTTTGTAACCCCATTACCTGGGATATTACACACCTCCCCAAGTGGCAATTCAGGGACGAAGAAACAACACCCAAGAAATCTGCAATGGTAGCGCTGGACGATATGAGGATGAGAAAGAGGGCCAGAACGACAAGCCCGAGGGAAACAAGAAGGCCAAAGAGAGGCTGAAGCTTGAGGGGGAGGCAACATTGTTGAGGGAAAAATTTGATCAAATGATGAAGTCGAAGGAGGTGATAGCGGCGAAGAATTTGGAGACAAAGCTTGTCATTACCGAGAAGAAGAAAGAGGTGAAGCTTGCAAAGGTTGAAGCCAGCCGAGAGGAAGCAGGGAATAAGGCCAAGTTGAAGGAGATGAAGATCAATGTGAAGAAAGCCAAAGCAATTAAGCAACTGTTGGCCAAAGAGAGGTAGATCACGATGATGAACACAAAGGACATGAATGAGCAACAAATGGAGTGGTGGAAGGAGGCCTCGGTGAAGATCATGGAGAGACGAAGAATAGCTCGTGAAGGGGAAAGTGGTGGTGCATTGGCTATGCATGGAGGTGGTGGCGACGATGGTGACAACGGTCCTATCTCTGTTTGATGCAGGTGGTGAGAGGAGATTGTGAGGAGATGCAACAACTTCTTGCTATGAATTATGCACGATTTGCTATGATTGTGTCGTGGCGATTTGATGTAAACTATAAACTATGCATCACTTTGCATGTGATAGTTTGATATGCCGATTCTATGAAAAATCATGCGTTTATGGGTTCGGAAGCTGCTCTTCTATTTTATAGTTTTGGTTTATGGGCTCTTTTCCGCGCCACCTCTTTCTCGATCCATAAACACGAGATCGGTGAACCGAACTCTTGCTTTTCAATTCGGTTGTTTCCGAACTCTGTTAGAGATGCTCTTAGTCGGTTGAAGGATTGGTTAATAGTAAGTTTCGGGCTAAAACCTGAAACACACACTTTCAGTGTGCATGCAGTATCGATGGGAGCCACATTTCTGATGCTGTGCCGCACCGTCCAACACAACGCCCCACGACCACATGTACCCCCGCTGCTAAGACAAGACCCACGTCCACGCCTTACATAGCAGAGCAGTCCGAGACCACCACCTCCTGACCAGAAAGGAGGGGCATCGTGGCAGCCGACTTTCTTTCGACTACCGGATGCAACAACAAACTCCTTTTCCAGGTTGGAGGATCGTCATGGGAGCAGCACTGCCACGCCGAATATACAACCCCAGCCATAGGGTATGTTCCATTCAATCCTATCTGTTCCATATGACTTCTACAATATGTAATTCGTAAGGACTAATGTTTGTTCACAACACAAACTACACACATTACTCTTCTATTTCTGGGTCTGCGTGGATGAGGACTTCTCTTGATGATGAGAACAACATGGAGGATTACGCTACTCACACCGAATGGTTGAACATGATGTACACTCCACCACCAGACGCCACACAGTACACTCAGCAGGACCAGGGCTACATGGTTTCTCCCCGTCACCATTAGACACTGGTACGGGGCTATTCGCCATCACCTTTCAGCCTGGGCCTACTCGCCGTGCTAGACGTTGTCGGTGATATTTCTCTAATACACATGATTGCGTTAGACATTTACTTTATGTACTACAAGTTTATCTATCTATTCTTGCAAGGGACATAATCTTATTATTTCACATTACAATACATCACTCTTACCCTTCGAAGAAGCGCTAGTGCTCTTGCCGTTGCTGCTCGACATGAAGTTGTTGTCGGAGTCGATGCTCGGACCGCAATGTCAAGACAACGTTTTTTACAACGTTCGATGTTGGAGGTGAAAACCCGTGATTGCCTTCACTGGTTGGACACGCCATTGGTGCACGTGCACTTGTGTTATCTCCTTATTGAAGGGCTTGTTCTTGTGCTGTTGTTCTACCTTTATTTGTTGGACCCGACACCCAAAATGAAAACCCTTGACACGGCATTTACAGGATAGACCCGCCTACGTCGGCAACCTACTTATTTTCCTTCACGAGGCTTTGTACGAGAGTGTCAGCTTAGGCTTAGGTGTTACGATGCGTTTCTTTTTATGGTTGTGCCATTGTTGCATTCATCCTGTACTCTCGCTTTTCTTTTGACAGTTTGGCATCGTTCCCTTGCAAAATAAAATCATAACTATTTGGCATCTGATAGGTTCAACTTTTTTTTTTAAAAAAATTAGGGTTCAAAACATCGTATAGTACTTATCAACTGAAAACCACTGGCCTCAGCCTCAACTCTCACGGTATGAAACAAGATAACGAATGACAATTCAATGGAAAAAGAGTTATGAGATTGGTATTCACACTTAACTCCCTACAAGTATTTGCGTACGTCAGCCTGGCAATCTATACGTATTGTCCAACCACATTCTCTGTACAAGGTCGTCATGGATGACATTCAACGACATGAAAATACACGGACGAAAGCAACAACAGCGAGATGGTCCGAGAAACAGTAATGCTACATCTACAAATAAACTTTACGGAAATCTCTTACGGAATGTACACCGTGGCAGAGCCGGTAGGGTGAAAATACAAACCGTTTCCGGATTTTTAGCAAGGGATAAAATTTGACCCCAACCATTTTCGGCCACGTTCGTCCGTAGCCTTTCCGTAAGCCCATCAATCGGTAAGTCTAGCATTATTGCCCCTAAAACATGGACTGCTAGTCATTTGAATGATTGGTTAGCAGTAAGTTTATGTCTCTAAACCCTCAAAACCATACATTGTTCGTGTGCATGCACTGTTGATGGAAGTCGCACTTGGGAGAGTGTACAACACTGTCTAGCACAGATCCCCCCACGACCACAGTAACCCCGCCGCTCAGACAAGACTTGCGTCCACGCCTTACACATCAGACCAGTCTGATACCACCACCTCCGGACCAGGCTGGAGAGTCTCCGTGGCAGCCGAGTCTAAGACCACCACCTCCAGGCTGGAGAGTCTCTGTAGCAATATCACCAACAATGCTACAATTACGGGCTGAAACCTAAGCACTAAAAGTTACGGGATTAGGTGGAATCAACCGGTTGGTGCAAAGATTAAGGAGAAGGTGGCCGACGTTTTCTCTCTTTCCTCCAAATCAAGCCACGTACATCCCGTAACTCAATCTCGTAAGTTTTGTCCGCAAGTCTAGCATTTTTGGCAATATCATGGGTTTTCACCTCCAACATCGAACATTGTTTCAAACGTTGTCTTGACACTATGGTCTGAGCATTCTCTGGTTGGACACACCTGTTGGCATAGGCGGACCTAGCATCCCTCCTGCCCGGGCAGCCGCCCAGGCTTCCGGCCGGCCGACAGGCTTATTTTCGTCCCTATTTTACATGTATTTGATACAAAATTAGCACACTAAGCCTATTTGCCCAGGCTTGAAATTTTTGCATTTGTTATCTCCTTATTGAAGGCGTTGTTCATGTGCCGTTGTCTGCCTTGATTGGTTGGACCCGACACCCAAAAAAAAAAACCTTGACGCAGCTTTTATAGGATGGACCAAACTACTTATTTTCCTTCACGAGGCTTTGTACGGAAGAGTGTCAGCTTAGTCTTAGGTGTTACGATGCGACTCTTTTTATGGTTGTGCCATTGTTGCATTCATCATGTACTCTCGCTTTTCTTTTGACAGTTTGGCATCTTTGCCTTGCAAAATAAAATTATAACTATTTGGCATCTGAGTGGTTCAACTTTTTTTATATAAAAAAATAGGGTTCAAAACATCGTAGTACTCATCAACTGAAAACCACTGACCTCAGCCTCAACTCTCACGGTATGAAACAAGATAACCGAATGACAATTCAATGGAAAAAGAGTATGAGATTGGTATTCACACTTAACTCCCTACAAGTATTTGCGTACGTCAGCCTGGCAATCTATACGTATTGTCCAACCACATTCTATGTACATGGTCGTCATGGATGACATTCAACGACATGAAAATACACGGACGAAAGCAACACCAGCGAGAGGGTCCGAGAAACAAGGAGAAAAATGAGAGAGCGTGGCTTCTGGTTCGCATGTAGCTCGCGGCAGCGCAGCCAGCCACACCGGCAGGTTTTAGTCACGAGATGCATGGACCAGCCGACGACGACTCGCCGGCCTCGGGGATGCTCTGCAGGGCGGGCCGCCAGTGCTCGTCCCTGTGCAGGTCATGGTGGTGCACCTCCCCGGAGTTCATGATATCCTCCAGTAGCTGCCGGGTCTTCCCGTCACCGCCGCCGGACGCCTTCCTCTCCATCAGCTCATGCAGCTGCCTCTTGGTGATCCTGATCGTCACCTCTGTGTGCTCCCCCTCCGACGCACGGTGGTGGTGGTGGTGGTGGTGCTTGTCGGACGACGATGACGACGCCTCCTCCCACTCCCACTCGCCGTCGTCCGCCCATGACTCGACGGCGTGCCGCGATGACGCCGTGCAGTTCCCCATCAGTCAGAAGACCTTGCCGACTAGCTCTCTGCTTCGTTTCTCCTTCTTTGGTTAGCGAGCTCGATCTAGCTAGCTAGTACTTTCTTTTCCTGTGATCTCTTGCGCACGGTGGGTTGAGTCTTGAGAAATATAGTAAGGTCGACGGGTATGGAATGTAACCAAAGATGGCTTCCGGCGTCTATATATAGTTGAGGGCTGGGTGGCTAGCGGTGGCTGATTCTGCACACGCGCGTATTAGCCATTCGTCCAGCCCGTGTGATGTCACGGATGGAGGCGAATTCTTCCCGGTCCGACGTGGAGTGCCGGTCAGAGGATCTCATCCTCCGCCAGGCTCCCGAACCTGGCAGTACAACCTCGGCGGCTAAGTGCTGCATGCTGCGGTAAGCAAGCGAGTAGTAAAAATTACCTTTTGTTTTCGAGCAACGTGTAAAAATTACCAGGTCTCGACTCTCGAGGCACCCGAGTTGCGCGGGCAGGCTGGTTGAGCCGGTCTTTGGGCCGGCCTGGCGTGTGAATGGGCTTTGGGGCGAATCTCCGGCGGCCTCAAGGGCCACTCCCGCGAGCTTTCGTGTGAGAAGGTGTTTCCTGGTGGAGACTTCATGACGAGGTCACGAGAGGATAACTGGATAAGGATTCTCTGCTTCAGCTTTAGGACATTTACCATGCCCAGTGACGTGTGTTGTCGTAAAATGTAATCAGCTTCTCTTCAAGATAAGTTAATTTTACTGAGCTGATCGATCGGGAAGCTTTTACTCGACACATTTTACTTGCTCGAACCAGTGTACCACCCATCTTCCAATGGCGCATGCATCGCCATGGTTGTTCACAATTGTATGTCAGATCTGTTCGGGGTCACCGTTCCTGTATAATAACACCGAGAAATTAAGCCCGCACGTGTGGTGGTCTGTCTGAAACTGGGAGCTGACAGGATCTCTCTGACCTGCGAGCCATAGAAGTTTCGATGGCCAGGAAAACGGTCGTGGTCCTCTGTGTATGAACGGCTCGTCAAGCACAGGGTATTGTTGATCCACAATTCCACATCAGTTCAACATGTCTTGCGCTTAAATCGTGTACGAGATATCTATAACTCTAATATATTTCGCACGGACGAACATTCCTGGCTGTTACAAATACTGCAACCGGGTTGACATCTGGACCAACGGCCATAATATATCCATATGAGATACTGCAACCTCTCCTCTCCCGACCTAACCTCTCCCCCGAGGCGGCGGCGCCGCCCGCCGTCCCCGGGGAGTTCCCCTCCACTCCGCCCTCCTCCCCTCCCCTACAGGCCCCCCTTCTCCGCCGCCGTCGCCGAGGACGCCGCGGGGCAAAGCCCCTGTGGTGAGGCGGCGGTGGCGGCTCGGTCCTCCGTCGGCAGAGCGCAGCGTGGCCTGCGGGAGTGTGTGGGGGCGGCGGCCTACACCCTCCTCCTCCGTCGACTGAACGCAGCGGGATGGCGGTGGCCGGCGGATCTCCGGCGGCGGATGTTGGCTGCGGTGTGGTCGGATCTGGGCCGAGGTTCGGATCGCGATCCATCGCGGCTGCGTCTCGTCAATGGCACGAGGAGGCTTCGCTGGGTCTTCTTCGCGGCTTGAGGACGTCCGGGTCTTCGGCCCGGGCATGGTGGTGGTGGCTGACTTCATCCACCGAAGGCAGTCGGCCAGGCTGGCTGTGTTGGATTTTTCATCCCACTTTCAGCGCCGGCAGCGAGACGGGGAGGCATAGTAGCCGGTGAAAACCGAGCCGACTCCGGTCATGGCGGGCGATGGCGGCGTCTGCGCCGTTATCTTGTTGAAGGCATCGTCAAGCAACTATCGCTAACCTACTCGTTCCGGCGGCGAGATGGAGGAGCTTGGAAGCCGGCGATGGTGTCACCGGTGGAGGGTTGGAGTGGCCAGCCCAGGATGGTCGCCGACATGGGGGTCCGACCTGAATAAAGGCGGCGGTCCTAGGGCCTCTCTTGCGTGAAGAGGAGGACCTACCGGAGGCCTGGACTCGTGATCGGCCGGAGTGTTGAGTTCCGGAAGGCTCCGTCGATGAATGTAACAGTGCTTTTGCCTGGAGTTTGTTGGATCGGAGGTATTCGGTCGTGCGCACCCATGTTTTTATTCCGACCGATTGGTTCTGGAGGGAGCGGTGCGAAGCTCTTTTTCTTTGATTGACATCAAGTGACTATGGATCCATGATAGAGAATTTCATGAAGGCCGGAGGGGAGGACTAGCTAAGGGAGGTTCAAGTCTTTGTGATGTTGAGAGACTTGCTTGGTGTTCCGGGTTTCACATCAGCGGTATGAAAGTGGGGGCGACAACACAGGTGAAGTGCAGAGTCCTACCTTTCAGGGTGAAAACCCAAGGTCTGGCCTTAATTGGTTGTGCCTAGCAATGTCCTTGGTGAAGGCATTTGTTTTGAGAGCGGGGACTAGTATGTAATTCAGGTGTTATCTTGGCGGTGGATGTATTGCTGTTGTTAGGCCCGAGATACTATAGCGGGACTTTTGTTTATTAGTTTTCTTTTCTTGTTTTTGGTTGTGTGCATCCGTAGTGCCATTAGGGTGGTGCGTTGTTGCAGAGGCTGGGTGTAATTGGTATCTTCTTGATATTAATATATTCCCTTTATCGAAAAAAATATGAGATACTGCAACCGGGTTGACATCTGGAGGTCTTTTTGATCGTGAAGAATGACCAAGTCTAGGTTGTGTTGGCTTCTGAACTTCAAAAATTTAATCAATCACCGAGCTGTTGTTCTTCAGAATCGAGGGAATCACAGTTCTATGGGGCATGTACCGATGCGGCTTCGAGACATTATGCTTACAGCATTTCAAGGTGCATATATATGGGTCTTGACATTTGAAGGTCTAGGCCTTTAGATCGCCAAGAATAACTAGGCCCGGGCTGCATTGGCTTCATTTTTTTCGATCAAGGAGCATAGCCCTAACCTGTGCATTTAAAGGATGCACACAACTTTCTTCTTTATTAAATTACTCGCAATACCTTGCAAGTTGAATACAAAGATCAATCTCGATCCTAGCGACAACTTGCTATACCTACGATGAAGGGGGGACCATGAACAAGGCTATACTCCCTGATGGTACACCAACACACATCATCCAAAAAGCAAAACACTGAGGGTGTGCCACTGCACACGTCGCAGAGTTCGCAACCGCCATCTATCTCGAACCCATCTCCAAGCGAGATCAACGTATTGACCATGCCAGGCCTGCCGTCGACGTCACCATAACACCAAACAGCTCCACCATCCTGCCCACGTCCAGCAATCCTCGCCCGTCTTCGATACCCCGCAGCTCCACGCCGCTGAGAATCATCGATGACAACGTGGTAGATGAACACCACTCCACAAAAAAACCACCTCCATCCAGCCGCTGCTCTAAAAACGATGCCCCAAGAGGTAGCACGACGCAGGAAGCGTCGTCATCGTCTGATCCTGGCTGGATCTAGGGTTTCCCCCGGAGCAGCACGAGTGAGTTCCCGCGGACTGCGACGACGATGCCTTCAAGAAGAAAGCGGCGCTTAACGCCGCCATCTTCCGCCTATCTTGAGACGGTTTTCACCGATAGCCGCAAGTCCCCAACTCGGCGAGAGCAAACGGAGAGGCCAACAAAGATGATGCCTTCGTAGGGGAACGACGCCAATAGCCGTCGCCATCATCCGCCAAGAACGAAGTCAAGGCTCGGTGTTCACCGGTGGCCCCTTCGCCGCTAGCTCGTCGTCGACTAGATCTTCATCGCCGGGGTAGAGGGATCTCGTGATCCGCCACCCCAACAACCAGCCGACCTCCTCCGGCGAAGAAGAAGGCCGCCTCCACCGTCAAATCCAAGGCTGCTGCCCCGGGCGACCTCGTACCGCGGGAGAAGCCCAAGATCATCGCCCCTCACCGGCGAGAGGCGGAGGGAATGGCGTTGTCCGCCACCACCAGCAACCACCGGCGTGCCGCCGATGGGAGGCGGGGAGGCCGCAACACAGGCTCTGGCCACCATCCCCATCCATCCATGCGGGAGGGCCACCGTCGCCTTCCATCCTTATCAGACCGCCGCCGCCCTGGGAGGCGGGAGGGCTGCCGCCACGCGTGAGAAACTCCCTGGCCGTCGTCCCCGCCGCGTTACGAGGGAAGCCCCCCGCCGCCGCCACGCCCCGAGGTCTTTGCCCCGGCGGCGCTGCCGACGGCGGCGGCAGGAGGCGGCTAGGGTTGGGAGGGTTGGGGGTGCAGGAGGGTTGGGAGGGTCGGGAGGGTTGGGCTAATGAGGGTTGGGTTTGAGTACTCATATGTTACTCATATGTTGGGCTATTGAGGCTGCATTGGCTTCATGTAATTCCCAAAAACTAATCAATCACTGAGGACTTGTTCTTCAGCGGCACAATTCTGTCGTAATTCAGGAGCATGTACCTATGCACCAACTTTGAGAAAATCTCTCTCTTTCAGCATTTCAGGGTGCATATATATTTGAGTCTTGACATTTGGAGGTCTAGGCCTCTTGATCGCAAACAGTTTTTTTTTGCCTCTCGAGCTCCTGTGCTCTCGTCATTTTTCAAAAATTTAAAAATATTTTTACAGGTTATAAAAAAATATGAAAATAATTCTAGGAGTTGTCACTGAAACATCACACAATCATGCAAAATCTCTACCCGAAATTCTTTTTATCTTGTGCTAGATAAAAATGACAAAATCTGATATATTTTGGAATTTGAAATGTACTATTTAGATCTACACTTTTATTTTTTATTTTTGTGCTGCCCAGAATATGAATTTTTTGAATTTAATATTTTGCACGTTCGTGGGGTACATCATTGCCTATGTGCGTATTTTTTTAGAAATTTGTGAAACTCAAAATATGATTCTTAATTATTTTTTTTAAAACGAGATCACTGCAGTAAGGGCCTATTGATATTTTTTCATAGGAAATTTGAACGTTTAATTTGTAGAAAAAAATTTAAGGTTAAATCTATAGAATTTTTTTCAATGATGGTTGTTTGATTTGTAGGGTTGATTTCCATAGGAATTCCTTTGCACTAGATTTCATAGAAAATCTAATATCCACTCATACATGTTTTTGAGAATCCTATACTTTTCCCATGATGGAATCAAACAAACTTTCATTCATATGAATTCTTGTAAAATTTGTAGTGGACATGCCATTGCAATCTTACATTTCTTCTGTTCCTACGTTTTTTTTCTATTGCAAATCAAATAGGCCCTAACTAGGTCTAGGTTGCATTGGCTTCTGAAATTTTCAAACATAATCAATCACTGAGGACTTGTTTATCAGCTGCACAATTCTGTCGTAATTCAGGAGCATGGACCGATGCAGCTTTGAGACAATCTGTCTCTTTCAACATTTCAGGGTGCATATATATGGATCTGAATTTGGTGTCGCTTAGAAATTAAGAGAGGTTGGTCCATCATAAGGGCAAAACTGGTCAGCGGAATAAATCATCGATAGGTATAGCCTATAGATTGGACAAATTCAGTGTGGAACAAATCAACAAATCATTGATAGATACCTATAGTCGTTTCATGCTAGTAATGTAATCGTAAGTGTCCATTTCAGTAGTTTCAGTTTGACTGCGATTGTAGATGGACGGAAATAGTTAGGTAAGCATATAGCGCCTGCTTTTACCGGCCCCAGCTAGGTAGTGAATCTGTGAAGTGAATGTCACTTTTATACTGTTCTTAATTAATGGAAGAAACGAAAATTTGATCTAAGGTTTACAAGAAGTCAGCCATTTCGTTCTGCTTTCAGTTTTCGTTTGAAGATGGCATTTCATTTCATATCTCCTCTGTCTACAGTTCTTTACAGCAGTGACCATAATGCTTGAGAGTTCCAGGATTATACAAACTGCAAACACAGCATTAAGGAAGCAAAATATAAGAGGTTTCCACAAATGAAACTGCAGAAACTCATGGCATTTTTGCAGCGTGTACATCTCCGAACAGAATCTCTATCTAAAAAACCTATGTACTCCTACTGCAACTATATATGCACATCAGAAATTCAGAATCAAGAGAAATGGGCCTCCTCGCCTTCGGAGATGCTCTGCAGCGACGGCCTCCAGTGCCCCCTAGCCTCGGGCTGGTCGCAGCACACCGTGCCAGAGTTGATCAGCTCCGCGAGCACCTGCTCCGTCCATGCCCCCATGCCGTCTAGCCCTGCTTTCTGCAGCAGCTCCTGGACCTGCCTCTTGGTCACCCTGATCTTCACCTCCACCCGCTGATCCACCTTCTCGGCGGCCGCACTATTCCCCTCCTCCTCCACGTCCACCACCCACTCGTCGTCATCCACCCACGACGCGGCGGCGCGCTGCGACTTGAAACAGTTGCAGTTCCCCATCGACGATCGATCTCCGGATCGATGTAGATATACAAGTTTATATCTCAAGCCTCGGAGCTGGCTCTGGATCTTTTTGAGCTAGATCGTGCGGCTTGAGTGGCTATTCTTTTTGCGAGAGACGAACGGAGAGAGCGAGAGCGAGAGAGGGGATCGTTTGGCCTGCGTGGTAAAGCTTATTTATATACCTGGAGGCTGGAAGATGGCCGTGGTTAGCGAGGCGTTTAGCGCGACGTGCCAACTTGGACCTTGGTGAAGTTGGACGTGGAAAACGGTCGTGTTCCTCTGTCACTCTGTGTATGGACGTCTCGTCGAACACAGGGTATTGTTGATCCACATCAGTTGAACATGTCTTGCGCTGAAATCGTGTGCGAGACATATATAACTCTAATATTTCGCACGGATGAACATTCTCCAGCTTCTGCACGTGTTAGTGCCTGGCTGTTGCAATCCTGCAACCGGGTTGACATCTGGACCAAACGTCGTAATATATCCCTATAAGATCCCGCAGCCTCACGTTGACATTTGAAGGTCTTTTGGATTGTGAGGAATAACTAAGTCTAGGTTGCATTGGGTTCTCAACTTGCAAAGTTTAATCAATCATCGAGGGGTTGTTCTTCAGCATCGCTGTTCTGTCTATAATTTAGGAGCATATACCGAAGCGGCTTCGAGACAATCTGTCTCTTACAACATTTCAGGGTGCATATATATTGGTCTTGACATTTGGAGGTCTGGGCCTTTAGATCACGAAGGTCCAAACTGCATTGGCTTCCTGTAATTTCCAAACTTAATCAATCATTGAGGGCTTGTTCTTCAGCGGCACAATTGTGTGGTAATTCAGGAGCATGTACCAATGCATCTTTGAGGCAATCTCTCTTGCGCTGAAATCGTGTGCATATATATGGGTCTTACATTTGGAAGCCTAGGCCTTTAGATCGCGAACAATAAGGGCCTATTCATTGGCTTCTGAACTTCCTAAGTTTAATCAATCACTGAGGGGTTGTTCTTCAGCATCACAGTTCTGTCGCAATTTACGGGCATGTACCGACGCGGCTTCAAGACAATCTGTCTCTTACAACATTTCAGGATGCATATGTATGGGTCTTGACATTTGGAGGACCAGCCTTTAGATCGCGAACAATAACTAGGTCCAGGCTGCATTGGCTTCATGTAATTCCCAAATTTAATCAATCACTCAGGGCTTTTTCTTCAGCTGCACAATTCTGTCATAATTCAGGAGCATGTACCGATGCAGCAGCTTTGAGGCAATCTCTCTCTTTCAGCATTTCAGGGAGCATATATATCTGGGTCTTGATATTTGGAGGTCTAGGCCTTTTGATCACAAAGAGTATCCGGAAATTCAATTTAGCTCCCGGGTGCGTATGCTCCCTCTACCAAGAAATATATTTTGAAGTGTCGAAAAATTTTAACAAAAAATTCTACCTCTAGATCTCCACAATATATATGTTCATACGCCAAGTTTCGAGAAAAACCGATATTTTTTTGTGGTCTATATAAAAAAGAGAAAATTTATGTTGTGACAAGCTTTATTTTAAGCACTGAATTTTGTCTTTTTTACACACGCCACAAGACAAGTCGAATTTTGACGAACAACTTTGTGGCCGTGTAGCATGTGAAGATGTTCGTGCGAATTTTTTGTTTCAAATTTTTTGATGTTTCAAAATGTATCTAAGATGCATTTTAAAATAAAGAGATCATATGATCCCATGTGCCAAAACACCACTTCCAGGAGTATCGGCCTATTGATTGATTTACACAGAAAATTTTAAGGTTAAAACTAGAGAAAATTTTTAAGTCTTAAATCTACGGAAAATTTTCTATGATGGTTTTTTGATTTGTAGGATTGATTTCCATAGGAATTCCTTTGCACTAGATTTCATAGAAATCTAGTATCCAGCCATACCTCTTTTTGAGAATCTTTTACTTTTCTTGTGGCGGAATCGAACAAACTTTCATTCATATGAATTCCTATAAAATTTGTAGTGGACATGCCATTGCAATCCTACGTTTCTTCTGTTCCTATGTTTTTCCTATCTGCAAATCAAATAGACCCTAACTAGGTCCAGGTTGCATTAGCTTCTGAAATTTCAAACTTAATCAATTACCGAGGGCTTGTTCTTCAGCTGCACAACTTTGTCGTAATTCAGGAGCATGGACCAATGCAGTTTTGAGACAATCTGTCTCTTTCAGCATTTCAGGGTGCATATATTTTTTTTTTCGAGGATGAGGGTGCATATATATATGGATCTGAATTTGGTGTTGCGTAGAAGTTAAGAGAGGTTGGTCCAGCATAAGGGTGAAACTGGCCACCGGAATAAATCGTCGATAGGTATAGCCTATAGATTGGACCAATTCAGTGTGGAACAAATCATTGATAGGTACCTATAGTCGTTTCATGCTAGTAATGTAATCGTAAGTGTCCATTTCAGTAGTTTCAGTTTGACTGCGATTGTAGAGGGACGAAAATAGTTAGGTGTCGCGTCCGTCTGCGCCTGAAAAACTGCTGAGGGTTCGCGTCCGTCTGCGCCTCTCCGTGGAATATAAGGCCCTGGATACCTACTGAAAGCAACGGTTCAAGTTTCTCCTATGCCGTTTTGGTAAGGATAATACCAAATTCTTCCATGCCTGCGCGTCGGCGCGTCTCAGAAAAAATCAGATCAAGGGCCTTCATAATGGCGACAGGGTCGTGTACAACCATGCGGAAAAAGCTAAATTATTGCATAACTTCTATGTTGGCCTTCCTGGCGCCTCCACCCACCGTTATGGGGCTTCGACCTACGCGTCGTCATGCCGCGAGTTGCAGGAGCTGGAGAGACCTTTTACCCTGCAAGAGGCAAAAGACACCGTTTGGGCTATGCACGTGGATAGCAGCCCTGGTCCCGATGGTTTTGGCCCTGCGTTCTTCCGTACCTCCTCATGGCCTTCCTTCAGGATTTCTACGATAGGGTAGCGCCCCTTGACGGACTCAACCAGGCGTTTATTTCTCTCATTCCGAAAAAAGATGATGTACTGACAGATGATGGCTTCCGTCCCATCTCGCTCCAGAACTGTGTTATGAAGATTATCACTCGAATCCTTACAACTAGGCTACAACACTACATCGAGCGCCTCATCTCCTTTGAGCAGTCTGGATTTGTTAAGGGGCGGAACATTGTCAACAACTTCCTCTACGCCGCCGATGTGGTCCAAAGCTGCCAAGCCCGAGGATCCCTGGCTGTGGTGCTCAAGCTTGAATTGAAGAAAGCGTTCGACTCCGTCAACTGGGAGGCGCTGGATGCTATTCTGGATGCACGTGGCCTCAGCCCCATGTTTCGGTCCTGGATCTCCGCAATTCTTAACACATGGCGGACTGCTGTGCTGCTGAATGGTGTCCCCGGGCGATGGATTTCTTGCAAGAATGGGCTGCGTCAGGGGGACCCCCTATCGTCATACCTGTACTTGGCCGTCGCCGACCTCCTCCCCTGCCTCATCGTCATGGAGGGGGGTAGCGACCGCCTGTTGCACCCTCTTGTTGACGACCTTCCGTGCCCTGTAATCCAATATGCAGACGATACCCTACTGATCCCGAGAGCTGAACACTCCCAAGTCCGTCGCCTCCGCGAGCTCCTTGACCTCTTCCCGTAGGCAACAGGTCTACACATTAACTTCCACAAGAGCACCTTCTTCCTCGTTGGTGGTGTCACTGCTGAGCTGGCCTCGGATCTCGCAAGCATCCTCGGCTATCCCGTCTCATCCTTCCCCCAGACATACCTTGGGTTGCCTCCCTCGAACCACAAACTTCCTGAGCTGCGCTGGAATTCCTCTCCGTCAAGATCTCCAAGCGCATCCCTAGATGGCAGACGTCCTTGCTCCCAATTGGCGGGCGCCTCACCCTCACTACGGCAGTCCTGTCGGCCCTCCCATCGTTTGCCATGTCTGTTCTACTGATCCCCAAAGGGACACTCTCAAAAATTGATAGACCTCGACGAGCGATGTTATGGAAGGCAAAAGACAAATGCTCTGGTGGTGACTGCCAAGTTGCCTGGGACTATGTTTGCCGTCTGCGGTCCGAAGGTGGGCTGAGTGTTGTTGATCTCGGTCTCCAGAACAAATGTCTCCTACTGAAGGCGCTGCATGGGTTGTTCACCGGACGGGACTCCCCATGGACCAGGTGGGTAAAGCGCAGTTACCTCGGTGCCCGCCCGCATGTGGCCACCCCCGCTTGGAAGGGCTTTGATACGCGTACAGCACGCGTCCGTTGGGAACCCCAAGAGGAAGGTGTGATGCGTACAGCGGCAAGTTTTCCCTCAGTATGAAACCAAGGTTTATCGAACCAGTAGGAGCCAAGAAGCACGTTGAAGGTTGATGGCGGCGAGATGTAGTGCGGCGCAACACCAGAGATTCCGGCGCCAACGTGGAACCTGCACAACACAAACCAAGTACTTTGCCCCAACGAAACAACGAGGTTGTCAATCTCACCGGCTTGCTGTAACAAAGGATTAGATGTATAGTGTGGATGATGATTGTTTGCAGAAAACAGAACAGAAAAATGAGTAGATTGTATTTCAGGAAAGAGAATTGGACCGGGGTCCACAGTTCACTAGAGGTGTCTCTCCCATAAGATAAACAGCATGTTGGGTGAACAAATTACACTTGGGCAATTGACAAATAAAGAGGGCATGACCATGCACATACATATTATGATGAGTATTGTGAGATTTAATTGGGCATTACGACAAAGTACATAGACCGCTATCCAGCATGCATCTATGCCTAAAAAGTCCACCTTCAGGTTATCATCCGAACCCCTCCAGTATTAAGTTGCTAACAACGGACAATTACATTAAGTATTGCGCGTAATGTAATCAGTAACTACATCCTCGAACATAGCACCAATGTTTTATCCCTAGTGGCAACAGCACATCCATAATCTTAGAGATTTCTGTCACTTCCCCAGATTCACGGAGATATGAACCCACTATCGAGCATAAATACTCCCTCTTGGAGTTACAAGCATCTACTTGGCCAGAGCATCTACTAGTAACGGAGAGCATGCAAGATCATAAACAACACATAGATATAAATTGATAATCAACATAACATGGTATTCTCTATTCATCGGATCCCAACAAACACAACATATAGAATTACAGATAGATGATCTTGATCATGTTCGGCAGCTCACAAGACCCGACAATTAAGCACAATGGGGAGAAGACAACCATCTAGCTACCGCTATGGACCCATAGTCCAGGGGTAGACTACTCACACATCACTCCGGAGGCGACCATGGCGGCGTAGAGTCCTCCCAGATGATTCCCCTCTCCGGCAGGGTGCCGAGGCGATCTCCGAATCCCCGAGATGGGATTGGCGACGGCGGCGTCTCCGGAAGGTTTTCCGTATCGTGGCTCTCGGTACTGGGGGTTTCGCGACGAAGGCTATTTGTAGGCGGAAGGGCAGGTCAAGGGGCGTCACGAGGGGCCCACACCCTAGGTCGGCGCGACCAGGGCTTGGGCCGCGCCGCCTATGGTTTGGCCACCTCGTGGCCCCACTTCGTTGACTCTTCGGTCTTCTGGAAGCTTCGTGGCAAAATAGGACCTTGGGCGTTGATTTCGTCCAATTCCGAGAATATTTCTTTACTAGGATTTCTGAAACCAAAAACAGCGAAAACAGCAACTGCACTTCGGCATCTTGTTAATAGGTTAGTTCTAGAAAATACACGAATATGACATAAAGTGTGCATAAAACATGTAGATATCATCAATAATGTGGCATGGAACATAAGAAATTATCGATACGTCGAGACGTATCAGCATCCCTGCTTAGTTCTGCTCGTCCCGAGCAGGTAAACGATAAACAAAGATAATTTCTGAGTGACATGCCATCATAACCTTGATCATACTATTTGTAAGCATATGTAGTGAATGCAGCGATCAAAACAATGTATATGACATGAGTAAACAAGTGAATCATATAGCAAAGACTTTTCATGAATAGTACTTCAAGACAAGCATCAATAAGTCTTGCATAAGAGTTAACTCATAAAGCAATAATTCATAGTAAAAGCATTGAAGCAACACAAAGGAAGATGAAGTTTCAGCGGTTGCTTTCAACTTGTAACATGTATATCTCATGGATATTGTCAACATAGAGTAATATAACAAGTGCAATATGCAAGTATGTAGGAATCAATGCACAGTTCACACAAGTGTTTGCTTCTTGAGATGGAGAGAATAGGTGAACTGACTCAACAATAAAAGTAAAAGATGGTCCTTCAAAGAGGAAAAGCATCGATTGCTATATTTGTGCTAGAGCTTTGATTTTGAAAACATATAGAGAGCATAAAGTAAAATTTTGAGAGGTGTTTGTTGTTGTCAACGAATGGTAGTGGGCACTCTAACCCCTTGCCGACAAACCTTCAAAGAGCGCCTCCCATTTTATTTTATTTTTGTGTGGCACTCCTTCCAACCTTTCTTTCACAAACCATGGCTAACCGAATCCTTCGGGTGCCCGCCAACAATCTCATACCATGAAGGAGTGCCTTTTTATTTTTAGTTTTATTATGATGACACTCCTCCCCACCTTTGCTTTCTCAAGCCATGGCTAACCGAATCCTTCGGGTGCCGTCCAACAATCACATACCATGGAGGAGTGTCTATTTTTATTAATTAATTTGGGACTGGGAATCCCATTGCCAGCTCTTTTTGCAAAATTATTGGATAAGCGGATGAAGCCACTAGTCCATTGGTGAAAGTTGCCCAACAAGATTGAAAGATAAACACCACATACTTCCTCATGAGCTATAAAACATTGACACAAATCAGAAGTAATAAATTTTGAATTGTTTAAAGGTAGCACTCAAGCAATTTACTTTGGAATGGCGGAGAAATACCATGTAGTAGGTAGGTATGGTGGACACAAATGGCATAGTGGTTGGCTCAAGTATTTGGATGCATGAGAAGTATTCCCTCTCGATACAAGGCTTAGGCTAGCAAGGTTATTTGAAACAAACACAAGGATGAAGGTGCAGCAAAACTCACATAAAAGACACATTGTAAACATTATAAGACTCTACACCGTCTTCCTTGTTGTTCAAACTCAATACTAGAAATTATCTAGACCTTAGAGAGACCAAATATGCAAACCAAATTTTAGCATGCTCTATGTATTTCTTCATTAATGGGTGCAAAGCATATGATGCAAGAGCTTAAACATGAGCACAACAATTGCCAAGTATCACATTATCCAAGACATTTTAGCAATTACTACATGTATCATTTTCCAATTCCAACCATATAACAATTTAACGAAGAAGAAACTTCGCCATGAATATTATGAGTAGAACCTAAGGACATACTTGTCCATATGCTACAGCGGAGCGTGTCTCTCTCCCATATAATGAATGCTAGGATCCATTTTATTCAAACAAAACAAAAACAAAACAAACCGACGCTCCAAGCAAAGCACATAAGATGTGATGGAATAAAAATATAGTTTCAGGGAGGAACCTGATAATGTTGTCGATGAAGAAGGGGATGCCTTGGGCATCCCCAAGCTTAGACGCTTGAGTCTTCTTGATATATGCAGGGGTGAACCACCGGGGCATCCCCAAGCTTAGAGCTTTCACTCTCCTTGATCATGTTGTATCATCTCCCTCTCTTGATCCTTGAAAACTTCCTCCACACCAAACTTAGAACAACTCATTAGAGGGTTAGTGCACAATCAAAATATACATGTTAAGAGGTGACATAATCATTCTTAACACTTCTGGACATTGCACAAAGCTACTGAAAGTCAATGGAATCAAAATATCCATCGAACATAACAAAACTGGCAATGCGAAATAAAAGGCAGAATCTGTCAAAACAGAACAGTTCGTATTGACGAATTTTATTGAGGCACCAGACTTGCTCAAATGAAAATGCTCAAATTGAATGAAAGTTGCGTACATATCTCAGGATCACTTACATAAATTGGCATAATTTTCTGAGTAACCTACAGAGAATTTTTCCCAGATTCGTGACAGCAAAGAAATCTGTTTCTGCGCAGTAATCCAAATCTAGTATGAACTTTACTATCAACGACTTTACTTGGCACAATAAAACACTAAACTAAGATAAGGAGAGGTTGCTACAGTAGTAAACAACTTCCAAGACACAAAATAAAAACAAAGTACTGTAGTAAAAACCATGGGTTGTCTCCCATAAGCGCTTTTCTTTTTCAGCTAGGCGCAGAAAGTGTGTATCAAGTATTATCGGAGGGTGGTGCATCAACCTTACCTTGGGCTTTACCCTTACCTTTCTTGTTGTTTTTCTTTCTCTTTGATTTAGGAAATATATGATTCCCCCGGTGTAGAGGTGAATTCCAGGGTGCCTTCTCCCACATCTATGACTGCTCCCAATAGTTTCAGCAGGATCTTCCGAGTGTGATTTTTCCTGTCCCTACACATTCAATAACAAGATAATCAATGGATATTGTTCTTCCAAGAATGGTTGTATGCACACCTGCGGCTATTCCCTTAGGAATTATAACAGAGTTATCAATGAGAGTTATTTCTTCTCCTCCTTCATCAACTCCCCAAAGTTTCAAAGATTTATAAATGCTCTCAGGTATAAGGCAAAATTCAGACATAATATCACAATTGGCATGAAGAGTTTGATCACCGATAACAATTTTAACAGTAGGATCCCATAATGAAGGTTCAGAGTTCACTAAAACTTGTTCAAGACGATTACGAACATAGCGATAGTTGTCATCCAAGCGAGATGTACTTATCTCGAGATTGTTTAATCTATTATAAATGCTAATAAGGGCTGAATCAAAGTTATTAACTGAATCATGTGATGCAACCAACTTCTTTATGGCATTAAAAGCTTGATCCCCATTGCAATGAAGGAAATCTCCTCCCACTAAAGCATCCAAAGCATATCTATAGCGAATCATAAGACCAAAAAAAAATTACTAAGGAGCAAACTTAGAGTCATTTGAGGTTCAGTTTTACGATAAGAAGTAAAAATTCTAGACCAAGCATCCTTAAAACTCTCCTCATCCCCTTGTTTAAAAGTGAAGACTAATTCTTGAGGCGAAGAAGTAACAGGTTCAGAGCTAGACATGGTAACAAAATTAACTAATTTTTTTGTATTTTTAATATAGAGTGCAAGACAGTAAATAAAGCAAACTAGATGCAAGTAACTAATTTTTTTGTGTTTTTGATATAGCAAACAAGATAGCAAATAAAGTAAAACTAGCAACTAATTTTTTTGTATTTTGATTTAGTGCAGCAAACAAAGTAGTAAATAAAACTAGGCAAGACAAAAACAAAGTAAAGAGATTGGGATGTGGAGACTCCCTTGCAGCGTGTCTTGATCTCCCAAACGGCGCAAAAAGAGCTTGATACGCGTACAAGACGCGTCCGTTGGGAACCCCAAGAGGAAGGTGTGATGCGTACAGCGCAAGTTTTCCCTCTATGAAACCAAGGTTTATCGAACCAGTAGGAGCCAAGAAGCACGTTGAAGGTTGATGGCGGCGAGATGTATTGCGGCGCAACACCAGGGATTCCGGCGCCAACGTGGAACCTGCACAACACAAACCAAGTACTTTGCCCCAACGAAACAGCGAGGTTGTCAATCTCACCGGCTTGCTGTAACAAAGGATTAGATGTATAGTGTGGATGATGATTGTTTGCGAAAACAGTAGAACAAGTATTGCAGTAGATTGTATTTCAGTAAGAGAATGGACCGGGGTCCACAGTTCACTAGAGGTGTCTCTCCCATAAGATAAACAGCATGTTGGGTGAACAAATTACAGCTGGGCAATTGACAAATAAAGAGGGCATGACCATGCACATACATATTATGATGAGTATTGTGAGATTTAATTGGGCATTACGACAAAGTACATAGACCGCTATCCAGCATGCATCTATGCCTAAAAAGTCCACCTTCAGGTTATCATCCGAACCCCTCCGGTATTAAGTTGCTAACAACAGACAATTGCATTAAGTATTGCGCGTAATGTAATCGTAACTACATCCTCGAACATAGCACCAATGTTTTATCCCTAGTGGCAACAACACATCCATAATCTTAGAGATTTCTGTCACTTCCCGATTCACGGAGACATGAACCCACTATCGAGCATAAATACTCCCTCTTGGAGTTACAAGCATCTACTTGGCCAGAGCATCTACTAGTAACGGAGACCATGCAAGATCATAAACAACACATAGATATAAATTGATAATCAACATAACATGGTATTCTCTATTCATCGGATCCCAACAAACACAACATATAGAATTACAGATAGATGATCTTGATCATGTTCGGCAGCTCACAAGACCCGACAATTAAGCACAATGGGGAGAAGACAACCATCTAGCACCTATGGACCCATAGTCCAGGGGTAGACTACTCACACATCACTCCGGAGGCGACCATGGCGGCGAGTCCTCCGGGAGATGATTCCCCTCTCCGGCAGGGTGCCGGAGGCGATCTCCTGAATCCCCCGAGATGGGATTGGCGGCGGCGCGTCTAGAAGGTTTTTCGTATCGTGGCTCTCGTGATCGGTTCGCGACGAAGGCTATTTGTAGGCGAAAGGGCAGGTCAAGGCCACGAGGGCCCACACCCTAGGTCGGCGCGGCCAGGGCTTGGGCCGCGCCGCCCATGGTTTGGCCACCTCGTGGCCCCACTTCGTTGACTCTTCGGTCTTCCTGAAGCTTCGTGGCAAAATAGGACCTTGGGCGTTGATTTCGTCCAATTCCGAGAATATTTCTTTACTAGGATTTCTGAAACCAAAAACAGCGAAAACAGAATCGGCACTGGCATCTTGTTAATAGGTTAGTTCCAGAAAATGCACGAATATGACATAAAGTGTGCATAAAACATGTAGATATCATCAATAATGTGGCATGGAACATAAGAAATTATCGATACGTCGGAGACGTATCAGGCTTCCAATCACTCATTCTTCTATACCGCTCCATTACGAGAGTTGAACCCCGCGACGGGCGCTCCACCTCGCAAAGGTACGATACTTGGACCCCGCTGCCCCCCCTGTCGGCAGCCCTCCCCGCTGGCTTCTCCCACTGCCTCCGCCCCCTCGCCACTGTTGCCGATACCCTCAAGAGCGGTGCGGTTGAGGTTCCACTTATTCACCGTGTCTCTGCAGCAGCCACCGGCGAGATGGAGTTCATCCATGCTTGCCTCTCCCGGATCTCCCTCACTTCGGCGCCAGACATTCGCACCGTCTTGCTCGGCCCATTGACAGACTTCTCCACAGGGGATTTCTACCGGTCCCTCCACTCCTCAGGATGTATCGAAGACGGATCACGACGACAACCCTGACTGATTTGAAGCCTTCCAAGATGCGAGATGTTCGTTGTTGGATGATCTGCGCTTTCAAAAGCGCGTAGAAGATCTTGACGATGCCACAATCGGGCAGCACCTCCGTACTCGGTCACACGTACGATGTTGATGAAGACGACGTCCTCCTCCCTGTTCCAGCGGGCAGTGGAAGTAGTAGATCCTCCTCGGAATCCCGGCAGCACGACGGCGTGGTGACGGTGGTGGTGGAGAACTTCGGCAGGGCTTCGCCTATGCGCTAAGACATCCTTTTAGTGACGGAGGGAGTAACAGACATAGTTTAACACTTAGACAAGTGCAAGTTCACATAAATATTTTTGCATTGACACTAAGACTGCTCGTGGGCAGTCGCTTGGCCGCCTGATCGCTTGTCTTGTAGGAAGAAGCCGCGATCGTTGCGATCGCTTGGGATTTGGGACTAGATCTTCTGGAATCGTTCCAAACAGAGATGAGTCGTCGGGACTGTAGGCGGCTGTCTATAATTAGTAGGTGGCATGTAGGCCTAGTTTCATGTGTAAATGTAGGCCTACCAAGAACATGGGCCTGTCTAGGTTACATTTGCGGAAACTTTTCACATTTGTTTATCCGGAATTTCCTTTGCCGTTTTCGTTTCCGTCGGAAACAGCTCCCTCGTTTTCATTTCCGTTTCCTTTTATGATTTTTCCGTTTCCTTTCGTTTTCCGCAAAATGCTATTTCCTTTTCCCTTTTTTTCTCTCAATTTCCTTTTTCTTCGAAAATGGACGAAAAGATTCCCTTTTGATTTTCAACCCTAGCTGCGGGAGTATTATGTGGAGGAGGGGCGCTAGGGTTTGGGGAGAGGGGGAGGTCTTGGGCGCCGGCCACTTGGGGCTGCGGCCAAGGAGGCTTGGTGTGGCCGGCCCCCTCCCCTTGCTCCTCATTATATAGGTGGAAGCCCCCAAGAGTTGTAGTCCAAGTCTTCGAATAAGACCCCAACACAAAAAGTTGCCATAGGTGGGAAACCTGTACTCAAGATGGGAGTCCTACTCAAGGTGTGACTCCCACCTTTCCTTGAGGGGGGTGGCCCGCCACCTTAGGTGGAGTCCACCTGGGACTCCTCCCGCTTAGGGTTGGCCGGCCATGCTAGTGGAGTCCCTCCGGGACTCGCCTTCCATAGTGATTTCTTCCACTTTTCTAGAACCTTCTAGAACCTTCCATAAATGCACCGATCATTTTCAAACTTATAAAATGACTTCCTATATATGAATCTTATTCTCCGGACCATCCGGAACTCCTCGTGATGTCATGAATCCCATCCGAGACTCCGAACAAAACTTCAAACTCCATTCCATATTCCATATCTACTTAAACGACATCAAACATTAAGTGTGTCACCCTACGGTTCGCGAACTATGCATACATGGTTGAGACTTCTCTCCGACCAATAACCAATAGCGGGATTTGGAGATCCATAATGGCTCCCACATATTCAACGATGGCTTAGTGATCGAATGAACCATTTACATACGATACCGATTCCCTTTGTCACGCGATATTTTACTTGTCCGAGGTTTGATCATCGGTATCTCTATACCTCGTTCAACCTCATCTCCGACAAGTACTCTTTACTCGTACCGTGGTATGTGGTCTCTTATGAACCATTCATATGCTTGCAAGCTAATTAGACGATATTCCACCGAGAGGGCCCAGAGTATATCTATCCGTCATCGGGATGGACAAATCCCACAGTTGATCCATATGCCTCAACTCATACTTTCCGAATACTTAATCCCACCTTTATAACCACCCATTTACGCAGTGGCGTTTGATGTAATCAAAGTACCCTTCCGGTATAAGTGATTTACATGATCTCATGGTCGAAGGACTAGGTAACTATGTAACGAAAGCTTATAGCAAATTAAACTTAATGATGTGATCTTATGCTATGCTTATTTGGGTGTGTCCATTATATCATTCACCTAATAACATAACCTTGTTATTAATAACATCCGGTGTGTGTCCATTATATCATTCACCTAATGACATAACCTTGTTATTAATAACATCCAATGTTCATGATCACGAAACCATGATCATCTATTAATCAACAAGCTAGTTATACAAGAGGCTTACTAGGGACTCCTTGTTGTTCACATAACACACATGCATCAATGTTTCGGTTAATACAATTATAGCATGGTATGTAAACATTTATCATAAACACAAAGATATATAATAACCATTTTATTATTGCCTCTTGGGCATATCTCCAACAGTCTCCCACTTGCACTAGAGTCAATAATCATGTTTACATTTGTAAAGATATAACACCTTGGATTTCTGGTGCTAATCATGTTTTGCTCATGGGGGAGGTTTCAGTCAACGGATCTGACATGCTCAGAAACGTATGTATTTTGCAATTCATTTGCGTCTCAACGATCACTCATTTTCCAAATGAGTCGGCATTAAATAAGTTTGGTCTTCTGGTGGAACCTTAATTCCGCGGTCTGAAATATGTCACTAATATTGTCACACACAATATAGCTTTAAAGTTCTGACACTATCGTAGCTACACCAAGTTCTCAAAGAACTTCTCGACTTAACATCCTCAATCATTGTCAAAACAATGACATACTCTGCCTTCTTTTTTAGAATCATCACAATATTTAGAACTCATCTAAATCTAGCATAGACATCTTCTAGCTCATTGTGCTACTTTTAAAAACAACACTTAGCCTAGTTGAGATTGAAATTTTATTTTTATATGTGACCAAACTAATATCGGTGCAACACCTTACAACGATTTGTTTGTCATTACCCATACAAAACAATATATATATATCCTTGGTTCTTCTAAAGCACTCAGGGATATTCTTACTGTCGTCCAATGATCATCACATGAATCATTCTGGTATATGGTCATAACACTTTAGAGCACAGGACATCTGATTGTGTACATATTATTCGTGATCTATAATCACTCGTGTGTTTTTACTCATTGAGTGTCATATACACTCAAGTATTGTTAAACCTTCACATGACAAGAACATTTTTTTAATATTTCTATATTGAACTACTTCAATATCCATTCTATGTACTTTGACTTAAACTTATTATGTGTTTTAATCTATCTTCATAGATCTTGACACTAAATATGTTTCAGTCCATATTCTTTCATTGAAGTTAATTCTTAATGAAACCTTTTTAATCAATTATATAATTACATAATTTATAATCAACGATATGTCATCTACATAAAGTATTACAAATATGTCTCAGCGCTCCCACTTAATTTCTTGCAAATGCAAGCATCTTCATCGTTTCTGATGAAATCAAAAACTCTTTGACTATTTTATCCGGTGAAGATTCCAACTCGCGATACTCACTTCATCCAATTGAAGTTCGTATACCTATCTAGTATTCCAAGGACTAGCAAAACTCTTGGCTGTATCTTGTATACACCTTTAATACACACTTCTGTTAAGTAATGTATTTTGCCATCCTACTAGCATATCTCATAAAAGAAATGTGTAGCGATTACTAGAATAATCCACATAGAATATAAGCATCGCTACGGAAGATCTAATCTTATCGTAGTCAACTCTTTGAACTTTGTCGTAAACAATCTTTCAACAAGTCGAGCTTATTCAAGGATATTTCATCCAAGTCCATCAATTTTATAGATCCATTTACTTTCAAAAAGTATTCATCTATCTTGGATTTCATGGCATATAGCCATTTTAACGGAGTCAGGGCCCATCATAACTTCTTTGTTTGTAGTTGGTTTATCATTGTTCAAAATCAATCCTTTGTCCACAAATCATTTATTTTATCACAAAGTAAACCATACCTACAAGGTTCAATATGTACTTCGATCTCCATGGCTAAAACACTTTGTAGTCATGGGAGCCATGATCGTCGTGGCCGCTTCCGGAACCATTTCGATGCTGCGCTACTCTGATCATTATGCTCAGGTTCATAAACCTTATCAAGTTCTATTGTCCTCCCACTCAAATACTTCACTATAAACAATTTCTTGGAAATAAGAAACATTGGCAAACACTTTTGTCTTTGTCTCCATAGTGGAAAGAATTCCCAATCAAATATTTGGGATAACCAACAAAGACATTCATCCGATTTTGGTTGTAAACTTATTTACATATGCTATGCATACCAAAATTAAAGAAAGGACTATTAAGGTTCATACCCATGCCATAACTCGTATGGTGTCATTTCAACGGATCATGATGATGCTCTATTCAGTGTAAAAGCGGTAGTGTCTAAAGCATAATCCACAAAATATAATGGCATCATATTATTTTATCTCATCATTAATCCAACAAGGTATGGATACATCTCTCGGATACTATATCATCACTATGATACTCCAAGAAATGTGAGTTGTAGAATAATTTCATAACTCTCTTAGATGTTCTCTAAAACTCGTAATTCAAATATTTCCCCCATGATCCAATCACAGATATTTGACTTTTCTATTACGATGATTTCCACTCATGCTGAAATTTATTTGAATCTATTCAAATGTTTCAAACTTCTTCCTTATCGAATATATCCACATATATATACTCAATTCATTGTTGGAAGTTTTCATGAAGTAGAATAATCTGTAACATCCCAAAAATTTCAAAAGAAAGAAAATGAATTTCCCTATTTCCAAAATTTGGAACCAACAAAAACTTTTATTAAATTAAGTTTGATGCATAGTGATCATGCTTATATGTTGTGACATTGCCATGTTTGTTGTTGAAATATTTTGAAATGATCTAAAACCCTAAACCTTGCTCTCCTTTTTACCATCCAAGATAAAACAAAATAAAAAGAAAGTAAATTAAAAAGAAAAGGCCTATGTAAGCCTATGGTTATATTTTTGCAAATAAACCACTATGCCATGAGCTACCTTGTCTAGATGGTTTGCAAAACCTCAACAAACCCAACCTATCATTTACCAACTAAATTCAATGTGAAACAAAAAGAAAATAAAATAGGCATAGAGGCATATGTGGCACATAGCCATAATACCAAATCTTGACCTAGGCCATTATACTTGGCCCAAATAGTTTGAAACCCTTACTAACCTTAATCTAACACTCCATGAACTCAAAACAAAGACCTTTGGTCAAAGAAAAGGGAAAGAAAATAAAAACATAAAATGCACATATGTGCTTATGGCCATTTTTGCAAATCTTTAACCTAGACCATTTTGGCTTGCACCATTGGTTGGGTAATGTTACTAAACACTTAGGGAACACTTTGGAATCAAAGAAACTCAAATCAAATCAAATTTGAATTCAAAATGAGCTCACATGCACTAATGGTAAAATCTTCCATTTTTAGCATGATGCCCTCTTTGAGCCTCTATTTTGAGAGATTCTTAAACCAAACAATTCTAAATCTTTGCACCTCATCCAAGACCTCATAAAAGTGAACAACTTTGCTCAAAACCACCCCTGCAAATTCTTTCCCAATTTCAAATTATGATCAAGCAAACTAGAGACATCAAATCAGATTCTAGATTGTGCACTTTTTGAAATCTCCCAAATCAACTCAACTTTGCACACCACCACCACCATTGGGTGACAATTATTATAAGAATCAACTCCACCAAAAATAATTGCAAAATTCAAAAATTTATTTCTTGCGGCCAATTCATCAAACACATGGCATGCATCAAATCTGCCAACTACACACACCCTTTTATCCAACATGTCTTGCCCTAAACCCTCTACCTTTGATCATCATTAGTACCCTCCTACACTCCTTGCATCCTGCCAAGTACTAGGGACAAGGTTCTGAGCATGATCTCATGCATGGCACGACCATGCCGTGGGCATGCCCCTCCTCCCCATGCCATTCCTCCCTCCCTTCACCTCAGCTGTGCACCATCTTGTCTCTGAGCCCCCTCACTCTCACGCACCTACTGGTACCCACCATCGACGAAGGAGACGCCGGCACTGGTCAGAACGACGCAAGCCCAGACGCGCCCACGACGCCCTGAGCGCGCCAGGACGTGTCACTGGACACGACAGAGCACCGACTTCTCCCGTTGACTCCGCACTCGCCTCGACCCCTCCTCTCTCCTACGCACTCACCAAGTCACCACCTACCTCCCAGACACCGCCATTGGACCGCGGGAACCCTGTAGCCACCGTCATCGTCGACGACGTCCGCCGGTACCCGCGGCAGTACACCATGTCGCCTGCCTGCTCCCGTCTACCCCCTGCTTCACCGTCATGCCTATCGTACTCATCATGACGCCAGGAACGCCCTGCGTCATCGCCCACGCCTCCGAGCCCCTGTAGCGCCATCGCCACCCTCGCCTGCCCCGCTCCGCCTCGGCCATCTCTCGAACCTATAAAAGGGAGCCTCCCCTTCATCATCTGAGCACACCACTCCACTCCCCTCTCCTCTCTGAGCTTCCTCGCACCCTCTCCGCTACACATTAGTCACCACAGCCGCCCAATCGCTCGCCGGAGTCCGCGGAACCGTCGCAGAAGCCACCGATGAATTCGTCCACCTCAAGCGCTCCCACGACCGCCATTCGCCTCGCCATCATCGACAACCTCCTCCTGCACCGACGCCAGCCTCGCCGACCGCCGGTGAGCTCACCCACCCCCTAGCCTCGCCATGGCCGTAACCCTTCTCGTCGGAGACGACGACGAACCTCGTCCGTCGATCTCCCTTCTAATCCAACGACCCACCACACGCGTACCGTTTCGGTGCGTTAAAACTCGCTGACAGGTGGGGCCCTCACTGGTAGGCAGCCCACGGCGCACTGGCGCGCAGTTGGGCCAGCCCAGTACTTTTCCCTCTCTGTGGCCCATTTCGTTTTCCCGCCTGAGCCCAAATTTTGAATTTGATTTAAATCTTTTCAGTTAAATGGCATACTGGTGTCCAATTCAAATTTAAATAGTTTCAAATCCACTTCACCAAATTTGACCAATTTGATACTGTTGGAAAGCTTGTGAAAAGCTCCATCCAACCACACTAGATTCAAATCCAAATATATTGTAGATTTTGAACAGTAAAAATAACAAATCAGAGAGTTTTCAGAATTCAAATAAATTTGTAAAATCAACCATAATGAATTTCGAAGTGAACCCGATTGCTATAATTCACATTTCAAGTACCCTAATTGTTTAGGCAAAAATATGATACGGGTACTGTATATGATCATGGGCTAGAATCAAAAATTGGCTATGTAGTCAATACTAGCCCATTTAAATTATTTTCAAATTTAGGATTTTAAATCTATGAGGTGTAGTACCTCATTTAAATCCTCTTCCCAAGTAGTATGAAGTAATGTGATGACCCTTGTTGCATGGTCTCATACTTGCTCACTTGAGGATCTTAAATCAAAGTAGTATTTAAATTACATGAGATGATGAATCTCATTTAAATCATTTCTATCAAAAGATAAATGTGAAGTATTGACCTTGGTCAACATGACCTCACATTTATGAATTGAGGAGATTAAGTCTTAAGAAGATTCAATGAGAGGAATTTATTTCTCCAAAGTAAATAGAAACCCTAATCCATATTTCAATGAGAGGAAATTATTTTCCTAACACTAAGTAAGAAAACCCTAGATTAATATGGAGTAATGTTAGGTGATGATATTAGATCATCTTGAGTGAGCCATTAAGGCTACTTAGGCTCATTAAGTATTGATTGGTGTTTGTATCCTCGTATTCCTTTATAGACGCTAGTACCAGAGACTATCAAGAGGAGGAGGTTTTCTACCAAGAGGAAGAAGAAGAGAACTTTGATCACTACCCCAATCAAGGCAAGCTAATATTCTTGCAAGTTTCCCTAGTGCAAAGCTCCACAAGAGCAAGGCACCATTACCTTCTACTTTATGCTCAATGATCCTATCCCAAGTTTTTACCTTACAAGTTTTGAATTTTGTTTATCAAGGTTTACTTTTTGATTCATGATTCACTTGGCCTAAACATGGAGTAGAACAAGAGTATTAGACTTAGCCTAGAAAGCTATAAGCTAGTTAGCACCCCTCATGACTAGTTGCTAGTGCTAACAAATAAAAATTGACTATTCTAGATGGGAACATGTGAAAACCAATGACTTTGAAAACCTTGGAATGATGAGTCATTCTATTGAAAGATTTTGAAGGTGAAGGTGACTTATGAATGACATGGTGTTGGGGAATGACCCCCGGTATGCCAAAGGCATGCCAAACCGGATGGTTTGGTCTATCAAGATACCGGTTTAATGTTTATACCGGAGCACAAAGATAAGAGTTTGGATAAGTAAAGCTATGCCGGTATCCCCAAAGGGGTATACCGGAACCGGATGAAGAAGACACCGGGCTACCGGAAAGAAGAGCATGTCGGCAAGACTGGTCAAAGATTCTCTTCAGAGCTAGAGGACAAGGCTGAGGTAAGCAAAGTGGCTTTAATCGAAGCCCTGGCGCCAAAGAGAGCGATGACGCTGAAAGAAGCCGGAGGACGTCAGCCTCCCTGATTAAAGAAGACCCCGGCGTCATCCATGATTAAAGTTACTTTGTAAAGTAGTTTGTCTAGTCAAAGATGCCATTAGGGTTTCTTGATCTGTAAGCCACCCTCTCCCCCATATAAGGAGAGGGGGCACACCTGTATTCGGGATGCTCAGTCTCTAGATGAACCTTGTATCCAAAAAACGGTAACCATGTTGAGATCAATGAAGATAGTGATCTAGAGCAGAGTTCTTCCTCTTGTGTTTCTTCTTGCATCCCTGCCTTTGGCTGTGTTCTTGAGGAAAGCATCCGGAAGTTCATCCCATCTAATCACAAACCCTCCCCGAATCCTCTTGCGCCCATTCGGCCCCAACTCAAGCCATCCTATGGCATCTGCGTTCGCCACGACGACAGTTGGCGCCCACCGTGGGGCATGAAGTGGCGCTTGCTGGAGTTCACATTCGGGCGGGCATCCTCGACGTCGCCGACCAGCGTACGGTGTCCGCGCTGGTGCAGTGCATCTACGCCATGGACTTCATCAACGACAACGCGGGATGCTTCGCCAACGGCGGCATCTTCCCCAAGAACGGCCGCATCATCGAGTTCGGCAGCCACCGCATCTACTTCGGCACCGTCCCTATGCGCTAGTGCCCCTCGCCGGTGCTGGTGGCGCCGGATCCGCCAAGATGGCTACATGCAGGCCGCGCTCCTGGCAGCGTGGAGGTGATGATGGCAGGCGCGGTCGACGCCGGCAAAGGAGCTGTGGAAGAAGGTGCTGGGCGTGCGGCTTCAACCCGTGCGGCCAAGCCACCGCTGGAGCGTGACGCAGGCGCTGCGGGAGCATCATCCGCACCACCGGAAACACCACTCCAGGCGGCGATGAACGTCCTCGCCACCCCCTCGCGCAGAAACATCGACCCGGCAGCCGGCTCAAAGGAGCTGGAGGCGCGCGCGTAAGGTGCTCGAGAGCGGCAAGGACATCCTCAAGGCGCAGCGAGCTGAACCTAACCATACGTGAGTACAACGCTGCCCATGGTTTTCCTTCTGTTAGCGCACATGCTGCTAGGATACCGAAGAACCGGCTTAAGGCTCGCAATCTAGATCAGGATCTGCGCAAAGAAATTGTTGCCGGCAAGAGTATCTCTGCATCTGTGAGCATTGTAGAGAAACCTAAGTACAGTAGCCCGGATAAAACCATGAAAGCTGCTAAAGCCGCGGTAGCGCTGTGTGAATCGCTTTCCGGGGACGCTCTGGTAAAGCAACAAGAGCGCGTCCGGGAGCTGCTTGAGACTATCGAGCAACAGCACGCTGAGCAGCTTGTTAAGCTAAACAAGGCTGTGGCTTCAAAGTCCGCGTGTTCAACAAAGAATGCCGGCAGCAAGTCCCATGGGCAGGCTTCGTCCCCCCATCCGGACCGAAGAAGAGAAAAAGAGATGAATGCGCAGCAGATGACTGTGTACGATCCGGTTCTTGCCGGAAAATAACAAGCCGGGCAACACGATGCCGGTAGAAAAAGCCAAGGGGCAGACAGAGGCTACGCCAAAGGAGGCTATGCCGGAAACAATCATGCCGGTAGACACGAAACCGGGCAAAATTATCGAGCTGCAAGGGCAGCGTATGATGAGGAGGAAATAGATCCTCCAAGGTACCGGCAGGCAAGGGCCGCGGTACCGGAATATGAAGACGAGGTTGATTCAGCAAGACCGGCAGCATACCGGAACCCATTGGCAGAACGCTTGGGAGAAAGATACCTGCCAGAACGGGATGCGAGGCACCGTCTGGACATGGTATACTTGTCAGAAATGATCGAGGCAGAAGGACCTCCAGGACCAAAGTGCTTTGGTCCAAGAATCATGAAAGAAGGACCACCGGTTCGCAACTTCCAGTTGCCCCGTGACACAAAAACATATGATGGCACAACTAAACCGGAAGATTGGCTCGCGGATTACGTGACCGCAGTATACGTTGCTGGCGGCGGAGGAACCGTAGCTGGAGGAGGAAACCGGCGTTGGGCCGTGAGAATCATACCATCATTCTTGGTGGGACCGGCAAGAATCTGGCTAAACAACTTGCCGGCAGGAAGCATAAACGGCTGGCTGGATTTTGAGGAGGCTTTTGTGAGTAACTTCAGCAGCACATACCGGAGGCCAAACAGGCCGCAACAGCTCGCTCTATGCGTGCAGCGCCCAAATGAGACAGACCGGGATTATCTGGCCCGGTGGAACACCACAAGGAACTCCTATGAAAGGGTGATAGAGGCGCAAGCCATTGCTTGGTTTAGCAGTGGGTGCAGAAGAGGTTCGCCGTTGTGGCAAAAGCTGCAGTGGAACATGCCGACAACGTTGGCAGAGATGATACGCGTGGCGGATAGCTATGCGTTGGGAGACCCAATGCAGCCGGCAGTACAACCCGAGCCAGAACAGCAGCGCCAAGAGCAAAACCGGGATAACCGGAACAACAAAAGAAGGGAAGATTTTCCGGATCGAAGGTACGGTCCGCAGCAAGTTGTCGTTGTACAAGAAAACCTTCGAGCCAGCGGCAGTCAGAGACAAAGAACCGGATCGCAGCCATGGGCGGGTCCTAAGAAACAGTGGGTCGAAAAGAAACCCTGGGGCCAGAAAAAGAACTGGCAGGAACCTGTGAAGTACACCATGGAAGCCGCCATGGATCAACCTTGCCGGTGGCACACACCGAATCCGGCACACCCGTCAAACCATCTGACGAAAGATTGCTCTTGGACTAAGTACTTGATGCAAAAGGGAGCAGTAAAAGATGCGCAGCCACCGCCACAAGATATGCTGCGGCAACAACAGTTACCACCACCACCACCGCTTACCGGAGCAAACGCTTTACCGGCACAGCCTCAGCCAAACCGGCAGCAGTAGCAAGTGAACCAGGTGGGAGAAGGCAATGGCCAAGCGCCCACCGGCACCTTTGGGCCGGAATGTTTACCATGACCCAGATATGTGCTGTGTTGTGTTCGTCACTGAGCCAACCGACAGACAGAGCCTGCATCGCCGTTCTATGGAAGTGAACGCGGTGATGCCAGCAGTGCCAAAATACATGCTGTGGTCTGATCAGGAGATCTCTTGGTCGTTCAAGGATCACCCCAAGATCATGCCTAACCCGGGTGGCTATGCTCTTGTCTTGGACCCAATCATGCAAGGGCCAAACGCTCGAGTCAAGTTCAGCAAGGTGCTGATAGACAATGGGAGCAACATAAACATCATGTACCAACACACCATGAACATGCTGGGCATAACAGAAAACATGCTTCAGCCAACGCGTACAATGTTCCACGGAATCGTTCCGGGCCTGTCCTGCGCACCGGTTGGAAAAGTCCGGGTGGATGTGTCGTTTGGAGGACGTGACAATTGCCGGGTTGTGAACCTTGAGTTTGAGGTGGTGGACTTAGATAGTCCTTACCATGCGTTGCTGGGAAGACCGGCGCTGGCTGCTTTCATGGCCTCAACTCACACGGCATATCTCAAGATGAAGATGCCGGCACCTCGTGGACCCTTAACTGTGGTGGGAAACTACAAAGTCTCACTGGAAACAGCTTCCGCCGGATCAAACCTGGCAGAATCGCTGGTGATCGCAGAGGAAAAGAAGAGGATGCAAACTGCGGTTGCGCTGGCTCAGTCCTCACAGCTGAGCTTAGCGGCAATGAGTGCAAACTTGGGCACACCGGCATTCAAGCCGACAAAAGAAACAAAGGACATTGTGCTGGACCCGGCTTACCCTGAGCGCACCGTTCGTATCGGTGCCGGCATGAATGAGGCATAGGAAAGCGCGCTCTCAGCTTCCTCCGTGAGAATCAATATCTTTGCCTGGTCTACCGATGACTTGGTAGGTGTTCCGAGGAGCTGGCTGAGCACTCTTTAAATGTCCGGAAAGATGCAAAGCCGGTAAGGCAGCCGTTGCGCCGGTTTGCTGAAGACAGGAGAAAGATCATTGGAGAAGAGGTGACAAAGTTGCTGGTTGCCGGTTTCATTGTGGAAGTACTGCACACTGAGTGGCTAGCCAACCCGGTGCTGGTCGAAAAGAAGAAAGAGGAGAACCTAGAAGCAAAGGCTCCAAAGGTGTGGCGCATGTGCATCGACTACACCAACCTGAACAAAGCTTGCCCGAAAGACCCTTTCCCGTTACCCCGGATCGATTAGGTGATTGATTCCACTTCTGGTTGTGAATTGTTGTCTTTCTTGGATGCTTATTCCGGTTTCCACCAAATCCCCCTGAAAAAGGAAGATCAAATAAAACTGCGTTCATTACCCCGCACGGGGCTTATTGCTATGTCACTATGCCTTTTGGTTTGCGCAACGCTGGTGCAACGTACCATCGCTGTATGCAAAAATGCTTGTTTGATCAAATTGGAAAAAATGTACAAGTCTATGTGGACGATGTCGTGGTAAAAACCAAGGTAAAAGAAACCTTAATCAATGACCTCCGGCAAACATTTGATAAGTTGAGAAGATTCCGGATGAAACTCAATCCGGCAAAATGTACCTTCGGTGTACCTGCTGGCAAGTTGCTTGGCTTTCTCGTATCAAGCCGGGGCATCGAGGTTAATCCGGTAAAAATCCGGGCCATCAAAAGAATGACTATACCGCGCGATCTCAAGGACGTGCAAAAGTTTACCGGAAGCTTGGCATCGCTAAGCCGGCTCATAAGCAGGTTGGGAGAAAAAGCTCTGCCGCTCTATGCTCTCATGAAAAAATCTGACACGTTCGTCTGGACCCCTCAGGCTGACGCATCGTTCAAAGAGCTAAAAACAATGCTGGCCACCGCGCCTATACTGGCTTCACCTCTAGAAAGAGAGCCTATGCTATTATACATAGCAGCAACAAACCGGGTTGTGAGCGTAGTAGTTGTGGTTGAAAGAGAAGAGGAAGGAAAAACCGTCCAGAGGCCGGTATACTACCTGAGCGAGGTGCTCTCCCTCTCAAAACAAAACTACCCTCACTTCCAAAAAATGACTTATGGCGTGTACATGGCCGCCACCAAGCTTAAGCATTACTTTGAGGAGCACCCCATGAAAGTGGTGAGTGAGGCACCCATTTCCGATATCATGTGCAACAAAGATGCTAGTGGAAGGATTGCAAAGTGGGCAATCCAAATATCACCATATGTACCAGTGTATGAAAGAAGAGATGCCATAAAATCGCAAGCTTTGGCTGATTTCCTTGTGGATTGGGCGGAAATGCAATACAAGCCTCCGGATCAAAACATAGAATACTGGAAGATGCACTTTGATGGATCCGAACTCAAAGAGGGTCTAGGTGCCGGTGTGGTTCTTACCTCACCTAAAGGAGATCATCTCCGGTATGTTCTGCAAGTACATTTCAGGGCATCAAACAATGTCGCTGAATACGAGGCTTTGATCCATGGACTTAAGGTCGCAAAAAGAAATCGGTGCGCACAGGATCATTTGCTATGGAGATTCAGATCTTGTGGTGCAACAATGTTCTGGAGATTGGGACGCGAAGGATGCTAACATGGCTTTGTACCGGTTTCACGTGCAAAAGATTGCTGGATTCTTTGAGGGCTGTGAGTTTCACCATGTGCCACGAGCGGAAAATGAGGCCGCGGATGCTTTGTCCAAGCTGGGCTCATCTAGGCAGGAAATTCCTCCCGGAATAGCCTTGGCGCACCTAAGAGAACCATCGATCAAACCAAGCCCAGAATCAGAATCAATTTTCGTACCAGAGTCACATGTGGTACCCATGGATATCGATGAAGGGAACCCGGGGACTGCTCCGGTAAGCTCGGGGACTAGTCCGGCAAGTTCAGGGACTGTTCCGGTAGGTTCGGGGACTGTCGCAGCCATACCGGAAGAAACGATGCTGGTGAATAACATGGAGATAGATGTACCGGTGTTTGTGGTTTGAGAGACACCGTCATGGGTTAAACCTATTAAGGAATTCCTGATCAACGGCACCTTGCCGGATGACGAAAACGAATCCAGAAGGATCCAGAGGAGGTCCAAATCATACACATTCATCAATGGCGAGGTGTACAAGAGAAGTGTTACTGGTGTCCTTCAAAGATGTGTGGAGCCGGAAGAGGGAAAAGAAATGCTTGAAGAAATTCACCAAGGGGAATGTGGGCACCACTTCATCAAGGGCGCTGGTAGCGAAAGTGTTCCGGCATGGGTTCTATTGGCCCACTGCTTTGGAAAATGCTGAGGATTTGGTAAGAAAATGCAATGGGTGCCAGAGGTACGCCAAGCAAAATCATACCCCAACATCCGGCTTAAAAACCATACCGCTAACATGGCCTTTCGCTGTTTGGTGCCTTGATATGGTTGGCCCATTCAAAACTGCAAGGAGCAGCATGACCCACATCTTGGTCATGGTAGATAAGTTTACCAAGTGGCTAGAAGTGAAACCTATCGCAAAATGTGATGGACACACAACGGTGAAATTCTTAAAAGATGTTATCTTGCGGTATGGTTACCCGCATAGCATCATCACAGACAATGGAACCAATTTTGCTCAAGGAGAGTTCAAAAGATTTTGTGAGGATAACAACATCCGATTGGATCTGTGCTCGGTAGCACACCCACAAGGCAATGGCCAGGTGGAAAGAACGAACGCATTGATACTTTCCGGTATCAAACCAAGACTCATCGAAGCGGTGGAAAAATCACCAGGGTGTTGGCTTGATGAGCTACCATCAGTGTTGTGGAGCATAAGAACAACTCCAAACCGGTCCACCGGATACACTCCATTTTTTATGGTTTACGGAGCAGAAGCGGTCATACCGAACGACATTATTCATGACTCACCAAGAGTGCAGCTCTATACCGAGCAAGAGGTAAAAGAAGCCAGAGAAAATGATGTCGACTTGCTAGAAGAAGCAAGAGAATTGGCATTGGCGAGAACAGCCATTTACCAGCAAAACCTCAGACGCTATCATAGCCGGAAGGTTAACCCGAGTATTCCGGGGAAGGAGATCTAGTGCTACGCCTAGTGCAGCGCACTGAAGGCCGGCATAGCTTTCACCACCATGGGAAGGTCCCTTCATTGTGAGCAAAGCTCTCCACAATGATGCCTATTACTTGATCGATGCAATGAAGAGAAGAAAGGCGGACATGTCCGGAGAGGAGAGCAAGCGTCCATGGAACGTAGCTCTGTTGCGTCCCTTCTACTCTTGAAGTTGTGGTGTAAGAAGTTCCTTTTTTGTACCTTATATGCTTTGAATAAAAGATGTCAGAACCTCGAATGAATCTCGGGGACTACCCCTACCTAAGTTGCATGCAACATGTTTATTTTTTCAGTTCACCGGTTGCTTAGTGAACATTTTTTCTTTCCGGTTTAGTAGTGTGCTAAACCTACCGGAGTCTTCGACTCTGCTGCTGTCCGCAACCCAGCTTCATGGCAAGCAAGATAAACCGGTAGCAATTAAGCAACTCGAAAAGAGAGAGTGGGAACAAACAATCCGAAAAATTTAACTAACCCCGGCTAAGCCGGTTTTTTGTAAAATTTCGAGGTTATTTCTAAGTTCAAGAAAATGCTTGTTTGGTAAAAGAACCTTGTGCTCATACGCCAAAGAACGCCCAGAGAAGGCAGGCAGAGCCAATGTAAAAGAGCCAAGTGTGCATCGAATTGGATGCGGAAACAATTCCGAAATCTTTGTAGTGCAGGATAAAAGCAAAACAATAAGCAAATATGTTAAGACAAACATAAGGTAATTAACTACCGGTATAGCATACCGGCATAAAACTGTTGTGCCACAACCAAAAGGGAGTTTAAAGTTTTACATCACAAACCCCGGCATACCGGGGTAGAATTTAACGGGTAATGTTTGAGTAAAGCAGGACCAACAAGCATTTCACGATCAAACAGGTAACACCAGATATTCAAGCAGCAGGGGCTTCGGGGGGAGCGTCGCCAGCACCAGGACCATCCAGAGGCTCGTCGTCGGCTCCGGCCTCCTCGTCGTCTTCACCTTCCTCCTCATCGCTCAGATAGTCCTTGCCGTCTGGAGGAGGGGGGATGAAGGTGCGCATGTCAGCGTACTCCGCGATGTGATACGCACGATCCTGCCGCTTCGCGGTAAGGACCGGGACCAAATCGGTTTCAGCTCCTTCGCGCACTCTGACGAGGGCATCCAGATTCAGCTCGGGTACCAGAGTGTGCAACGCGAAGCGCGGAGTCGTCCGCACGGGCAGCAGAGCACCGCGACCGGATCCTTCGCCGGCACCCTTCAGGCGATCGCCGATGAGGGAGAAGGTGTCTGGCACCACTTCTCCAGGCCAGAGAGTGCGGAAGAGCTGCGTGGCCACATCAGGGATGTCGGAAAGGTTCCAATCTATGGCGCGCATATGGGAAACCCGCGCGTTCAGCGCAACCAGATGGTCATAGGGGTCCCATGGCGCACCCAGATTCTCATAGCCCTGGGCAACCCGGTGCTCTCCAACCTTCTTCACGGCAAACGCCTGAGAATCCGGGAAAAGACCTACACGAAGAAGGAGAGAAGCTAAGAAAATGCAACCGGAAGAGACAAGCTTATAAGCAGAAACCGGAAGAGAAAAAGGAAGAAACTTACGGAAGGCAAGCGCATCAGTCTGCGTGACCAGAAGGTCATGCTGCTGCTCCGCCTCCAGCCGCGCGGCCTTGTCCTCAGCAGCCTTCCGCGCCTTGGCAAGCTCCTCCAGCTCAGCCTGCAACACCGCGTTGGCGGCATCCTCCAGCGCTTCGTGCAGCTTGGTCGCCGCATCGGCTTCGGCAGCGCCCTTATGGTGGTCAAGGCCAAGCTGGATAAGCTGACCCTTGAGCTCCTTGGAGGTGGCTCGCTGGGCGCTTCAGCTCCTCCTGGTGCTGCTGATAAGCTGGTCCTTCTCCTCTGAAACCCGAAAAGAATGTTAGCAAAAAAACACAAAGGCAGAGAAAGAGTAAGTCAACCGGAAAGGAAAAGCGGTACCTATGCGGCAAGCTGAGCCTTGGGAGCCTCGATAGAAGCTTCCGGGATAGCTGTTAAGCAAAAAATCATAAGTGTTGAGAAAGAGAAAGCTTTCCGGTAAGAAGATGCCGGAGGCACAGAAAGTTTACCTTGGCACTTGCCGTGTGCCTCAGCAAGATCCCGGTGCTCCCAAAGAAGCTCCTCAAAGAGGATCTTCCGAGCGTCAGCCGTGGTGTGTTCAAGAAAAAGAGATTAGTTAAAGTTTCGCGCTAAGAACAAAGATCTTAACCTGAAACTCGGGGGCTAAGCTTGCTGGCAACTTGGTTAAGTTTCGTGTTAAGAACAAAGATCTTAACCGAAACTCGGGACCACTATGCCGGTTTCTCGTTTCTAAGTTAAGTTTCGCGCTAAGAGCAAGATCTAACCCGAACTCAGGGACTGCTGGTGCCGGTTTCGCGCGTTTAAGTTAAGCGGCTAAGAGCTACGCTCTCAACACGAAACTCGGGGACTGGGAAGATAGACAAGATTCAGCAAAAAGAGAAACCGGCATGAAGTTAAAGAGAAGATAGAAAAGATCCGGAAGAAGAAAAACCGGCAAGAGTTGAAAAAAAAGTTGGTGGAACTTACCATCAGGTTGTTCGTGGCATCATACCACGCACTGTCCAGCTCTTTGACGGCCCGACGCAGCCGCATAAAGTGCTCCTCGGCGGACCGGTCACCAGCAGGGTCAGGCGCCGGTAGCCTATCCTTGCCCATGCCGCGGGTCGCCGGGGACATGTCCGCGGCGTTCCACTTCTGCGCATAGGGCAGCAGGTGCCCCAGCTCCCGGCCTTCGCGCTTGCCGGGAAGATGATGAGGTTGAAGTTCGTAAAAATCTAAGAACTTCCGGAAGAACTCGGAAACGGGAAGGCCGAAGCCGCGCTCGAAGTGAGCAAGAAAAACGACATGTTCACCGGGTTCAAGCACCGGTTCAATCTCGTCGCCAGGAAGCCGGCAGGATACTCCCTCCGGAATCCTCCTGGACCGGTAAAGCCAGTCAATCTCATACTGGCTAACATTGGAGCCCATCCAAGCCCCGCGTGTGACACCGGCAGGATCTACGCCGGAAACTTGGCTAGAGCTACCGGTTTCTTGGTGGCTACCGGAGTCGGTGTCCATCTGGACCAGATTGGCAGTTGATCTGTCAGAGGATTGGCTATGCCGGCTATCGGAGGAGGAGGCAGAGGAAGATGAAGCGGAGGAGGACTCTTCGCTAGACATGAGTACAGGTGCGGAAAAACAAGAATCCCAAGATCTACCCCCGCGCGAAGATCTACGAGTAAGAGAAAAAGCAAAAGAAAAAGAGAAGTAAATACACTACCGACCCAAGATCTAGGAAGCAAGCAAAAGAGGAGTAAACTCAGATTAAGCCTAACCTGAGGCGGCGGAGTCGCAGTAGAAGGGGTTCGCCGGTGAAGTAGCGAGCCTGCGGTTGACGAGGAGTTCCGTCGACGGCGGGGCGGAGAAGAGCTCGAAGAAGCGCGAATGCAGCGGTCGCGAGAGGAGCACCGCGAAGAATCTCCGCACGGTGAAGTCCGGCGAAGCAGCGGCGTAGGTTCGCCGGGCGGCGAAGCTCGAGCGAAGCACGGAGAGCGGCGGAGGCGCAGAGAGCAAATGGCACTGTGCGCGAGGAAGCGGAGAATGCGAGAAGAGGAAGAAGAGGGGGCGGTTCTGCCTTATAAAGGAAGAGAGAGAGGTGGGCCGAAAACCGTCGGGCCGCAGCGGTTCGCTCCGCGGGCCGCGACGGTTCGCTCCACAGGCCGCCACGTGGCGCGGCGATACACGCGTGGAAAGGGAAAGCCACAGGAAGGTACACATGGATCCGGAATGGCGACTGGGATCCGCTGTGAGGCAGTTAATATGCGCGCGGAAGCCGAAGGGAAGTGACCCCTGACTCTGACGCGTCAGTCATAGTGCGCATGTCACTGACAGGCGCGGGGCCCGAGAAATTCTTGACTTCACCGAGGAGAGAGTTAATGGCAAAGATACCGGAGGAAAAGATACCGGAAGAAACCTTGCAAAGAGAGAAAACGTAAGTCCGGACAAAGATGTCGGATCCAAGCTGAGCAACGGAGAAATTAAACCGGTATCCTAAAAACAAAAGAACCTGGCATGGTCTGTAGGATAGAATCCGCCAGACTATACCAGCTTCGGGGACTAATGTTGGGGGAATGACCCCCGGTATGCCAAAGGCATGCCAAACCGGATGGTTTGGTCTATCAAGATACCGGTTTAATGTTTATACCGGAGCACAAAGATAAGAGTTTGGATAAGTAAAGCTATGCCGGTATCCCCAAAGGGGTATACCGGAACCGGATGAAGAAGACACCGGGCTACCGGAAAGAAGAGCATGTCGGCAAGACTGGTCAAAGATTCTCTTCGAGCTAAAGGACAAGGCTGAGGTAAGTAAGTGGCTTTAATCGAAGCCCTGGTGCCAAAGAGAGCGATGACGTGAAAGAAGCCGAAGACGCCAGCCTCCTGATTAAAGAAGACCCCGGCGTCATCCATGATTAAAGTTACTTTGTAAAGTAGTTTGTCTAGTCAAAGATGCCATTAGGTTTTCTTGCCTGTAAGCCACCCTCTCCCCTATATAAGGAGAGGGGCACACCCGTATCGGGATGCTCACTCTCTAGATGAACCTTGTATCCAAAAACTGTAACCATGTTGAGATCAATGAAGATAGTGATCTAGAGCAGAGTTCTTCCTCTTGTGTTTCTTCTTGCATCCCTGCCTTTGGCTGTGTTCTTGAGGAAAGCATCCGGAAGTTCATCCCATCTAATCACAAACCCTCCCCCGAATCCTCTTGCGCCCATTCGGCCCCAACTCAAGCCATCCTATGGCATCTGCTCGTTCGCCACGACGACACATGGTGAACTTTACAAAAACTGATGGTTGGGTTCGGATGCGATACCATTCCAATTTACAAGTACCCCCACAATACCTGATTATGGGTAGGGCTTAACTGGAAGTTTATGTATCTTAGTATGGGTTCCTCTAAACAAGCGTCATAGGGGTTATGCCGAGGCTGCCTCCGTTGAAAGTGAAATGATGTGAAATGACGTGAAATGAGGTGAATGTCCAGCCCAAGCCCTGTGCAGTTCCCAGCCGACGGTTTGTCTTTACCTGGGAGGCCAAGCTCATGGGGAGAGGTGCCTATACTAGGGTATGTAAGTGAAAGGTTATGGTTGGTAGTCCGCACACGGAGTGTGATAAATCAAGGCCAGTTAACCCTGACGGATTATTGCAAATGGTGTGGCACAAGTGTACGACCTCTGCAGAGTTTAATCTATTCGAATAGCCGCGTCGGAAGGACATGGACAGTTGGAAAGGCCATACTGTTCCATCATCAGAACTTTTCCAAAATATGAATGGTGACTTGTGACTTGAATTTGAAAGGTGACTTTGACTTTGAATCACAACAGAGTTGCGGGAATGACACTAATGTTCCCACTTAAGTTAAGTTAGTCAAATGAAGAGTCTTTGTTTATAAATGCTTACGAAATAAAACTGGCTTTATGCAAATGAACCTAGAGCTTAGCACCCCCTTACCATAGTTGATAGTGCTGACATGAGTATTAGTTTGTGAGTACTTTAAAGTACTCATGGCTTTGTCCCTGGCTATTCAAATGGCCGTACCATGAAGAGGACTACCAGAACCAGGAAGATGGACAGCAGGACGTCTACGACAACTAGGACAACTCCTGACGTCAACAGTTGCATGTGGAACAGATGGACCATGACCGCTACTTCGCTTCCGCTATGTGCTTTGTAATTGGATCCTTAGATCCCCTATGTTGTACTAAGACATGATCATGTGATACTTTGTTGTAAGACGATTATGTGTTGTAATGAATGATGTGTTGTGATATCAATCTATTATGTCTCGCAAAACAATATTCCTGGGATTGCGAGGAATGGCATAATAGGCATCTGGACTTAAAAATCCGGGTGTTGACAAGTTAATATCAGAGCCATTGTTGACCTTAGGAGACCCTAGTTAGAGTGGACGTCTGAAAAACTTAGTTTCGAAACCAATGAAGTGAATATTTATGAAAACTTATTCTCACTCTTATCCTTGAGATCTTTCCAAAATGAGAAATTCATGCTCTACTTTTCGTTGATAATTCTACATAAAATTTTGACACACTTGATCACTTCTCTAATTTACTTATCCTAATTGCTCACAGATGGAGTACCAATGTGAGTCCTACCAGATTGGCCACGGAGGAGACCTAATGTTCGAGAAGGATCTGGAGAAACTAGTTGAACATCTAGGACGCCCGTATCCCGAGTTCTTTGGAGTGCCACTCAACAATCCATCGGGAAAACCACCTCAGTGGGAAGTTACTGCAGATCTAAGAGGAAATCTTGGAGCCCCAATATGGGAAACTATATGGTTTTCTGTAACGGGAAACACCTGGAAGGATGGAATAGCCAAGGCCATGCAGGAAGAAATTGCCCGTCTGTGTGGAAAAAATGAGAACAAGATCAAGAACACTCGCTTCTTCAACTACCCAAGACATGATCCCATGGGAAGACCAATAACCATGCCACCGCACCCGGAGATGAACTACTATGTCGCATGCATGGACTTCCTGCTGCACAAGACCCGCAAGGAGTCCGACAACGCCCGCCAAGCACATTACCCATGAAGATGAAGAACTCACCATGAAGAGTAGTATCACTAAATCACTTGAGTAGGTGTGAGTTTGTATCAGGATCCCCTTGTATCGTAGAGCGAATGAATGGTTCTTAAAACCAACGGTGTGTTAGCTTTGTAATATGTGATGTTTGGTATGAATGAAAAAGTGTTGTTGGTTTTTACCCCCTCAACACTACTCAAGTTTTGAAACTTTGTGAACTTTAACTCAAACAAACCATAGAAATTTCCCTCTTATCTTATCATCTACCTCAATGATCAGATGGCCCCACCAACCCGCAACACCAACCAGGATGCAATGATGCAGATGATACAGATGATGATGGCAGATCGCGAAGCTGAAAGAGCTGAAAGACAAGCCAACATAGCTGCATTGCAACAGATTGCTAACAACAATCAAGGCCATGGAAACCATGATCACCCAGGATCAAAACTCAAGAAATTTCAGAACACCAACCCTCCTATGTTTAGCAAAACAGAAGAGCCACTAGATGCAGATGACTGGCTCCAGACAATGGAGAACAACCTAGAAGTTGCGGGAGTAGAAGCCGCATAAAAAGAACTGTTCGCCACCCACTACCTGTCAGGACCTGCAAGAGCCTGGTGGACAAGTGCCCGTGCAATGAATGCAGGACAGATGATGACCTGGGAAGACTTTAAGCTCAAATTCAGTAAGTACCATGTGCCCCAAGGACTAATAAAGAAGATGAGAGACGAGTGATACGTCTCAAACGTATCTATAATTTTTTATGTTCCATCCTACTTTTATGATGATACTCACATGTTTTATACACACTTTATGTCATATTTATGTTGGAGATATGCCCAAGAGGCAATAATAAAATGGTTATTATAATATATCTTTGTGTTTATGATAATGTTTACATACCATGCTATAATTGTATTAACCTAAACATTGATACATGTGTGTTATGTGAACAACAAGGAGTCCCTAGTAAGCCTCTTGTATAACTAGCTTGTTGATTAATAGATGATCATGGTTTCGTGATCATGAACATTGGATGTTATTAATAACAAGGTTATGTCATTATATGAATGATGTAATGGACACACCCAATTAAGCGTAGCATAAGATCACGTCATTAAGTTATTTGCTATAAGCTTTCGATACATAGTTACCTAGTCCTTTCGACGATGAGATCATGTAAATCACTTATACGGAAAGGTACTTTGATTACATCAAACGCCCTTGCAAATGGGTGGTTATAAAGGTGGATTAAGTATCCGGAGTGAGTTGAGTATGGATCAACGGTGGGATTTGTATCTTGTCTCGACACTGATGCCCCTCCTCGGGAATGTCGTCTAATAGCTTGCAAGCATATGAATGGTTCATAAGAGACCACATACCACGGTAGAGAAAGAGTACTTGTCATGAGACGAGGCTTGAACGAGGTATAGAGATACCGATGATCAAACCTCGGACAGTAAAATCGCGTGACAAAGGGATTCAGTATCGATGTAAATGGTTCATCGATCACTAAAGTCATCGTTGAATATGTGGAGCCATTATGGATCTCGAGATCCCGCTATTGGTTAATGGTCGGAGAGAAGTCTCAACCATGTCTACATAGTTCGCGAACCGTAGGGTGACACACTTAAGGTTTGATGTCGTTTAAGTAGATATGGAAATATGGAATGGAGTTCGAAGTTTTGTTCGGAGTCTCGGATGGGATCCGGGACATCACGAGGAGTTCCGGAATGGTCCGGAGAATAAGATTCATATATAGGAAGTCATTTTCTAGGTTTGAAAATGATCCGGTATTTTTTCTGGAAGGTTCTAGAAGGTTCTAGAAGAGTCCGGAAGAAATTAGCATGGAAGGTGGAGTCCCAGAGGGACTCCACCCACCTTGGCCGGCCAGCCTAAGGGAGGAGGAGTCCCAAGTGGACTCCTCCCCATGGTGGCCGGCCACCCCACCAAAGGAAAGGGGGGAGTCATTCTATATATGAATCTTATTCTCCGGACCATTCCGGAACTCCTCGTGATGTCCTGGATCCCATACGATACTCTGAACAAAACTTCGAACTCCATTCCATATTCCATATCTACTTAAACGACATCAAACCTAAGTGTGTCACCCTACGGTTCGCGAACTATGACATGGTTGAGACTTATCTCCGACCAATAACCAATAGCGGATCTGGAGATCCATAATGCTCCCACATATTCAACAATGACTTAGTGATCGAATGAACCATTTACATACGATACCGATTCCCTTTGTCACGCGATATTTTACTTGTCCAGGTTTGATCATCGGTATCTATACCTCGTTCAACCTCATCTCCGACAAGTACTCTTTACTCGCACCGTGGTATGTGGTCTTATGAACCATTCATATGCTTGCAAGCTAATTAGACGACATTCCACCGAGAGGCCCAAGTATATCTATCCGTCATCGGGATGGACAAATCCCACTTTTGATCCATATGCCTCAACTCATACTTTCTGAATACTTAATGCCACCTTTATAACCACCCATTTACACAGTGGCGTTTGATGTAATCAAAGTACCCTTCCAGTATGTAACATCCCAAATTTTCAAACAAAGAAGAAAATGAATTTACTTTTTTTCCAAAAATGAGAACCAACAAAAACTTTTATTACATATGTTTATATGCATAGTGCTCCTACCTAATACTTGTGCTATTGCCATGATTGTTTGTTTATTACATTGAACATATTTCCACAACCCTAAACCCTAACCTTCTCAAAACCATATAGGATCAAATATGAAGAAACTAAAATAAAATAAAAAGACCTATGTGGGCCTATAGCCCTAGTATGCAAATCTTGACCAATACCCTTCTTACCTTTCTAAAGGGTTGTGAACCATTGTTAGACCCCACAAAACCCTAAACCTTACTCTCCTTCTCACCACCCAATATTAAACCAAATAAAAAGAAATTAAAAACAAAGAGGCCTATGTAAGCCTATGGCTATCCTTGAAAATAATGAACTATGCCTTGTTCTATCTTATTTAGATGGCTTGAAAAACATCAAAAAACCCAACCTATCACCTACCAACTAAATAAAAGGTGAAACAAAAATAAAACAAAAATAAGCATAGAGGCATATGTGGCACTTAGCCATAATGACAAATTTTGACCTATGCCCTCCTACCTTACCCAAATGGTTTGAACCCTTTACGAAACTTAATATAACACTAAATAAACCCTAAACCATGCCTAAGTGAAGCAAAGAAAAAGAAAATAAGAAAAATGCACCTCATCACATCCATGTGCTTATGGCCATTTTGCAAAACTTTGACCTAGGACAATTTGGCTTGTGCCATTGTTTGTAGAATGTTACTAAACACTTAAGAACACCTTTTGAATCAAAGAAACACAAATCAAAGCAAAGAAAAATTCAATTCCAAGCTACATATGATAATGGTCAAATCTGCCCATAATAAAATGTTACCCACTTTGAGCCCCTCTATAAAGCAAATCTTAAACTAGACCACCTCAACTCTTTGCACCTCATCCAAGACAACATCAAGGTGAACAACTTTTCTCAAAACAACCCCTGCAAATTCTTGCTCAAATCCAAATGGTGATCAAGAAAAGTAGCAACCATGAAACAAAAACAAGATCATACCCAATTTGGCATTTTGCAAATCAACTCAATTTTGAGCACCACCACCACAATTATACTTCAAATATTATATGATAACAATCCACCAAAATTCAATCAAAAATTCAAAAATTCTCTTCTTGCGGCCATTAACACAAACACCTTGTAGGCATTGATCTACCAACTCCACACACACTTATATCCAGAGGTTTTAAACTCACACCCCCTCCTCTCTGGTCAACATTAGCACCCTCTTGCACCCAGGAGACAATGCCAAGCCTAACAGGCCAAGTACATGCATGATCTCATGCAAGACAATGCCATGCCGTGGCATGACATGCCCCTCTCATGCCCTCACCCTCTCCCTTCACCTCAGCCACGCCACACCATGTCCTGGAGGTTCTACACGTCACCCTGAACCCGCTCGTGCCAGCCCTGGCCCAAGGAGATGCACACATGCGCTGGAACACAATGTGCCCGTGACGCCCAACACATGCCAGGACGCGCACGGTGACGTCCCAGAGCGCGCCAGATCATCGTCTGCCCCCGTTGACTCCGACCACCCCCAGCCCTCTTCTCTCTCACCCAGCGTCACCACGGTACCACCTACCTCCCAGACACCACCATTGGACCGCGGGAGCCCTGTGGACGACGCCATCGTCGCCGACCATCCGCCACCGTACCGCCAGTACGTGATGTCGCCCACCGCCTCATGCATCCATGTCCTCGCCGTGATGCGCGTTAGCACCGCCTCGACGTCGCCTACAGGACGCCACCACTCCCCTGGCCACGCGTGACCTCCATCGCCATCGTCACCATCAACCTGCCCGCACCCCACGACCTCGCCTCGACCCTATAAATAGAGGCCACTCCAGCCTTCATTCTTCACACCAAGCTTCGTCCCTCACCTCACAACCTCTCCTCGAGCAGCGCCGCATCCCAATTTCCACCACAGCCCATCAATTGCTTGCTGGAGCTCCGCCGGTACCCCTGCAACCTTGCCGGTGATTGGAGTCCCCATTGGAGCTGTTGTCGGCCCCAGACGCCTCGCCGTCGTCTTCCACGACTTCTGCCCGCCTTGCTGATTCCTCTGGACGTTGGTAACCCTCCTCCCTGGACCCTCCTGGCCGCCGGCTAGGGTTCGTGCTCGTCGGAGCTCGTCCTGACGAGGATGATCTCTGGACCGCTCGATCTCCTCCTAATCCAACGGCCCACAATTCACGTACCGGTTCGCTTGTTTAAGTGGCGCTGACATGCGGGGCCCACCTGTCAGGCGGCCCGCTGCTTGCCAGAGCGAAGCTGGGCCGGCCCAATTCGCTTCCCGCCCGCGTTTGAATTCAAATTTCGTTTTAATTTGATTTCAGCTATATTGCTTACTGGTACCTTGCTATAATTTAAATAGTTTCAAATCTACAAGTCCAAAATTTATGATTCAAAATGTTCTAGAATTCTTACGAAATTATCTAGCTAATCCCACTGGTTTGAATTCAAAATTCATTTTAGACACTCCACAATAAAAATGACAAATCAGTAACTTTTCAAATTTCAAATAATTATTTAAAATCAACCATAAACTATTTTGAAATGATTCCAACTCTCATAAATCACATTTCACTTTGTATAATTGATTATGCAAAAATATGAGATGGGTACTGTATATGATCATGGGATAGAATCAAAAATTGGCTATGTAGTCAATACTAGCCCATTTAAATTATTTTCAAATTTGGGATTTTAAATCTATGAGGTGTAGCACCTCATTTAAATCATCTTCCCAAGTAGTATGAAGTAATGTGATGACCATTTTTGCATGGTCTCATACTTGCTCACTTGAGGATATTAAATCAAAGTAGTATTTAAATTACATGAGATGATGAATCTCATTTAAATCATTTTTCTCAAATGATAAAGGTGAAGTACTGACCTTGGTCAACATGACCTCACATTTATGAATTGAGGAGATTAAGTCTTAAGAAGATTCAATGAGAGGAATTTATTTCTCCAAACTAAATAGAAACCCTAATCCATATTTTAATGAGAGGAAATTATTTTCCTAACACTAAGTAAGAAAACCCTAGCTTAATATGGAGTAATGTTAGGTGATGATATTAGATCATCTTGAGTGAGACATTAAGGCTAATTAGTCTACTTAAGTATTGTTTGGTGATTATATCCTCGTATTCCTTTATAGACGCTAGTACCGGAGACTATCAAGAGGAGGAGGTTTTCTACCAAGAGGAAGAAGAACAGAACTGTGATCACTACCCCAATCAAGGCAAGCTAATATTCTTGCAGGTTGCCCTAGCGCAAAGCTCTACAAGAGCAAGGCACCATTACATCTTACTTTATGCTTAATGATCCTATCCCAAGTTTTTACTTTACAAGTTTTGACTTTGGTTCATCAAGGTTTATTTTGATTCATGATTCACTTGGTTTAGTTATGGAGTAGTACAAGAGCATCACACTTAGCCTAGAAAGCTATAAGCTAGTTAGCAACCCTCATGACTAGTTGCTAGTGCTAAAATTAAAATGGCTACTCTAGATGGGAACTTGTGAAAACTAATGACTTTGAAAACCTTGGAATGATGAGTCATTCTGTTGAAAGATTTTGAAGGTGAATATGACTTGTGAATGACTTGGTGAAATTTACCAAAAATTGATGGTTGGGTTCAGATGCGATACCATTCCAATTCTTAAGTACCCCCACAATACCTGAATATGGGTAAGGCTTAGCTGGAAACTTATGTATTTTAGTATGGGTTCCCTCTGAACAAGCGTCATAGGGGTTATGCCGAGGCTGCCTCCATTGAAATGTGAAATGACGTGAAATGAGGTGAATGTCCTACCCAAGCCCTGTGCAGTTCCCGGGTTGGCGGTTTGTCTTCACCGGGAGGCCAAGCTCATAGGGAGAGGTGCATATACTAGGGTATGTAAATGAAAGGTTATGATTGGTAGTTCGCGCACTGAGTGCGATAAATCAGGGCCAGTTACCCCTGATGAACTATTGCAATTATTGTGGCACAAGTGTACGACCTCTGCAGAGTTTAAACTATTCGAATAGCCGCGTCCGCGGTCATGGACAGTTGGAAGGGCCATACTGTTCCGTCATCAAAACTTTTCCACAAATATGAATGGTGACTTGTGACTTGAATTTGAAAGGTGACTTTGACTTTGAATCACAACAGAGTTGTGGGAATGACACTAATGTTCCCACTTAAGTTAAGTTAGGAAAATGAAGAGTCTTTGTTTGTAAATGCTTACGAAAATAAAATTGGCTTTATGCAAATGAACTTAGAGCTTAGCAACCCCTTACCATAGTTGCTAGTACTTACATTAGTATTAGTTTGCGAGTACTTTAAAGTACTCATGGCTGTGTCCCTGGCTATTCAAATGGCCAGACTATGAAGATGAGCCCCAAGCAGTACGAGGAAGATGGAAAGCAGGACGTCTACGACAACTAGGACCACTCCTGACGTCAACAGTTGTGTGAACAGATGGACCACAACCGCTACTTCGCTTCCGCTATGTGTTTTGTAATTGGATCCTTAGATCCTCTATGTTGTATTAAGATCATGTGATCCTTTGTTGTAAGACGATTATGTGTTGTAATGAATGATGTGTTGTGATATCAATCTATTATGTCTCGCAAAAAACAATATTCCCGGGATTGAGGAATGGCATAATAGGCATCCGGACTTAAAATCCGGGTGTTGACAAGTTGGTATCAGAGCCATTGTTTTACCTTACGAGACCCTAGTTAGAATGGACGTCCGAAAAACTTAGTTTCAAAACAAAGGAAGTGAATATTTATGAAAACTTAGTCTCACTCTTATCCTTGAGATCTTCTTCAAAATAAGAAATTCATGCTCTACTTTTCCTTGAAAATTCTACATAAAAGTTTGCACACTTGATCGCATCTCTAACTTACTCATCCAAATTGCTCACAGATGTAGTACACCTGCAAGTCCTATCAGCTTGGCCACGGAGGAAACCTCATGTTCGAGAAGGATCTGGAGAAATTAGTGGAATATTTAGGACGCCCGTATCCCGAGTTCTTTGGAGTACCCCTCAATAATCAGTCGGGAGGATAACCTCGGTGGGAAATTACTACAGATCTAAAAGGAAAGCTAGGAGCCCCAATATGTGAAACCATCTGGTTTTCTGTAACGGGAAACACTTGGAAGGAAGGAATAGCCAGAGCCATGCAAGAAGCAATTGCCCGTCTGTGCGGACAGAATGTGAACCAGCTCAAGAACACTCGCTTCATCTACTACCCAAGACATGACCCCATGGGAAGACCAATAACCATGCCACCGCACCCGGAGATGAGCCACTATGTGGCATTGTTGACGTCCGAAACCCACCGGCGGGCAACGACGGGCAACACCGTAGAGCCGGGAACAACCTAGAGCTGCGGCTGAGGTCCTCCGAGCGACGGCCCGCAGTGCCTTCTGGTCACACGTCCGATGCTGTGCAGGTATGTACACCTGACCTATACCGGTCAGGAAGGTGATGGAGATGCCCTCGCTTAGTTTCCATGGCATACACGTAAACATTAAATACGAGCCTCGATCGGCTCTCTTATCCGTGAATCGGCTCAAGGAGCCATTCACCCATGATTCGTACGGGGTGCACGAATATATGGTGGTCCTGCTTGATCAAGAAATAGCTAATGAGATCTACGACGATTTAGGTTTTCACCGCATAATCTATCATCCTACTCCAGGTTGGGCTCGCGGCCACGCACGGTGATCGTAAGCATCCTAAACAAGGCCTAAAACCAACACGAAGTTGATCCCCGGAACATCCTTTTAGGACTAGCGAACGACACCCTACGTGCCGCTGGATCCTCCCCTTTGTAAGGCCTAACTATTGCAGATATTAAACTAATCCTTGTAGAACAAGGAGCAACCGTAACGGATCAGATCTACTAAATAATGATCAAGCGGGGTGCCGCCCCTACACCTAAGATAGGTGTAGGGGCGGCTAGATATGCAAGGGTTGCACTACGATAGCATGTTACGCGAAGAACTATGCTAACCCTAACACATCTATGATAACTACGTTGCTCGCCATCAAAAAGGCTTCAGTACGAGCAACGCATGAACAACGTGGAGCTTGTGCTGCCTAGATCGCAAGATGCGATCTAGGCAGCATGTTGCTTACCGGTAGAAACCCTCGAGACGAAGGAGTTGGCGATGCGCCGAGATTGATTTGTTGGTTGAACGTTGGTTGTTGTTTATTCCATAAACCCTAGGTACATATTTATAGTCCAGGGGACTTTCTAACGAGGGAATAATCCCACCGTGCACGAGACAAACTCTAACTTTTAATCTACGATGCAATCTACTATAATTAAAGATACACGGGCAATCTAGCCCAAATTCTTCGTGCAAGGCCGCTTCGGAGATCCTTCACGTGTAATCTTTCAAGCCCATCTCCTTACGGCCCACCTCGATTTGGCTAAATCTGTGATAACACATGCCCCCTGGTTTTGGCAATGATAATTCCAAACCACTCTATTTTTTCCTTCGAATGGCCATGTCGTGGCAGAAGAGCCAAGAGTGTGATTCGTCATCATTATGCCTGTCTTCTCAGCTTCTCTGCAAAATTTCGATAGCTCTGCATCATCTCCTCGGAAACTGTAATGGCATTAAATCTCCACTAGGCTCCTTATTATTTAACCGTGCCGATCGATTAGCCCTCTTCATCACCTTCCTCCGTTCCAGCTATCGGCAACAAAAACCCTCTTCCTCAGAGTAATGTTCCTCCTCCTCTCAACCTCCTCCGGCTCTTCCCTCCCCCCATCCTTGAGCGGGCGAGCGTAACCCACCATGCGCGTAGACGGCAACCTGCCTCCGATCGACAGAAAGAGGACCATAGTACTCGCCGAAAGGAAGCCGATAAGCGAAGGCGAAGACGACCTCCATCCCTGGGTGAAACCCACCTCCTCCGACGGGAAGGAGGAAGAAGAAGAAGTAGAGGAAGAAGAAGAGAAGGAGGAGGGGAGACCCCTCCCCGCTAAGCTTCTGCTGCAGCGCATCGTGGTTTGGGCGGACAAAGAAACGATGATGATGATTAGGAGGAAGAGGAGGAAGATGAATCCTCCTCCTCCATGGATACTACGAGCGCTTCCGCTCGTGGGCGGACAGGAGGATGATGATGATGACGAGAAGGAAGAGGCTCCGGCCAAGGCTGGGGCAACAGCGACGAGGAGCTTCCCGGGAGCAGCGCCGACGACATCGGCGACGGCGATGATGAGGACAGCGACGACTAGTAGAGAGGACTAGTAGTAGCAGTGCACTAGGCACCAGATCCATCTTTTGAGAGCCATCGGCTCTTTTCCTGTAAAGCCGCTCCTTTGAATTAATGAAAATTGTTCTTTCAATTAATCCAATTTCACTTCTTCCGCCTGTCATACCAAGACCGATAGCAACGTATCGGATTTTTTCCCCTTAACGCCCGTGAAGCTGGACTCAAATGTCGATTAAATCGTCAGTCAAGCACTTCTCAGATTCAGACTGCGATTTGATATCTGACCATAATTCTCGCAATCCCTTAGCCGACGATCACTCATCGGCTATTTTGGGAATCCAGTCCCTTTCTTATTGCAGCAACAGGACAGTCCAAACCCCGAAAAGCCGACGGCCTCCTTTTCCGGCTCCTCTCCGTAGCTTTAGCAGTTTTCTTTTGCAAGCAGCTCAGCACTTTCGGAGAAGGTTACGATGCAGGGTCAGCCGATGCAACTCCAATCGGCTCCCGAAAATAGAGCATCTACCAAATTAGCTGCCCCCCGAGCCTTAATCAAGGCGAGAACATCAGCGAGGATGCACCGATACAACAGAAAAGGGTTTGACCTCAGGTAATCTGGTAATCTGAGACAGCCGCCAAGAACAGTTAGCCAAACTTGTCCCCATTGATCAGCTTTTTCCATCGAACGCCGCTGTACCGCTGAACTATCGCAAAGGGTCGTCGGCTCGTTGCCACCGAGGTTGCTCTCATTGCACATTCCCTCCAAGGAACAGAAGCTCATGAAGCTAAACCATCTTAGCGCAAATCTGAGCCTTGAGCGCACATCTGGTGGGTCCCGTATAATTGTTCTAAAGTCGATGCCCTCGCATCGGCTGTTAAATTTTTTTTTAACGTCGATTTTCTCCCTAACGGCCCCAATGTTTCACTGCATACATGTTTACACATGTTTATTCCCGCACATGTTCCATTTTCCCTGACCTGCCCCTCAATGTTTCACTCGTGACATGTTTCATACATGTTTATTCGCACATGTTCTCTATCCGACTATATACTCTCTTGAGCCGAATCTGCCAGGACCTGCCAGAGTATCGGCTTTGTAAGGGCCAAGGCAATCGTACTTCTGCACGTCGGCCTGCCAAGATTCTGGCAGGCTGACTTTCATCCGCCGACGTGGCCACTGCTCAAAGATCGATGTTGGAACATGCTGAGAACATGGGAGATAATTTTGGCCATTGCTGGAATCGGCCGCTATGTCGGGACAGGCATCGGGATCAAGGTTCCGTAATGTCCCTTCATAGCCTTTGGGGCCGATCAAGGACTGCCTTCGCCACGTTTGTTCGTCGGTTTGTCTTTGCCATTCTACTGTGCTGGCAGAGAAACTAGCCCAACCCCTCTGACTGATGCGCCCGCCGCCGTCCACCTTGAGTGCATCGTAGAATCGTGAGCACTAAGCTCCGTCTGGTTGACGAGCACTACAGTGAAAGCACTGCATGTTTCGATCGGCTTCCTTTGCTTGGGGCGCCCACTCCATTTTCCGTGACCTACCTCTTTCGTCCAGGGTTCGCTGAACTTTCGCAGCCTGGTCAGGCCGTGCTTTCCTTAGTTGCAAGTACAACCTTTCGCTTCCTCTGTGCCACGCAATCGTCGAACTCTGCGCTTTAGAACGGCTGAGTCTCAATAGGCACCACCTGCTGCAGGCCTGCCTTCTGTCCTCGGTTTCTGAATCCTCGAGATCTGCCCACCAGGGACGAGCCGTTTTGCTTTGTGGCGGGAAAGGCCCTAGGGCGCTTAAACACAAGACGTTGGCTGCCTCCTTCTTCTTCTCGTTGCATTGCAATTGCCGATTGTGGGCAATCGTCTCATTCCTGAATCCCAAGCAGTGTCTGAAGAAGGGGCAGTCCCAAGGCCTGCCCGTATCGTCTTGCTCCCTGACTTTCCTTTGGCACGGCGCTCGTGTTCCTCCTCATCGCGATCATGCCGACGATGTCTTCTGTCTAGACGATCTCCTTCATCATCATAGCTGGACCGTCGGCATTGGTCATATCGACTCATATACTTGTTGAGGAGGTGATCGGAGAGGGGTCGCTGATATCTTATGTTCTTCACTTCTCCCTCTCTGACGTTAGCGTTTGCCATCATGATGGAGCCGATCGCGTGGAGCGGCCCCTCCTCTGTATCCTTGCTACGAGAGCAGCTGCCTCGTCTACATCTTTGCCAGAGTGGTGCCCAGGGTCCTACCATGTTGACGCTGAACGAGGGATCCCTGGCCGGCAACCTTCAGGGTAAGTGCATTCTACCATGTTAACGGAAGGGCTGGGTGCTCGACCTTTCATGGCGTACTGGTTAAAAATTAGACGCCCTTTTTCTATCGCCGCTTGATGCTGACGCCATACCCCTCGTACTTCGTTGGTATGGAGAGTTAGTTATGCCATTTGCGCATGTGGCTTTCCATTCAGCTCTGCAACTGGGTGGGGAATTTGAGACCTTCCGGTATCTTCAACTGTCCTTGAGCAGGGGGTCGAAGATTTGTTCAGTCTTGGTCACATCAAAATCGAACCCCCTGGGCGGCCCGGGTGGCTTTACCCATTTGCAGATTCGGGGGTTCCTCCTCGAGTCCATTCAGCCACCGCTACCTCTTGACTCCGCAAACTTCGTCTTCCTCCGCATTGACCAGGCTTATCGCACGCTTGAATTTGTCCCTGCACAGTCCGGGGTGCGCCGTTCATACGCCGACATGGGCTGGAACCATGTGCGCCTGCTGAGATAGTCCGGTTTGGGAGGCCATGTCCTTGAGAAGCTGTATTGCAAGGCCTGCTACTGCCAACTCGATCGTTTCCAGCTTATACGAACCGAATAACATCGGTTCTTAAGATTCCTGAAGCGCTGATGGTCTCGTCGCGCTCCACGCTCGATCGAATTGTGCAGATCGGCAATGCCGACTCAAGCTCGAATGGTACCGCATATGGAACCGCTCTTCCAACTGCTTCCAAGTCCGATGGAGTCCGGTGGCAACGAGGTGTACCATCCGGAAGCTTCGATCCCGTGAGGGACTCGTGAAAAGAGCCTCGCGCGTAGTTGGTCCGAAGACCGAGGTCGGTTCTAGTCGTGCTAAATACCCGGCCCACGTGCTCGATGGAGCTGAGAACCATCCGATCCACTGAATTTGGAGAAATCAGGGAGCTGATATTTAGGTGGTAGCGGGATCATCTCGTAGTCGTCGGTACGGCTTGAATAGCTGACAGCACCTTCTTTTCTAAGACTGGCGCCGAATCGGTCTCGCATGGTACCGATCTGATCCGCTCGTGGCCGGCCGGCAGAGTTGAACTCTGAATATTCGCCGGGGTGCGTATTTAGCCAGCCATGTTTGCTTTTTCCAGCTCGAGCCAACTGCAGAGCTGAGCTCTCCGGAGGTTCGTCGGGGTATGATGAATAGCCACGTCTCGTTTCAAGCTCTGTCGCCGACGTTCCTCCTGTTTTCCCGAAAATCCCTGATGTTGTGGCCCGGTTTGTGAGTGCCCAGTTAGCCGCAATCCGGCACATACGTGCACGTATCCGTGAGGGATCTCCCTAGGCGCCTGCAAGAACTGGTAGTCACTAGGGTCACCACCGATCTTGTAGACGACGAGCCGGTGAAGCCGGCATTCTCCGGTGCCGCCAATGCAATGGCAGCGGTGGACGGGACTGAAGTGCTCCCTGATGCGTCCCGAGAGCTGGTCCCGACGGCGAGTATTGGTGACTCATGATCTCCGGATCACGCGAAGAGCGACACGCTCCAACGTGTTAACCAGGTTCTCAGAGTGGTGCAGCGAGTGAGCCACCAAGTAGTTAATCTCCTGCCGCAGGGACCTGGGTGCGTTCTTCCGACGGGGTAGAGAGGTCTATCCCATCGAGTGCCATCAAGCGAGAACCCCTTCCACCTGATGCCATGTGAACGGTTCTGTGAAAAGAGCCGATGAGGTCGGCTTCGAGGATGGTTTTGACCTCGTCATACTTCTTCTTGAGTTCGTCGGTCAGATCCTCGTACGTGACTGGCGTGCCGTCCGCCATCTCAGATGTAGATGGCGATGTGGTTGATGTAGACGATGGTCCCACCGGCGTGCCAGAATGTGTTGACGTCCGAAACCCACCGGCGGCAGCGACGGGCAACACCGTAGAGCCGGGAACAACCCAGAGCTGCGGCTGGCTGAGGTCCCTCCGAGCGACGGCCCGCAAAGCCTTCTGGTCACACGTCCGATGCTGATTGCAAGGGCG